>CM062609.1:0-1223229 GCA_031470985.1 Agastache rugosa
CATACGTGGTCGTAGGTCTCTGAATAAGGTTTCCAATGGCGTAAGAATCGATAGAATTGGGTAAATAATGAATGAGATAAGGCCCTCACAACGACGAATACTACGGGAAGTGTCGCACGGAGCACTTAAACCGTCACTAATTTCGACCCGAAAAATGGTAGATGACCCCAATTTATCAACTCGTGGTCGTAGCCCTCTGAATGAGCTTTCCAACGATATAAGAATCGAGTGAATTGGCCCAATATAATGGACAAGAAGCCCAAAGGAAGCTCAACGGAGGCACCCTGCAATTGCGTCGCCGCGAGATCGTTTGTGACCTTTCACTAATTTGACCATAACTTTTTCGTTACTCGTCCGATTGGGGCAATTCAAGTGGCGTTGGAATCCTTATTCAAAGACCTACAGCCAGGAAAAGTCAAAATCCAGATTAGAGTAAGATAAGCTAGATTTCCTATTTTTGCTCATTTGAGCAAGGGGAGAAATCTCGATTTTTTTACCCGACTCGAAACGGGATGAAAACTTCATGACATATTTCCCTATGTATAAAAATTACAACGGCGAAAGAATTAAGTGATTCGGACATGCAGTGAGGGAGATTTGGTGAAAAATAGCGCAAAATCCACTGATTCTTGAAATCCGTAACATTTTTGGCTCGATAAATTGAAAATTATCAAATTTCCTCCATACATGGTCGTAGGTCTCTGAATAAGCTTTCCAATGGCATAAGAATCTAGCGAATCGGGTAAATAATGAATGAGATAAGGACCTCACAACGACGGGTGCTACGGGGAGTGTCGCACGGTGCACGTAAACCGTCTGTAATTTCGACCCGAAAAATGGTAGATTAGCCCAATTTATCAACTCGTGGTCGTAGCCCTCTGAATGAGCTTTTCAAAGATATAAAAATCGAGCGAATCGGCTCAATAACGAGTGAGATATGTCCCATATAATGGATAAGAAGCCCAAAGGAAGCTCAACGGAGGCACCCTGCAATTGCGTCGCCGCGAGATCGTTTGTGACCTTTCACTAATTTGACCATAACTTTTTCGTTACTCGTCCGATTGAGGCGATTCAAGTGGCGTTGGAATCCTTATTCAAAGTCCTACAGCTAAGAAAAGTCAAAATCCAAATTAGAGTGCGATAAGCTCGATTTCCAATTTTAGCTCATTTGAGTAAGGGGTACCCCTAGAAGAAATCTCGATTTTTTGACCCGACTCGAAACGGGGTGAAAACTTCATGAAACATTTCCCTATGTATAAAAATGATGACGGCGAAAGAATTGAATGAATCGGACTTGCAATGAGGGAGATTTGGTGAAAAATAACGCAAAATCCATTGATTCTTGAAATCCTTAACATTTTTGGCTCGATAAATTGAAAATTATCAAATTGTCTCCATACGTGGTCGTAGGTCTCTGAATAAACTTTCCAATGACGTAAGAATCGAGCAAATCGGGTAAATATTGAATGAGATAAGGCCCTCACAACGACGAGTACTACGGGGAGTGTCGCACGGAGCACGCAAACTGTCAGTAATTTCGACCCGAAAAATGGTAGCTGACCCTTATTTATCAATTCGTGGCGGTGACCTTCGGAATGAGCTTTCCAACGATATAAGAATCGAGCGAATCGGCCCAAGAACGAGTGAGATATATCCCATATAATGGACAAGAAGCCCAAAGGAAGCTCAACGGAGGCACCCTGCAACTGCATCGCCGCGAGATCGTTCGTGGCCTTTCACTAATTTGACCATAACTTTTTCGTTACTCGTCCGATTTAGGCGATTCAAGTGTCATTGAAATCCTTATTTAAAGGCCTACAGCCAGGAAAAGTCAAAATCCAGATTAGAGTGCGATAAGCTCGATTTCCAATTTTTGCTCATTTGAGAATGAGGTACCCATAGGAGAAATTTCGATTTTTTTACCCGACTCGAAACGGGGTGAAAACTTCATGACACATTTCCCTATGTATAAAAATTATGACGGCGAAAGAATTGAGTGAATAGGACATGCAATGAAGGAGATTTGGTGAAAAATAGCACAAAATCCACTGATTCTTGAAATCCTTAACATTTTTCGCTCGATAAATTGAAAATTATCAAATTGTCTCCATACGTGGTCCTAGGTCTCTGAATAAGCTTTCTAATGACATAAGAATCGAGCGAATCGGGTAAATAATGAATGAGATAAGGCCCTCACAACGACGAGTGCTACGGGGAGTGTCGCACGTAGCACGCAAACTGTCAGTAATTTCGACCCGAAAAATGGTAGCTGACCCTAATTTATCAATTCGTGGTCGTGACCTTCTGAATAAGCTTTCCAACGATATAAGAATCGAACGAATCGGCCCAATAACGAGTGACATATATCCCATATAATGGACAAGAAGCCCAAAGGAAGCTCAACGGAGGCACCCAGCAATTGCGTCGCCGCGAGATCGTTCGTGACCTTTCACTAATTTGACCATAATTTTTTCGTTACTCGTCCGATTTAGGCGATTCAAGTGTCATTGAAATCCTTATTCAAAGGTCTACAGCCAGGAAAAGTCAAAATCCAGATTAGAGTGCGATAAGCTTGATTTCCAATTTTTGCTCATTTGAGTAAGGGGTACCCTAGGAGAAATCTCGATTTTTTTACCCGACTCGAAACGGGGTGAAAACATCATGACACATTTCCCTATGTATAAAAATTATGACGGCGAAAGAATTGAGTGAATCGGACATGCAATGAGGGAGATTTGGTGAAAAATAGCACAAAATCCACTGATTCTTGAAATTCTTAACATTTTTAGCTCGATAAATTGAAAATTATCAAATTGTCTCCATACGTGGTCGTAGGTCTTTGAATAAGCTTTCCAATGACGTAAGAATGGAGCGAATCGGGTAAATAATGAATGAGATAAGGCCCTCACAACGACGAGTGCTACGGGGAGTGTCGCACGGAGCACGCAAACTGTCAGTAATTTCGACCCGAAAAATGGTAGCTGACCCTAATTTATCAATTCGTGGTCGTAGCCTTCTGAATGAGCTTTCCAACGATATAAGAATCGAGCGAATCGGCCCAATAACGAGTGAGGTATATCCCATATAATGGACAAGAAGCCTAAAGGAAGCTCAAAGGAGGCACCCTGCAATTGCGTCCCCGCGAGATCGTTTGTGACCTTTCACTAATTTGACCATAACTTTTTCGTTACTCGTCCGATTGAAGCGATTCAAGTGGCGTTAGAATCCTTATTCAAAGGCCTACAGCTAGGAAAAGTCAATATCCAGGTTAAAGTGCGGTAAGCTCGATTTCCTATTTTTGCTCATTTGAGTAAGGGGTACCCCCTAGGAGAAATCTCGATTTTTTGACCCAACTCGAAACGGGGTGAAAACTTCATGACACATTTCCCTATGAATAAAAATGATGACGGCGAAAGAATTGAGTGAATCGGACATGCAATGAGGGAGATTTGGTGAAAAATATTGCAAAATCCACTGATTCTTAAAATTTTTAACATTTTTGGCTCCATAAATAGAAAATTATGAAATTGTCTCCATACGTGGTCGTAGGTCTCTGAATAAGCTTTCTAATGACGTAAGAATGGAGCGAATCGGGTAAATAATGAATGAGATAAGGCCCTCACAACGACGAGTGCTACGGGGAGTATCGCACGGAGCACGCAAACTGTCAGTAATTTTGACCCCAAAAATGGTAGCTGACCCTTATTTATCAATTCGTTATCGTGGCCTTCTGAATGAGCTTTCCAACGATATAAGAATCGAGCGAATCGGCCCAATAACGAGTCAGATATATCCCATATAATGGACAAGAAGCCCAAAGGAAGCTCAACGGAGGCACCTTACAATTGCGTCGCCGCGAGATCGTTTGTGACCTTTCACTAATTTGACCATAACTTTTTCGTTACTCGTCCGATTGAGGCGATTCAAGTGGCGTTGGAATCCTTATTCAAAGGCCTACAGCCAGGAAAAGTCAAAATTTAGATTAGAGTGCGATAAGCTCGATTTCCAATTTTTGCTCATTTGAGAATGGGGTACCCCTAGGAGAAATCTCGATTTTTTTACCCGACTCGAAACGGGGTGAAAACTTCATGACACATTTTCCTATGTATAAAAATTATGACGGCGAAAGAATTGAGTGAATCGGACATGCAATGAGGGAGATTTGGTGAAAAATAGCGCAAAATCCATTGATTCTTGAAATCCTTAACATTTTTTGTTCGATAAATTGAAAATTATCAAATTGTCTCCATACGTGGTTGTAGGTATCTGAATAAGCTTTCCAATGACGTAAGAATCGAGCGAATCGGGTAAATAATGAATGAGATAAGGCTCTCACAACGACTAGTGCTACGGGTAGTGTCGCACGGAGCACGCAAACTATCAGTAATTTCGACCCGAAAAATGGTAGCTGACCCTTATTTATCAATTCGTGGTCGTGGCCTTCTGAATGAGCTTTCCAACGATATAAGAATCGAGCGAATTGTCCCAATAACGAGTGAGATATATCCCATATAATGGACAAGAAGCCCAAAGGAAGCTCAACGGAGGCATCTTGCAATTGCGTCGCCACGAGATCGTTTGTGAATTTTCATTAATTTGACCATAACTTTTTCGTTACTCGTCCGATTGAGGCGATTCAAGTGGCGTTGGAATCCTTATTCCAAGGCCTACAGCCAGGAAAAGTCAATATCCAGGTTAAAGTGCGATAAGCTCGATTTCCTATTTTTGCTCATTTGAGTAAGGGGTACCCCCTAGGAGAAATCTCGATTTTTTGATCCGACTCGAAACGAGGTGAAAACTTCATGACACATTTCCCTATGTAAAAAAATTATGACGGCGAAAGAATTGAGTGAATCGGAGATGCAATGAGGGAGATTTGGTGAAAAATAGCGCAAAATCCATTGATTCTTGAAATCCTTAACATTTTTGGCTCGATAAATTGAAAATTATCAAATTGTCTCCATACGTGGTTGTAGGTCTCTGAATAAGCTTTCCAGTGACGTAAGAATGGAGCGAATCGGGTAAATAATGAATGAGATAAGGCCCTCACAACGACGAATGCTACGGGGAGTGTCGCACGGAGCACGCAAACTGTCAGTAATTTCGACCTGAAAAATAGTAGCTGACCCTTATTTATCAATTCGTTGTCGTGGCCTTCTGAATGAGCTTTCCAACGATATAAGAATCGAGCGAATCGACCCAATAACGAGTCAGATATATCCCATATAATGGACAAGAAGCCCAAAGGAAGCTCAACGGAGGCACCTTGCAATTGCGTCGCCGCGAGATCGTTTGTGACCTTTCACTAATTTGACCATAACTTTTTCGTTACTCGTCCGATTGAGGCGATTCAAGTGGCGTTGGAATCCTTATTCAAAGGCCTACAGCCAGGAAAAGTCAATATCCAGGTTAAAGTGCGATAAGCTCAATTTCCTATTTTTGCTCATTTGAGTAAGGGGTACTGATACGATCCTTGACGACCGATCGTTGATCACGCACGCGGAAGACTCGAACAAACGGATAGATGGATGGAGATCCCAAAACCTCTGGATCTAACCCACGAAATGATTTAGAAGAACGAATCTCTAAACCCCAACGCGATGTTGATGCAGCAACTCGGGGACGATGTTTGACACACGAACGAGGGATGGTTGTCTCGCCGATTCGTCGATAAATGAATCCGTCTTGGAATAATTCAAGAGGAATTCGAAACTCTCAAGAGAGAAAGCAAAAAGCTCACGTTTATTATGATTAAAGTCTGATCAAAAACGTCCATACAAAAGGCCTTTATATAGGCAAAACCTAATCCTAATCTAGATAGGAAACAACTTAAATAAAAGCCCAACTAACTAAACATCTTAACATAAGCCCAAAACACACGGAAATAACAAACTAAAACTAATGGGCTGAAATAAACGAAAATAAAACAAAGTCTTCAAACTTGGACGGCCCACTCGCACGTAATAAGATTAATTAAACACGGGCTGTCCAAATCGCCTTCTCCAATGGGTTTCTTCATCAACTCTTGATCAAACACATCTTGGACTAAACCCATTAAGCTCTCCTTAAATGTCTTGGCTCGAGCTCTTGTAATTGGCCCGACGGGAACACGCACCGGATCTTGCACCAACGAACCTTGGGCTGCATCAGGTACCCCTAGGAGAAATCTCGATTTTTTGACCCGACTCGAAACGAGGTGAAAACATCATGACACATTTCCCTATGTATAAAAATGATGACGGCGAAAGAATTGAGTGAATCGGACATGCAATGAGGGAGATTTGGTGAAAAATAGCGCAAAATCCACTGATTCTTGAAATTTTTAACATTTTTAGCTTCATAAATTGAAAATTATCAAATTGTCTCCATACGTGGTCGTAGGTCTCTGAAAAAACTTTCCAATGACGTAAGAATCGAGCGAATCGGGTAAATAATTAATGAGATAAGGCCCTCACAACGACGAGTGCTACGGGGAGTGTCGCACGGAGCACGCAAACTGTCAGTAATTTCGACCCGAAAAATGGTAGCTGACCCTTATTTATCAATTCGTGGTGGTGACCTTCTGAATGAGCTTTCCAACGATATAAGAATCAAGCGAATCGGCCCAATAACGAGTAAGATATATCCCATATAATGGACAAGAAGCCCAAAGGAAGCTCAACGGAGGCCCCCTGCAATTGCGTCGCCGCGATATCGTTTGTGACCTTTCACTAATTTAACCATAACTTTTTCGTTACTCGTCCGATTGAGGCGATTCAAGTTGCGTTGGAATCCTTATTCAAAGTCCTACAGCCAGGAAAAGTCAAAATCCATATTAGAGTGCGATAATCTCGACTTCCAATTTTTGCTCATTTGAGTAAGGGGGTACCCATATGAGAAATTTCGATTTTTTTACCCGACTCGAAACGGAGTGAAAACTTCATGACACATTTCCCTATGTATAAAAATTATGACGGCGAAAGAATTGAGTGAATCGGACATGCAATGAAGGAGATTTGGTGAAAAATAACGCAAAATCCATTGATTCTTGAAATCCTGAACATTTTTGGCTCGATAAATTGAAAATTATCAAATTGTCTCCATACGTGGTCGTAGGTCTCTGAATAAACTTTCCAATGACGTAATAATCGAGTGAATCGGGTAAATATTGAATGAGATAAGGCCCTCACAACAACGAGTGCTACGGGGAGTGTCGCACGGAGCACGCAAACTGTCAGTAATTTCGACCCGAAAAATGGTAGCTGACCCTTATTTATCAATTCGTGGTGGTGACCTTCTGAATGAGCTTTCCAACGATATAAGAATCGAGCGAATCGGCCCAAAAACGAGTGAGATATATCCCATATAATGGACAAGAAGCCCAAAGGAAGCTCAACGGAGGCACCCTGCAATTGCATCGCCGCGAGATCGTTCGTGGCCTTTCACTAATTTGACCATAACTTTTTCGTTACTCGTCCGATTTAGGCGATTCAAGTGTCATTGAAATCCTTATTTAAAGGCCTACAGCCAGGAAAAGTCAAAATCCAGATTAGAGTGCGATAAGCTCGATTTCCAATTTTTGCTCATTTGAGAATGAGGTACCCATAGGAGAAATTTCGATTTTTTTACCCGACTCGAAACGGGGTGAAAACTTCATGACACATTTCCCTATGTATAAAAATTATGACGGCGAAAGAATTGAGTGAATCGGATATGCAATGAGGGAGATTTAGTGAAAAATAGCACAAAATCCACTGATTCTTGAAATCCTTAACATTTTTCGCTCGATAAATTGAAAATTATCAAATTGTCTCCATACATGGTCGTAGGTCTCTGAATAACCTTTCTAATGACGTAAGAATCGAGCGAATCGGGTAAATAATGAATGAGATAAGGCCCTCACAACGACGAGTGCTACGGGGAGTGTCGCACGGAGCACGCAAACTGTAAGTAATTTCGACCTGAAAAATGGTAACTGACCCTAATTTATCAATTCGTGGTCGTGACTTTCTGAATGAGCTTTCCAACGATATAAGAATCGAATGAATCGGCCCAATAACGAGTGAGATATATCCCATATAATGGACAAGAAGCCCAAAGGAAGCTCAACGGAGGCACCCTGCAATTGCGTCGCCGCGAGATCGTTTGTGACATTTCACTAATTTTACCATAACTTTTTCGTTACTCGTCCGATTGAGGGGATTCAAGTGGCATTGGAATCCTTATTCAAAGGCCTACAGCCAGGAAAAGTCAATATCCAGGTTAAAGTACGATAAGCTCGATTTCCTATTTTTGCTCATTTGAGTAAGGGGTACCCCCTAGGAGAAATCTCAATTTTTTGACCCGACTCGAAACGAGGTGAAAACTTCATGACACATTTCCCTATGTATAAAAATGATGACGGCGAAAGAATTGAGTGAATCGGACATGCAATGAGGGAGATTTGGTGAAAAATAGCGCAAAATCCACTGATTCTTGAAATTTTTAACATTTTTGGCTCCATAAATAGAAAATTATCAAATTGTCTCCATATGTGGTCGTAGGTCTCTGAATAAGCTTTCCAATGATGTAAGAATCGAGCGAATCGGGAAAATAATGAATGAGATAAGGCCCTCACAACGACGAGTGCTACGGGGAGTGTCGCACGGAGCACGCAAACTGTCAGTAATTTCGACCCGAAAACTGGTAGCTGACCCTTATTTATCAATCCGTGGTCGTGGCCTTCGAATGAGCTTTCCAACGATATAAGAATCAAGCGAATCAGCCCAATAACGAGTGAGATATATCTCATATAATGGACAAGAAGCCCAAAGGAAGCTCAACGGAGGCACCCTACAATTGCATCGACGCGAGATCGTTTGAGACCTTTCACTAATTTGACCATAACTTTTTCGTTACTAGTCCGATTGAGGTGATTCAAGTGTCGTTGGAATCCTTATTCAAAGGACTACAGCTAGAAAAAGTCAATATCCAGGTTAAAGTGCGATTAGCTCGATTTCCTATTTTTGCTCATTTGAGTAAGGGGTAATCCTAGAAGAAATCTTGATTTTTTGACCCGACTCGAAACGGGGTGAAAACTTCATGACACATTTCCCTATGTATAAAAATGATGACGGCGAAAGAAGTGAGTAAATCGGACATGTAATGAGGGAGATTTGGTGAAAAATAGCGTAAAATCCACTGATTCTTGAAATTTTTAACATTTTTGGCTCCATAAATTGGAAATTTTCAAATTGTCTCCATACGTGGTCGTAGGTCACTGAATAAGCTTTCCAATGACATAAGAATCGAGTGAATCGGGTAAATAATGAATGAGATAACTCCCTCACAACGACGAGTGCTACATGGAGTGTCGCACGGAGCACGTAATCTGTCAGTAATTTCGACCCAAAAAATGGTAGCTGAACCTAATTTATCAATTCGTGGTCGTAGCCTTCTGAATGAGCTTTCCAACAATATAAGATTCGAGCGAATGAGCCCAATAACGAGTGAGATATATCACATATAATGGATAGGAAGCCCAAAGAAAGCTCAACGGAGGCACCCTGCAATTGCGTCGACGCGAGATCGTTTGTGACCTTTCACTAATTTGACCATAACTTTTTCGTTACTAGTCCGATTGCGGCGATTCAAGTGGCGTTGGAATCCTTATTCAAAGGCCTACAGCCAGAAAAAGTCAAAATTCAGATTAGAGTGCGATAAGCTCGATTTCCAATTTTTGCTCATTTAAGAATGGGGTACCCCTAGGAGAAATCTCGATTTTTTTACCCGACTCGAAACGGGGTGAAAACTTCGTGACACATTTCCCTATGTATAAAAATTATGACGGCGAAAGAATTGAGTGAATCGGACATGCAATGAGGGAGATTTGGTGAAAAATAGCGCAAAATCCATTGATTCTTGAAATCCTTAACATTTTTTGTTCGATAAATTGAAAATTATCAAATTGTCTCCATACGTGGCTGTAGGTATCTGAATAAGCTTTCCAATGACGTAAGAATCGAGTGAATCGGGTAAATAATGAATGAGATAAGGCTCTCACAACGACTAGTGCTACGGGTAGTGTCGCACGGAGCACGCAAACTATCAGTAATTTCGACCCGAAAAATGGTAGCTGACCCTTATTTATCAATTCGTGGTCGTGGCCTTCTGAATGAGCTTTCCAACGATATAAGAATCGAGCGAATCGGCCCATTAACGAGTGAGATATGTCTCATAAAATGGATAAGAAGCCCAAAGGAAGCTCAACGGAGGCATCTTGCAATTGCGTCGCCGCGAGATCGTTTGTGACCTTTCACTAATTTGACCATAACTTTTTGTTACTCGTCCGATTGAGGCGATTCAAGTGGCGTTGGAATCCTTGTTCAAAGGCCTACAGCCAGGAAAAGTCAATATCCAGGTTAAAGTGCGATAAGCTCGATTTCCTATTTTTGCTCATTTGAGTAAGGGGTACCCCCCCAGGAGAAATCTCGATTTTTTGACCCGACTCGAAACAAGGTGAAAACTTCATGACACATTTCCCTATGTATAAAAATTATGACGGTGAAAGAATTGAGTGAATCGGACATGCAATGAGGGAGATTTGGTGAAAAATAGCGCAAAATCCATTGATTCTTGAAATCCTTAACATTTTTGGCTCGATTAATTGAAAATTATCAAATTGAGCGAATCAGGTAAATAATGAATGAGATAAGGCCCTCACAACTACGAGTGTTACGGGGAGTGTCGCACGGAGCACGCAAACTGTCAGTAATTTCGACCTGAAAAATGGTAGCTAACCCTTATTTATGAATTCGTGGTCGTGGCCTTCTGAATGAGCTTTCCAACGATATAAGAATCGAGCGAATCGGCCCAAAAACGAGTGAGATATATCCCATATAATGGACAAGAAGCCCAAAGGAAGCTCAACGGAGGCACCCTGCAATTGCATCGCCGCGAGATCGTTCGTGGCCTTTCACTAATTTGACCATAACTTTTTCGTTACTCGTCCGATTTAGGCGATTCAAGTGTCATTGAAATCCTTATTTAAAGGCCTACAGCCAGGAAAAGTCAAAATCTAGATTAGAGTGCGATAAGCTCGATTTCCAATTTTTGCTCATTTGAGAATGAGGTACCCATATGAGAAATTTCGATTTTTTTACCCGACTCGAAACGGAGTGAAAACTTCATGACACATTTCCCTATGTATAAAAATTATGACGGCGAAAGAATTGAGTGAATCGGATATGCAATGAGGGAGATTTAGTGAAAAATAGCACAAAATCCACTGATTCTTGAAATCCTTAACATTTTTCGCTCGATAAATTGAAAATTATCAAATTGTCTCCATACATGGTCGTAGGTCTCTGAATAACCTTTCTAATGACGTAAGAATCGAGCGAATCGGGTAAATAATGAATGAGATAAGGCCCTCACAACGACGAGTGCTACGGGGAGTGTCGCACGGAGCACGCAAACTGTAAGTAATTTCGACCTGAAAAATGGTAACTGACCCTAATTTATCAATTCGTGGTCGTGACTTTCTGAATGAGCTTTCCAACGATATAAGAATCGAATGAATCGGCCCAATAACGAGTGAGATATATCCCATATAATGGACAAGAAGCCCAAAGGAAGCTCAACGGAGGCACCCTGCAATTGCGTCGCCGCGAGATCGTTTGTGACATTTCACTAATTTTACCATAACTTTTTCGTTACTCGTCCGATTGAGGGGATTCAAGTGGCATTGGAATCCTTATTCAAAGGCCTACAGCCAGGAAAAGTCAATATCCAGGTTAAAGTACGATAAGCTCGATTTCCTATTTTTGCTCATTTGAGTAAGGGGTACCCCCTAGGAGAAATCTCAATTTTTTGACCCGACTCGAAACGAGGTGAAAACTTCATGACACATTTCTCTATGTATAAAAATGATGACGGCGAAAGAATTGAGTGAATCGGACATGCAATGAGGGAGATTTGGTGAAAAATAGCGCAAAATCCACTGATTCTTGAAATTTTTAACATTTTTGGCTCCATAAATAGAAAATTATCAAATTGTCTCCATATGTGGTCGTAGGTCTCTGAATAAGCTTTCCAATGATGTAAGAATCGAGCGAATCGGGAAAATAATGAATGAGATAAGGCCCTCACAACGACGAGTGCTACGGGGAGTGTCGCACGGAGCACGCAAACTGTCAGTAATTTCGACCCGAAAACTGGTAGCTGACCCTTATTTATCAATCCGTGGTCGTGGCCTTCGAATGAGCTTTCCAACGATATAAGAATCAAGCGAATCAGCCCAATAACGAGTGAGATATATCTCATATAATGGACAAGAAGCCCAAAGGAAGCTCAACGGAGGCACCCTACAATTGCATCGACGCGAGATCGTTTGAGACCTTTCACTAATTTGACCATAACTTTTTCGTTACTAGTCCGATTGTGGTGATTCAAGTGTCGTTGGAATCCTTATTCAAAGGACTACAGCTAGAAAAAGTCAATATCCAGGTTAAAGTGCGATTAGCTCGATTTCCTATTTTTGCTCATTTGAGTAAGGGGTAATCCTAGAAGAAATCTTGATTTTTTGACCCGACTCGAAACGGGGTGAAAACTTCATGACACATTTCCCTATGTATAAAAATGATGACGGCGAAAGAAGTGAGTAAATCGGACATGTAATGAGGGAGATTTGGTGAAAAATAGCGTAAAATCCACTGATTCTTGAAATTTTTAACATTTTTGGCTCCATAAATTGGAAATTTTCAAATTGTCTCCATACGTGGTCGTAGGTCACTGAATAAGCTTTCCAATGACATAAGAATCGAGTGAATCGGGTAAATAATGAATGAGATAACTCCCTCACAACGACGAGTGCTACATGGAGTGTCGCACGGAGCACGTAATCTGTCAGTAATTTCGACCCAAAAAATGGTAGCTGAACCTAATTTATCAATTCGTGGTCGTAGCCTTCTGAATGAGCTTTCCAACAATATAAGATTCGAGCGAATGAGCCCAATAACGAGTGAGATATATCACATATAATGGATAGGAAGCCCAAAGAAAGCTCAACGGAGGCACCCTGCAATTGCGTCGACGCGAGATCGTTTGTGACCTTTCACTAATTTGACCATAACTTTTTCGTTACTAGTCCGATTGCGGCGATTCAAGTGGCGTTGGAATCCTTATTCAAAGGCCTACAGCCAGAAAAAGTCAAAATTCAGATTAGAGTGCGATAAGCTCGATTTCCAATTTTTGCTCATTTAAGAATGGGGTACCCCTAGGAGAAATCTCGATTTTTTTACCCGACTCGAAACGGGGTGAAAACTTCGTGACACATTTCCCTATGTATAAAAATTATGACGGCGAAAGAATTGAGTGAATCGGACATGCAATGAGGGAGATTTGGTGAAAAATAGCGCAAAATCCATTG
The DNA here is from genome assembly GCA_031470985.1 of Agastache rugosa. Classification (NCBI taxonomy): domain Eukaryota; kingdom Viridiplantae; phylum Streptophyta; class Magnoliopsida; order Lamiales; family Lamiaceae; genus Agastache; species Agastache rugosa. The sequence continues at coordinate 13,388 of CM062609.1, forward strand.
ATTCTTGAAATCCTTAACATTTTTTGTTCGATAAATTGAAAATTATCAAATTGTCTCCATACGTGGCTGTAGGTATCTGAATAAGCTTTCCAATGACGTAAGAATCGAGTGAATCGGGTAAATAATGAATGAGATAAGGCTCTCACAACGACTAGTGCTACGGGTAGTGTCGCACGGAGCACGCAAACTATCAGTAATTTCGACCCGAAAAATGGTAGCTGACCCTTATTTATCAATTCGTGGTCGTGGCCTTCTGAATGAGCTTTCCAACGATATAAGAATCTAGCGAATCGGCCCAATAACGAGTGAGATATATCCCATATAATGGACAAGAAGCCCAAAGGAAGCTCAACGGAGGCATCTTGCAATTGCGTCGCCGCGAGATCGTTTGTGACCTTTCACTAATTTGACCATAACTTTTTGTTACTCGTCCGATTGAGGCGATTCAAGTGGCGTTGGAATCCTTGTTCAAAGGCCTACAGCCAGGAAAAGTCAATATCCAGGTTAAAGTGCGATAAGCTCGATTTCCTATTTTTGCTCATTTGAGTAAGGGGTACCCCCCTAGGAGAAATCTCGATTTTTTGACCCGACTCGAAACAAGGTGAAAACTTCATGACACATTTCCCTATGTATAAAAATTATGACGGTGAAAGAATTGAGTGAATCGGACATGCAATGAGGGAGATTTGGTGAAAAATAGCGCAAAATCCATTGATTCTTGAAATCCTTAACATTTTTGGCTCGATTAATTGAAAATTATCAAATTGAGCGAATCAGGTAAATAATGAATGAGATAAGGCCCTCACAACTACGAGTGTTACGGGGAGTGTCGCACGGAGCACGCAAACTGTCAGTAATTTCGACCTGAAAAATGGTAGCTAACCCTTATTTATGAATTCGTGGTCGTGGCCTTCTGAATGAGCTTTCCAACGATATAAGAATCGAGCGAATCGGCCCAATAACGAGTCAGATATATCCCATATGATGGACAAGAAGCCCAAAGGAAACCTAACGAAGGCACCTTGCAATTGCGTCGCCGCGAGATCGTTTGTGACCTTTCACTAATTTGACCATAACTTTTTCGTTACTCGTCCGATTGAGGCGATTCAAGTGGCGTTGGAATCCTTATTCAAAGGCCTACAGCCAGGAGAAGTCAATATCCAGGTTAAAGTGCGATAAGCTCGATTTCCTATTTTTGCTCATTTGAGTAAGGGGTACTAGGAGAAATCTCGATTTTTTGACCCAACTCGAAACGAGGTGAAAACTTCATGACACATTTCCCTATGTATAAAAATGATGACGGCGAAAGAATTGAGTGAATCGGACATGCAATGAGGGAGATTTGGTGAAAAATAGCGCAAAATCCACTGATTCTTGAAATTTTTAACATTTTTGGCTCCATAAATTGAAAATTATCAAATTGTCTCCAAACGTGGTCGTACGTCTCTGAAAAAACTTTCCAATGACGTAAGAATCGAGCGAATCGGGTAAATAATGAATGAGATAAGGCCCTCACAACGACGAGTGCTACGGGGAGTGTCGCACGGAGCACGCAAACTGTCAGTTATTTCGACCCGAAAAATGGTAGCTGACCCTTATTTATCAATTCGTGGTGGTGACCTTCTGAATGAGCTTTCCAACGATATAAGAATCGAGCGAATCAGACCAAAAACGAGTGAGATATGTCCCATATAATGGACAGGAAGCCCAAAGAAAGCTCAACGGAGGCACCCTGCAATTGCGTCGATGCGAGATCGTTTGTGACCTTTCACTAATTTGACCATAACTTTTTCGTTACTAGTCCGATTGCGGCGATTCAAGTGGCGTTGGAATCCTTATTCAAAGGCCTACAGCCAGGAAAAGTCAAAATTCAGATTAGAGTGCGATAAGCTCGATTTCCTATTTTTGTTCATTTGAGAATGGGGTACCCCTAGGAGAAATCTCGATTTTTTTACCCGACTCGAAACGGGGTGAAAACTTCATGACACATTTTCCTATGTATAAAAATTATGACGGCGAAAGAATTGAGTGAATCAGACATGCAATGAGGGAGATTTGGTGAAAAATAGCGCAAAATCCATTGATTCTTGAAATCCTTAACATTTTTTGTTCGATAAATTGAAAATTATCAAATTGTCTCCATACGTGGCTGTAGGTATCTGAATAAGCTTTCCAATGACGTAAGAATCGAGCGAATCGGGTAAATAATGAATGAGATAAGGCTCTCACAACGACTAGTGCTACGGGTAGTGTCGCACGGAGCACGCAAACTATCAGTAATTTCGACCCGAAAAATGGTAGCTGACCCTTATTTATCAATTCGTGGTCGTGGCCTTCTGAATGAGCTTTCCAACGATATAAGAATCGAGTGAATCGGCCCAATAACGAGTGAGATTTATCCCATATAATGGACAAGAAGCCCAAATGAAGATCAACGGAGGCATCTTGCAATTGCGTCGCCGCGAGATCGTTTGTGACCTTTCACTAATTTGACCATAACTTTTTCGTTACTCGTCCGATTGAGGCGATTCAAGTGGCGTTGGAATCCTTATTCAAAGGCCTACAGCAAGGAAAGTCAATATCCAGGTTAAAGTACGATAAGCTCAATTTCCTATTTTTGCTCATTTGAGTAATGGGTACCCCCTAAATGAAATCTCGATTTTTTGACCCGACTCGAAACGAGGTGAAAACTTTATGACACATTTCCCTATGTATAAAAATGATGACGGCGAAAGAATTGAGTGAATCGGACATGCAATGAGGGAGATTTTGTGAAAAATAGCGCAAAATCCACTGATTCTTGAAATTTTTAACATTTTTGGCTCCATAAATTGAAAATTATCAAATTGTCTCCATACGTGGTCGTAGGTCTCTGAAAAAACTTTCCAATAACGTAAGAATCGAGCGAATCGCGTAAATAATGAATGAGATAAGGCCCTCACAACGACGAGTGCTACGAGGAGTGTCGCACGGAGCACGCAAACTGTCAGTAATTTCGACCCGAAAAATGGTAGCTGACCCTTATTTATCAATTCGTGGTGGTGACCTTCTGAATGAGCTTTCCAACGATATAAGAATCGAGCGAATCGGCCCAAAAACGAGTGAGATATATCCCATATAATGGACAAGAAGCCCAATGGAAGCTCAACGGAGGCACTCTGCAATTGCGTCGCCGCGAGATCGTTCGTGACCTTTCACTAATTTGACCATAACTTTTTCGTTACTCATCCGATTTAGGCGATTCAAGTGTCATTGAAATCCTTATTTAAAGGCCTACAGCCAGGAAAAGTCAAAATCCAGATTAGAGTGCGATAAGCTCGATTTCTAATTTTTGCTCATTTGAGTAAGGGGGCCCTAGGAGAAATCTTGATTTTTTGACCCGACTCGAAACGGGGTGAAAACTTCATGACACATTTCCCTATGTATAAAAATTATGACGGCGAAAGAATTGAGAGAATCGGACATGCAATGAGGGAGATTTGGTGAAAATAGCACAAAATCCACTGATTCTTGAAATCCTTAACATTTTGCGCTCGATAAATTGAAAATTATCAAATTGTCTCCATACGTGGTTGTAGGTCTCTGAATAAGCTTTCCAATGACGTAAGAATGGAGCGAATCGGGTAAATAATGAATGAGATAAGGCCCTCACAACGACGAGTGCTACGGGGAGTGTCGCACGGAGCACGCAAACTGTCAGTAATTTCGACCCGAAAACTGGTAGCTGACCCTTATTTATCAATCCGTGGTCGTGGCCTTCGAATGAGCTTTCCAACGATATAAGAATCGAGCGAATCAGCCCAATAACGAGTGAGATATATCCCATATAATGGACAAGAAGCCCAAAGGAAGCTCAACGGAGGCACCCTGCAATTGCGTCGACGCGAGATCGTTTGAGACCTTTCACTAATTTGACCATAACTTTTTCGTTACTAGTCCGATTGAGGCGATTCAAGTGTCGTTGGAATCCTTATTCAAAAGACTACAGCCAGAAAAAGTCAATATCCAGGTTAAAGTGTGATTAGCTCGATTTCCTATTTTTGCTCATTTGAGTAAGGGGTAACCCTAGAAGAAATCTTGATTTTTTGACCCGACTCGAAACGGGGTGAAAACTTCATGACACATTTTCCTATGTATAAAAATGATGACGGCGAAAGAAGTGAGTGAATCGGACATGCAATGAGGGAGATTTGGTGAAAAATAGCGTAACATCCACTGATTCTTGAAATTTTTAACATTTTTGGCTCCATAAATTGGAAATTTTCAAATTGTCTCTATACGTGGTCGTAGATCTCTGAATAAGCTTTCCAATGACATAAGAATCGAGTGAATCGGGTAAATAATGAATGAGATAAGTCCCTCACAACGACGAGTGCTACATGGAGTGTCGCACGGAGCACGCAATCTGTCAGTAATTTCGACCCGAAAAATGGTAGCTGAACCTAATTTATCAATTCGTGGTCGTAGCCTTCTGAATGAGCTTTCCAACGATATAAGATTCGAGCGAATGGGCCCAATAACGAGTGAGATATGTCCCATATAATGGACAGGAAGCCCAAAGAAAGCTCAACGGAGGCACCCTGCAATTGCGTCGACGCGAGATCGTTTGTGACCTTTCACTAATTTGACCATAACTTTTTCGTTACTAGTCCGATTGCGGCGATTCAAGTGGCGTTGGAATCCTTATTCAAAGGCCTACAGCCAGGAAAAGTCAAAATTCAGATTAGAGTGCGATAAGCTCGATTTCCTATTTTTGTTCATTTGAGAATGGGGTACCCCTAGGAGAAATCTCGATTTTTTACCCGACTCGAAACGGGGTGAAAACTTCATGACACATTTCCCTATGTATAAAAATTATAACAGCGAAAGAATTGAGTGAATCGAACATGCAATGAGGGAGATTTGGTGAAAAATAGCGCAAAATCCAATGATTCTTGAAATCCTTAACATTTTTTGTTTGATAAATTGAAAATTATCAAATTGACTCCATACGTGACTGTAGGTATCTGAATAAGCTTTCCAATGACGTAAGAATCGAGCGAATTGGGTAAATAATGAATGAGATAAGGCCCTCACAACGACGAGTGCTACGGGGAGTGTCGCACGGAGCACGCAAACTGTCAGTAATTTCGACCTGAAAAATGGTAGCTGACCCTTATTTATCAATTCGTGGTCGTGGCCTTCTGAATGAGCTTTCCAACGATATAAGAATCGAGCGAATCGGCCCAATAACGAGTCAGATATATCCCATATAATGGACAAGAAGCCCAAAGGAAGCTCAACGGAGGCACCTTGCAATTGCATCGCCGCGAGATCGTTTGTGACCTTTCACTAATTTGACCATAACTTTTTCGTTACTCGTCCGATTGAGGCGATTCAAGTGGCGTTGGAATCCTTATTTAAAGGCCTACAGCCAGGAAAAGTCAATATCCAGGTTAAAGTGCTATAAGCTCGATTTCCTATTTTTGCTCATTTGAGAATGAGGTACCCATAGGAGAAATTTCGATTTTTTTACCCGACTCGAAACGGGGTGAAAACTTCATGACACATTTCCCTATGTATAAAAATTATGACGGCGAAAGAATTGAGTGAATCGGACATGCAATGAGTGAGATTTGTGAAAAATAGCGCAAAATCCATTGATTCTTGAAATCCTTAACATTTTTGGCTCGATAAATTGAAAATTATCAAATTGTCTCCATACGTGGTTGTAGGTCTCTGAATAAGCTTTCCAATGACGTAAGAATTGAGTGAATCGGGTAAAAAATGAATGAGATAAGGCTCTCACAACGACTAGTGCTACGGGTAGTGTCGCACGGAGCACGCAACTGTCAGTAATTTCGACCCGAAAAATGGTAGCTGACCCTTATTTATCAATTCGTGGTCGTGGCCTTCTATTGAGCTTTTCAACGATATAAGAATAGAGCGAATCGGCCCAATAACGAGTGAGATATATCCCATATAATGGACAAGAAGCCCAAAGGAAGCTCAACGGAGGCATCTTGCAATTGCGTCGCCGCGAGATCGTTTGTGACCTTTCACTAATTTGACCATAACTTTTTCGTTACTCGTCCGATTGAGGCGATTCAAGTGGCGTTGGAATCCTTATTTAAAGGCCTACAGCCAGGAAAAGTCAATATCCAGGTTAGAGTGCGATAAGCTTGATTTCCAATTTTTGCTCATTTGAGAATGAGGTACCCATAGGAGAAATCTCGATTTTTTTACCCGACTCGAAACGGGGTGAAAACTTCATGACACATTTCCCTATATATAAAAATTATGACGGCGAAAGAATTGAGTGAATCGGACATGCAATGAGGGAGATTTGGTGAAAAATAGCACAAAATCCACTGATTCTTGAAATCCTTAACATTTTTGGCTCGATAAATTGAAAATTATCAAATTGTCTCCATACGTGGTTGTAGGTCTCTGAATAAGCTTTCCAATGACGTAAGAATGGAGCGAATCGGGTAAATAATGAATGAGATAAGGCCCTCACAACGACGAGTGCTACGGGGAGTGTCCCACGGAGTACGCAAACTGTCAGTAATTTCGACCCGAAAAATGGTAGCTGACCCTTATTTATAAATTCGTAGTCGTGGCCTTCTGAATGAGCTTTCCAACGATATAAGAATCGAGCGAATCGGCCCAATAACGAGTCAGATATATCCCATATAATGGACAAGAAGCCCAAAGGAAGCTCAACGGAGGCACCTTGCTATTGCGTCGCCGCGAGATCGTTTGTGACCTTTCACTAATTTGACCATAACTTTTTCGTTACTCGTCCGATTGAGGCGATTCAAGTGGCGTTGGAATCCTTATTCAAAGGCCTACAGCCAAGAAAAGTCAATATCCAGGTTAAAGTGCGATAAGCTCGATTTCCTATTTTTGTTCATTTGAGAATGGGGTACCCCTAGGAGAAATCTCGATTTTTTTACCCGACTCGAAACGGGGTGAAAACTTCATGACACATTTCCCTATGTATAAAAATTATTACGGCGAAAGAATTGAGTGAATCGAACATGCAATGAGGGAGATTTGGTGAAAAATAGCGCAAAATCCAATTATTCTTGAAATCCTTAACATTTTTTGTTTGATAAATTGAAAATTATCAAATTGACTCCATACGTGACTGTAGGTATCTGAATAAGCTTTCCAATGACGTAAGAATCGAGCGAATTGGGTAAATAATGAATGAGATAAGGCCCTCACAACGACGAGTGCTATGGGGAGTGTCGCACGGAGCACGCAAACTGTCAGTAATTTCGACCTGAAAAATGGTAGCTGACCCTTATTTATCAATTCGTGGTCGTGGCCTTCTGAATGAGCTTTCCAACGATATAAGAATCGAGCGAATCGGCCCAATAACGAGTCAGATATATCCCATATAATGGACAAGAAGCCCAAAGGAAGCTCAACGGAGGCACCTTGCAATTGCATCGCCGCGAGATCGTTTGTGACCTTTCACTAATTTGACCATAACTTTTTCGTTACTCGTCCGATTGAGGCGATTCAAGTGGCGTTGGAATCCTTATTCAAAGGCCTACAGCCAGGAAAAGTCAATATCCAGGTTAAAGTGCGATAAACTCGATTTCCTATTTTTGCTCATTTGAGAATGAGGTACCCATAGGAGAAATTTCGATTTTTTTACCCGACTCGAAACGGGGTGAAAACTTCATGACACATTTCCCTATGTATAAAAATTATGACGGCGAAAGAATTGAGTGAATCGGACATGGAATGAGTGAGATTTGTGAAAAATAGCGCAAAATCCATTGATTCTTGAAATCCTTAACATTTTTGGCTCGATAAATTGAAAATTATCAAATTGTCTCCATGCGTGGTTGTAGGTCTCTGAATAAGCTTTCCAATGACGTAAGAATCGAGTGAATCGGGTAAAAAATGAATGAGATAAGGCTCTCACAACGACTAGTGCTACGGGTAGTGTCGCACGGAGCACGCAACTGTCAGTAATTTCGACCCGAAAAATGGTAGCTGACCCTTATTTATCAATTCGTGGTCGTGGCCTTCTATTGAGCTTTTCAACGATATAAGAATAGAGCGAATCGGCCCAATAACGAGTGAGATATATCCCATATAATGGACAAGAAGCCCAAAGGAAGCTCAACGGAGGCATCTTGCAATTGCGTCTCCGCGAGATCGTTTGTGACCTTTCACTAATTTGACCATAACTTTTTCGTTACTCGTCCGATTGAGGCGATTCAAGTGGCGTTGGAATCCTTATTTAAAGGCCTACAGCCAAGAAAAGTCAATATCCAGGTTAGAGAGCGATAAGCTTGATTTCCAATTTTTGCTCATTTGAGAATGAGGTATCCATAGGAGAAATCTCGATTTTTTTACCCGACTCGAAACGGGGTGAAAACTTCATGACACATTTCCCTATGTATAAAAATTATGACGGCGAAAGAATTGAGTGAATCGGACATGCAATGAGGGAGATTTGGTGAAAAATAGCACAAAATCCACTGATTCTTGAAATCCTTAACATTTTTTGCTCGATAAATTGAAAATTATCAAATTCTCTCCATACGTGGTTGTAGGTCTCTGAATAAGCTTTCCAATGACGTAAGAATGGAGCGAATCGGGTAAATAATGAATGAGATAAGGCCCTCACAACGACGAGTGCTACGGGGAGTGTCGCACGGAGTACGCAAACTGTCAGTAATTTCGACCCGAAAAATGGTAGCTGACCCTTATTTATCAATTCGTAGTCGTGGCCTTCTGAATGAGCTTTCCAACGATATAAGAATCGAGCAAATCGGCCCAATAACGAGTCGGATATATCCCATATAATGGACAAGAAGCCCAAAGGAAGGTCAACGGAGGCACCCTGCAATTGCGTCGCCGCGAGATCGTTCGTGACCTTTTACTTATTTGACCATAACTTTTTCGTTACTCGTCCGATTGAGGCGATTCAAGTGTCATTGAAATCCTTATTCAAAGGTCTACAGCCAGGAAAAGTCAAAATCCAGATTAGAGTGCGATAAGCTTGATTTCCAATTTTTGCTTATTTGAGTAAGGGGTACCCATAGGAGAAATCTCGATTTTTTGACCCGACTCGAAACGGGGTGAAAACTTCATGACACATTTCCCTATGTATAAAAATTATGACGGCGAAAGAATTGAGTGAATGGGACATGCAATGAGTTAGATTTGGTGAAAAATAGCGCAAAATCCATTGATTCTAGAAATCCTTAACATTTTTAGCTCGATAAATTGAAAATTATCAAATTGTCTCCATACGTGGTTGTAGGTCTCTGAATAAGCTTTCCAATGACGTAAGAATCGAGCGAATCGGGTAAATAATGAATGAGATAAGGCTCTCACAACGACGAGTGCTACGGGTAGTGTCGCACGGAGCACGCAAACTGTCAGTAATTTCGACCCGAAAAATGGTAGCTGACCCTTATTTATCAATTCATGGTCGTGGCCTTCTGAATGAGCTTTCCAACGATATAAGAATCGAGCGAATCGACCCAATAACGAGTGAGATATATCCCATATTATGGACAAGAAGCCCAAAGGAAGCTCAACGGAGGCATCTTGCAATTGCGTCGCCGCGAGATCGTTTGTGACCTTTCACTAATTTGACCATAACTTTTTCGTTACTCGTCCGATTGAGGCGATTCAAATGGCGTTGGAATCCTTATTCAAAGGCCTACAGCCAGGAAAAGTCAATATCCAGGTTAAAGTTCGATAAGCTTGATTTCCTATTTTTGCTCATTTGAGTAAGGGGTACCCCCTAGGAGAAATCTCGATTTTTTGACCCGACTCGAAACGAGGTGAAAACTTCATGACACATTTCCCTATGTATAAAAATTATGACGGCGAAAGAATTGAGTAAATCGGACATGCAATGAGGGAGATTTGGTGAAAAATAGCGCAAAATCCATTGATTCTTGAAATCCTTAACATTTTTGGCTCGATAAATTGAAAATTATCAAATTGTTTTCTTACGTGGTTGTAGGTCTCTGAATAAGATTTCCAATGACGTAAGAATTGAGCGAATCGGGTAAATAATGAATGAGATAAGGCCCTCACAACGACGAGTGCTATGGGGAGTGTCGCACGGAGCACGCAAACTGTCAGTAATTTCGACCTGAAAAATGGTAGCTGACCCTTATTTATCAATTCGTGGTCGTGGCCTTCTGAATGAGCTTTCCAACGATATGAGAATCGAGTGAATCGGCCCAATCACGAGTGAGATATATCCCATATAATTGACAAGAAGCCCAAAGGAAGCTCAACGGAGGCACCTTGCAATTGCGTCGCTGTGAGATCGTTTGTGACCTTTCACTAATTTGACCATAACTTTTTCATTACTCGTTCGATTGAGGCGATTCAAGTGGCGTTGGAATCCTTATTCAAAGGCCTACAGCTAGGAAAAGTCAATATCCAGGTTAAAGTGCGATAAGCTCGATTTCCTATTTTTGCTCATTTGAGTAAGGGGAACCCCCTAGGAGAAATCTCGATTTTTTGACCCGACTCGAAACGAGGTGAAAACTTCATGACACATTTCCTATGTATAAAAATTATGACGGCGAAAGAATTGAGTGAATGGAACATGCAATGAGTGAGATTTGGTGAAAAATAGCGCAAAATCCATTGATTCTTGAAATCCTTAACATTTTTGGCTCGATAAATTGAAAATTATCAAATTGTCTCCATACGTGGTCGTAGGTCTCTGAATAAGCTTTCCAATGACGTAAGAATGGAGCGAATCGGGTAAATAATGAATGAGATAAGGCCCTCACAACGACGAGTGCTACGGGGAGTGTCGCACGGAACATGCAAACTGTCAGTAATTTCGACCCGAAAAATGGTAGCTGACCCTTATTTATCAATTCGTGGCCGTGGCCTTCTGAATGAGCTTTCCAACGACATAAGAATCGAGTGAATCGGCCCAATAACGAGTCAGATATATCCCATATAATGGACAAGAAGCCCAAAGGAAGCTCAACGGATGCACCTTGCAATTGCGTCGCCGCGAGATCGTTTGTGACCTTTCACTAATTTGACCATAACTTTTTCGTTACTCGTCCGATTGAGGCGATTCAAGTGGCTTTGGAATCCTTATTCAAAGGCCTACAGCCAGGAAAAGTCAATATCCAGGTTAAAGTGCGATAAGCTCGATTTCCTATTTTTGCTCATTTGAGTAAGGGGTACCCCCTAGGAGAAATCTTGATTTTTTTGACCCGACTCAAAACGAGGTGAAAACTTCATGACACATTTCCCTATGTATAAAAATTATGACGGCGAAAGAATTGAGTGAATCGGACATGCAATGAGTGAGATTTGGTGAAAAATAGCGTAAAATCCATTGATTCTTGAAATCCTTAATATTTTATGCTCGATAAATTGAAAATTATCAAATTGTCTCCAAACGTGGTCGTAGGTCTCTGAATAAGCTTTCCAATGACGTAAGAATCGAGCGAATCGGGAAAATAATGAATGAGATAAGGCCCTCACAACGACGAGTGCTACGGGGAGTGTCGCACGGAGCACGCAAACTGTCAGTAATTTCGACCCGAAAACTGGTAGCTGACCCTTATTTATCAATCCGTGGTCGTGGCCTTCGAATGAGCTTTCCAACGATATAAGAATCGAGCGAATCAGCCCAATCACGAGTGAGATATATCCCATATAATGGACAAGAAGCCCAAAGGAAGCTCAACGGAGGCACCTTGCAATTGCGTCGCCGCGAGATCGTTTGTGACCTTTCACTAATTTGACCATAACTTTTTCGTTACTCGTCCGATTGAGGATTCAAGTGGCGTTGGAATCCTTATTCAAAGGACTACAGCCAGAAAAAGTCAATATCCAGGTTAAAGTGCGATTAGCTCGATTTCCAATTTTTGCTCATTTGAATAAGGGGTACCCATAGGAGAAATCTCGATTTTTTGACCCGACTCGAAACGGGGTGAAAACTTCATGACACATTTCCCTATGTATAAAAATTATGACGGCGAAAGAATTGAGTGAACCGGACATGCAATGAGGGAGATTTGGTGAAAAATAGCGTTAAATCCACTGATTCTTGAAATCCTTAACATTTTTAGCTCGATAAATTGAAAATTATCAAATTGTCTCTATACGTGGTCGTAGGTCTCTGAATAAGCTTTCCAATGCCATAAGAATCGAGCGAATCGGGTAAATAATAAATGAGATAAGGCCCTCACAACGATAAGTGCTACGGGGAGTGTCGCACGGAGCACGCAAACTGTCAGTAATTTCGACCAGAAAAAAGGTAGCTGACCCTAATTTATCAATTCGTGGTCGTAGCCTTCTGAATGAGCTTTCCAACGATATAAGAATCGAGCGAATCGGCCCAATAACGAGTGAGATATATCCCATATAATGGATAAGAAGCCCAAAGGAAGCTCAACGGAGGCATCCTGCAATTGCGTCGCCGCGAGATCGTTTGTGACCTTTCACTAATTTGACCATAACTTTTTCGTTACTCGTCCGATTTAGGCGATTCAAGTGGCATTAAAATCCTTATTCAAAGGCCTACAGCCAGGAAAAGTCAAAATCCAGATTAGAGTGCGATAAACTTGATTTCCAATTTTTGCTCATTTGAGTAAGGGGTACCCATAGGAGAAATCTCGATTTTTTTACCCGACTCGAAACGGGTTTAAAACTTCATGACACATTTCCCTATGTATAAAAATTATGACGGCGAAAGAATTGAGTGAATCGGACATGCAATGAGGGAGATTTGGTGAAAAATAGCGCAAAATCCACTGATTCTTGAAATCCTTAACATTTTTCGCTCGATAAATTGAAAATTATCAAATTGTCTCCATACGTAGTCGTAGGTCTCTGAATAAGCTTTCCAATGACGTAAGAATCGAGCGAATCGGGTAAATAATGAATGAGATAAGGCCCTCACAACGATAAGTGCTACGGGGAGTGTCGCACGGAGCACGCAAACTGTCAGTAATTTCGACCCAAAAAATGGTAGCTGACCCCAATTTATCAATTCGTGGTCGTAGCCTTCTGAATGAGCTTTCCAAGATATAAGAATCGAGCGAATCGGCCCAATAACGAGTGTGATATGTCTCATATAATGGACAAGAAGCCCAAGAAATCGATCGATTTTTCAAATCCTGCACGTCTTTGGCCCGGTAAGTAGAAGTTGATACAATATCCTCCACACACGGCCATAGCTCTCTGAATAAGCTTCTCAATAGCGTAAGAATCGAGCAAATTGGCCCAATAATTAGTGAGATATGGCCCGTACAGTGGCCTAGAAGCCCAACGGAGGCACCCTGCAATTGCGTCGCAGTAAAATCATTTGTTACCTTCCACTGTTTTGGCCATATATTTTTCGTTACTCGTCCGATTGCGGCGATTCAAGTGGCGTTAGAATCCTTATTCGAAGACCTACGACTCTACAAAGTCAAAATTTCAATTGGAGCGCGATAAGCATGATTTCTTATTTTTACTCATTCCCCCTAGGGGTGTACCCTTAGGAGAAATCTCGATTTTTTCACCCGATTCGAAATGGGGTGAAAACTTAATCGCACATTTCCATACATATTAACATTCTAACGGCGAAAGAGTTGAATGATTTAGACTTGTAACGAGGGAGATTTGGTAAAAAATATTGAAAAATCGACCGATTTTTTAAATACTGCACGTTTTTGGCCCAGTAAGTAGTTAAATGATAATAATAAAAATCTTTATATAGATAGATGTATGTCATGTTATATGAACTACACAACAGTAGTTGATATAGTGAATTAAATAATAGGCTAAAATACGAATATGGTAAATAACATTGAGCAATGATGGAGGCGATTTTATATAAAAATAACTTGAGATAGACTAGAGAAAGTAATGGTAAAGGGTGGAAGAAGAAGAAAAAGAAAAAGGAAATAATGAAATAGAATAAGAGTAGGTAAAACTACAAAAAGATAGAGGAATGAAAAGAAAAGTATATTCCCTTTCCCTATCTGTTAAAGAAGCGAAGAGAGAGTTTGCGCAGGTGGCGGTTCGTGTAGAAGCAGCACGATTTTCACGTTGGCAACTTGGAATGCTGGTGGCGCACATGGGACATGGCTGGCTAACAAGGGTTTCATCGACATTGACCTTTCTAAAATTATACTCCCAGTAATAGTAAAATTCTTCTCTCTTATGCAGCCTGCTGCTCTAAGAGAGAGAGAGAGAGAGAGAGAGATGCTGAGGTCACTTGCTCTGTATTGCTCGCACATTGTTGTTTGAGTGATCGATCGAATGAATGAATAAATTTTTAGTCTCCCAGACCGGTAAGTAAATTATTGGCAGACAAGACAATACATACATACTCCTTTCATATTCTATCCGCTTCTTTTCTCTACTCACAAATAAAAGGAATACTACCTCAAATTCCAAGTCTCAACGTCAATTATCCCTTTACTTTCTCTCAGAAGTTGGGGCATCATTATTTGGGAAGAAGAATATTCCTCCATCGGCGGGCACGGGCACCGGAAAAGCTGTAAATCGAGGGTTAGTAGCGGTTTCGTCGAGGGCAAAAGTCAAAGAGAGGCGTTTGCGTTTGGGAAAAAAATTAATGGTAAGCATGTTGATACCCAAGGAGCCGGAGCAAGTAATTAAACAGAGAGATGGATCCGTCCTCGGCAAGAAGACCATTCTCAAGAGCGACCATTTTCCTGGCTGCCACAACAAACGCCTGCTCCCCCATATTGACGGTGCCCCCAATTACCGCAAGGTCACTTTTTTCTTTTTTCTTCACTAAACTCAACATTTTGCTGTTTCTTTGGTGTGATGGGGGTGTTGAGTAATCATGCTTTAATTTGTTTTTCCTCCATTGTGTTATGTTCTTCAAAGCTTCTGCAAACTTACTCTCTTTATCCCTCATTGCCTCAGGCAAGTTCCTTGCCTGTTCATGGCGTAGCTATTCCAACTATTGATGGCATCCGAAATGTTCTCACGCACATTAGGGCTCACATGAATGGAGAGCAGATTCGTGTACTCTGGATTAGTCTTCGCGAGGAACCGGTAATTTTCCACCCTTAATTCTTCATTCTCATGAATATTGTTGGAGGCTATGCAATTTCAGTCTTGGAAGGATTCCTATAACATGCTCCAAAGTAACAGCATGCATGCCTCATGTTTCGTTATTTCACTACAATATTTACCAACTTCTTCTGGATGAAGCTGCTATCTCATCTGATTGATATGATTGGTGCTTGACCTCTATGAACCCTGATGATACCTTCTATGCTTCACAACATGTATTAGTACCGTCAGCTGCTGTAGGAGTTGATGTGAATTTGATATATAGGGATAATCATGCTTGCTTTCCCATTTTGGGATATTGATTGGGCAGTTCCGTTTGATAATAATAGTTGAGTCCTGTTTTCCTGAAAATTGTCTAACATTCAGCGCGTGTCAGTATTTCTGGTTTGTTTCTTACGTTAATGAGTCACATTAATTACATTTGCCATTTTGATACTTAAGAACATAAATGAATAGAAGGCAACAAAGGCATTCCCTCCCTATGCTGGCTCCACAGCTTATCACATTCCTTTTACGAATCTTATTTTAGAGAAATTTATTCTCATGTTTATGATCTTTTAATTGATTTGAACAGTTGCTGCTTGTAAATAATCATTTGGGTAATTCTTGTTTACTTATATAAGTAATACACACACACACACATACTATGATATTGCAATATAGTTAGTAGTTGTGATGTTCAAGTTTTATAAGTATCATGACGTTGGATATACACTGGTAGCTATAACTATTATTTAGGTGTTCGGAACCATAATAAATACTACAGTGCTTGGATGATGCATGTACCGGGAATTTAAGTCTAGATGTGGCTTTCCTATACTGGAATTTTGTATTATACATACGACTGCATGGCCCGTACATACATAAATTTCTGTATACCTATTTTGACATGTAAATACATACAAAACTACCTTCATAGCTACATAAGAACATATTTAAGGTTTCTTTTGGTACATAATGGTTCATTTCTTCAGATGTTTAACATGCATGAGTAATAAATTTTAAGTTGGTAGCGTTAGATATTATTAGGAACTCATAGTTTCCCTAAGCATTTTGACATTTGTAAAATGTGCATTCGCAATGTTTTAAATGATGACTTGGAACTACGTATCTTACCAGATTTCTAACAAGCGAGAGTTATGAATTTAAGCCTATTTTCATGTGATATTGTGGGGATTCATATTTTTCCTAGCATTTTGCCATGTGTGAGTTAGCAATCTAATTCTTTGATTTTGAGTGCTTACCCTGCCTTACCTCTTGAACTAGATTTATATTGATAGGAACCACTTATGACTTCATTCTATGAACAGAGAAACATTAACTTCTGGAAAAAGTTTTTGCTTTCCAGATAGTAGGAAGTAGTTTCCAAGATGATCACAGATCCTATAATATCTTATTGTTATCACGTTGATCAAGTCCTTCTATCTTCCAAAACAGCCTTATTCAGGCTATCTTACATGTAGTGTCTGCTTCATATTAATTTTCCCGCTAGTCTTCTTTCCTTGAATTTTCATACAAACGAAAGATTACTGAGGTCTAATTGCTTCTCCACTTGTTTAATTTGCAAGATTTCCTTTTCTATTTTCCATGTTGTGGAGCTCTGATTGGTGAACTGAGACCAAAAGCCAGTAATACAAAACATTATTGGCCATAACTATTGTAATTTGGTTTATATAATTTTAACAACTATGTGAATACTCCTATAGAGATGGTTAATGAAGTCTCCTCTTGCACTATCAATTCAAGGTTCATGGAATAACACCAATGCTCAACGCAATATATGGGGATTAACTGAAAAAGTTGGTTTTATCATTTCAATACCGGAACCTAAAAGATGGCTGTGTAATTGGGATATTCATAGAAGACTTTCCTAGATTATGTTATTTAATCTATTGTTACAATCGTAAATGAAACAGGTGATATACATTAACAGTCGGCCTTTTGTTCTACGTGATGTTGAGCAGCCCTTTTCGAATCTTGAATATACGGTATGTAATAACCCTGATATCTTGCTTACTCAGTCTCTTCTACTTTTTATATACTTTTGAATCTGATCTTACGAAATGAAACGTTGTACAACTTATAACATAAGACACTGTACTGTATAATTTTTAGCTGAAGTAGGCAGACTTACTATGAAAAGTAAGAAGAAACTGATTAGGACCAGTTCCAAATTTTAGCAATAACTTTGAATATTGGAATGTTTCTTTTCTTCTTATGGGGTATGGCTTTAATTAGGATTAGAACTGCCGTGCGATGTCCTAATTGAAGGTGTTTCAGTGTACTTATTCCTTATTATCTTTTGATATTTTTGTTGTACTATCTTCTATCTTCACTTTTTCAAGCTTCTCTCTGCTGGTGCATATTAGTCTAACAGCTTCATATCCGTAGGAACATATCTCCCGTTTTTTGTTTTATTTGCTCCAAAAGGCTCCTTGAGATATTGGTCCATATAAACCTTCTCTCTGTAGTCTGTAGTGCAACCAGTTTCTGGGGTAAATCTTGCGGACAAAGTGCCCTCTCATGTTTGCTTTTTGGCAATCCATAGGCATTATAACCTGAAACTATGATCAAGAAAACCATTTACCTTGCTTCACTGCACACATGTTGGACATTTTTCAGCATTGCCTCACTAAATTGAAAAGTTCCTCCCTGCTTCCTGTTTGTTTGATTGATATTCTCTACTTTACCTTTTTCTCCATATCCTGCATAAATTTTTAGACTCTGCAGGAGCATCTTCATGAGTATTTGTCTTTTCAAATAAAAGTAGGGCATTAACAGGGTTAGGGTAGAGCAAATGGAAGATCGATTGAAAGAGGATATCCTTGCAGAAGCTGCTAGGTACTTTATATTCATTTGATCATATCTAGACCTGTCATTCCATGTTATTATTATGGTCTCTTCCCATGGTATACAATCAATCCTTACAACATTTGAATCAACAGATATGGAAATAAAATCCTTGTAACTGATGAACTACCAGATGGTCAAATGGTGGATCAGTGGGAGCCAGTTTCACGTGATTCCGTCAAAACACCTCTAGAGGTATGCATACTTGCTATTGAAAAGGATTATACTAAAGTATATGTTTACACTATTCTATCTTCTTCTCCAAGTCAGGTGTATGTGGAATTGACAAATCAGTTCCTTGTTGATTATGAACGCGTTCCTATAACAGATGAAAAATCTCCTAAGGAGCAAGATTTTGATATTCTGGTAAGTTTCAGTTCTAGTTGTAGTTGAATCAATATCATCCATATCACTAATCCAACCAAATAGTGATCTTTGGTATGCGAAGGCTCTTATGTCTTTTGGGGCACTGCCTAATTTTATTCCATAATTTCTCATGCTGTTTTCAGCAATAAAATAAAATACTCTCTTCTCAAATAGAAAATACAATATTTCATATCAGATTATTATGTTATTAAAGTTAAACTACTCTTATGAGGGAGGAACCTCCGATAACCTAAAAAACATATCAATGGAAAGATAATACTTAGTGGCTCCCTAAATTTCATCGACAAATAAAAGGTTTGTGCGAGGATTACACCTTGGAGAAGTCTCCACCAGAAAACATAGGGCTTTTATCAAACAAAAGAATGTACATTATGGACCAATAGCTTATATTTATAAGTTTGTGTTTGATTGCTCAGTGATTTGTTTTCGCTTTCATTTCCCCCTGGTTCAGGATATACAGTTCTAAACCATAGATCCAGTTTATTTATATCTTCTATAAACATGATATTGAACTTGGATGTGCTAGTATTACATTATCCTTCAATATTCTTTACTTTCTAGGTCCAAAAGATTTCTCAAGCGCATGTAAGGACAGAAATCATTTTTAATTGCCAAATGGGGCGTGGACGAACAACCACGGGGATGGTGATTGCGACACTGATTTATATTAACCGCATTGGAGCTTCAGGTGAATTTCTGTTGCTTTCCAGAGACTAATTTTGACTGTAATATTGGAACCCTTCTATCATTATGATAGGCAGATAGAATTTTGAAAAAACGAGTCTTGGAAATGAAGTCTTGTATTTTCTTTGACAATTCTATCTGATTTCCTTTGTTTATGTGCTTTGATTTAAATACTTATGGTTCTTCATTATTTGTATCGAGCAGTGTAATTTCTTACCTTTAAATTGAATCATTAAACTGTATTTCTCCCCCTTCCATTAGCCTCTGTTTCTATAGTCTGCAACATGGTAAATTTCATGTTGAAGATCTGCAAATATTAAAATTTGTTAACTACCATAGATTTTATTACATCATCTAGCACAACCGAAGTGCATCAAAGGGACACATTGTCGATCTGATTTTTCCTCATTTACAATGTATTTAACTAGCATTACCTTCCAGTTAAGTCATATGTCCGTATGATTAGTGAGTGCATACAGGTTATCCTGCATCATCAAACGTTTTATTTGACAGAAGATCTACACATATTTCTGTTTGTTTTGTCTCATTTGAAGTTAAGGCAATTCATTCCAATATATTTCAATATAGGTATTCCTAGAACCAATTCTATGGGAAAAGTTTCTGATTTAAGTTCTAGCATTTCAACCGAGTTACCAAAGTCAGAGGAATCTATTCGTAGGGGAGAATATGCTGTCATTAGAAGCCTCATTCGAGTTCTAGAGGTACCGGACATATCTAGTTACTACTTCCATTAATTGCAGTAAACCTTTTTTCCCATCGTTTCTTTTTCTGTATGAATTTATATTGGCTTATACATGTCTGAAGGGTGGTGTTGAAGGAAAGAGACAGGTTGATAAAGTCATCGATAAATGTGCGTCTATGCAGGTAGTGTTTTCAGTATTAAACTTGGGTGCTTCATTTTCTGAATTCTAGTAAGCAGAAACATTTCTGAAAATTGAATGGGTCTTGGTGCTAGATGCTACAGTCATATTCTAAATTGTTTTTTTCTCTCTAAATTGTTTTCTGTGTTCTTTTGATTACAGAATCTGCGTGAAGCTATTTCTAGTTATCGAAGTAGTATTCTGTGTCAAGCTGATGAAATGAAGAAGGAAGCATCTCTTTCCTTTTTTGTGGAATACCTGGAAAGATATTATTTTCTTATTTGCTTTGCTGTATATCTTCATACAGAAAGAGATGCTCTTTATCCTACATCTCCTGCTCAATGCAGTTTCACTGAGTGGATGAGAGCTAGACCAGAGCTTTATAGTATATTGCGCAGGTAATGGTAATGTTCTGTTATGTAAGTGTCAAACTGGTGCTTGGGGTCTCTCAATCTCTCTCAATCAATTGAATAGAAGATGGTTTCCTAGTAATTCCACTTTCCATATCATCCATTTTAGCATCTTGGTTATGTATTATATTCACAAGATAGCCGTTTTGGTAATGGATTTGTATTGTTTCACCTTTGACCTTTCTTAAGAATATATAAATCCACACATAAAAGGAATACTTTTAGGTCTGTGGACCAGCAATGTTTCTCCAGATTGACATGTTGTTGCAAAAAGATATTGATAGGGATGAAAAGATCTTGTACGCTTAGGATAGAAACTCCACACTGTTGGACTTGGAGCCAATTTGTTATGAGAAAATCTAGAAAGCCAAAGTAGAAAAGTTTAATTGAGATTTTAGAGTCATGTATGCTAGTTTTGACTCTCTTATTTCCTAGAGCTCTCAAATTACCATGACTCTTCATAACATGACGATCATCGACACTTATTAAATATGAGAAAGATAATGAAATATATGTTAAGGATATATATAGCAAGAAGAAAGGATCAGTTTTAGTGTCAAACTAAGAAAAGATATTTATAAGATGTGGATTAGGATATTGTAAAATGTAAATCATGTACACTTGCGTTCAAAGCTATTTAGTTTATCTTATTTGAGGAACTGGGATTTAGATGAACCACAATTTTCTCTAATCTAAGTGTCACCTTGCAGTTAAAGAATGAATCGCTCTGCGGCACATATGTTGATAATGCAAGTATGGAGATTGATTCATCTATGTCAAAATATGTTAATGTCATGTGATGTCATCTGCAGATTGCTTAGGAGAGACCCAATGGGGGCTCTAGGTTTTGCCAACCTAAAACCATCTCTACCGACAAATACTGAATCTGTTGATGGCCGCCCTCTAGAGATGAGTCAGGTTGCTGCCTTAAGGATTGGAGAGGTTCTTGGAAGTCAAACAGTTCTGAAAAGTGACCACTGTCCCGGGTGTCAGCATCCTTGCTTACCGGAAAGACTGGAGGGTGCTCCCAATTTTAGAGAAATTCCTGGGTTTCCAGTTTATGGTGTTGCTAATCCAACCGTCGACGGAATTCGATCAGTTATTCAAAGGATTGGGAGCTCAAGAGGTGGCCGTCCAGTACTGTGGCACAATATGAGAGAAGAACCTGTTGTTTACATCAAAGGAAGACCATTTGTACTTCGGGAAGTTGAAAGACCATACAAAAATATGCTGGAGTATTCGGTATGTAACATCGTATTCTTTGATTTCTGAAGTAGATATTTGCATCAAGTGACAACTCTTATGACAACAGATTTCCCATATAATAGCATGAGTGTATCCTTCACCCCTTTTATTTTCTTAGGGATAGACCAAATAGGAAGCAGATTTCTTGTCTGTATTTGTATGCTTGGATCTGTGACAGCATCGCTATTTATTCCAACATTGATCCTTTGAAGTGGTCAAATGTAGTTCAATTAGAGGTCTTGCAATCATAGTCAAATTTGGTTAGTTATCTATGTTATGAGTCTTACAACAATAAAAGTTTTTGAGTAAAATTTGATAAACAAATTGGTCTTGTAGATGCTTGCAGAATATTCATATTGTTACATCAATAATTATAAATCTGTTTTCCCATTGTTTATTTGTTTGAAATATTTCCTCATATCCCTTTTCCATTTATAATATTCCAAACATTAATATTTATGATTTTATCTTTACTTAGGCCTTGTATTATCTAAATAATCTCTTTCTCCAATCACTGATTTTCTAAAATATGTGTGTCAAGGGGATCGACTGTGAAAGAGTTGAAAGAATGGAAGCTAGGCTGAAGGATGATATTTTGCGTGAAGCTGAGCGTTATCAGGGTGCTATAATGGTTGTCCATGAAACTGATGATGGACAAATATCGGATGCTTGGGAACACGTGGACACAAATGCTGTTCAGACCCCGAGGGAGGTATTTAGCTGCTTTGAAGCTGATGGTTTCCCCATCAAATATGCCCGTGTTCCAATAACTGATGGAAAAGCTCCTAAAGGTTCCGACTTTGACACTTTGGCCATGAATATTGTGTCTGCCTCCAAGGACACGGCTTTTGTTTTTAATTGCCAGGTAGTTAATTTTTTCATGTTTCAGTCACCCAGTTGCATGGACATTATCGTCGCAGCTTATCCTAACTTTCTTACTAAATTTATAATTGCTATCTGCGCTAGCTTCCTTACTGGGTATAGTTTTATACAGATGGGGATCGGAAGGACAACAACTGGAACAGTTATTGCTTGTCTTCTGAAGCTCCGGATAGACTACGGGAGGCCTGTCAAAGTGTTAGTTAATGATGGCCCATCACAGAACGAGCTCCGCAGAGATGATGAGAGTGAAGAATATATAACATCATCGGTATCATCTTCTGAAGGAGTTCGGTCAGGGGAAGACCCAGGTCATTCATTTGGGATTAATGACATCCTATTGTTGTGGAAGATTACAAGATTATTTGATAATGGGGTGGAATGCCGAGGAGCATTAGATGCTATAATAGATCGCTGTTCAGCACTTCAGAATATTCGCCAAGCTGTCTTGCAATACAGGCAGCTGTTTAATCAACAGCACATGGAGCCTAGAGAAAGACGAGTAGCATTAAATCGTGGTGCTGAATATTTGGAACGCTATTTCCGTTTAATTGCTTTTGCAGCATACCTAGGAAGCAAAGCATTTGATGGTTTTATTGAACAAGGAGAGTCAAGAATGACTTTTAAAAACTGGTTACATCAGAAACCAGAAGTTCAAGCCATGAAATGGTCCATCAGATTAAGACCTGGACGATTCTTTACTATCCCTGTAATGTTCCTTTCTTTGCTGAATCACTCTCAAGGTTGCATTTTTCTTTGCCTTCTGATTGACTGTTTGTTAAGTTTCTGAATACAGGAGGAATTGAGAGCTCCTTATGAATCTCAACATGGAGATGCTGTAATGGAGGCAATTGTGAAGGATCGTAATGGTTCAGTTTTGGGGACAGGCTGTATTCTTAAGATGTATTTCTTTCCTGGTCAAAGGACTTCTAGCCACATACAAATACATGGTGCTCCAAATGTATATAAGGTACCAAAGAGGCCATATATTACAGGGATGTACAGGATTCAATTTTTTCTATTAACAAAAAGATCTGCGTAGCTTGAATTCAACGACAACTGTATATTTTGAGAAGATATTATGGCATGACGAAGTTGTATTACTAAATGAATCATAAATGTTATGAACAGTGCCAGTAATCACAGATGTGTATTGCTAATTTTTTGGTCTTACATATTTTTCTGGTTTGATTCAAACTTCTTATCTAAGTAGTAAATAATTTATATATTTTCTTATAAGAAAAAGCTATGCCAAAATAAACTTAGTCACTGAAGGATCACTGCATCATACATGAACCTAGTTACTGTTCCATTTACTAGATGATGACTTTATGATGCATGCATGTACTATTTCACTTTGTTGAGATAATATTTCTAAAGTACGCTTTTTGGTCACACCTTTGTCAGCAAAGCATGTCTCACTTTTGAAAATTCTGTGTTTTAAGGTGGATGGATATCCTGTGTATAGCATGGCAACCCCAACAATTGCAGGTGCAGAAGAGATGTTAGCCTATTTAGGTGCCAAGCCCATAGAAGAGGGAAGTTCTCAGAAAGTAGTTTTAACAGATTTACGGGAAGAGGCTGTTGTTTACATCAACAACACGCCTTTTGTCCTTAGGGAACTTAATAAGCCTGTTGATACGCTCAAGCACATAGGAATTACTGGTCCAGTGGTATGCAATCGATACCGAAAGTGTTCACAAGATAAACTGCGGTAAAGTGAAGGGCATTTTGGTTTGCTAATCTGGTTCTACTTTGCAGGTGGAACAAATGGAGGCACGTTTGAAGGAAGATATAATTTCTGAGATAAAAAAATCTGGTGGTAGGATGCTACTACATCGTGAAGAATATAACCCTGCATCAAAACAGACCAGTGTCATAGGGTACTGGGAGAATATTTTTATAGATGATGTTAAGACTCCAGCAGAGGTATATGCTGCTCTGAAGCATGAAGGGCATAACATGGCTTACCGGAGGATCCCATTAACTAGAGAACGAGAAGCTCTAGCTTCAGATGTTGATTCCATCCAGTACCGTAAGGATGAGTAAGTATTCGATTCTGATTTGTATTTCATATGATTTTTACTGTCTCAATTTTTGTTCAAATATCCTGGTTTGAGACAACATCATTTTATATATCTGGAATAGGGCTTCAATAATGTTGGCATACAGTGGTATTACAAAGATTATTTAGTGTATTTGTCCATGCATTTCCACTATAGGCCTCCCTATCCCGAGACCATTCAGATAATCCATCAATCTGACTAGAACTTTATATGTACGTCTTTTTGTTAGTTTTTTTAGATGATGTCGCAACTTTAATTGGGGGGGGGGGGGGTGGGGGGTGTTGTGCTCCTGTATGGTAACATCATTTTATATTTGATGAAAGCCTTCTTATATTTTAACCATATGACACGGTAACGTCAAGGATATGCTTTATATTGATGATGGTTCAAAATCTTCAGTGTGTATATGCTAATTGAAATTGCAATTTAGATGCTGCTGTATTTGTGAATCCCTTTTTATCATCTAATGTCTTGCTGCCAATGGTATCATAGTTACTAAAACTACTACTTTCCTTTCTTGTGCATCTTAACAGCTCGGCAGGATCTTATCTATTCATATCACACACAGGATTTGGAGGGGTTGCTTATGCAATGGCTATCATTTGTATAAGACTTGAAGCAGAGGCAGCACTAAAATCACATGTCTCACGATCTGTTGAAATTCCATGCTCAACCAATTCATTTGAAGAACATTTTAATTCTGATGATGAAGCAAGAAAATTGGGTGATTACAGAGACATTTTAAGCTTGATTAGAGTCCTTGTCCATGGTCCTGAGAGCAAAGCAGATGTTGACTTAGTCATAGATAGGTATGATGTTCATTTCTGCACACATCACTTATTTCTCTTTATTTATTCATGTTATGACAAATGCAAAAGGTTGAGTTCTTTGATCTGCGTCAGTGATCTGTCAATCAAATAAGAATGTCTTGTGCTCCCATATATAATTGTACCATCTGGAAAGAAAATCAAATATATACTAGTGACATATATAATCAAACTAAACCTACCTACAGTAATTTGATATAGCTTAAAATGAGATGGAAATAAAAATTGTTCAAAGTTACATTGTGCTAGATCTGGTTTCTGTTTTACTACCGGAATTACATCATGTAAAAAGAAAGCTGCCTTCATCAAACATAAATCTGAGTTATTGTAGTTATTAAAGGCACCTGAAGTTTCTAACAACAATTAACTTAATAAAAATAATAGTAGCAGTGTAGTAAAATTGAAGTACATTTTGATGTAGACCAAATCAAAGTATACGTGCATATTTTGGTGCAACCACAATCCACAAGAGTCAATTAGAGTGATTGTAGCTCCTATAGGATTATTAGTTTGGATTATCTTAAATTAATTTAGCTATTGACTCATATAGCTTGACCTTGTGGCATAACAACATAGACATTCGAATATGATGAAAATAATATTAAGAGGTGGAAAAGGGCTTCAAATAAAAGTATAATTGCCCAGCCTTTGAAAAGTGAAATGAAAAAGATAAAAAATAAAAAGATATTGGACAGAGCCCTAACTGGTATATAGGTTATCCACACACCACACTGGTATTTGTTGTTTCTAATTCCTTTCTTGAAATTGCATCTCGGCTATCTAGTTATCTCCTCTCTTTTAAAGGTGCGCTGGTGCTGGACATTTGAGAGATGATATTCTATACTACAGCAAGGAACTTGAAAGGCTTTCAAATGATGGTGATGAACATCGGGCATCCCTTGTTGATCTGGGTATTAAAGCTCTAAGGTTGGTTTCCTTAGTCCTTACAGAATAGCAGAATTTTGTAGTTTCATCATTGACCTCGGGTTATGTTATGTAGACACCCCCCACTTGTTCGAGTGATCTTTCAGTTGCATGCTTTATCGCAGTATGCTTTCTGTTTGCAATGGGTTTTAGGATCTGTGATGTGATATTCTTGTAACATATGAACGTAGCTACTATATTTTGGGCTGCCGCATTGTCTAATTCTGTGTGTGTGTGCATCACAGGCGATACTTCTTCTTGATTGCATTTAGATCCTATCTCTACAGCACTTCAGCCACTGAGACGAGATTCACTACTTGGGTTGATGCAAGGCCTGAACTTGGCCATCTTTGTAATAATCTTAGAATTGATAGATGATTATATAGTATCATGTAGAAATTATGTATAGTGAAAGGTCTCTGCTTTAATAAGTAATGAGAAGTTGAAAAATGAAGAATGCATCTGAGGAAACCATACATTTGAATTATGATGGCCTCATTTTCTGTGCTTGATGAACATTACAATGATTCCATGTACAATTAGTATTTACCAAGTTAGACCTCTGATCCATTATAAAGTAAATATAGTGATTAAACGTAGTTTAAATTAGAGTAGTGCTCCTGCACTAATGAAATCGGCTACTTATTTTGTAAATGTATTATTGCTTGATGATATTAACTGAATGAATGTATTGTTCGTATTTTATGCATCATTTATTTACATTCATGAAGTTGCGATTTTTTAATAATCATATAACTTCTTGTTGTTGCTTCCTGTATTTTTTGGAGAAGGATCTCAAACTAGTTCTAAATGTAGGGATTGGTTATCTGAGAGATGATAATTTGAGATGTATGCATGCATGCATGCATGCTCATCACAGGAGAATGTCTTGCCCATTAATATAATTACCGAATTAATTTCTTCTGTCTCTGATATTGGTGTAGAAGATTTGATGAGTATTAAGAGATCCACCACTTGTTTAAATATCCTACCTTTCAACATTTTCGTAATCATTATATCTCAGCAATTGCTCAAATATCACTTTTGGGTTGAATTGCATAAATGAAAGTTGCAAATATGTCTTACATCTACATTTCAGGCCTAAATGCTTATGTGGAAGGCCGAAAACTTGAAATGCTCAAGTGGAAGGTCCAAAACACATAAAAATAAAAAAAAACAACATAAACAAAATTATACTCCCTCCGTCCCGTTATTTTCGGCTCATACTTTATGGACACAGGTTTTAAGAAGAAGGTGTAAAAGATAGAAAAGTAGTAGGATCCACACTTTTTAAAGAGTTAATTATTTCTATTTTGGGTTCGAGCCATTTATAAAGGGACGGCCCAAAAAGGAAAATGAACCGGAAATAGCGGGACGGTGGGAGTACTTATGTTCCAACCTTGCAATTCTTAAGGTCAAATAATTTATGCAATTCGCTCCAAAAGTCAAATCATAGATTTTCAGGTTTTTTTTTTTCAAATATCCACATCGGATTCAAGTGAATTTTATAGGCCAGAGGCATATTACAAAATTCAAACCAAACCACTACCACTTTTTTCCCTAAAATTCCAAGGTCAGTCGGGTCGGGTCGGGTCATGGAACACACAAAACACAGTCGTTAGGAGCGGCAGTCGATTGCACACGTAAACAGTCAAAATCAACGATATAGAGAAAGAAAGTGAAGTTTGCAGCAGCACCATTGAAGAGAAGAGAAGAGAAGAGATGCTATTTATATAAAGAAAGTTGAAGCTCAACCATAGGCATTGATTGTATTGTAGGGTCGCGTCGCGTCCTTGAATGGACATCCTTGGTCTTCTCTTCGCCCGTTGCTATGATATGATACAATAGAGATTGTTTGATGGTTGAGATTTGCAAGAAGTAGAGCAGAAGATTTTGATAGAATAGAATGGTTCCATTGAAGGACATAGCAAGAGTGGTGAATGGGTTATCTCTGGTTGCTAAGGAGGCCCTAATCATCGGCCGCCGCTCTGCCTCTGCGGATACCTTGATCAAGGGAGCCCTTCTCTCCGCCACCGACGCCGCCGGCCTCACCAAAGGAAACCTTCGTACTCTCGACGCCGATAACAATAATAATATTAATAATCATGGCGATGCAGGCAGCAGCAGCAGCAGCAGCGTCGTCTACTTTGATAGTAATAATGATAAGTTTCAAGGGTCAGATGATGCTTCCGAGACCCTGCCGACGCCCGTTGCAGATAACCCTCTCCCTGCCGCCCCTTCCACCTCCGATCCAGTTTCACATTTACCGACTGAATTTGAATTAGCTGCTCCGCCCACCTCTCCGAGGAAGCCCCGAGAGAGGAGAGTTCCTTCCTCACCTTTCTCTAGAGCCATGGGGTAACCCCAACAAACACTATTTCTTTTTTATTCTATATTTCTATTAATTGCCTGAATCACAAATCAATTGCTTGGTTGAAGGTTTGCTGGACTAGGCGCTGGTCTCGTGTGGGGCACGTTTCAGGAATCTACAAAGAGAATCATGTTTGGGACGCCTGAATCACCAAACAATCAGCATCCTGTTTCCCCTTTCTTGTCTGAGAAAAACGCAGAGCGTTTAGCCCTTGCATTATGCAGAATGCGTGGAGCTGCTCTCAAATTAGGACAAATGTTGAGCATCCAAGATGAATCTCTTATACCTGCTCCTGTACGTACACAAATATTTATTCATCAGGAGCTAATGCATTGTATAAGTGTCTATGCATACTTTTCTCAAGTCCGAGCTTCTATATTCTCCTTCAATGCATCGACTCCTGGAGCTGATTCTTTTATGATTTTTGTTGACAAGTAGAACAATGATGCTAACATTTTCTTTGCTTTAAATGTAATTCTTATATTCATTAACTCTGCCAGTTCATATGCCCTTCCAGATCTTGCAAGCTTTGGAAATTGTTCGTCAGGGTGCAGATCGCATGCCAAGGAATCAGCTCGATCAGGTTTTGAATGCTGAACTGGGTACTGACTGGTCCTCCAAGTTGACAAGTTTTGACTATGATCCAATGGCTGCAGCAAGTATAGGGCAGGTATGCAAGTTATTCCTGCCTATTTATTTAAGCTTATCATTGATTCTCTGAGTGAGTTACAAGCTCTACTTCATATTATCCTTACATTTTGGAAGAGACTCTCCAGATTAAGCAAAGTAAGAGTACAAGCTAAAAAGGTTTCTCTACATATGTAGCAATAGTAATGAGCTGTACTTTTGAATCTACCACCCGCATATTTATTGATTCAATGGTTTGAACAAAATGAAGGAATTGAAGAAGGGACTTGATTTCAGCCGTGTTTTAGAAGCCAGGCTCCGAGCATTTTGATATTAGGATTGGAGAATGAGGGATGGTTAAAATGCACCCATTTCTGAAGAATTAATTTTTTTTTGTTTCATCAACTTTCTTTAGTTTGTATAAGGCAGTTTATTTGCCCTATCCTTTTAAAGTTTATAAATATATAAGTGATAGTGAATTTTTCTTCACATAAATGTTTTTGACTTTGAATGCTGTTATTTGCTACTTAGTTGATCAAATTCAAAATCCAAATTGGAAGGTAATAATGTGTTTGGACTTAGAACATCAAGGTGAGTATGTCAGCAGATTTCTAATGCCAAGGGTAAGTGGTGGAAATGATTTTGTTTGACTGTGACACATGTATCAAAACTTGAGGGCTCTTTGTTTATATTAAAACAAATATGAATTGATTGGCTCTGTTCCTTTCTGTTCATCTATGCCTCATGTATTGCTTGAAGGTTTTCACAAGATCATACTCATCTGCATGTGTTGTGGGTCATCTTTTGATTCTTCTAAAATCTCTTTTAGGTCCACCGGGCTGTTACAAAGAATGGTGTGGATGTCGCAATGAAAATTCAATATCCTGGAGTTGCAGATAGCATTGAAAGCGACATTGAGAATGTCAAACGGCTACTAACTTATACAAATTTGCTACCAGAAAAAATGTATATTGACAATGCAATGAAGGTACAGTTTTTCGAATCACTGATTTAGTTGTTTCTTGGCTTTATAAGATTTCCGAGGTATATCATGGTATGGTTTGATATATCCCACTAAAAGCAAGCATGGACCTTTTTTGTCTGAGTTTCATGTTTTCCTTGCAAAATACGTTACATTATGCTGCTTATAATTTATGACGACCCTATCATAGATGGTGCAAGCCTGATGTTTAACCTTCAACAGTCCTCGTTTGTCTCTTTGTGTTGGTGAGTTCTTTCGTTTTCTAATTGGATCGATCATGCTTGCAAAACTGAGAAGCTTAAATTGGCTTGTCTAAATTGATTGCTTATGTTTACTCTTTACTGAATTGAATTGTGCCTTATGGTGCAAATGAGTTTCTTTTGTTAGTGAATTTGTGGCATAGCAGATAAGAGAAAATGTGGAGTAGGGCTAACATTAGAGTGGCTTAACCCCCCCCCCCCCCTCCGGCCCGATGTAGCTAGAGATTTTTCCTTTAGCCTGGATGTTATTCCCTGTGTAACTTTTTGTTCTTCTATTACAGTTTTCTTGTCTTCTATCCAGAAAATGGCGCCTACTTGGCAGATTTGCTAAAATTTCTTGTTTCTTTAGATATTGCTGAATCTCTATATTGTTACCCAGAATTTTGTTTGGGGGGGAAGGGTTTCAACTAATGTGGTAACAAAAAAATGGGAAATTTCTAAAATGCCCCTAGAATTACTAAAAGTCTCACTTGAATGGTGGTGTGGTGGGGGAGGGGGATGCAGTACTCCCCTTGGCCTCACAGGCTCCGGTCAGAATGAAAGGATTTGGAAATGTGAATTATGATGAGTAGGTATGCACAAGGATGACCTTGATTAGTTGAAACTTGTAGAAATTGAAACTCATTATCAGATATAAATAGTGGAGCTATTTTTTTCATTTACATGACCTAAGCTGTCATAAGTTATTAAGACACTGGATAATTCAGTAGTAAATTTGTTAGTCTAATTCAGTACTTTATTACTGCATCTTCACACAGTGTCCTACTTTTCTTGAGAAAACTGGTTTGCCGTGACAATTTTATAAATATTGTGCGTGAAGTTCACAGATTTCTGATGTGCATGTGTTATTCTTAGAGTTTGTGCTTCAATTCTTTCACAGGTAGCCAAAGAAGAACTTTCTCGTGAATGTGACTATGAATTGGAGGCTAAAAGCCAGAAAAGATTTCGGACTTTGTTGTCCAACACAGAAGGATTTTATGTTCCGTTTGTAGTGGATAATTTATCTAGTAGAAGAGTTCTAACTACAGAACTGGTTCCTGGTATGTGCTCTATCTTTTCTTTTATTAAGGAAATAAACATGTATAGAAGAAGATAATAGTCTCTGTAGCTTTACCTTATATTTAAACCTTGGAATAAGTCAGCAATAGTGAAAATAGTTTTCTCAGTTGGTTTTGAAAACATCCTAAAAGAGTTGTGTACAAATGAAATTACAGTCACTAATTTATATATTTAGCAGTTTTCTGCCCCCTTTATAGTTATGGACAATTCCTTCAACTCTGCTCTGGAATAATCTACGTAATTGATAAATGATAGCTTATAAAAACTTATGATGGTAACTATCTCCTTTGCAGGCATTCCAATTGACAAGGTTGCATTGCTGGATCAAGAGACTCGCAATTATGTCGGGACAAAGTTACTTGAGCTTACTTTGATGGAGTTATTTACCTTCCATTTCATGCAGGCATACTCTCTCTCTCTCTCTCTCACACACACACACACACACACACACACATTAATACAAGTGTGTGGGTTTGTATAAGTTATTCGTGGGGAAACCTAATCTTTTTAGTTTAAAACTTTCCTTTTGTCTAGCAAGTTTTGGATGTGGAGAAATTGATTGTGTTTAAGCCTTTAAGGAATTAACAGATATTGGTAAATCCAATTTATAACATTCCCTAAATTCCAATTTAGCACAACAAGAAGATGTCATCTCTTGTTGGTGCTTTCTTTAAGTCTACGTATCAGGTAACGGGTCATGAGCCAATTACTGCATATCCACCTTGAGGACAAGGCCATTCCTTATGGGAATGGAGTTGATAATAATTTGCAAGTCTGAGTTTATGGTGTCCAAAGGAAGTAGGATCAGCTTTCTTAGCAAAGCTTCATATTTATTGTAAAGGTTTCTTAGGCCAGTCATGTGCTGGACTGGTTAGGGTTTATCTACTAGATTTTGGCTTACAATCTTTGAATATGATACGTGGATAAATGGTTACTATAAGATATAAATCAGAATTGCTAATGATGCCGTGCGTTTTCTTGAAAGTGCCAAATAAGCAAAACTGTCTATAAACAAGGCGGTAATTTCTTTTAACCAGTTTCAACTGTTAGTTTTGCTTCTGTTCTGTGACAACCTTTTGTCTGCCTTCTGCTTTGTAGCTACACCATTTACATTGTCAGCATTGTTGACTATGTTGTTGGTTGTCTATTTTATTGCAGTCTGAGTTACTGAGAAAATAATCCCACTTTTTGCGCACTCGTCTATTTTATGGTCTAAAATTATGTTTGAAACCAGAAGTCCATTAAGAGCTGTCTGTTTTGTGTTAACCCAAGTATTTTAGTTCTGAAGGTCATCTATTATATTCTAATACTTGTTCGTTTGCTTTAATCCCGAGCAGACTGATCCTAACTGGAGTAATTTTTTATATGATGAGACGAAAAAATCCATCAACCTCATAGACTTTGGAGCAGCAAGGGACTACCCAAAAAATTTTGTAGATGACTACTTAAGAATGGTGAGATGCATCCTTTTTTTTCCCCCCCTTTGAAGTGCTGGATAGATATTGTTATGTTTTATATGGAATGATCTACCGACTTGTGGGCTGAAACTTGAAGAAGTTTTCACTTGGTGAATTTCATTTTTCCTTGTTTCAGGTTGTGGCTTGTGCAGAAAGCGATAGAGAGGCGGTGATTGAGATGTCGAGGAGACTTGGGTTTCTTACGGGAATGGAATCTGAAATTATGTTGGAGGCTCATGTGCAGGCAGGTTTTGTGGTGGGGCTGCCGTTTGCCAAGCGCGGAGGCTACGATTTTGGGTCGACGAATATTACTCAAAGCATTTCAAATTTGGGGGCAACGATGCTGAGGCACAGGCTCACACCACCTCCAGAAGAGGCCTACAGCCTTCACCGCAAGCTTTCAGGTGCTTTCCTTGCTTGCATCAAGCTTCAGGCTGTGGTTCCATGTAGAGAACTCCTGTTTCGAGTTTACGACAATTATGACTTTGCCCAATTATATAAATCCTCGACAGCTTAATTGTTACACACACCTCCCAATCCCATCTTTCTTTTTATTTTCTCATCCACTTCCAACCAGAGGAGTTGCGTGCATTTTTTGTACCCTATTTTCTTATTAGGTTTAATTTAAAGGGACTAATAAATACAACAATTTTTTTTTATATGTTTTTACCATAGAAAATTTAATTATATTCATTCTTGTTGTCGAAGCATTTTCTTAGTGAATTAGTTCTATATATGATATATGTACCATCAGCTTTGAGTTTCGATAGAGACTTAAATTCCAAAGTAATTTACACTTGTGTATTTCTACTCTACTTTTATTTTCATATATTTTTTGATATATGTACTTTACAAGTTATTTGTATATGTACCACAACTACACCAAGCAATAACTTTAGTTCTACTTCCAGTACTGATGATACAGCATTTGGTGAATTTAGATTTGCAGCAAATGGTACTCACTCCATCTCCTTCTCCTCTGTCAAAACAGAAGGCAAAACAATCTATAAAAGTGGAAAAAAAAAACATTACAATAAACTATATATGATGGTTATGTTATGTAGCTGTGATGGTGAAACGATAACTGAACTAATGATGACAAAATTGAAAGAAGCAAGCATGGCATGCTACAATGAACAACTGATAACTGGTATTCATTCATTAGCAATAAGCATACAGGAAATTTGCTTTCCACAAAAACTGATCATCAATGAAAGTGGGTGTCAATAGATACAAAATGGTTCCCGACTGCTAAAGGCAAATCTGATTTACATTGACAGAATTTAGCATCAAAATCCTTCCACCGCAAACAAACACAAGTTAATGAAAAAAAAAATCCATTTAGGCTTAGGATGAAAGTCCTTCCTCCTCATCACCATCAGAGTGCCACCATCTTGGCCTTGGAAAAGTCATACCCCTGCTCTTAGCAGTCTCTAAAATGTCTACATCCTCCTTTTCAGAGTCACAGCCACCATCCATATCTCCAAATACACTCTTGAGTATATCCAGTAAGTCCAACAATCCACTCCTTTTCTCCTCCTCTTGCTTCTCTTTTTCCTCCAATGACAATCCACTCATTTTCTCCTCCATTTCCTTTTCTTTCCCCTTCAATGATGGCTTTCTGCCAGAACGGCCAACACGTCTCCCTCTTCTCCCCTCGCATTCCCCATCAACAACACTACCCACATACCTCAACTCGTCTTTACGACTACTTCTCACACCCCCATTCCCATGGCTATCTTTAGGCTTCCTTGCATCTTTTGGAGTTCTAACAGCTTTGTCAACCCAGCCAATGCAACTCGCCACCTTAAGGCAACTTTTACCAGCAATATTGGCGATATCCTCCTCAATTTGACCACTATTTTCAACTCTAGGCACCTCTACGTTTTCCCTCAGCTCATGATTTCCATTATTGGCGTCAGACTTAGCCACACCATTACTTAGCAAACCACCAATTTCTCGCACTGTACTAACCGTACCAGCCTCACCAGCTGCATCCGAATTACAAGTAACAGAATCCTCACTGTCTAAAACAGCAATCTCAGCCTTATCTTTCACCTTCTCTTCCTCTTTCTCCTTCAATGATGGAGGCAGAAACCGCTGTCTACCAGAGCCGCTTCTCCCCTCCCATTCCCCATCAACAAACCTGAACTCGTCAATTTCCTCAATTTTCTTACGACTAAGCAAAAGTCTCACACCTCCATTCCTATGCCTATCTTTAGCTTCGTGAAGCCTGCTAAACCAACTTTTACCACCAATATGTTTGAGCTCAATTTCATCTCCCTTAATCTCAAAATGCTCATTGTTTGAGTCCAAAAACTTGTCGGATTCCCTTGCTAGCGGGCAGTTGGATAATTTCGCCTCCTGTGAAGCGGTTGGCTCTTGTTCCTCCTCTGCCTCCATTTCCATATCCATCTGCATCTGCTTACAGAATTTTATTATATATGCAAACGGATCTTGTTCCACCTCTGCCTCCATTTCCACCGTCAATTATTTTCCATCTGCTTGCAGAATTTTATTATAGATGCAAACGGATCTTGTTCCTCCTCTGCCTCCATTTCCATCGTCAATGAGTGTGTGCGTGTTTGAATTGAAAGAAATTAGGTTTTAGTTTCGAAAAAAATTGGGTAGCAGACCGTTTATTCCCGAATCCCGACTTCGACTCTTTCTTTTTGGCTTCTGTGCTTCTATTGCTCTTTTCCTTGGGTGGGGAAGACGCCGCTGGCCACGACGAGACTCGAGAGAAAGGTGTGGCGACGACGAGACTCGAGAGCGTCTCAGTGAGAGAGAGAGGATGGTGAATTGTGAATTTTGGGTAATTGTAATTAAGGGTGTAATCAAATCGAGTCGAGCCGAATATTATCTTGCTTTCAATATTGACTTGTTTGGCTAAATGAGTTTCTCATTTAATTATCGAACGAGTTTTTATTGAGCCGAGTTTAGAGCCGGGCCTAAACAAGCTTTTAAAATTTAGTCATTTATTAAAAATATTAGTTATTTTTTCAAAAATATAAATTATTTTATTCACAATAATGTAATATATTTACTATTTTCTTGTAAATAAATAAAGTTAACTAGATAATTAATTCAAATATTACTAATTATTGTAAAAATATAAGATATCTGACTAATAATCTTATATTTTTAACATAAATCACTTAACGAGCTTGCTCATGAGCTACCGAATCGAGTACAGTCATGCTTAAGCTTGACTCGTTTAACTAAACGAGCTTCTCAATTAATTATCGAACGAGCTTTTATCGAGTCGGTCGCCGAGTAGCTCATGAACGGCTTGACTCGTTTACGACCCTAATTGTAATTCTGAAATGTAACTGTTAATGTTTGCTTGTAAAATTAATACAGAATAGTAATTAATAAATGGGATATATATTGTTTAAAAAAATAATTAATAAATATATAATATAAAATATATTAAGAGCTAACGTAACCCTTAGAGCATCCACATCATTGGGTGCTCGAGATGTGGGCATCAAGATAACACCCTCAACGCAAAGGCACTCGCCATTGCCGTTCGCGGGAGGACGATAGTGGAGGGCGGCGTTACGCCCTTTACGAGCTGTTGCGGAGGGAGGAACGCGACGACGTGGCAACCTTTTCGATTGGGCAACGATTTAGTCGTTGCCCTTTCAAACGGCTACAATTTAATTTCTTTTTTAATTTTATTCCTAATATTTATCTATAAATACTACACTTATTTCACTTCATGCTCACACATTTCTCTCTATTTCGTCCTCAATTTTTTTTCTTTGTTGCATTTTTTTACCTTCATTTGTCCATTGAATTATGTCGGGTGACGACCGTCTCCATAGGAAAATGGAGGAAAATAGACGGCTCACTCTCGAAATAACTAAATTGTACTCGGAAATATTCGTTGAACATGAGAAAGAAGAGACTAAAAAAATGTGGGCATGCTTCGATCGGAAAATAGGCGGCTCGCTCTCGAAGCAATACACTAGAAGATGATTTGATCGAAGAAATGTGGCATGCTTCGGTCGGAATTATTTTTTTATTTTCATGTTTTTTTAATTAATGTAATGTTTTTTCTTTATTTCAATTTAATAAAACTTGCATTTATAAAATAATTGTTATTTAAATTAGTAAATAATATTAATTATATAATGAAAAAAAAAATAAGTAGTGTCCACCAAATTCGGCGGACACTATTGTGGACAAAATATGAGTGCTCACTTAGGTCCACATATAGTACTAATTAAATAATGGCGGACACAATTTTTTTGTGTTCATCATTGTGGATTTTTTACTATTTATTCTAGGTTCTTGGGCGCATAGTTAATTAATATTGCCAATACGATTTTTTGACGTTGAAAATTAATAATTAGCCAAAATTATCTCAAAATTATATTTATTAGATAAAAAATCAATATTATTCTAAAATTAAATTAAATTATCACATTGTGAATTTATAGTGCTAAATTTATGTACTTTGGCTTGAAAACCCCATTACTTCATTTAACTGCCTTTTGTCTTCTAAATTCATTACAAATCTTACGCAATAGAAATGGTAGACATGAGTTTTCAATCGTGTGATCGAGGAGAGGAGGAGGCGGCGGCGGCGGCGGCGGCGGCGGCGTTCGTGCGGAAAGAGGTGGGAGACTGGGACGACGAGGTGAAGAGCCGAGCGAGATTCAAAGCGCTGAGCGGACAGAGGTCGGATTGGGAAGCACTCTACTGTTTTTGGAGGGACCTAATCCTCAAGACTGCTCGCCACCTCCGCATCTTCCTAATCCGTCCCTCCCGCCTCTCCCGCCTCTGGTTCCGCCGCCGTCCCGACGGCCTCTCCCCTTTGTGCCTTGATCGCGTCCTCCTCGAAATGCACCGGGCTGGAGACTTGCTGCTTCCTCCTGCTTCCTCTTCCAGTTCTCGCCTCCCTCACATTTTGCGCAGGGCGCTCCATTTTCTAGCCATGGACGACCAACCTCTCGCTCTCACCGCCGACTACTACATTCTCGCACCGCTCTTGGAGGTATCTACACCTACCTACCTACCTTTAACGATTGATTATTAGGTTATTCTTTGTTTGTTTTTTTAATTAATCTCATTAATTAGGAACGATCCCTTGAAGTCGTGAGCAAATTGTCTGAAAATTGTTGGACTAGTAGCTGTGTTGTGAGCATGGAGAAGTTTGAGGAAATTTGTGTGGGCTCTAACTCTTACTCTAACTCTAAGGAAGAAGCACTTGCAATTTTGGATTACTTGTCAACACGCGGAAGGGCTACACGCCTCCTAATCAACAGACCTCATCACCCTATACAGGTTGGACTTAATTGCTGCTTCTGCTTCTGCTTCTGCTTCTGCTTCTGCTCTGTCTTTGATGATTTTAATTCTACTTTATTCTATAGAATTTAAGTTTAGGTGTGTATCTAATTTGGCATTCTATTGTGATTCCAATTCCTTTTGGAATGATGCATAACTTTCTGGAATAATGTAAATTGTGTTGGTACAGGGAGTGAAATTGTATCTTGCTTCTGGAGCAGCAGCTTCTACTGCCTCAGCCTCAACTATGGATTACACTATACTGCACTTAACTTGCACTATCGAGAAGCTGGAGAAGCAGCTTCATTTGATTGACCAACGTTATCAAAAGTAAGCATCCATCCCATTTTATCACTTTATGGATTTGTGATTCTGAAGAAATGGCTCTTAACTTAAGTAGGCTAATAGACATTGAAGGTGTTAGACTCACTCAATATTCATATTATCATAGCTAAGACTTTTTATATTATGCTTCTTAAGGTTACGGGCATACACACACACACACACTCACATGCACCCTGAAAGTTCCTATAGAATGAACAAGCTGCAATTTCAATTAGTTGTTGATGGACAATTCACCACTAGTTATTGCCGTTTCTTCTTTTTGCTTGATATTTAATCAAATTATTGAATGGGCTATGTGCAGAAGCAGGAATTTAGCTTTAGCTTCTCTTAGAGAAGGAAACAAGAAACTTGCCCTGAGATATGCCAAAGAACTGAAGCTGGTGTCTCAAAGTAGAGAAAGATGCTCAGCACTATTGGACCAGGTGGAAAAAGTTCTCCAGGCTATCATGGATGCCGACTCCTCTAAAAAGGTTGGTTTTCCATGCTAATCTTATTTCAAGTATGGTCTGATATTTAATTCTGAAAAATAAAATTAGTGCTTCATTTAATCAGTTTTACATACTCATTATATATGTGTCATACAATATAGGTGGCGGAGGCCTTACAGAGCAGCAAACGTGCTATGCAGGAAAACCAAATTAACATTGAAGAAGTTGAGCTGTGCATGCAGGAACTTGATGAGAACATTGATGCACTGAAACAACTTGATAATGCTCTACGTAAGCATTCAGTATCAGATTTCTGTTGTGCTGAAATCATGCATGTTTTCAATTTCTATTGGTCTATGATTCTTAACTAGTAATTAATAATTATAGTCAGCAAGATTCAAGGTTGTAGTTCCTTCGTACATGGAGCTTGCATGAGAACTCCAAAATGCTCGAATATGTGTAGTTTCATTCTCATTTATAAATCTTTACCACCATACTAGTACAAATTACCTTGGTTGTATTTTATTTGTCCACATCTCCCTCCTCCCCCATCCTATCTTCAGAACTCCAACAACTTTCATCTGTCTGTCTTGTCTTGTTAATGCAAACATGAATCTTAGATTCCAATGTCAGATAGTTGTTTCGTTGTTTTCTCTGGCACTTGAATCTCAAACTACATTCTGTTCCAAGACGTGCTTTAGAACTGACCCCTTGATCTTGAGTAAAGAATCAAATTCAATAACAGCAGTGGGTCGAAAGACATAATTTGTATAATCTGTAGTTGAATTAGAATACGTATATACCTGCCTAAGCCTAACACTAACATGCATGATTATAATTTTGTTTTGTAGAAGCAACTACAACATATGGCGAGATAGATGATGAAGATATCGAAGAAGAATTCAAGACGCTGCAGCTGGAGATAAACAGCAAAAAGAAGACAGTCCCAACAAAAATTGAGATATCGGAAGAAAATGATGCTCTGAGCAATGCCTTGTCAAATCTTCATCTCAAGGCCGAGGGTGAGACAACAAGAATGTCTGAGGCAGAAGAAGAATGCTGTACGGAGCCAGTTGGCAATCAAAACAAGTCAAAGGACAAGGAACTTGAAGCGGCGGCAGCTTGATTTTATTTAGTTATTATGTAAAACGCATATATAGTATAGTTGATTCAAGTGTGTGTACAAGATGTATTCAGGTGTTAAATAGCCAGCCAGCCCTGTAAAACCTATATATTAGTAGTATTTTGGTCTTTTATTTAAGAGATGCACTTGGGTACAGCCGGCTGACCCGACCCATTCGACCCGACCCGCTCCGTCCGACCCGGCCAGCATTGACGGTTAACGGTCAACGTCTGACCGTTGACTTTTTTTTTACTCTCCGTCTTCGGTTCCGATTTAAATTTATAGATAATGATTGTGGTCAACGTTGACCGGCGCGGGTCGGATCGGACTTGATGTAAGGTGCAGCCGGCTCCACCCAAGTTTTTGCCTTTAGTTAATTGTAGTGCCTATGCCAGTACCTCTTCCTCCTTTATTTCCTTCTTTTATGTGTGTGAGTATTGTATTTACAACTTACAAGATTGATTGAGTAATACAGTAGTATTTTTTTGTACACGTGGAGTGAAGATTATGCATGGGGCTGTTTTATTTTCATCCAAAAAAAAAAAAGAAATAAATGAGGAGTATAAGGCCGCGAATGTTAGGAATGCGTAATAATAAGAGAGGGAGAAGAGAAGCGGTGTTTTAGTCGGTAATGATAGGTCTGAGCGGCGGCTGTATTTTCCGTTCAGTGAAGGAGGCAGTCTTCTCTGTGGTGAAGAATAATAAGAAGAAATGTAATTTGGTGGAGGAGGGCAGAAGGCTGCATGGGCTGCTGGTGGTTGGTGGCTTCCTCCACACAGACGACTCACGCTTGGGTTCGCTTCTGGTGCAACTCTACGCCGACTCCGGCTGTCTGCCTGAAGCCTTGCTCCTCTTCCGCAATCTCCCTCTCTCTCTCCCTCTCTCTCTCCGCCGTAAGGAACATAACATTGCCTGCAACGCCATTCTGCGAGCCCATCTGGACTCTGCTCTCTTCTCCGAGGCCATTCACTTCTTCACACACATCGTTTCCACTTCCACTTTTCTGCCCGATAACTATACATGTCCGCTCGTCTTCAAGGCTTGCGCCCAATTATCTTCGCTTGAGGATGCCAGAAAGGTGCATCACTTGATCCGTAACTTCAACTTCAAACCCAATGTCTACACTAAATGTGCCCTCATCGACATGTATGCTAAATGCGGGAGCTTGGATGATGCCCGCTACGTGTTCGATGAAATGCCTGACGAAGAGAGGGACTTGCCTTCTTGGACTGCTATCATATGTGGGACCATACACCAAGGCCAGCCCCTCCAAGCGCTCTCCCAGTTCAACACCATGAGGCTCGCTGGCCTGCGCCCCGATTCACCTCTCGTGGCTGCTATTCTCCCCGCTTGCGGCCGGCTGCAGGCCGCGCAAACGGGGATGGCGCTTCAAGCCTCCGCTTTCAAGAGTGGTTTCCATCATGATGTGTTTGTTGCCAATGCTACCATTGATATGTACTGTAAGTTGGGGGACACGCAGCGAGCTTACGACGTGTTTTGGGGAATGCCTTGCAGAGACCATGTTTCTTGGAGAACCTTGATAGCTGGCTATTCTTATAATTCACAGTACCAATGGAGTCTTGATCTGTATGCAGAGATGACGAATTCGGGTGTTAGTCCTAGCGCAATGGTGGTGGCGAGTATTCTTCCAGTACTTGGCAAACTTGACTTGTCACAAGAGGGGAGAGCGATGCACGGGTTTATCTTGAAACAAGGATTCGACTCTGATGTTGTGGTTGGGAGTGCTCTGATAGACATGTACTCGCTCTGTGGATTCACCCGAGAAATTGAAATCCTCTTGAGCATCTGGTCGGATTGGGACCTCATGATCTGGAATTCAGCCATTGCTGGGAATGCTGCTTATGTTGAGAATTATGGTTTGGCTCTCAGTATCTTTAGGAAGATGTGGGAATCTAGATTTAAACCAAATTCCATCACTTTGATGACCATCCTTCCAATATGTACCAAAATGGGGGCACATAAACAGGGCATGGAGATTCACTGCCATGCTATTAGACACGGCCTTGACACGGCGGTTTCAGTCAGCAATTCCCTCATCGATATGTACTGTAAATGTGGATACCTGGGGCTTGGACTCAAGGTCTTTGATAAAATGGTGGAAAAGGATACTATTTCATACAATACAATCATTTCTTCGTATGGATTTCATGGGTATGCCGAGCAAGCGCTGCTGCTCTTTGATGACATGAAAGCTTTGGCAATGAAACCAAGTGGAGCAACCTTTGTAGGACTCCTGTGTGCCTGCAGTCATGCAGGCCTGGTGGATGAGGGACAGACCCTCTATCGTTCCATGGTTGTTGATTATGGTATACGACCCAACATGGAACACTACTCGTGCATGGTGGACCTGCTTGGTAGAGCAGGACGCATTAATGATGCGTGCAACTTCATCAGGACAATGCCTGAGGAACCAGATGCTAATGTTCTGGGATGCTTGCTTGCTGCATGCCGACTCCACAACATGATGGAGAGCATGGATCTTCTTGACGAGGGAATTCTACAAGATAAGATGGATGACTCTGGATACCATATCCTTATCTCGAATATGTATGCATCCAGAAAGAGATGGAAAGATGCTTCAAGGGTTAGAGCTCTAATAAAGGAGAAAGGTTTAAGAAAGAAACCAGGTAAGAGTTGGACACAGATAGGTCACCGCACTCATGTATTTGATGCTAGAGATACAACGCACTCTGAGTTTGAAAAAATACAAGAAATTCTGAAAATATTGTTGTCGGAGATGAAGGAACGGTGTGACTTTGATAATCTGTTACATGCTGCTCAATAACTTATGAAGTTTTGCTTGTTGAGTGGTAATATTAATATCATATCCTACACATGAATTCTTGACTTGAGTTAAGAGAATTTAGCAAATAATGACATGAATGTTAATATTTTAGGTGTAATTAGATTGTCGTGCGTGTGTCATGGTCGTTGTGGTGGTAGTGCATTGATTGGCATCTGAAGTTTGGTTCCATATCCAGCCAGAGGTAAACCAAACAACTGTAGAGAACTTGCTCCTAGGGATGTAGGTGTTGGTGGCACTGGCACATATAATCCACCAAAAGTTGGCATAATCTGTGACCAAATTAATGTTAATGTAAGTAAGTTGTTGGTGCTGGTGCTGGTGCACATATATAATTCAGTAAGTGGCAACTGCTGTCTGTATTTGTTGATAAAAAGTACCTTTAGTTGAAGCTGAAGAGATTTTAGGTAGTAAATAGCTTCATCAAGGATAGATTCTTTATCCATCTGGTGGAAGATAGAGAATGCAAGTAATTAAATTGGTTGACAATGAGAACAAACAAGCTAGCTATATAGTTGTGTTTAATTGTGTATTTATAAAAAATCTAACCAACCTTGGTACAATTAGGTATGAGGTTTCTTAGTGCCAGCATTCTCTTGTTGATTTGATATCTACGCCTCTATTGAATAACAAAACATTTCACAATTACGAAAAAATAGATTTATATATATGTAACGTGAGAGGTAGGAGAGCAAATTAAGCTGACCAGTTTATGCGGTGAATGAGCTGCTGCTGCTGCTCGTCTCCTCTTCTTGTTCTTGTTCTTGTTCATTGGTTGCAGGGGCGATGGGCGAGCGATATTATGAGATTGCTCTGAATGTTGATAGTTTGGTGAATATGATGATCCCATGGATTGATGTGGATTGCTGCTGCTGTGTTGTTTAGTTGGAAACTTGATTAGTTGACCAAATTGCAGCCAAGAATGCATTTGTAAGCACTTGTCTGAGTCCAGCCTAGTAGCCATTAATCAATAATACCATTACCATTTACCAACACTTGTGTATTGTATTTGTATGGAACTGCTGCTTCAACCAACAAAACAGAAAAGAGGTGAAGAAAACGCCGTTCCTTATAATATATACTTGTTTGTATATAGTCTTTGATGCGTAGCGTAGAGATGATTTTTATAGACTAGAGCTAGACTAGTGTGTAGTAGCGTTGTCAAATATGCTTGCATGGGGATGGAATGGGGCCAACGCCAAGCCAACAAGGACCACCACTCCACCATTATATATATATATATAGGGATGGGTTACTATAAAAATTAT
Source organism: Agastache rugosa (assembly GCA_031470985.1). NCBI lineage: Eukaryota > Viridiplantae > Streptophyta > Magnoliopsida > Lamiales > Lamiaceae > Agastache > Agastache rugosa. The sequence goes on from CM062609.1 coordinate 57,625, forward strand.
TCCTTCCGTGAGAACGTGAGAACATGCTTAAATCTATATATATTCATGCTTAAATCAATATATAGTCATACTTAATGAGATTCATGTTTTTTTGTATAAACAATTGTGCTTATATAAAATCATGTTTAAATCTATATATATTCATGCTTCGAATAATGACAACCATAGATCATACAAAGATCAACGGTTCAGATTGGTTCCTAGTTCCCACACTAGGAATAGTTTCTATATGAACCAATCCTTAGTGTTCAATTAAATTAATGAAGACTCTTCTCTTCTCTTCTCTTCTCTAAGAGTACATGAACATATCATATGGAGAGTGGAGAATAATAGTAATAGTAAATTAGTTATAGACGTACTAGAGCAGAGCAAGCTTGTTTTTGGCAGAGCAGAGGGTCTCTCGCAAGCAACTCAAACAAACACTTTGATTGAGTTGTCTCTTTCTTTTACTGACTTTTCGAAGCGGAGGCGGAAGCGGAAGCGGGCCCCTCTCCACCCTTCCAACCTCAAATCCATCCTCCACTTCACGTGATCATCCCTTCACTTCACGTGCCAACCACTCTTCTTTTGTCTCCCTTCCCTACTCAAAATCAACTTTATTGCCAATGGCTACCTTCTATCAACTATCAAACCAACACCAACAAACAAAAACCTACTGCTCTATATTTATACGCTGCCTCTGACTTTGCATATAATTTAACAACTAAACATTCATTTATGCACCATAACTTTATTTATTCATATTCATTCTATAAAAAAACTTTCAATTTATATATGGCAGGCAGCTTCAGTAACCTTTTATAGTCTCACTCTCAAGATATATATATATATATCTTACCTTAGTAACCAACCATATCGCCTGACTATTACAGCTAGCTAGCTAGTCTGTAACAAACACCAAAATCATATGAGAAGAAGAACAAGAAGGACCCATTTCCAAAAAGCAATCTCACTCACTGTCTGGACAAATGAAAATGAATGTGGGCCGCTCTTATGTGTAAAATAAGGATTTACAGTAGTAGCATATATAATTTTGACCAACCAACTCATATTATCACGTCTCACTAGTACTCGTCTCAACTCAACTCAACTCAAGCCACCGTGTTTCAAGCACTCGGCCACCCCAAGTTTCAGTTGTAGCATCTTTCCCCTAGCCATCTGCAAAATCAAAACCCATCTTTACTACAATCGAATAACATATCTAATTGTATGAACAAGATTAACAAGTTAAGTTTGCATGGTTACTGACTAGGACAACATAATGAGAAGACCATCAGCAATATATAACAACTCAAAATACTTTTTTGGGATCCTACAAACTTTTACCTTTTCCTTTACTGGCTATTCTAGACTCTATTTCCAGACCAGATGTGGAATACCACTTCAGTTTCAAATAATATCTATCTTAATTTACTCTATGTAATAACTCTTTTCAAACATACTGCTTCAAATATTGCAATACCCCAGAACAGTAAACACTGTCGCTAATATAATTAACGAATAAATTTAACTCGCCTCTTGGACAGCCATGATTCTTCTTTCAGCATCATCAAGCTGGACATTGATTTCTTGCTCCACTTGTGACAGAAACTTTTTATGCGCTGCTCCTGAGAAAGTCAATAAGGTTTTACAAGACAGTGGTCATCAGTCCATGATTGTTAGAATCTATCGTCAGAGTTCAGCTAATAAATTTAGCAGATACACTAGTTATCTCTCCTAGCTTTTAATTTTCTTTACTCAACGGTAATGTTTCAAAGGAAATGTAGTAAATAAAATCATTCAGCCATTTCAGTATCACGTAAAAATAAAATAAAAAATATATCAACAACATTTCCTCCCTCCCCCTTCATGTGGCACATCTATGCTGTAATTCATGGTTAAATAGATTAAAAAACGTGTTACAGGTCATGTTTGTTGGTTAGGACTATGAAAATAAAGCCTGATATGCTTTACTCCTGCATTCAATATGATGTTATTCAGTTGGTTCTTCTTTTTTTTTTATTTCTATTGAAGGGAAAGAAACAGCATGTAAAGTTGCAAAAGGTTCTTAGGGGTTGGGTTCACAAAGTACATTTTGAAGACTGGATGTATACATTTCTACGACAAGCTCGCAAGGTCTATATTTAATAATTATCTGACTAGAATAAGTTAATTATCCGTTGGTTCTGCTTCATGTTTTGACTCATGACTATGTATCGCTAGGACATGAAAGCTTAATGCATAGCAAAAGGACAAAATGAAGATGTTTAAACTAGTTGAACTAGAAACTTCAGCATATGGTCAACAGACTTGATGCATGACTTGCACTAAAAAATAATACTTCGAGATAGAATATTCATACTTTGCTTTTCCACAGATCCTTTGAGCTCGATTTGATGCTCTTCTAGATCTTCGATTAGGCTGCCACAGTCATGGAGGTGCTGCTCAACCTCTGCTTTGAATCTTTTATGTATTCCAAACAACTGTTCCTGTTTTTCTGTAAAACACAATGCATGAACACATGAGATTCGAGCGAAACTGAAACATATTTTCCAAATAGCTACAATGTCCTAGGGAATTGAAATACCACTATTCCAGTAATCTCCACCTAAGAATTCTGGGACTACAAATCATAGCTGGGCCCCTGATGCATCTAGAAAGTGGTTGTATATATTATAGTAGCATTGCGCAGATGGAAACTAAGTTTCATGTTTAGGGTAGACAGCTGACTCTGACAGCCAGGTGGAAACCAGAAATACTAGGAGTGTGGATGTTTTAATAGCTGGCTGGCTGAGTAGAGGTCCATGATTGTTTGATTGAGTGTAACCTATATCTGAAACTCCGAATGACAGAATGACATCTAATATTTACAGAGACTTCCATTTTACAGTGAAACCAACGAAGTAATCTTTTTAGCTCTTGCAAATGAATTCTAGTCCTTTACTAGTGAATATTTAATTCTTATATTATATGGATTCTACACGCTGATATATTTAATTGTCATCCAAACATATATCTAGCCTAATCAGTAGTTAACAGCTTGCTTTACTGTACTGTTGCGATGACCAACAAGGTCACAAAGCACACAAAGAGTAATAGACAGTCCACAAAATCACTCATCTCAGCGGTGCTTAATTTGTAACAAAAGATTAATGGCGGTTGTTCCTAGGTATCCTGGTGAGTTCTGTTGTGGCCATAATCATGCATTCAGCTATTCATTCTCAAAATGTTTATAATGTTTTCTCCTGTGAAAAATAAAAATAATCTTATTTCACTGAATGATTTGACCCTTAACATAGATGCATATCCTGACTTTTTGTTCATATACCATTCTTTTCCCTGGCTTCACTAGGCCCTATGCTACACCAGTGAGCAGTCAAAATATAAGAAAGAACAGGTACAAAATTGATAATCGGTAGCATAATATCTGAGCTCATTGTAGGAGAACAGCTGATACCCAGTGCAATGGCAGGCTTTTTTAAGCAAGCCTACAAACTTTTTAAGGTTCAAGATGGATACACCTAAATTAGCATCAATCGGTCCAAGAAGAGTAAAAACGAGACCAAGTTACCCAGCTACATTGAACACAGACCTTCAAATTGATCATGCCTGTTAAAGCAACAACTATGATCATCTAAGCAGCAAGGTCTAATATAGTACAAGATCGGCCCAAAACGTCTTCAACTTGATCAACTTATCAAGCTAATTTCCCAGAAACACGCACCTTGAAATCTAGTTTCCAGCTGTTTAGTTTTTGAATGACTCCTATTGGTCAGCTTTCCCCTGGATACACGATCATCCTGGTTAGGAGAAAAAACCTTTGGATGCACAATTTATTATTATACTTATATAATTCCTATGATCTGAATTTGTATAGCACTTACATATCTGTTTTAATAAGAGATTCAGCATTCTGCAATCGTAACAATATTTCCTCAACAGCAGCTCGCAAAATATCAGCAGACCTTCTGCTACTAATTGACTTCAGTTTGGTTTTAATATGAGCCAGAGCCACAGTAAAAAGTGCTACAGCCCTATGTTTCATTAGAAGAAAAAAACAATAGCGTTACAATAGCCCTTTCTCATATTATTTTCTCTACTTAGCAGTAACAGGAATACCTGGTCAGGCCATCCTCCTGATTCTCTTCCATGTAGATTCCAAGCTCAGCAGCGTCATGCACCCCTTTTAGTTTTAGCAGAGGCAAAAAGAGAGGTTACAAGCATGGAAGCAACAAAGAGAATCTAAAACAGGCAAATGAAAATAAGGAAGCCGGCCCACTGTTGGAAATAGGTGGTCTTTTGCTAGAATTTTTAATTAAACCTTTTGGTGAATCTGATTCAGGACTAGATCCAATCGCTCCAACATCTTTGTCATTGTCAGGACTTTTGTTGGAATTCTGTAGAATGTTCTCAGATATTCGAATTTCAGGAGACAATTCCTCTGGTTCCTTGCAATCTGCATTCCAAAAGCATGATGTTTAACATGATGCAAACATAACAGGATTGCTTGACTTGTGAAACTGCACCTTACCAAAGAATCCAAACAACCTAACAAAATTCTATAAAAAAGACACTGCACATGTTAATCATGCTTGTATCCAGCACAATCATACATATCACTCAGGAGGGGATGTAATAGACTATTCCATCTCCAGAGGGTAAAGCAAATAAGTGGAACATAGATTGACCATAATACACAATACTAGGTAGATATGTTTAAACCTTTATGAGATTCATCTTCGGAGCTTTCAGAATCCGTTTCATCATCAGTTGATGATTTGGACATTTGGTTATCACTGTCTTCATCCATTAAGATATTTGATTTCGCAAGGAGACTACTCTTCGGACTATTGTTTTGTTTGTACCTACCAACCTTAAAATTTATTAAGGAATAGAAAGATGTGTCAACAATATAATATGAGTGTTGTAATAAGAGCTTCTTCATTAATTTTAGAGCTGAAAGTAGGTAAGGATACGGATGGTTCCTGTTGCACATCTGGTCTGCATTCAGCTGATTTTGGACTCGGCAATCTTTTAAAGCTTCTTATGCTTTTTCTGCTAAACATTTTCTCAGCAGAACTTTGACCATGAAGTTGTTTTTGCTTACTTTTCTGTAAACTGCCACGTGACTTAATCTCGGAAGGAGGGGTTGAAGGATCATGCACAGAGTTCCTTTTCTTTTCTAACAGAGAATCAGATGCGTTTTCTTCCAGATTCTTCTTTGAAGCTTCGACATCCTTTGACGGCTCATTATCCCTTTGATCACGCAGCGCATTAAGAGGAAACTCAAATGAAGAGTTATTCTTGATTCCCTTCTTTGGCTGCAAGTAGTTCCTTTTTTTTAATAACAGAGAACCAGATATGTCTTCTTGCAGATTCTTCTTTGAAGATTCAACATCCATTGACTGCTCGACATCCCTTTGATCAGTTATCACATTATGAGAAGACTCAAATGAAGAATTCTTCTTGGTACGCTTCTTTGGCTGCACATAGTTCCTTTTCTTTAATAACCGAGAATCTGATATGTCTTCTTGCATATTCTTCTTTGAAGATTCAGCATCCATAGACTGCTTAACATTCCTTTGATCAGTCATTGCATTAAGATGAAACTCAAACGATGAATTATTCTTGGTATCCCTTTTAGGCTGCAAAGAGTTCCTTTTCCTTTTCAACAGAGAACCAGATATGTCTTCTTGTAGATTCTTCTTTGAAGCTTCAGCATCCGTTGACTGCTCAACATCCCTTTGATCAGTTATTTCATTAAGAGGAAACTCAAATGAAGAATTATTCTTGGTACCCTTCTTTGGCTCAACAGGTATATCATTTCTGTTGTCAGTGGAACTGCTAGCATTGGAAACTTTATTCTTATGCACCATTGATTTCTCCGCAGCTGGTATTGATCTGCTCTTTTCTGACTGCTGTCTCTCTTCTACATTTTTATGATTTACTTCCTGATTTGTCTCCGCTCCAAAGTGCATTTCCGTAGTTTTTTCTCCCTTACAAGATAAAGAACCATCCACGAAATTATGATATAATCCCCCAGAGAGATCTCTTTTGAATGGGAATATTCTGTCTTGTTGACAGTCTGTTCTGTCGATAGATTTTGTTGCTTCACTCTTTTTACTTTGTTTTCTAGTGAAAGCTTTCCTCCGTGTTAAAGAGCGAGTCATCGGCCTTGTGAAAATTTGCGTTTGAGAATCACTTTCAATAGTGTCCGAACTCTGGTTTATCTTTTCAATAGGACTCTGCTTCCCGTTCCTCACTTGATCCAGATGCAATTCCTCACACTGAAGACTGGGAAGACGTTTGTCTGGTGAAGAAACATCTCCTAAGATCTCCCACAGCTTGATCCTCAGAGACTCACGGCCCCCAGTTTCTGTTGTCCTATCTTTACCTTGTACCTGCTCTTTATCTTGTCGAGCTCCTTGTTCAGTTGAACATACCGGATTCTCCACCGGGTCTGCATCATCAACCTTACCAGCTTCCATGGAACAGACATGTTTACCATAATTCTTTTGTCTGCATACATCAGAACCTAAGCCAGACCTAGCAGCAAAAAACTTGAGAGAGTGAGCTGCAGATGCTTTCTCTAATAGCTTTGATTTGGGATGCGTTCTTCTGGTGGCTGGGAAACTTGGAGCACGTTCTGTATCTTGATCTGCAACTGAAGAAGATATCTTGGGGTTGAAAGATCTAGTGGAAACCCAAGGGGAGGCATCCTTCGGTTCAACTATCGCGTGTTTTTCCGTAAGAGGAGAATGTCCATGATTTTTTACACTTTTTTTTTTGCTGTGACTACCAATTTCAGCAGTTTGGACCCCCGGTTCCTGGGGATCTTTTGTTTTGGCCATAGAAATAGAATCAACAAGAACTCCTATAGAAATCTTCCTGGATTGACTGCAGTAACGATAGTTGCTGCTAAGACTCCGACGATCACTCATTCGTTCCTAACATGTAAAGTACAGAAATCCAATAAGGAGAACCCTATATGAACCAATGACAAACTGAGAATACAAATTCTTTGAAATAAAACTATGAGTAAACAAACCAACTTTTCTTCCAGAAAATGAACTTAGTACTTTTAATTAAGGGGTTTAGATACAAGGTTCTCGAAGTGACAAATCATAATAAGCAAGAATGACATGCCATAATTTCATTCTATTCTACGATTGACGTCGAATTAAAGGTAGCATGCAAAACCTTACCTCCTGAAGATCAATCTGTCTACCAACATTCATTTCCATAGCTTTAACAGAAAATTCGCAAAACCTCAGAATTCGAAGATCAGCCTCTCGATTGTGGTTCCTACATACTTTTCTGCGCGATTTACGAATGGAATTTATTACCACAAAAAGGAAAAGAGTACTAAACACATATATAGTATAATACGCAGAGATGTAGCGCTTAATGTGAGAATGGGAGGAACATAAAAGGGTGACCCCTGAAAACTTAAATTCTCGGCAGCAGGGGCTGAAAATAGCTTCAGATCTGAGACTTTTGCAGAAATTTCAAGTTCGAGTAATACGAAATAGAAGCAGAGAAAGTGCAGCGAGACAAATAAAAATGCTAAATCATGCAGCCTTGGAGACTAAAAGACAGGGAGGAGAATGCTTTCTTACAGTTAAATCCGTCCATGGTGTGCGATTCTGAGGCAAAATTTCCGGAAATAGTATGTGTGTGGAATCGGAGAGGGTTGAGTAGATGAAGAAGATGAGCGAAATGGAAAAGTGAGGCGAGGCGGGAAACAACAATGATTATTCGCTATTCACGACTCCCGCATGTTACCAATATTCCTCAACGCCACAATTAGGCGATCATAACTTGTTTATTATGTTTAATAATTGTAATCAAACAAATTATTGCTTTGCGATGTATCCTTTCATTCTAATATTAAAAATTCGGCCACAATTTCCGTGGAGTTTTTTAGTTGCGGTATTTTCCTAGAGTTATTAACATTCTTTAAATTTGTTCTCTTGAACATCTCTTTTTAAATAAAAGTATGATCACTTAAAATCGTAATCAAAGATGGTGTCTAAAAAAAATGGGGACAAAATTATTTGATAATGGACATTTCTTAACAGCGCGAATGTAACTACGATAGTATAATAGAGTTCGTTGTGTAATTATATTTTGTAGTAATTCAAATTAAACATGATTGCATGTTCGTTGTCCAGCCGTTTCGTATTATCGTGCAACAAATTGATAACAAGTCGTTCTTATGAGATAAATCAGATTGTATGCATGACTATATGATTATTATTGAGCTAATATAAACATCATCCGAAACCTTATTCCAGATCTTCAAATTTATATTCACACAGCCAAATAACAATATAGTTGACAATGAAAATATAAATTGGTGGATAAACATTTCCTTGAAATTGTATAATTTCTCTGAAAACTCTTAGAGCATTTCCAGCAGAATTCTCAAAATTGTACTTCTAAATTTACTCCTAAAGCTTTCCTTATACTATATTTTTTTCCTATTTTAAAAATGTATACAACAGTTCTCTTATTTCCATTAACTATTTTATAAAAATGGTGGGCCCAGTGGCGGAGCCAGGATCTCGATCCAGGGGATCCAATTTTTTTCAATAAAAATATCTAATATAAGTATAATATCATTTAAATTACATAACAAATCAAATAAACAAAGTATAAACATGATTGCTTCAAGGTAAATAATTTTCTATTACAGATAATGTCCCTTCGATTTTATTTATATATTTTGATATGAATAGTAAAAAAATTAATAATATTGAAAATGAAATGACATTATGTTACCGACATGTCTATTTTTTATATGTCATTTGATTAAGCAATATCATTTTTTACACTACATTTCACATATAACAAAATAATTTAAATCTCATTCGGTATACATTTAGTTAAGCAATGTTGTTTTGGATTGATAAACATATTAATGAAAAACAAGTTATAAAATGAAATTTGATATAACATGAATAAATTTAACTTAAAAAGTTCTCTATCTTCTATCAAAATTCAAAATTAAAATATAAAAACTAGTATGCATTCTTTTATGAAAAATCTCTCTATATTCTGAACAAATAAACATAAAACCTATCTCTATATAAAGATCTAATCTAAGTTTCATAATTAGTATTTTAGAAAATTTGATAATATAAATTATACATATGCATTTAAAGAATAAAAAAAATATTGAAAGTCTTGCATAAATTATATTAAAATAAAATAAGTAGTGGAAATTCCCCCAAAAAAAGAAAAGAAAAGATGAAAAGGTAAAATACAACCTCCATATAATGATAATAAATACTCCATATAAAAAGACTAGCTCATAACTTTTAATGGTGATTGGATTTTATGGCCAAACTTATTTCAAGCTATTATTGTCTATACAACCTATTTCAAGTTATACACACATGAAGCTCGGCTCCATCTGTAAAATCTACTTCTCACCTCTGCTATTTTCTTCTTCTCCAAATAACCTTTAATATACATACATATATATATATAGCTATTTTTTTTTTAAATCCAAAGGGGTCCAGTGACCCCACTGCCCCCTGGCTCCGCCTATGGGTGGACCCAACTCAATTTGTAAGATAAAAGTATATTTAGTATGTGTAAATTTGAGGAAAAATTTAAGAAAGTGTAAATAGTTTTGTGGGGTCCACTCAATTTAGGAGATCTATTGGATGAACTTTTTATCTCACTTTTTATTATTTTAGCATAAATTTAGAGTTAGAAGTGATTACAAGTGAGCTGTTGTGAGTGCTCTAATAGTTGCAGTAGTAAATATGTATTTTAATATTTTTAAAATAATTTTGTGTTTTTTTAAAATGGTATTTTTCACTATAAAAAATTCAAAACTAAAGAATAATTTTTTTAAAATTAAATTGGAATTAACGCAATTCAAAGGTTGCGCAGTAAAATAAATTGAATTATGAACTTTGTAAAGTTATATGAATCTACTTACGAATTATTTATTGTTAAATTGATATCGATAGTATCTATTATTTAAACGAAAACGGATCTGCTTTATTCTCTCTCCTATGTGGCATGCCTTTAATCTTTTAAATTTTATTTATCTGAAGTCTCATTCTTTGAATTATTAAATATAAATAATAGATTTTAAATACTAATTAAATCTTCTATCCCATATCGATTTTCAATGAGATTCCATCCATTTGAGAGCCTATATAAATACTTAGAATCAATGTGTATTTTCTCATCCAACAATTGTTTTGCACTATCAACAAATTTGGCCAATTTATTAGTTGGCCGAATAAATAATTATATTTTTATAGGGGAATTTAATTTATCCAATTATTTAGTTTACCAAATTAATTAAGTACGGCAAAAACAAGTAAAATCGATAATAATAATAATGATAATAATAATAATAATAATAATAATAATAATTATTATTATTATTTACATGAAACATGAAAATAAAATCTATCATTGCAAATCGGTCATTTTTTTTTATTTTTTGTTTATTCTTTTAATTAATGTGTCTACGAGATTATAGTATATATCTTGATTCCTAAATTTTTAAAGATTTCATACACAATAATTGAGCTTCCACTTATATTTTTCTGAATTCCCTTATTTCCATGATAATTGATCAAATTATTAAACAATATATAGATTATATATATATATATATTTTTAAATCTTATATCCCACATCATTTTTCAATTAGATCCACCCATTGGAGATCTTATATAAATACATAAAATCAATGTGTATTTTCTCATCCCACAGTTATTTTTCACTACCAACATAATTGGCCAATTAATTAGTTGGCCAAATAAATAGTTACAATATAACATATATAAATTAATACAGTCGGGGAAGTGAAAATTATTATCTTATAGAAGTTATTAATTTAGCGTGAATTTTTGAAATTCCAAGTATTATTTTTAGGGAAAAAAATTATATGAAGATGACGAGAGTTACAACGAGAGTCAGAACCGGTATATGAAAGGACATCTTTAAATTGCATGAATGTACTTGATGTGAATTGGATGGAATTGATTAATTAATGGGACATGCCAAAGCTAATTCAAATGGATATGTTGATAAAATCCCTTGAAAGAGAGCTAGCAGATCATGTATCATATTTTCGTGTATTTCATTTGAATTAAATAATTTTAAATTTTTAGCGAGTTTACGAAATGAGTTTGAGACGGGAACAAATAGTAAATTTAATTTTTAAACAGATTTGAAACATATGCGTATGTATAATTAAATTCTAAGAAGTAATAAAAGAAACTAAAATGAAAATAAAATATTGGACATGCAAAAGAAATTTATATATATAAAAGAAATGAAAAGAGTACATGAAAAAATAAATTCTATCCTGTGTAACAAAAGTAACTAATGATTTTATTGAATTTAATTAAAAATTAAAGATTTTTATCTAAAAAATTCATATAACTACCAAACATAATTAACATAACAATATTAATAATTTTATTAAATAATAAATTTCTATCGATTTTCGACGGGTTGCACGACTAGTTTAACTTCATAATATGATTTATTGAGGCTTAATTAATTAAACCTCTTAAAAATGGTCAATCCTCTAGACTAGTGAGTTATGTGATATAGGCGGGGCGAAAATGAATCTGATCAAGCAATAACGTCCGTCCACGTGGAGATAAGCCTACCTTTGTCTTATATTATAAGTTACTAGTATTAACTAATTAATGGAGTATAGTTTACAAATAAAGTCCTCTTCTCCTTCTCCTTCTATACCTTTCCGGCTGGGAATATCGCAAATGGCTGCCGTCACCCACTTGCCCGCCGCTTCTTCACATTCCTCCTTCAAGCCGCTCTCCTCTCTTCATTCTTCGTCGTCTCAATTCTCCGCATTTACAATTCCTTGCCGCGATATTACCCGAATCCGTCGAAGAATCCGCTGCTCCGTCGCGGAGGGGCCCGCCGCTGTTTCCCCCTCTTCGCCTTCGGGAGCCAGCGACGGATCGCTTCTGGACTGTGTGATTGTCGGCGGTGGCATCGGCGGCCTCTGCATCGCACAGGCCTTGTCCACCAAGCACCGCAATTCCAATTTCATGGTCACGGAAGCCAGAGAGCGCGTCGGAGGGAACATCACCACCGTCGAGAGGGATGGTTATCTCTGGGAAGAAGGTCCCAACAGCTTCCAGCCGTCTGATGCCATGCTCACCATGGCCGTGCGTCCCTCATCCTTGATAAATTTCTTTTCATTTCCCCCCTTGATTTGCTTTGCTTGATTGAAATTTGAACTAATAGATATGGTTGTGGTTGATTTGGGCAGGTGGACAGTGGGTTGAAGGATGAACTGGTTTTGGGAGATCCGAATGCGCCTCGTTTCGTGCTGTGGAATGGGAAGCTGAGGCCGGTGCCTTCCAAACCCACCGACTTGCCATTCTTTGACTTGATGAGCATCCCTGGAAAGCTCAGAGCTGGTTTTGGTGCACTTGGTCTTCGCCCACCCCCGCCAGTTTGTTCCCTCCCTCCCTCCCTCACTCTCTTTGTTCCTTTCCTGCTTTGCTTTGTATTCTTACTTACCATGCACTTGAGATAACAGGGGCATGAGGAGTCAGTTGAAGAGTTTGTCAGGCGTAACCTTGGTGCTGAAGTCTTTGAGCGCTTAATAGAGCCTTTTTGCTCCGGTACGGTACCCCGATCCTCTTATTTACTTCTTCTTAAACACTAGCATTGCAATGCACATGTAATGTAATGTAATGTCGAGGCGAGAGAGCTGTCTCCGTCTATTAATTTATGATATTAGGCAATTGAAGAAAATGAGTTCGTTTTTTAACAACTTGTTGTGACCTTAACACTGATTTGTTCAGATTCTGATTGATTATTAATTTACCCTATGCATTGTTAAGTTATATATCTGATTTTTTGTCCTTTTAAGATGCAGACAATGTTCTGTTTCTAGACTTAAGCTTTTCATTTCAAGTTGATGGCATATTTATTTTAGTCAAGGATTGGAATTTCTGCATGACCTTTACCAAATTACACTTCGGTTTTCAAACATCTTCAGCCACATTCCCTTTCACTCATAAGTCGTAATAATATTGATTATGTATAATACATGGCTCAAGGTCCACAAATTATGTGAATGAATATTGTAATCACATTGCTCTTCTTGTGAAGGTGTTTATGCTGGGGATCCTTCAAAACTAAGTATGAAAGCTGCATTTGGGAAAGTTTGGAAATTGGAACAAACTGGTGGTAGCATAATTGGAGGAACCTTTAAAGCAATCCAAGAGAAATCTAACAGCCCTAAGACACCCAGAGATCCGTAATTACATTCTTAGAGTGGCCATTCTTGTGTTTGATTATCTTAATTGCACGTGATTATTCAGAATTTTGAATTAAGTACATCCTCCAGGCGCTTACCGAAACCAAAAGGACAGACAGTTGGGTCATTCAGAAAGGGCCTAGCAATGTTGCCTAATGCAATTTCATCAAGGTACTCATCATTCCTTCAGTACATTAAAAGAAAGGAACATAATTTTCTCATTTTTGCATAAAAAGTTCTCTGATTAATGCTCTCTATGTTCAATAAGGTTTTGCAATTCACTAGGTTTTTAATTTCCATAAAATTTTGAATTCGAATTTTCGTTTTGTGTTCCAATAGAGCCAAAAAAAGAAACTATTGATGTAATGGTAACAATATTACTGATCTTATTTGTGACATATTCAGCTCAAAGAAAGGCCCACGAGAGTTACAATGTAAGCGCATCTTAAAAATAAAAGATGCAAAATAGACTTCATAAATATGATGCTAATGCCACAAGACTCGTGTGCAAGAAATATTGTCTATAATCAGTGATTAATCGTGTAGTCTGATAACCAATCATATTTGTTCATGCTTATCGCTCATGGATGTCTTATATTTCTAGCTTAGGAAGCAAGGTCAAGTTGTCATGGAGACTTACAGCCATCTCTAAGTTGGAAAATGGATGTTACTCGTTGACATACGAAACTCCCAGTGGAACAGTGTCTTTGCAGAGTAGAAGTGTTGTAATGACTATTCCTTCCTACGTGGCAAGCACCATACTACGCCCTCTTTCGGTATGTTTAATAAATTTTCTTCCCATTCTTTGAAATGCACCTGTCCCTAGAGAATTGGTAGTATAACTGTCAAAACTCCATCTCCCTTACCACCGTACCAGGAGCTGCTGGATTTTATTGAGGGTTTTAGTTCGTGATTTATGTTCCTAAATGTTTCAGTGTTTTGTTTAAGCTGTTTTGTATGTTTACTTTCCAGTTGTTTTATGTGTGAGCTCTTCCGCCGTTGTTGTGTGTGCCTGTATATTCTGCCTGCAAAGAGATAGCTTCAGAAAAAGAATATATCTTGTCCAATTGTTTGCAGGATATTGCAGCTGATTCATTATCAAAATTTTACTACCCACCTGTTGCTGCAGTCACCATATCATATCCAGAAGGAGTAATTCGTGAAGAATGTCTAATTGATGGTCAACTAAAGGGGTTCGGGCAGTTGCATCCGCGCTCCCAAGGGGTTGAAACTTTAGGTATATCCACGAAGAACTTAATTTATTAATTACTGTTTTTGCATCAGGTTAAAACCCTCAAGAACAAAAAGAAAAAATGAGGAGGCTAGAATTATTGACTTTGCTGTTACATTCCTGAATATGATACATGCAAAAAAGCTCTGTTATGAGCATTATTCAAAATTTCTGGTTGAGTGCAAGCTAAAGCTCTCTATGCCACAGTTATAACTTCTTTGTTGTATCAATTGATCCCACAGGAACGTTATACAGCTCATCGCTGTTTCCAAACCGCGCCCCACCAGGAAGAATTCTTCTTTTGAACTACATCGGAGGAGCTATGAATCCTGGAATTACATCTAAGGTACAAAGTGTGTTATACCTGTATGCTTAGTGCAGCTATTGACATTAGAAACTAGGAAGTGCTACAGAAAAACAGATCATACGTTGAAATTGCTTGATATATAGTTCCTGAAAGCAGCTCTAAGTCGATTAGTTGTTGTAAGGAGGTCATTTCTTAGATATTTTAGACCTAAATCTATAAATGCTCACTGGAAAGCTGTGTGCAGTTGACTTACTACTGTATATTACTTATGCTTTATCTTATGGCATAGAATGAATTGAGGCGAGGCATATTTTTTCAGTTTCCATATTGACATATTTTGTTGCTTGGGTGGCTACTCGAACAGAGCGAGAGCGAAATTGTGGAATCAGTGGATCGTGATCTGAGAAAGATGCTTATAAAAAGTAATGCAGCAGATCCACTAGTCCTGGGGGTACGTGTGTGGCCACAAGCCATTCCACAATTTCTGGTAGGTCACATGGATGTGTTGGATAATGCCCGAACTGCTCTGAGCAATGGAGGTTTTAAAGGCCTCTTTCTTGGGGGTAACTATGTGTCCGGTGTAGCGTTGGGCAGATGCGTGGAGGGTGCTTATGAAGCTGCAGCAGAGGTGACAAATTATTTGTCTCAAAATGTGTATAGGTGACGAGTACAATTTAATTGGCTTGGCTGTGTAGAAGAATCACTAGCTAGTGGAAACTGGAAAACTTTTCTTATTTTTTTTTTCGTCATTATTTTTTTCTTCTGGTAAGAGTGGATTGCAACAATTGAATGTGCCCTCATTTAAAGCTGAAGAATAATATACCTTGAGATATATTGGATGTGCTAGCTGAATGGCGAGCCACTAGTATTTTAATACAATTTGATGGAGAGGTATAAGAAGAAGAAATGATGTGGCTGCCATGCCATGCCATCCTAGTTAATTCATTAGTTGATGCAGTTTTTGGAAACTTTATGAAAGTAAAGAGAAAAGAGTTGTGCAATAATAAGTAATGGAGTAGTGTGGGTGTTACAGTTACTGAAAAGTGAAAACTGAAATGTATCAGTAGTGTTGCTGATATTGGCAATCCAAGTTAGGCCCGGTGGAGACATTGAAGATGGCAGCATACCGTTGGAAGTATCCGATCCGATCTAAGACGGAGGCACCCGTCGGAGTCCCACATTCGAGTCCTCCATTGATGATGTTGGTCACCAGCCCGAAACCAGCCGTCCGATTGGCAGCCAAATCCTGTTGGCTGGGGACGTAGCGGCCGACCATGACATTGTGGCAGGAGGGCTTGGGCTTCTGCTCCGTCATCCAAAACCACAGGGCCGTTTTCCACGAGATAACCGAGTTGTTGGAGACTATCTCCGGATTCTGTAGGCCGTCGAATCCCAAGGCTCTTCCTGCGGGGCCGTAGTTGTAGTTCCAGGATAGCTGAATAGGGCCTCGTCCTTTGTAAGACTTGTCCGGAGCACAAGGCCATTGGGTGTTGGTGGAGTCGCAGTAATTGGACTGAGGAGAGACTTCCTCCTTGAAGCAGAGCCCCCACGCGTAGGGGCCGTCGGGGGCGGTGGCCCATCCCCCGGTGGTCTCGTGGGAGATTTGAGCGAGAAATGCAGCCATCTCACGCTTCCTGGTGGCGAGGCTGCCGGTGTTGGCGAATCTCGGGAAGCATCTGGTGGCTTGCACGAAAGAGTTGTAGGTGAAGAAATCTTTGGCGGGGCAGGCGGCGTCGTCTTTGTGCAGGAAAATGGAATCGAAGAGCTGCCGGCTCACCAACGACGAGATGGAGGAGGAGGAGGAGGAGGAGGAGCCGCCCGCGGCGGACCATATCAAGCTGCATGTGCACCCAATAATTACCCATCCCAATCCACTCATTCTCATTTTCATTCTCATTCTCATTCTCATTCTCACGTTCCTAGATAAATACTATTAAGTACTAGTGAATTCTTCAACCATGCATACCCTATATATATATATATGTATATGATTTATTTATGCATGAATTATAGACGAGAGAGAGTTAGTGCCGTTGTCGTGAACAGCTAGCTTTACAAAGTCAGCGGTCAAAATTGAATACAAATTCAAAGGTAGGAATCATCCCTCTCCCACTCTTAGGCAACCATGCTCTTCAGTTTTGACTCGGCTCCTCCATACATGATTACACCAAGTCAGACTACCTAATTATCAATTAACACTAATCATTTTAATTACTATAATTTTACTTCCATATTTGCATTGCCACCAACTTCTAAAGATTATATGCACCCGATTTTGTCTCGACATATATAATTATCTCTTTTTATGGAACAAAATTAATTGTCTTAATACAAATAAATTTAAAGTTTTTACTTTTAACAATTATATCCGTCTAAACTAAAGCATGTATGGGCATACAGTATTGCTATTCAACGTCACCGGATTAGTTTGAATAACCAAACTGTAATCTTAAATGCAAAACACAGTGTAAGATTTGGATTCTAATCCCAGCAATTTGTCATTAATTACCGACTAATTTTGGATACTAGTGTTAATGTTATTCCACTTTGATAGGTGTGGAAATGGAAATGTTGTCACTGCGCATTACTTGTACTTTTATTCATGTGCAAGTCGAAGTCGTCCAATAATAAACTAGTGCTGCCGGCCGGGGATTCTGGAATGTATGCTATATATGGTTGACTCGTGAAATTTCTAGGGAGCGTTTACTTTGTGTGATATGATAGATAGATAAAAATAATATAAGTTAATCCATCATTTACTTTAATGGATTGATTACTTTTGAACTTGTTTGATCATCTAATCCTTCATATAGTCAATCATATGTTTTATCAATATATCAGGTAAAGTCTTATGCTCATAAAATGCAATCATGTCAACCAGCTCTGAATGCATGCATGAATCATGATTACAAATTTACAATTTTTACATCCGAATTATGTTAATCTATTTGAATGATGTTGTGTTTTTTAAGAAGATAGTAATAATAAGCAGATGGCATAATGGCTTGTAAAATACCCAACTTTTACCAAATTTTGGTTTTTAATACTAGGTAAAGATTTTGTGAGTGGTAAATATCAAACTTTCAATTGCTTCTGATTTTGCAATCGGCGAAGTGTTCCAACAAAATTTTAATTGGAGATTTGATAACGTGTCAAAATAATGTTTGTGTGGCACCTGCATGGCAAAATAATGCACACGCGAGTCATTAAAATTAGGGCTCCACAACGACGTCGTTTTCGTGAGATGTAAATGTCATCGTTTTAATTATTACATAAAAATCGAATGCCCTAATTCTATTTCACTTCAACATTTCTTCTCTTTCTTCCTGCTTTCGTTCTTGGATGTCTGAGATTTCATTCTTCTCTTTCTTCCCACCTTCTGAGTCTTAATCGTTTTTTATTGTCTTGCTGTCGGAGATTACTGGACAGAGTTTGTGGAGCAACGCCCAACTGGTCTAGGTGGTCCGAAGGTAGGTCCCTTATTTCCGGCACCCATGTCAGCAGCATATTAGGGGGAAATTGATAATGGTTGCAAAATCAGAAGAAATTAAAAGTTGAGTATTTTACAGGAAGAATTTTTATCTGGTGTGCAAAACTAGAATTTGGTGAAAGTTGGTACCCCTTCCGTCCCCCAAAAGTGTGGTATATATTTGATTTGTTGTGATATATGAAATATTAATTGAACCACATAAACTGGGATGGATGGAGTAGCTTACACGTTTTCGGTCTAAGAAGATAAATGTACCCATTGGAGGAAAACGAGAAAATATTAATGCATAAAGTTGAGAAATTTTATTATGTGCAACATGTATGTATAAGAATTCCTGACATTTTCTCAAATTTTGGTTTAATTCCAAACCTTTTAATTTTTGCAAAATAAATCTCCACCTTTCAATTTTGCTTAATGTTCTCCCGACGACGAATTTGGGTGAAATTCAAAGTGACGTAGCGTTCAAAACGATGTCGTTGGATTCGGGGTCGGGCGTCGGAGGGATCCGCGACAATCTCGATTCGAAGCAGGTGAAGAACATCCGCCGTTTTGAACGCCACGTCACTTTGAATTTCACCCAAATTCGTCGTCGGGAGAACATTAAGCATAATTGAAAGGTGGAGATTTATTTTGCAAAAATTAAAAGGTTTTGAATTAAATCAGAATTTGAGAAAAGGTCAGGAATTTCTATGCATTTTGGCCAAATTTATTATGTGCAACATGTATGTATAAGAATATGAATACATTATTATTATTATTATTATTATTATTATTATTATTATTATTATTATTATTATTATTATTCCTCTTTTTTTTAGAGTTATTATTATTCCTCTTTACTTTAGCCTTGAATGCACAATCAGTTGTTTGTGCACATCATATGTGACCAAATGATTTTTCATTTATTTTCTTTGATTGAACCACGATATATTATTTAATTTCAGTTTGAACATAAAATGTAGGCCCAATGCTGGAACTGGACCGAACTGAGCGACCCAACACAAACGTAGCCCAAAATAATTTGCGAGGCCGTTAAACTGATGTCTGTAATTCAAATTTGAAAAAAGATGGGAAATCGACCGTTGAATTGCTACTACTACTTACTACCTCCCACTTCCTTTGTTGAATCGAAACAAACCCATTTCTCGACATCGCACCCTCTTATCTTCTCCATGATGTCCTCCTCACCCAGACGCCATGGTTGGCAGCGCCCTCTCCACCCCTTACAGGTACCTACACTCACACACACACACACACACACACACTTTCCAATTTTCGATTTCCTCCTTTTATGTGGTAAATGGTAGTAATATCTATCGGTTTATCATCAGTAGCATGCTTTCCGATTTTGATGTTGATCTGGAATCTCAACGACTGATTGATATTTTTACAAAGTTATAAATTCGGTTCCACTTCTTCGTACAGCCTGAAACCTAATTTTGAAATTAATACTATGAAACTAATTGTAGCTAAATGGTTTAATTTATTCTCCCGGAAATGTGGTGCAGATCGTGGGGATGTCGGTTTTCTGTTTCTTAATTGCTGCTTTTTATTGCTTCCTCGGCCTCTTCCTCGGCAATAGAATTGCAGAGATCACCATCGACACTCTCTTCTCCTTGGCGGTAATTTTATCATAATATGTAATTGCATAGCTGTGTGTATCTTCAACTACTGCATACCTGATAGCTGCTTTCTTTTATCGCAATTGTTTGTTGTAGGCGCTTTCTGCTGCACTTCTCTTTATTAGGTGTGCGGCAACTGATCCTAGTGATAAGACTAGATTCAGATTTAGAAAGAAGAAGAAAAAGGGCAATAATGCTATCCTTCTTGCAAAGCTTAATTACGGGCACCTCATTAGTAGGATATTGTCAAGATTTTTCAAACGGATTGAGCGCAAGATTCTCAGGACTTGCATAAGAAGGAAGTACCTAGATCCTTGGAATACCGGGATTCAAATCGAGCAGCCTCTTATCCCATTTTCCCTTCTCCTCGAGGATGACTCTCTTACGCCCAATCCGAAAGATGATGAAGTCTCTTTTTGTTCCCTGTGCGACTTTGAGGTCAATGACTTATGCAAATTCTTTGGTGTTGTGCTGTTGCTTTATTGATTTGGATTTGTTGCTTACTGAGATTTTTATCTCCGAATGTATTCCTCAGGTTAATAGGTATAGCAAACACTGCAGGACTTGCAACCGTTGTGTAGAGGGATTTGATCACCACTGCAGAGTAAGATTTATTATCTCAGATTATGGAAACTACTGCACCCTTCTCCTCTACTATCTACTGCTTTTTAATGGCGGGCTCTCACCTTTTGATTGGTCTAGTGGTTGAACAATTGCGTTGGGAAAAAGAACTACACAACCTTCATTCTTTCGATGGTCTCTGTCTTGATAATGGTTGGTCAACGATTCTCCTGTTTTTGCCATCATTCTTTAGTATATGGTTTTAACATGAATTGCTAAATGGTAAATGTTGTTGCTGCTGCTTCAGCTTACTATAGAAGGAGGAGCTGCTGTAGCAGTATTTGTTCGGTGCTTTGCTGATAGCAAGGGCATAGAACAGGAGTTAGTAAAAAACTATACTGCAAAATTCCCTAGAGGAGTGCTTGCTGCCTTATCTGTAATGTTCTCATTCTTCTCAATCGGAAATAAATTAGTCGTCAAGCAAGGAGATGCATCTCAACTAACTTTTGTTATCCACTCACAGGTTATATTGTTTTTGTTGACAAGCTACAGCACGGCTGCACTGGGACAACTTTTTTTCTTTCATGTAGTTCTTATCAGAAAGGTACTGCACAAGTTTGAATTTCCATTTGTTTTCTATCATGTGAAATGGTGGAGGGAGATGTTTAAAGAGGAAGTCTAAGCATAGATCACCATGATCTTTACTAGGGGCTTGAGTTTGTGCTTCTGGCCTTTAGAGTGTCAAATAGCACATACTAGGAGACTGACGTGTTGAAACTATTATCTTTTATTATGTTATCGTTATTGATTCTGCTGCATCGACTGTGGTCTCTTTTCTTGTTTTGCTACTAACACTATTACGTTAGCTTCACAACAAATACTCTGATTTAGCTTCACAACAAGCAGGAATGGCCAAAAGGGTGGAAAAATGTCTGATAGTTGTAGTCCTTGTTGGGCGAAATAACACTCCAAACTGGTCTTTTCAGGGAATCACCACCTACGACTACATTTTAGCAATGAAAGAAGAAAATCAGGCTATGGAACTAGAATCACTTGAAGATTCCGACTTTTATTCTTCTTCTGATGAGAGTACCGACTCGGATTCACCTCAAAAGCCTGCACTTGTATCTCGGATCATATGCAAAGATGGAAAGACGCCACAGGTGGTACATATAATAGATATCTATCTTCTTTTTATTCAGTTTATGCATTTTCATCGATAATTCTCATCACATATCACCAACTAAACTTAAGTTTCAGATTGACCAACAAAAGTTGGCCATAAGGATTGATGGAGAACCTGATAAAAAGCAAGGCTTCCGCGCAAGCATAGACCCATGGAAGCTAATCAACTTGAGCAGAGAGAAAGCTCTGCGTGCTGCTGAAAAGGCGAGGGAAAGGCTGGCTAAAAACAAGCCTATTGTAGTAGAAGGCGATCCGTTGAGACCCCTACCCCTAGAAACAAAAAGTGGACCTCTCATGAAAGATGTAGCGAGCAAAGGAACAAGTTTAACACCCCTGGTTGTGAAAGGAAGTCTGATGAGTTCACCAAGACAGTTCTCCAGTCCAAGAAGGCGACATTCGTATTCTCCAGTGCAGCATGGGGCTGTTGTGCACAAGTACAGAAGTGATTTTGATTTGAAACTGACTCAAGTCTCGAGAGAACTCGAGACTTACATATCAAGGCAGGTCTTGTGCTCTGTCTTGAAGAATGAAGGCAGCGAAGCTTCTCCAAGATAACAAGTATGAGTGCAGCGAAACTTACATTCTCAGCCTCTGAGAAAAAGATGAAAATATATATTAATTTGCTCGTTTATTTGTAAGATATTGATGGCCATCATACAGAGGATTCTTAATTGATTTATATACACATTTATTTATGTAAGAATTAAATATGTAAGCAGCTTGTTTAGATTCATCAGTCTTAACACATATATTAAGATTATGATTTTTATCATCCAAGATGGAATAGTTATACAAAGCCCATTTACATTTATATTATTGCGATACAACTCCAAAATTCATAAAAGGGATTCAAAATCTATTCACAACTAATTCAGATTCATAAAGGGATTTACTACTTCTGCTATTCAGAAGTTGTTACTTGCTTGCCTCCTGACCAACGGCTGATGATGAAGAAGAAGATATGGAAGATGTTGCTGCATCAGGATTGCTATAATCACTACTTCCATTCCCATTAGCATCAAGTTTAACTTCTTTCTGAAGCTCTCGATTCTTTTGCTCCTTCACCAAGACAGGTTGGAACTGATAGAAGACAAACGGATACATTTAAAGACTCGACATTAGCTTGGGAATAGAAGAATGCTGCACAGAGTCCGAAGATTCAACCATACCTGGTAAATAGAATATATGACATTCCTTCTTATTCGCGCCATCATATCTACAAAAAGATTGTAGCCTTCCAGCTTGTATTCGATGAGTGGATCCCTCTGTGCATACCCCCGTAAACTAACAGCTTGCTGAACAAATTTTATAGCCTGCAAGTGTTCCTTCCATAATCGATCAATGTTGGTCAACACTAGGAACTTTTCTGCTTCTTTCATCAAACCTGGAGCCTCTTTCTCCACTATTTCCTGGCAAATGAGAGGAAGATACACACAATACTGGCATCATCAACTACAACTAGGCAACTTGATAAACATTTTTAAGATCTGAATTCTTGTCTTCTCATTGGGATTCCGAACAAGCTACTCGCTGGGCCAATAGCATATAAACTATTCTCTACTGTGACTTACTGGATTAAGTTGAATTGTCCTACATATAAAGTAAAATAACTAACCCGTTTCTGAAGATATGCCTCACGCCCACATTGGTGAAGATAATCTCTTAATCCCTCGTAATTGGAGCTTTTACTTTCCAACAACTCTGGGGTCAAATCATTCAAAAGATAGCAATACCTATAAAGATAAAACAAGTCAAAAGTACATAAAAACATGTTAAAGGTTCCTGTTGGAAGAATTAACCAGAAATAGAAACACACACAATCATGCATGAATATTTTATGCTTTTAGCACAAATGACAGCATCAATAGCAGCACATATTAATTGCTTTCAAATAAAGAGAAAAATTATCAAGAGGGTAAACCAAGTAGTTTGCACCTAATATAAAAAAGATTGAGATTTGCACATGTACATCCCAATTCAAAGAGATTGTTTGGTTGAGAACTGGAGAACACAATTTTAAACTTTTATTCTTCTACATCTCACTTTTCACGCATGATTTGACATTCATAGTGACAATAGTCTACCATTATTTTGAATTAACTTTTACTCGCATAAATCATCATATTAACAATTTGTCTAGACATTATTTGACATCTAAAAAAAAATTTCTTCTCAATTCTACGGAGGAACACTAATTTCACTCTTACACCATTATCCCAGCTCCAAAAACTCTCAATTCTGCAAAATTCTCGATCAAACACTCGCTAAAAATTATATAACTAGAGGTCACTGAGACCTCCATTACAAACTTAGGAATTGGGTCAATATTTAGGATAGGAAGTAAATATAGAATCTAAAAGATAATGGATCAAGTATGCCCAAGTAATAAATCATAAATTGTCCATTTAGTAAAAAATGTAGAACTATACAGCATGATGACAAGGAAGACACATTTCAGAAGCATATGATACCAGGATAATACATTATGCAACAGAGGAGTGAACAAATAGGGATTCATGTCAGCCCCATTGAGTAAGACTAAAATTTCAATAGGATATTAAGTTCATTTCACATAGTTGCAGGAGGAACGATTATACTTACTGCTGAAGTTTTGCTATAAGCTTCTCAAAGTCCCAGCTTTCTCTTGGAGCATCAGTACCAATATTTGCCTATGTCATTGAAAAAAAATCAAACAAATAATATAGAAGATGGAAACAGAAAGCATAAAGAAGGTACGACTGATACCAGTGTGCTAAGATGTCTACCTCTAGTATGTCATCCATTGTTAATTCAGCATATTCGATTAGGAGAGCTTGGAGATCATCAGACTCCAAAGCTCGCCTCCTCTCAGTATACACTCGATCTCTCTGGCTGTTTAAAACCTCATCATATTCAAACAATTGTTTTCTAATGTCGAAAAAGTAATTCTCCACTTTTCTCTGAGCTTCATCTAGTGCTTTTGTCAGCATCTTGGATTCAATTGGTAAGTCTTCAACTCTAAAAGCTCTCATCAAACCCTGAAAGCCACAATTTTATTCACATTTGAATAACCATATCCTGATTAACAAGGACAAAATCCTGGAGCCAAAGATAACCTGAATCCTATCTCCACCAAATATGCGAAAGATGTTATCTTCCAGACTAAGAAAGAATCGGGAACTTCCAGGGTCTCCCTGTCTGCCACTACGACCACGCAACTGAATAGAGGGAGCAGTAAATAAAAGGAATTAAAAGTAGATAACACAGCAAAAGTTAAATAAATTACTAAGTTCCCATTACTAAAGAAGCACCGGATCCCTATGCCTGAACATTAGAAATCTATTAAAGCCGTACCTGATTGTCAATGCGGCGAGACTCATGGCGCTCTGTACCCACAACATGAAGTCCTCCGGCTGATACAACCTAAGATGACATTGAGATGTACATAAAAGATTGTTTGTAAGATGAAATTTCGTAGTTAATGCGGATTGCTGGGTGAGGATAAGGTAAGCAGCTCCTTTACTTTTGTCCCACCCCCCTCTCCCCTAGTTTTTCCTTTTTTCAGAAAGAATTTTTTGCTGTGTGTGTTTCATGGATCAGATGCAGACAGGATGAAGAGAAGATAGGCTGGCTCCTAAAAAGAAAAAAGAAAAAAAATCCTAACTGTGTGGGAGATATAGGAAAACCCATAAAATCAGCCGTGGAGGAAGTGCATGCATTAGTTACCTTCTTCCTTTCTTCCTCTGTGTAAATTTTATATTCTTTAACAATTTCCAGAAATGCATTACGCAGCATTGAGATGACTTCATCCTGAACAGGACCCTGGATGTTGAAGTAATATTAGATATAAAGTATTATATGAGCAAATGCATACGTTTCAACTCTATGAAGCCTGAATTCCACCTTTTCACAAGAATATGATAATCGCTCTTCTGCTTCAAGCTCAGTTATTGACCTTTGGCCCCACGTTTTGACAGCCAACTGTACAGCTTCCTCTGCCAACTTGGTGTTCTCCTTGGATAGTGTGCATGGAAACAGGTTCTCATTAACCTGGAGTTTGATTCAGTTATGCCAAGGTGATAAAAAGAGCAAGCAGAAGCAAGCTCGATGAGAAGAGAGAAGATAAATTAGACATTTTCCACCTTCCATGTTTTCTTTGGAGGAGACTTCTTTACAGAGACAAAAACTCCTTCAGCTGGCCTTACAACTCTGCATCAGTTTAAAATTAATATTCAACAATGTCAACTGTATAATCAGTGTTCAATATCTTTCACACCCTCAAATTCACACAATGCCCATATATGTGGATGCCCAAAAGATTACATTTATCGTGAGTTTCAGTTGTTCCAACCTCATGTAACCAAACAAGTTGTTGTGTACTTTAAAATTCATATAAAGAAGACCCAGTGTATTTGTGGTCAGGAAGGCACGTTTTTTCTGATTTAAGTTGAAAGTGCTGAAAGATCTTCTCACCATAAGAAGCCTTCTCCAACAGAAAACATATTAGATTGCCTGTACTAGTGAATTAAAAGTGAAATAGCAAATTCAGGTCAAGAGTTTTTTTGTAGCTGCAGTATAATGGACAAAATAAAAGAGTATTACATTCCCTCTCCTTGCATGATTTATAGAAACACGCCCACTCACAGAATAACCATCGAATTGAAAGGCAATTTATTAAGTTGAATATGCTGAAAGATATTCCCCAATAAGCAGCCTTTTCAATAGAAGCTCCTCTACTTGTGACTTCAAACTAAATTAGAAAACTCAGATCAAGAGTCTGTAGCTGCAGTTTAATGGACATAATGAGAGAGGTTTCTATTCCCTATTCTTGCACGGCGTATATAAAGATCATCCACACACACAATACTCCATTAATATTTTGTTTATTTTCATATGGTCGTTGTTGAGATGATACCTTGGCATCAAGATCTCTCGTAACTTTAACCTGGCCATAAATTCTGCATTACCACCAAGGATTATGTCAGTACCACGACCTGCCATGTTTGTTGCAATTGTAACAGCCCCCAGACGACCACTCTGAGCCACAATTTCAGCTTCTCTTTCCACATTTTCCGGTTTTGCATTCAGAACCTTTAAAGATATGACATCAGATAAGATAACCCCCAGAAAAAGGTAAACAGAGAAAGACGATTTTATCAAATCATCAAATTTTCACACTAGAAGCTCAAAAAAGGTAAATTATCAAGATAACATTAAAAAACCTCATGTGGAATCCCAGCTTCACGTAGCTGTCCAGACAATGCATCACTTTGCTCAACACTGGTTGTACCAACCAAAACAGGTCGGCCTGTTTTATTCATCCGAGATATCTCTACCACAACCGATCGCCATTTTCCTGTAGTTGCTCTGAATACTACATCCGATTCATCCTTCAGGTAAGGGGAAGGGAGGAATAAAGTTAACAGGAGTCCTTAATATAAAGCAAAATATTTAAAAAAAAAAAAATCAGGTGAAAATTGGCTGACTTCTCAATCTAGATCAAAAGTTATGGAAGGACACACAAACTAACATCAATCTCATGATGGGAAGCCATGCACAAAAGAGTACCTTTCTTATCATGGGCTTGTTTGTGGGAACAATTGTCACTTTGAGTTTGTATATGCTCTCAAATTCTGCACTCTCAGTAGCAGCAGTACCGGTCATGCCACATAGTTTTGGAAACTGAATCAACCATTGCAGCAAAACATCATAAAAAGCACAGCAGTTAGAAATACCCCACTGTAGATATATAAACCACATAAATATGACTAGCAGATAACTCAAGTATACACAAAAACCTGGAGAAAGAAGTTTTGGTAACTAATTGAAGCAAGGGTAACAGTTTCATTTTGTATTGGCAACCCTTCTTTTGCTTCAACTGCCTGATGAAGTCCATCACTCCAGCGTCTTCCCTGTGAACAATGTAATTAACTCTACATATAATTCTAAAAGAAAATAAAGCAACAGGAACTGGAATACTCATGTACAGTTTGAATATGGAAGAAAAATCATATATTGGAGCAGGAATAGGAATGGAGACAACATAACTCCAGCATCATATAGAATCTCAATTAGTGACTCTTACTCGAGTCTAAAAGGTATGACTATTAATGTAATTTGAACAAAAGAGCAATTAATTATAAAGTGAAGCAACAAACTAATAAGCAATGTACGCTACTCACTCCAAAAAAACAAAGAAGGTAATATTCGTCTATCATGTCATACTTAGTAAAATTGCAATGGCACCAGAACCAACGTCAGTCAACTTAAAGACAGACAGAAGTACTATATGAAATGCAAACAAGCTGGATTTAAGCTTGCACTGTCAAGAGGAATCAAGTTTCCACTGGATACTATTAATAATAATAAAACAAAAAAGGTTTGCAGACTTGTGATTTTAGCCACACAAAAAATACATGCAAGCCATACACAAAAGCAAGAAAGAGCGAAACACTTCAAATGAAACTAGATAGCTCATGGAGAAATGGTTGTGGAAGAGAGGGGGAGGGAAGATAGGTCAGATTCATTTTTACTTTAAGGTATAATAGGACCTGCACCCAGGACGTCTTACTGTTAGAAAGATGCAGCTATTTGTGTCAATAATGGAGATGTAGTTAGAGGGTCACCTGCATTACTCGCCCAGTAAATTCATCCACTATAAGAACCTCCTTGCCTCTGATTATGTAGTTCACATCTCTGAGAAAAAGTTCCTTGGCTTTTATTGCATTTAATATGTATGATGCCCACTGCTCTCTCGGATCATATAAATCTTTTACATTTAGAATTTCCTCAGTATCTGCGTAACCTTCTTCTGTAAGTAAAACTGATTTTTGTTTCTCATCAACCTGCATGTTTCACAATATCTTAATAAGATAGGTGCTGTATTTTATCTACAATTACAGCAGAAGTATAATAATATCCATATCATATGAATATATAATCGTGCAATCTATATGAGCTTCATTATATTTGGGTAAACAGCATACTCAACTCAATTGAAAAATAGCATATTTTTACCAAATTTTGTCTAACAAAAACGGTTCCAAGAAGAAACAACTCAAGACAGCTCTTTTTTCAAATGAATTAACGTGTCAAAAACCAATATTAGGAAATCAGAAATTTCTTACAGTATAATGTATATCTCGTTCAAAAGCAGAGGCTATCTTAGCAGCTTTGTAGTAACGATCACTTGGTTTTTCTGCTGGACCTGATATGATGAGAGGTGTTCTTGCTTCATCGATCAGAATAGAATCAACCTCATCAATTACACAGTAATTGAAACGTCTCAAGACAAGTTCTTCAACGCTCTGTAAGATCACATCAATAATTTCAGAAAATCATGTGTTTTAAACACTACTTGTATTAGACTATTAGTAGCATAAAGAGATTACGAAGAAAGGATAACTTTCCGTGGCAAGATTATCTCTTAAGTAATCAAAGCCCATTTCACTGTTTGTGACATACGTGATATCGCATAAATAGTTTTCCCTCCTTTGTTCGCTTGTCATATTCTCTGCCATCATTAGCTGAATGTCAGAAGCTGGACATATTTATTCCTTGGGGTTGGAATAAAGACTAAAAAGAGAAACAGAGAAGAAAAGAAGAATATGATATACAAAGGGAAGAAGAAGAAGAAAACAAAGAGAACAATTTAGTAAACAAGTAACAGGAGAAGCAAAAATGATTTGCAAAATGAATTGCCTCACAAGTATGATCCATGTTCATTAAATTCACAACATGCAGAAAAGATTGTTGTGAGTTACTACAATTTCTTATAACAAATACTGTCTGCAATCTGCATTATCGATAGAAGTTTGGACACTAATCACCTAGCTTGTAAGGATCTTAGGGGTTCTGGACAAGTTAGGCAGAATATATTACGTTGCTCCAGATTTGTGTGAGTGAACTGGGGAAATGAGCTGTTTTATTAAAGGTTTCTTATCTTGCTAATGATTATTTATACCAGGAGAGTTGGAAGAAGCGTTGTTAGGTCTAAAGAATATGAAAGCAGTAAGAAGCAAAAGCAAGCAATACATATTACCAATGTTTAAAGCAGAATTCTAACTCAGAGAAATATTGAATGCAGATGGGTGAACTATAAGCACCCATCCAGTAGTAATGTGTAAACAAGTGACGTGTAAGACGTACGCTGAATTAAGCCAACCTTCAATCCAAGGAAACGTGGAACTTGACCAACCCATTCGCAATCTCTTCGAGCCAAGTAGTCATTAACAGTAACAACATGGACTCCTTTCCCAGCCAATGCATTTAGGAAAGCAGGCAATATAGCAACAAGCGTCTTGCCTTCTCCAGTTTTCATTTCAGCAATCTCTCCTTTGTGAAGAACCATACCACCTATCATATGAAGTAGAATACAGTCAGTCAGTCAGTCAGTCCATGGAAATGAATCCCATGGCTGAAAAGCGTATATAAAAGACAATGATTTAATACAGAAGCCAAGGCAAGGCAATGCAAGTAGAGGAAAAAACCAACCTATCAATTGAACATCAAAGGGGCGAAGGCCCAGAACCCTTTTAGAAGCTTCTCTCACCACCGCAAATGCTTCCTGCAGAGAAATTAAATTATTTGATTTCTAAAGTTGTCCAAAAAATTAACAGCCAGCCTTTCACATTTGAAAGGAAGAAAATCAAATAAGAGCAAGAGTAGGAGGGAGTGAACATAACATAACATACAGGTAAAAGGGAGTCCAAAGAATCGCCGCGCGCGGAGCGTTGTTGCAAGGACGAAGTCCTTTCCCTCAATTGGGAATCGGAGAGAGACGAAATCTCAGACTCCATCTGATTGATGAGTGCTACGGTGGATGCATAGAGCTGCCTGGTCGACTCTCCGGTGTCCGTGCCACCTCCGAAAATCCCGCCGAACAATCCGCCCAATGCCGCCACAGGGGGGCCCCACCTCCTAGAGCTAGACGCTCTTCCTCCTTCCATACCCCTTGCTCTACGACTACCTCTACCGCCAAGAGGTTTAGCTAGAAGATCGAACACCAACCAATTGGTGGTTCGTGAGACGGCGAACTTAGAAGACAGTGTTGTGGTGGCGGCGACATAGGGGCGGTGGCCGGCGAGTCGCGGTGCAACTGCCATAACTGCTGCTGATTAGCAGTGTAGTACCGTTGAGTTGAAGTTGAGGAGGAGGGATGAATTGAATTGAATTGAATTGAATTGAATTTTGAGGTCTCAATTTTATGCAACCGATAAGGCCACGTAACCAAACCACCTCATCATAATATTATCATTTCATTTATTTATTTATCCATGTATACATTAATACATATACATTAGAACTTCGATGAATTAATAACATCTATAAAGTTCCGACTGTATTGATTTATAAATTATACAGTAATTCATAACCCTCGTCCACTATATTATTTAAATTATTACTTTTAAATCTTCAATTGCTGTATCTATTACTTTAAATACCTCAAAAGGAAATATAACTCACAATAAAACTAGTAAGTAGTACTTTAAATAATTTTTTGAGGGTTGTTTGCAATTTCCTCTTTTTTTAATTTGCCATAATCAAGTGGGCGAGGGGAGGATACAGTCAATTTATGGTCAAACATATCAAGTATAATAGTATAAAGTGAAAATGTGCAAATACCCCCTTCATGTTGGCAACGCCGGACAAATACACCCCTGAACTTTATTTAGATGCAAATTCACCATTCCTTAAAGTTTTCGGGTGCAATTACCCCCCTCGGCGTGAAGAAAACTACACTTTCGTTAGCAAAAAAAATATTTTTGATTCATTTTTATTCTTGTGGACCCTTACAATTTTCAACGGTTATATACTACATAATTGGTGCTAAAAGCTCAAATTAGGAAAAAAATTATTTCGAACCCTAGCTCACAATTATCAAAATTCAGGCGAGGTTCTCCAATAATTTGCACTAAAAAGGATGACGGACCATTTGAAGAATATGAGATCATCAATGTCAACAACAAATAGTTGGCTTGGATTGCAAATTATTAGAGAGCTTCGCCTGAGTTTTGATAGTTGTGAGCTAGGGTTCGAAATAAATTTTATCCTAATTTGAGTTTTTAGCACCAATTAATTCTTGGAAATTGTAAGGTTCACAAAAATAAAAATGAATCAAAAATATTTTTTTTGCCAATGAAAGTGTAGTTTCCGTCACGGAGAGGGGGAAATTACACCCGAAAATTTTAGAAAATTGTGAATTTGCACCTAAACAAAGTTTAAGGGTATTTGCCTGGCGCTGCCAACAACATATGAGGGTGATTCCTTTTCCCTAGTATAAATAAAGTAATTCTCTGAAAATATAAAATAAAAATAAAATAAAAGAAGAAAAGCATAAAGGAAAGGGAAGGCGGGGGAAAATTGTTATTGTTATTGTTATTGTTATTGCTATTGCTGTTGTTATTGGGTTATTGCATAGGATAAGGGAGACGGTGAATGGAAAGCACACAGCACAGTTTCCCCAAATTCACTACCAATTCGCCCGCCCGCCGGTCCCAAACCCTAATCCATATGGATCCTCCCGCCGGAATCGAAGATCCTCGCCCCGCCCCCGCCTCTAACGGCGACACCCCTCACGTCTCCAAGAAGCCCAAGCTTTCTTCTTTTATTACGGATTCCGAAATTCGCCACGAATTCGCCCACCACCACTCCGGAATCGCCCGAATCAACAACGGCAGCTTCGGAAGCTGCCCCGCCTCCATCATCGCCGCCCAGAGAAAATGGCAGCTCCGCTTCCTCCGCCAGCCCGACGACTTCTTCTTCAATCACCTCCAGCCTCAAATTGTTCAATCCCGCACCGTCATTAAGGATCTTATCCACGCCGACCATGTTGATGAGGTGTCCATCGTCGACAACGCCACCACTGCTGCTGCCATTGTTCTTCAGCATGTGGGCTGGGCCTTCGCCGATGGCCGTTTTCAGAAGGGTGACGCCGTCGTCATGCTCCACTGTGCTTTCCAGGCTGTTAAAAAGTCCATCGAGGCCTATGTTACGAGAGCCGGTGGCTCTGTCATTGTGGTTCACTTGCCTTTTCCTGTCAATTCCAATGAAGAGATCATTGCAGAGTTTCGCAAAGGCTTGGCTAGGGGTAAGGCAAATGGTAAGAAAGTACGACTCGCCATAATTGATCATATAACCTCAATGCCCTGTGTTGTCATCCCTGCGCGCGAGCTCGTTAGGATTTGTAGAGAGGAAGGCGTGGAGCGTGTCTTTGTAGATGCTGCCCATGCCATAGGCAACATTCACGTCGACGTCAAGGAGATTGGCGCTGATTTTTATGTCAGCAATTTGCATAAATGGTTTTTTTGCCCTCCTTCTGTTGCATTTTTGTACTGTCGTAAATCTCCAGTATCACCTGATTTGCATCACCCTGTGGTTTCACATGAATATGGCAACGGACTGGCAGTAGAAAGTGCGTGGATTGGAACGCGAGACTACAGCTCCCAGCTGGTTATTCCTGAAGTTTTAGAATTCACTAGTAGGTTTGAAGGTGGCCTTGAGGGAATTCGGAATAGAAACCATGACAAGGTGGTGGAAATGGCTCAAATGTTGGCCAAGGCATGGGGCACAAATCTTGGTTCGCCTCCAGAAATGTGTCCGAGCATGGCTATGATTGGCTTGCCATCTACATTGGGAGTTTTTTCTGATGATGATGCAGTGAACTTGAGATCACACTTGAGAGATCGTTTTCTGGTGGAAGTACCCATTCATTGTGAGATGCCAAGAGACGGGGAGGCTGGGGCCGTTGATGCAGATGGTGTCATAACTGGGTATGCCAGAATTTCTCATCAAGTGTACAATACTCTTGATGATTATATCAGGTTGAGAGACGCAATTATTCAACTTGTCCAAAATGGAGTGACTTGCAAGATGCTTCAAACATGAAGAGGTGCGTAATCATATTCTCAAGTTCCCAATTTTTTGATGCTATGACTGAGAATCAGTGGTTCAGTAGTTTAATTACTCGTCTAACAATTGACTGGTAGTTTGATGCATGTCCACCATGTTATGTCTGGAAGCAGAAAGTAAAAAAATCAGAGTATAACATTTGTTAATGGCATTTACATCTCAGACAAATAGGAGTTGGCAGAAAGAGTGATTGATGAATGTGTGCTAATGTTTCGTAATAAGCGGGGGATGGTACCTTTAAAAATCTCTGCTTGTGGATATGAAGCTTGTAACTTTGCACGAATGCTTCAGAAAAAACTCAATAATACAAGATACCTAGTTGTCATATGGTATACTTCATTTGGAATTACTAGAAAAAATAATGCTTGGAATCAATGTTTGTCGCATGCCCTTAATGACATTTTCTTTGCTGTCCACAGAAGAGTATGATTGAATCATGTCTAGAATTTGTTTGGAAAAGGAAGTATATAAAATCACATATTAGATTCCCTTTAGATTCTCCCATGCCTATTTCACTAATAAAATTACCAGGAAAAGGTGATTAGAAATTATGAGTATTTGTTGGTCCAAATAGATTACTAATAAGGTGCCTTGGGTTATTCTGAAACAGTCATTGTAGAGTGCATAGTGAGAGTATTAATTCCACACTTAGTTAGTCTATAGATAGTTAAAATTAGCTTTTTTGTTGATTACTAAATCATTAGTTGAAAATAATTCTACTTAAATAGTTCTGCAGAAGTGTTCAATTATCTTAGGAAATATGCTATTAATGTTGATCAGCTAGTTGACTTGTCCTAGTGAGATAGCTGATATTAGATTTGGATAAAATTTGTTTTGCAAGTTTAGATTTAGACTATCTATGAATGCAGTTATGCTATGCACAAATATAAGTAAAGTTATAGAAGTACATTATTCTTCTTCTCAACATGGATTGTATATACTACTTCCTCCGTCCCACCATTAGTGGCTCGCTTTTCTTTTTGGGTTGTCCCTCTATTAGTGGCTCGGACCCAAAATGACAAAAATTAACCCTTTAAAAAGTATGGACCCTACCATTTTTCTATCTTTTATGCCTTGTTCTTAACACCCGTGCCCAAAAAGTATGAGCCACTAATAGCGGGACGGAGGGAGTAGTTTGTATCAAGTACATTTCTAGGACAATCAATATTGGTAAACTGATCTAACAGTCAGAGCGGTTCTTCATTGAACAATTTTTTAATTCTACCACAGCATCTTCATAGCTTCACAGTTATTGCACACACGGCTTCTTCACTCTTACTCACAACTTGCAGTCACTGCAAGAATGATGAAGATTGAGAGGACAGTTGTCTTCAACGTGAGTGGATCCTGCTTCTCAAATTAAAGCACTATGATTATTGAGGAACTTGTTGTTTTCCCCTTTAATGATAAATGTGACATGTTAGCTAACTAGAGCAAGAGATTGAGTTGGCTAACAGGTTTTCAATGTTGAAGTCTTTGCTAAATTTGTGCTTAATGGAGCAACTTTGTGTGGTCCAAATAATACTGGCAGAAAGGAGCCCGGCGTGTCGTGAAGTGATTATATCAAGGGATATTGGATTTTGTGTTTTCCAGTTTTCAGTATTTGGAGTGCATAATTCATTCACATTAGTCTGAAAATTGGATGAGTGCTATTCTGTGCGTCTGTCTTCTAATTTGGTATCTGAGATAGTTTATGGAATACAAATTGTTTGTTATTTTCTGAAGCATGTCGTTATTAAGCAGATTAACTAACATACTTGGTGCAGTTTATAGAAGAGAAGAGAAGAGTGGAGACACCATCGGGATGAATAAACTGCGTTTGGCATGTTCTTGCATGTTTGGAGTTGGCCGAATTCGGAGGAATAGCGAAGCAAAGACTGTCATGTCATGTACACAATACTACAAGAGTTGAGGTTTCTTATCTGAGACTGAGCTGAGAGTTAACAACTAGAAGAAGCTAACATCCTAGTTCTGTGTATCGATCGGAGTGACAATAAATTTGTAACTATTTGTGAGTAGTGTTGTTGTCTTTGCAAATTGAGATACTTCAAATCTTGATTTTCAATCCTCAAAAGATGAGTTACTGCAGCAACTACCTTTTATGCCTTATCTGGAAAAGAATGTATATGATATGATATGATATGATATGTCCCTACTCTGCACAGAAAGTCTTTTACCAACCAAATCAAATTTAAATTTTTTACTTGGAGTTGATTCCGATTTAAGAGAAATAGGAAATTGAAGTCTGGGTTCTATTATTGTTGTGTGTTGATGGTTAGGTATATAACGGATTCCAATTGAATATGTACTGTGTTTTTGAAGAAAAAAATTGTGTTGTGAATTAACAATATTGATTTTTTTACTTCTCAAAAAAAATATATATTGATTTTTTAGTAAAGTCGGTCTAAACCGAAATCTTTTTTTTTTAGAATATAATCAAACTTCCAATAATCAAATTAGTCCTAATCAGACCAACCTGGAGAACATTTTTTTTTCTCTGACTTGGGGATGAACTAGTTGTTATCTAGTTGTTGAATAACTAGTTGTTGAAGGTTATTTCGTATGCATCGTTGAAAATCGTCGAAAAATCAAGGCTGGTGGAAAATTGAAAAAATAGAGTTGTCTTTTTTTTTTTAAACGGGTAGATCGGGTACCCATTATCCGGTCTGGGTATATCCGACTTGGTATGGGTAGGGTACCATGAGTATCCGTTTATGCATCCCTAGTTTGAACCATAGACCTCACTCTGTTTACAGATTGAAGTATGCACCGATAGAACATTGGTTTTTTATGTATTGTTGATTTGATTTTGGTCTTGCTAAAGTTTAAAATTCAATAAAATAGACAATTCCTCAATTTTGTGGAAAGAAACAATCAAGTAGTCTTCAAAAGAAATTTGAGAAACTTAGAAAAGTTAAGAATTATGTTAACAAAGAAAAGAAGATAAAATGTTTCTAAAAAAAAAAAGAAGATAAAATACTAGTATGATAAATCCATAATTTTTATTGGATTAGATAGGAGTATTTAAAGAAAAGAAAAAGAAAAACAAGAAACGTTGTGTGCCTGTACAGTAGTATTTTGGTTTTGAATGCATTGCAATTGCAATCCCTAGAAAATTGAAAAGTGAAGGGAATTGATTTGGTGTGGTAGGACGGACGGAGGAACAGATTCATCGGCGTAATTCTCCGACAACTGCATCGGCGGGCGTAAAAGTAATGGCGGATGATGATGCGCCTCCGCCAATTAGGCTAATGAACTTCGTTTCCGAAGAGCAGGTTTGGTTTTTGTTTTTCCCTAAATCAAAATCCCTTTCCTGCTATGCTATAATTGTTACACAACGTTGTGGTTTTATTCCTGCTATGCTATGCTATCAGTTGGCAGAAGCTCGGAAGAACAGGGGAGCTAGAGTTGAAGATGGCACTGCACAGAGAGATAGGCCCCTCTTCGAGGTCTGCCGCTCCTCTCCATTTCGCTTTTCTTTCTTTCTTCACTAGTATCTCTTCTCTCTCTCCCTTCGCCTTTTCTGTTACTTCATTCTTGAGAATAATTTATATTTTCTCGTGTTTCTCCTAGTTTCACTTTTTATTGTTTGCAAAATCACACTGGTGCTGAGTATCATGAATGTTGGCAATTTTCAATCACTAGATACATATCCTGTTACATTATTATTATTATTATTATTGTGGACGACGAGAATTATGAATGAATGTTGACACACTTTTGGATCATCATTTCTGTCTCGCTCTCCAATCCCAATCCCATGCATGAAATTACATATGGTGCACACTAACATAAACTACTTGAGTCTTACTTTTCCTTTGAAAATTACAGATTTTAAAGGAAAATAAGGATAAGAAAGATGCTGAATTCAACGAACGCTTCAAGCACAGTAAGTTCTTCATTTATACTCTGCTAATCTAAGAAGCATGGGGACGGATACGTAATACGGATACGATACGATACGGGGACGTAAATACGCCATTTTTCCAAAAATCATGATACAATACGTCAAAAATACGTTTTAGTTTTTTTATTTAAAATATATTTTATATATATTATAAATTCATAATTCACCAATAATATAAGCAAAACACAACTAATTCATAAGAAAGTTAACCAAACAACAAATAAAACATAGTCTTAATAGTTAATACTTAATAAAAACACACTAAAATGTTAGCGACGGCGGGCGGCGAAGACTGGGGTGCGTTTGAGGAGAACTGGGGAAGAGCGGCACTTGAATTGATTTAGAGTTTAGGTTTTAAATTTATTTAAAAACGTATTTTAATAGTCAAATACGTATTTGACCGTATTTTAAACGTATTTTAAACGTATTTATGACGTATTTAATATTATAAAAAAAACGTAATTAAAAATACGTCCCGGGGACGTATTTTACGCGTATTTCGCGCGTATCGTCCCCAGGACGTCCCCGGGACGGATACGCCGAGGTATCTCACGTCCCCATGCTTCCTAGCTGCTAATGCTTCGTGATGACATTTTATTGCCCCTTGATGAATACCAGTTTAGTTATCAACTTGGGAACTGCATCACTAGACCAGAACATTACTTCTATTATCCTTTATAATTAGTCTGTTTACTTGATGAAAAAGCTGGCATAAGGTGTTGATACTTTTTTCACATGCTTGTCTTTCCCAAAGCTTGTATTAGGTATTTTGAGATGCACATCTCTGAATTCATGATCCCCATTACATATGGATTCTTCGTGCAGGGCCACCAAAAGCTCTGGATGAAGATGAGACCGAGTTTCTCGATAAGTTGGATATGGTGAGGCTACGCATTATGTATCTTATTAATTGATACTAATATATTTTGCTATTGCTGATCCACTTGTGGTCTCACTTATTACACTTGTTTCTCCACCATAGGAAATATGGACTATAAACCTTTGAATTCGAGTACTTTGCTGTTTAAATAATTCCTGTTGTAGTTCTATCTAAAAATCTTTATTTCTGCATAGTAGATCTCAAAGTTCTTCAGTTGTTCAAATTGAATTCAGTTAATATCAACTTATCAAGTAGTTTTCTTACAAATTTCTGTTGGCAGCAAAATATGGTTAAAATGACTATATGGTTCCAAAATTGATAATATCAGATGCTTCTTGCTTTGTCATCAATCATCATCGAGACCTCTGCTAGCCTGCCTGCTAGCCCCTCATATCGGCTTATATTTGATGAACACAGTAGCAAAATGAAAAAAAAAAAAAATACAGACAAAAAATGGTCTGAAGTAGAACCTCTTTCATAGAGAGGCAGCATGTGTTTAGACCCGTAGTTGTTGGTGTAATGTTGGCTGCTCTGCAGTCATAAAATTGAAGGCCGGGATGGATAGGAGGGAAGACTAGAAATTGGAGGTCTAAGATTCTTAAGCCTGATAGGAAAGGATCATTAGAAATGTAGCAAGTGTTTGGCTCCTATTTTTGAAGTTCATCTTTCTGCATCTGTACTTTTAAAATATGAATCTCAAGGAACTCGTGTGCTCTTTTCATGCAGTAATATTATTACTATAGGGATAAGTTTGTATAGCTTTTAATTACCCCTTACAGTCCAGGAAAGAACATGAGCGACAAATTGCAGAAGAAGAAGAGCGATATCTGCGTAGTTTTCAGGTATTTTCCTTCAGCCCACACCTCAATGTTCAATATCAATTGAGCACATAACCTTATCTCATTTGTACTATGGTATATAGGCAGCAGTGGAATCACAGTATAATGTTGTACACGAACTAAAGGAGACTCCTTCCGTTCCAAAAGAACAGGTGATTCGATGTACATAATGTGCTGGTGAAACTTATTATGAAGATATGCCTCTTCTGTGCCTTATTTTTTGACTGAGTTAGTGTTTTATGTCTGACTATATAGATAACCACTAAATTTCATGTTTGCATACACATTCAACTCTGACAAACTAGTTTTAGGGTAAAGCATGATTACGTTTTGGTTATGGACATATTTTTAGAGTTCAAAGAGGATGAAGCAAAGATGGTTCAAATAATTATATATGCGAGGAAGTAAAATATTCTAATAATTTTCTACCATACTGTATCTCTTGGTCAGAGCCTTGAGACTTTGTTGTGGGATTTATTCTGGAATATATGGTTAGTGACTGTGATCTTGTATTGAAGATGATTTTCCAAGAATAAACCTGTTTATGTGAGTTCTTGAATCAGAAATCGAAGCTGTTGTGGTGGCTTATCAGAACAGCAAGTCTGTAAAATAAGCATTGCTATAGAAAGAAGAATTTTGTAAGCAGGAGAAGAAACAAAATTAGAGGAAAGAAGAAACACATATTACAGCTTATATTCTGTGTCAATTAGCCGAAAAGATGACTTAGGTTTCTAAATTCTGCACGCTGAGTTATCTTTCTAAAGGCCAAGTTTTTCTAAACAAGTTTAAACATCAGCTCTGCTCAGATCAGCTTGTGTGTTGGGTTTCAAATTGTAATTACTGCTATTTTGAGTCTCAAATCCCTTAAGTCTTGTTGAAATTGTGTTATTTCTGATGAGTGTAATTGATCGTGTTGAGAGAGATGATTAGTTTGGTTGTGTAGGATAAAACTTCAGTGGGTGGAAAGAAGAATCCCGCATCTCGGCCTTTAGGCATGGTAATCAAAGTGAAGCCCCAACCCAAGAGAGCAAAAGTAGAAAGTAGAGATCCAGAAGAAACAGCAAGGCTAAGTATATGTGATGACAAGGAACCTCGGAGAATCGAAAAAGCGGATGCCGTAGCTGCTACATCTACATGTGGATTGGTTTCATATAGTGATGATGATAGCGACTGAGGATACAACTCTTGCGTTTTGTCTTTCTTCTGTTTGGTTTGAATGTTGACAGGCCATCAATCAAATACTAAAGGTGCAAACATTTCAAACTTAGTTGGTTTCTTTGCATTTTATTTCTTACCATTATTTTGTTATTCTGTTTTAAGTTGATTAATCTGTTTGACTAACGCGAAATGGTAGGTATTCTTTTTTTGGAGTTATGAACGTGATCCTTTATTAATTCATGCGCTCATTATACTCTCGGGTCAATGAGGATATCATCATAATCTATTTTTTTAATCACTCACAAATTACGTCATCCGTGACTTCATCTGGCACCAAACGGCGTGCACCACATTTATTATTTATTTATTTATTTATTACCTCTGTATTTGTTGCTACTTAATCATTAAGGTAATGTTGTGACTATGGCTTCATATTAATAATAATATTTCCCGGTCCTTGGGACTCACTCGGTCAAGACGTCAATTTTTTTTTATATAGCTCTCTCTCTCTCTCTCTCATTAATTGTAAATATATTGG
The DNA here is from genome assembly GCA_031470985.1 of Agastache rugosa. Taxonomy (NCBI): domain Eukaryota; kingdom Viridiplantae; phylum Streptophyta; class Magnoliopsida; order Lamiales; family Lamiaceae; genus Agastache; species Agastache rugosa. The sequence goes on from CM062609.1 coordinate 98,493, forward strand.
TAGGCAAGCGTGTGTGTGTGTGTAAATTGAGGAGCACATGACATACAAGAAGATAATACAAAGAGTTAATGAGTAATTAAGACGAAAAAAATTTGGTGATGCTTATTAAGTAAGATTAAGATTTAAGATTTAAGATTTAAGATTTAAGATTCAAGATGAAGCAGCAGCAGCAGACGTATGAAGTGCGACTAATGAAGCGTAGAAGCCATCGTTGATGTTGATTAACGTTTCATGCTTCCCTTTCTCCACTATCACTCCATTCTTGACCACCGCTATTAGATTTGCTCCTTTAATCGTTGATAACCTGTGAGCCACAACCACTGTAGTCCGGCTCACCATAACCCGGTCGAGCGCATCCTGAACCACTCTCTCCGACTCTGCATCCAACGCGCTTGTAGCCTCATCGAGCAGCAGTATCTTAGGGGCCTTGACGATGGCACGTGCAATGGCGACTCGCTGCTTCTGGCCCCCGGAGAGCTGAACTCCTCGCTCCCCCACCATGGTGTCATAGCCGTTGGCCAAGCCGCTGATGAACTTGTGTGCGTTGGCTAGCTCTGCTGCACCTATGATTTCGGCCTCCGTTGCATTGCCTCCCTTCCCGTACGCAATGTTTGCTCGGATGGTGTCGTTGAACAGAACCGGCTCTTGGCTCACTAGCCCCATCTGCTGCCTCAGCCATTTGAGTTGGAACTTTTGTATCTCAACACCGTCTATACTTATATGGCCTGAATCGGGATCGTAGAATCTCTGTAATAACGATATCACCGTTGATTTGCCACTCCCACTCTCTCCCACCAAAGCAACTGTCTGTAAATTAATTGATGAATATTATTAATGCATGCATATTATTAATGCATGAGCATGATACAAATGAAATTAATATACCTTGCCGCTGCGAATGGTGAGGGAGAGGTCTCGGAAGATCTGAACATCGGGCCTGGTCGGATACTTGAAACTCACGTGTCTCAACTCGATTTCTCCCTTCATGCTCTCGAGCTTCACCCCAGATTCATCACTTGGATCGATCTTGGATTCTCTATCAAGAATCGCGAATACTGAAGCAGCCGCGCTCTTGGCTTTGGTGGAGTCTGGAGCTAATGAACTTGATTGGGAGATTGCTATTGCTGCCATTGTTAGAGCAAAGAATACCTGCAACATCATCATCACCATCATCATCAATGCTACCACTATCTATATGTACTCAAATCAAATGACTATTAGTTAACTACTTACACGAAAAACATCAGAAAATGTGATTTTGCCATCTTGAACAAGCCGAGCTCCTGCATAGAAGCTTGTAGCATAGACCAGAAACAGCAACGCAAACGACAAACCAAAGCCTATTCCACTAATGATCCCTTGTCGAATCCCATTCTTCATCGGACCTTCACACTTGTTTCTGTACATTTCCATCACCTTGTCTTCTGCACAGAAGGAAGCAACCGTACGGATACTCCCAACTGCATCATTAGCAACTTGACTCGCTTCTTCATACATCGTCTTTGCATCTGCGCTGAAGCCTTTCATGAACATAACCTGCACATATCCACTAAGTCCTATGATAGGCAACATAGCAAGTATGATGAGTGCCAGCTGCCAACTAGCTTGAAAAGCAATCCCAAGTCCCACCACTGCTGATGAGAAGTCTTGAACCATTTGTGCCAGTGCATCGCCAACCAGAGCACGAACGCTCGCTGCATCAGCAGATAGCCTCGCTCCTATCACACCACTCGAATGTTCACTCTCATCGAACCAAGATACTTCCATGCTAACCACCTTCTCGAAGCACATCAACCGTATTCTCTTAATCAACTTATTCCCCGCCACGCCAAAAAAGTAGGTCCTCGCTGGCATTGCCACTAATGACACGCCTCCAAGCCCCACGAATATCAACGCCCAAAACTTTGAGTCCTCGCGTAGTTTATGTGCTGTCTCAAAAAAGGTTTTGATCACACTTGATATCAATATGCCAAATGTAGGCATTACTGCACCATTAACAACTGCAGCTATAACTCCCAGTATCAGCACTGGCACCTCAGGCTTATTTAGATAGGCAAGGCGACGCAAGGGGACTTTTGCAAGTTTTTCAGAGGAATCAGTAAAACCTGAAGGACCTTCTAATGCCGCGGAGTCGGATGGATTCATTGTGGGAGGTAAACCAAATGATACTGGCAATGACTGACGACGGCTGCTGTTTCCTATTTCAGAGGATCCTTTACTAATGGAGCGCATGAATGACAACTTGCGGCTTGACTGTCGACCTGCAGAATCCATGCTCATGTCTCTTTCTTTCTCATCATTGTTTTCCGAATCTTTATTTGCTTCTTGTAAGCGGATTAGCTGAGAATAGGCCCCTTCTGGATCCTCGAGTAGTTCATCATGCGTTCCTGCACCAACAAGACAGACTTGTTAATCTTCTTCCTGCACTAACTTGAGTAGTTGATCATGTAATGTAATATAACTAAATCTAGATACCTACCTTTCTCAACCATCTTTCCTTGATGAATAACTGCAATCATATGAGCATTCCTGACAGTGCTGAGGCGATGGGCCACAACGACTGTGGTTCTGTTCACCATAATCCGGTCTAAGGCCTCTTGCACGACTCTCTCAGATTCCGTATCAAGTGCACTTGTAGCCTCATCTAAAAGCAATATCCTTGGGTCCTTTAGGATTGCTCTAGCAATCGCAATTCTCTGTTTCTGTCCTCCAGAAAGCTGTGTACCATGTTCACCAACCTTGCTATCAATTCCCTGCAGTATACATAGTACGATTGAATAATTTAGTTACGACTTACAAGAGAAAGAAAAGAGAAGATTAATTGGTAATCTTGAAAATGGAGAAGTGAGGGACCTGAGGCAGTTTATCGATGAATTTAGCAGCATTGGCAAGTTCTGCAGCCACTCTGATCTCATCACTAGTTGCACCGTCCTTACCATATGCAATGTTATCCTTAATGCTACCGGTGAAAAGCACAGGTTCTTGGCTGACAAGACCGATTTTGGACCTAATCCACTTGAGCTGGAACTCTTTAAGATTGAGTCCATCGACTAGTACTTGGCCAGCTTGGGGATCATAGAATCTCTCTATCAAGCTCACCACAGTTGATTTGCCACTCCCACTCTGTCCAACCAAAGCTGCTGTGGTGCCACTAGGGATGAAGAGAGAGAAGCCTCTGAATATTTGCTCATCTGGTCTAGCAGGATAGCTAAAATGAACATCTCTTAGTTCTATGTCCCCACGAATGTCTTGGAGCTTCTTCCCCCTCGCATCATATGCATCTATCTCCGGTTTCCTATTTATAGTGTCGAACATCTTGTAGGCTGCAGCTCGACCTGCTGCAAATGCAGTCATGCAAGGAGATGCCTGTCCCAGAGACCTGGAATTCAATCAATATACTATATATTAACTACAGTTGACACACATAATTAAATTGATAAAAGAAAGCAGCAGCAGCAAGTAGTAGTGTTAGTGTTACACACATTGAACCAGTTAGCACAGCAACAATGACATTGAGCACTTCGCCACCGGTATAACCTTTCTCCAGTATCATTTTAGCGCCAAACCAAATAGCCAAACCATAACTGCAGAATATAATGAACATAGCAGATCCAAAACCTAATCCTACGGCCCACCCTTCCTGAACACCTGAATGATAAGCCTTGATAAGGGACTTTTCGTATTCAGCCACAGCTCGTTTTTCCCCAGTAAATGAGGCCACCTGCAGGATTCATATATTATTATTCATTCTAGTTCTAGTTCTAGTTACAAGGAAGGAAGGAAGGAAAGAAAGAAAAGGTGGTCAGTGAAGGTGACATACAGTTCTAATAGAACCAATTGTCTGCTCTACAACGATGGCAGCCTTAGCATAAGCATTTTGGCCGCGTGATGCCATCTTAGATAAGACGAGGGACATGAGTCCACCGGATATCACAAGCAAAGGAATGGATGAAAGCATGACAAGAGTAAGAAGCCATCCTTTTATAAATGCGATCACAAAGCCTCCCACAAATGTAGCTAACAGCTGTATAAATTTCCCAACCTGCAGCACACAGAATAACCAGCCAGAGCAGCTAATGCTATTAATATGTTTGTTTTCTTAATTGGTACGTACTAAAAAATCTATTTCTTTTTTAAAAAAACAATTACATATATATACATACCTTCTCTCCCATGGCATCTTGAATGAGTACAGTGTCGCCTGACATTCGTCCGACAACTTCTCCGGTATTAGTTTCCTTATCAAAGAAAGCAACATCCTGTCTCAAGATGGTTCTCAAATACAGACTCCTAATTCGTGCAGCCTGTCTTTCCCCAGTGATCATCCACCCACTCACCTCTAATTAATACATACATATATCATTCAATTCAATTATGAGATGGATGTCTTTCTTTGGAAGAAGAAGAAGATGATGATGATGAATGAATTATAAAATGTGAGTGCTTACGCAGAAATGCCGCAGCACCACATCCCAGCGCCAAATACACAAACTTTAATGATACCTACACATATAGATATAAACAAGTAGATGGAATATATATGAATCCAATAGAAAGATGGCAAAAATATGAAGTTTAACAAGATGAGTTTAGGTATCTACCTTAGAAACAACAGAAACAACGTTGTCGGATTGGTTTTGGCCGAAAGAGTCAATAAGATCCCCGAAAAGAATAGTCATAAGAGGCATGGAGATGCCATTCCCGACCGCCCCAATCGAACCAATAATCATTAGTAGTTTGTCAAACGAATCAGCAAACGCAAACAGCTTGTAAAACGGCACCGCATTATTAACCTCCTTCGACTCCGACTCCGACTCCGGCTCCGGCTCCGACTTGGACTTGCTTTCATGGCTCCCACTCCCTGATGTCGAACCTGCTTCTTGCATCCTTCCTACCTATCCAATTTATTTCACTTAAATTAATTTCATTTCTTCATGAAATCTTTTGCTGAGGTTGAGATTTACATCCTCAAATCATTAATTATATTGCTACTCCGGCTCCGGGACGGCCATCACTATTTATATAAATAAATAAATACTACTCTGTCTATCGCTGTTCACAGAGAGGACTGCACTAACCCAGTCTCAAAACAGAGATCAAGATTCAAGATTGGCTAACTACTAATAGTGCTACAACCAACAAAACCAACAACAACATATCTCTCTCTCTCTCTCTCTCTCTCTCTCTCTCTCTCTCTCTCACACACACATATGTATCAGTATGTGTGTGTGTGTACAAACTGTAAAGGTATGGTTTTTATCCCTTTAATTATTAAAGCAGGAGAAAACTAATACTCCATCACCTTGTTTCTTTCTTTCCCTTTTCACATTCAATCAGTTACACCTGGATGGATTGGGCCACAAAGTAATCCTAGCTACAACATTAATTAATATCAGAATTTTTTTCTCTGTCGTACAAACTCATACTAATACTAATACTAATGAATAAAAACAAGAGATCGAAAGAGAGAGGTGGCGATGGTGATTAGTACTCACAATCACAGAACAGAACCCAAATCAGGACTACCGACTACTGCGGAAAATAGATTTGTGTCAGTTAGAGAGAGAAGAAGATACTCACTCACCACCAGGCACCTGCAGCAGAAGAAAAAGCTCACCCAACAGGTAAAGTACAAAAGTATTGCTAAATGTTAATAGTAATATTATATATATATATATATATATATAGAGAGAGAGAGAGGGGTAGAAACCTGTACGTATGTATGTATTAAAATATTTGGGATGAAGGATCTGCTGCTGGCTGGAGTACTGAAGCAGCTGTACGTATAGTTAGAGGAGTAAAATTAAGGGGCCTAATTAATTTATAATTAAGGAGGAAAGTAAAGTTTAAGGACGACGCAACGCAACGCAACGCAACTGTTAACTAAAAGGATCGGATCGGAAACGTGTAATCAAAGGTAGGTTGAGTTTGAAAAGCCAATTAATTAAACTGAAGAATGAAGAATGAATTAATTCTACTTATAGGTGGAGGTGGAGGGGGATGACATTGTTATTGTTCGTGCAGCGCAAGAAGCTGCAACAATATTAACAAGTATAGTATTGCGTGGTGAGGAAGCACGACGTCAACTTGCATCGCATATATCTTAATTACTCTCTCTCTCTCTCTCTACCCGTATATGTCCATTGCCCCTGAATCTCCATATTAGGGAGTACTTCCTCCGTTCCATTCATAACGTCTCATTTTCCATTCATAACGTCTTGTTTCCAAATAAGGAAATAATTAACTCTTCAAAAGCGGTGGGACCAACTACTTTTCTGTCTTTTTACCATTCTCCTTAATAACCGTGCCCAAAAGAAATGAGACGTTATGAATGGGACGGAGAGAGTATTATTTATTTCAAATAAATGTCTAGCTCAACACTAGCTTAGCTTATAGTATGACTATATACCGTTATATATTTTACTAGCTTCAATAAAAAAATTAAATGTTATTTTATTTATTTTTATTGCTTAAATTTATAAGTATTTCTAGGAAGTTTCACCTATAAAGTGTGGATGAGACAACGACGTACAGAGTAGTGGTTGAGTCTCAAGTTGGTTCGATAATAACATTTTGGGGCTTGTTCTCCAGGTGTTGCAATGAGCTGGCGTATTCGCTGACTCGTTCTAATTAGTTTTGAGTTATTGAATTTTATTTAATTTTAAATACGAAATTCACACTACTTGAAATAATAAAATTACTTAATTAAATTAAAAACATTACATAATTTAAATAAAAACAATACATAATTTAAATAAAAAAAATACATAGTTTAAATAAAAAAAATACATGAATGGAAGATGAAAATTTGAGAGTATTGAAGATGGAATTTGAGAGGAATTGGAATGAAATTGTATAGAAATTTTGAAAAGAATAAGTGTATTCATAGGTAAAATTTTAAAAAAAATGCATAGGCCTCTGACGTCAGCAACTAGCCAATGCGTTCAAATCCGCCCATTGCATATAAAATATTGATTTTTTATTTTAATATGCACGTACCTGCCATAATCCTCCATCACGCCCGGGCAATAGAACGAGTCGAGGCTCGTTTGTCTCCTGCTGACCTGAGCCCGGGTTCGAGCCTCCATTACAGATGCTCTTATGACTACAAGCACTGCCATATCACTCAAAAAATACTCTTTGTTGAAGGCTACGCTGTATATATTTTTTTGTTTGTTTGTTTGATACTCCATTAAAAGAATTACATGATCTCCCAATTAAATAAATTGATCGGATAATCAGATTACAGAGTACTCAATCCCAAATTCTAATTAAGTCGTCCCCCACCCTAAACTCCCTAGTATTTCTTTGACTCTCTCCAATTAAAGTTATTTGCAGCGTCTATAAAGAGCCATAAATTGTTGAGGAAAAAAGACAAATAAGAAAGAAAATAAAAATAAAAATAAAAAGTAAGTATATATATTCAACTTTAATAAGTGTTTAAAAAAAACTAAAAATTGTAGTAAAAAAATTAATTTTAATAAAAATGATCACGAGGTCTGGTCAAACAAGTCGTGTTCAGATTTAACCTTAACAGGTCGGGTTGTTAACAGATCGACACGATAACGATCCGACACGCACGATTTGCCAGGCCTAGTATAATTATAGTATTATTATCGTTTGATAATTGATATTAAGGGTCGGGTCCAGCTCATCCCTCCGAAATTCACCCACTTTGTTGCCATTTCTTTTAACCAATCCAATCTATGCATGTTATTGTCGACCTCACTTTTATATTGGAGACTGTGTGTGTTGTGTTTTTCACATTTGTATATGTAACGATAATATAATATAAAGTAGAACCTCTATAAATTAATACAGTTGGGACCAGAAAAAATTATTATCTTATAGAGGTTATTAATTTATCGAGTTAAAATTTAAAGCACAGTAATACAGTTGGGACCGGAGAAAATTATTATCTTAAAAAAGTTATTAATTTATCGAGTATTAATTTAAAAAAGGTTATACTAAAAATATTTCTCGGTTAATTTCGTATTAAATTGTGTGCATTAATTAATTTATTTATGTGCTAGTGCGTTCCTCACTATCACTACGCAATTAATTAATTAATTAATTAATTAAAAATAAATTAGCTAGTCTCGTTTTTTATAGTCTAATTAATGAATCAACACTAAAAACGAATACCCCTTTACTAGGGGGCCGCATTCTAATAATCAAATCTTAAAGGTGGAATGGAATGCTTAAAATTCGACGGAAAGTTGGAAACAGTCATATGTCACCACTACAAATACGATAAATTCTTCTTATAACATGTGCGTTTTTAAATCATAATACCATATTTAAATAGAAGATGTAGATTCTTCTCCCAAAAAAAAAAAAATGAAAAAAACGATGTAGATTATGTGTTACATGTTAATTGCAGATATCTTTAATTATTCTCGGAATGGAATATAATATTAACATTTATTTTGTAGCAAAACGGTAAAAGAAAAAAATAAAAATGATGTTATTTCAATTATGTAAGTGTTTACTGAGGTCAAATCATGAGTATTATTATATGTAATTAATAACTTAAAAATGTTATTATATTACATCATAATATAGTAAAAAATGACGAAAACACCACCTCATGGAGCGAGTAGTACATTATAATATATAGTAAAAAAAAAGACGAAAAGACCCCCTCATGGAGAGAGTAGAATGTTAATCAAGGGTATTTATGAGAGGTTAGGCATATAGAAATTTTCGAACTCGAACTCAACTCGATTAGTTATCGAGTCGAATGCCGAACGAACTTTTTTCGAGTCGATCGCTGAATAGCTCATGAACGGCTGAACTCATTTACAGTTCTAATAGAAAAGGAGTATGACGTTGACAAACAATAAAGTAAAGTAAAGTAAAGTAAAGTAAAGTAAGAGGTATATATAGATTCATTGAATTGAACAAATGTTAAAAGGTCAAAGTTGTTGGTTGGGTTTGAAATTTGGAATGAAGAAGCCTTTTACATTGCTGCCGTAGCTCCCACGAATCTTCCTTCAATAAATATCCTTGGAGAACAAGCCTCGATCGAAATATATAATTTATATTTATATTATATTGGGCCGGGCTGGGCCCATCGAATATAGTCCATAGGTTCCACAAAAATAAATTTGATAGACCACCACTACTGATGTCATGGGCCTGGGAAATTAATTAATTAAGAAATAATATTTCTTGTTTCTCAAGTTTTCATTTAACATTAATTTTTATGCCTCGCCTCTGATGAATGAAATAATTATCAATAAGCTAGAAATTGTATTGTAACTTGTAAAATAAATTGGAACGAATAGTTGATGATTATCAACACCAGCTTCGACCTAACCTCATTGATTTCATCTCAGAAACATGCAACCGCTTTTTTAATTCAAACAAACAATTACATGCAGCATCTCTTTCTAATTAATAAAAGGGTTAATTACCGGAAAAACCCCGATTTTTTGTCAAATTCTAATTTTTCCCTTCATTTTCTAATTTTGCGAAGAAATTCCTCACCTTTTAATGGTTTTGAGTTTTCCCCTGGTGAACATTTCAGATCAATTGAAATTAACAAATCAATATTATTTTGATCGATAGCATGCCTAAAAAGGAAAATACATTGGGCACAACGTCCTTTTCAAGCGTGGCTCGCGTAATATATTTTGATCGGAAATGTTCGCCGGGGGAGAAATCAGAAACATTAAAAGGTGAGGAAAGTGAGGGAAAAATCCAGAATTTGACCAAAAGTCGGGATTTTTCCGGCAATTAACCCTTAATAAAATATATATTAAAACAAAACAAAACACACATGTACTAATAATACTATTGTGTAGAAATCTAATCTTTACATACCTGTTAGTTGCCTAAGAAAAGTATGCAAAAACTTAATTATATATAATCAAGAACTTATTAGGTGTGGCCAAGTAATGCAAAAACTTAATTATATATCTAAAAACAAAATTATCATATATATATATAATTCACAGAGCTAGCATAAATATATATATATATAGTTGCGTATGATTTGAGTAGATATGTTATCTAGTAGGAACGCAACTGCCTGGGATATCCATATCCATATCCTCCTCTGTAACTGTTGTAATTAGGGTTGTAACTGTTGTAATTAGGGTTGTAACTAATACTCTGAGAGTGAGGCTGAGGTAGGTAGTAGTTGTCTTGAGGAGGAAGCTGCTTTTGTTTGACATCAATACTTGTTGTTTGTTTCTTAGTTTCCTGCGGCATGACGAGGTAGGTGGAACACTGTCCGAACTGATACCATTGAAGCTCGATGGTTCTCGATCTCCCTATCCTCCTCAGCACCTTGTCTGAATCACCAATGCAATTTACTTCCAATATTCCATTCCCGTCCATTTGGAACCTCACTCCTATCATACACATACCATTTCATACTCAACTACACTTATTTATTTATTTAGGGTTGCACTCCTGTACAACCAGCTCCACCATACATCAGGATCCTAAACCCGACCCGACCCGCCCCGCCTTGGTCAGCGTTGATCGGTCAACGGTCAACGTTTGACCGTTGACTTTTTCGTCCGATTTTAATTTATAGATAATGATTGTGGCAACATTATTAATATTTTTTTCCTTCGGCTCGACTATTGAAAAAAAATTTAAAAAAAATTTAAATAAATAAATAAGTCAACAGTCAACATTGACCGTTGACCATTGACCGGTCAACGTTGACCGGGCGGGTCGGGTCGAACCTGATGTATGGTGCATCTGTTGCACCCAAGTTTTTGCCATTTATTTATTATTGTTTTATCAATTACGGTACTGCATTAATTCCCTCCATATATACATACCTTTGCAATTCCTGAGCAGTCTGTTTACTGATCTCTGCCATCCGTATTTGTCGACCTTCACTTTTAGGAAACAAGTCTGCACCATGCATCATCAACAACTTATTCACTGCAATATAATTACTCAATTTATAAATTCATCAATATATTATTCACCATGAAAGCTTCCTCCTCTTTATAACCTGCTGGCGCTGTTGCTCCACAAAGATAATTCAATATTCCCATTGCTTTGCTTTGATTTGATCAATATAGATTCCTCCCTGACTAAATTAGGACAACACAAAACAAAAAGCAAAATTTCAACATAAATTTTATAGGTCAAAGTAGTAGCTAGTGTTAGAAAGCCAAATTACATAAAATGATTGAAGCATGCAATTAAATTACTAATTAAGAGTAGTTTTAATTTACCCAATTCCTGCATGGAACAGTTGGATTCACTGCTCTCTCAGCTCTGCTCTGCTCTGCTTCAATTTCTAGGGTTAAACTCAAGGGTTATATATATATATATGAATATATATATAATGAATATTCTGCGCATCCATCCAATTCCAATTCCAATATACTCATATATCTCACAGAATCTCCCCTCTATTTAGTTGTAACCAAACATGGGAATAAAAATATGAATATGTTTCCACTCAATATGAATATGGATATGGAGTATCTACATATATATTAATTAAATTTCCTGCACATGGAAATTCCCTTTTTCAAAACAAGCACACAAGGTAAAGCTAATAAATACTAATAATTGCTCTCTCTTATAAATTTCGCATGCAAATCTATAGTAAATACATATAATACAAAGTAGAATTATAACTACAAAAAAATTATAATTCTTTGTAATAAATTAATAGTAATAGATAAGGCAACAAATTTGTGTTGTAACTTGTAACAACGATCAATGAATTTTACATTTAAATTTAATGTTCTTTCAGAGAGAATAGAGAACACAACAGATGGAGTATTGATATGTATAGTAATATAATACACTTAGCTAGCTAGCTATACTTGGCTCTTTATTGCATGCGTCGTTGTGACTATTTATCTAAGTATAAATAAATTCAGTACGCCAAATAATTGATTCGAAAAAAAAGGGAAAAAATGAGATGATTATGCTATGCAGCAGCCATATGCAGAGCCACAAGCGATGCATAGAAGCCATCTGGGATGTTGATGAGATTGTCATGCTTCCCTTTTTCAACGATGACTCCATTCTTGACCACAGCAATAACATCTGCATTCCTTACGGTTGATAGCCTGTGCGCCACAACCACAGTTGTCCTGTTCACCATCACTCTATCCAGTGCATCTTGTACTACTCTCTCCGACTCCGCGTCCAGCGCACTCGTCGCCTCATCCAGCAGCAGTATCTTGGGCCCTTTCACTATTGCCCGTGCTATCGCTATCCGTTGCTTCTGTCCTCCCGACAGTTGAACTCCTCGGTCCCCCACACTCGTGTCGTATCCCTCCTGCAAGCCGCTGATGAATGTGTGCGCATTGGCTAGCTCTGCTGCTGCTATGATTTCAGCTTCACTGGCGTTCCCTCCCTTCCCGTAAGCTATGTTGTCTCTGATTGTTCCGCTGAACAGGATTGGCTCTTGGCTCACCAGCCCCATCTGCTGCCTTAGCCACTTCAGCTGCACTTTCTGAATATCGATCCCATCAATTGTGATCACACCGGAATCAGGATTGTAGAATCTTTGTAACAAAGAGATCACCGTCGACTTCCCACTTCCACTCTCTCCAACCAGAGCCACTGTCTGGAAAAATCAAGATATATACATTCATTCACATTCAAGATTAACAAGATGAAAAATTAAGTAGTTGGCTACCTTGCCACTGTGAATTGTGAGGGTCAGGTCCCTGAATATCTTGATATTAGGCCTAGTTGGATACTTGAAGCTGATGTGTCGAAGTTCGATTTCCCCCCTTAGATCTTCCAACGTGGTTCCAGATTCATCGCTCGGATCAATGTTTGATCTTCTGTCTAGGATGGCAAATATGGAACCAGTTGCACTCTTGGCCTTGCTCGAGTCCGGGGCAAACGTGCTCGATTGGGATACAGCAACTGCTGCCATGTTTATAGCAAAGAATACCTGCACCACAATTTATTTATCTGTTAATAGAGTCGGATAGATAGATAGATTGATTGCTTTCCTTTCCTTCCTCTCAAGTCAAATATCAGTACACTCACACGAAACACATCTTCGAATGTAGTTTTTCCAGCCTCAACGAGGCGAGCTCCTGCATAGAATGCTGTGGCATACGCGAAGAATAACAGGGCTAAAGATAGACCAAAACCGGTGCCACTAATCAATCCTTGCTTTATCCCCATCCTCACTGGCCCTTCACACTTCTTCCTGTATATTTCCATAACCTTATCTTCTGCACAGTAGGAAGCCACGGTTCTTATTGTTCCAACAGCATCGTTAGCCACTTGACTTGCTTCTTCATACATCACCTAATTTTGTAAAACACACACACAAATTAACACCAGTTTTATGTAATCTTCAATTTAGAGAGAATTAAAAGAGAGCTTCAATTAGGCCTACCTTAGCATCAGCACTGAATCCCATCATGAATTTAAGCTGCACATACCCATTGAGTGCAATGAGAGGCACCAAACCAAGGACAATGAGAGCCAGCTGCCAGCACGCGATAAAAGCTATAACCAGTCCCACAGTTGCTGAGGAGAGATCCTGAACTATTTGTGCTAGTGCATCGCCAACTAGAGCACGAATGGTGGCTGCATCCGCTGACAGCCTCGCTCCAATCACTCCACTCGAATTCTCAGCCTCGTCAAACCAACCAACCTCCATGTTCACCACCTTCTCGAAACACATCATCCTAATCCTCCTTATCAACCTACAACCAGCTACCCCAAAGAAATACGTCCTCAGCGGATATGCAACTAATGACACTACTCCAAGAACCACAAACATGAGTGCCCAAAACTTGGAGTCCTGCCTCAACTTATGTGGCGGCTCGTAGAACGTCTTTATCACCAGAGACAGTAAGATGCCAAAAAATGGAACTATTGCCCCATTGAGGATTGCAGCCAGAGCGCCTGCTGTTAAAGCTGGCAACTCGGGCTTGTTGAGAGCTGCCAGACGGCTTAATGGAACCGGAGGATGCTTCTTAAACTCATCAGAAGCCAGCTCCAAATCTTCGTAATCATTTCTGGATACACTCACCCCTCTAGATAGGCTAAATGAGATGGATATTGAATTGCGGCTTCCACTTCTGAATCTGCTGGATCTCCGGCTCATTAAAGCCAGAAGTGTTGCTTTTTCGCTCGCTTGCCTGCTGTATTCTGCACTCTGCTGCTCTAACTCCTCCACCGACTCCTCCTCTCCTTTACGCGATTCTTGTAAACGTATCAGCTGAGAATATGCTCCTTCTGGATCCTCCAGCAGCTCAGCATGGGTGCCTGATTCATTAATTAAGGTTTTAATTAAGTATTCTGTCATGTAAATATGATAACTGAGCAACATAAACATAGGTAATGTAGGTAGGTACCTTTCTCAACCATCTTCCCTCTGTGAATGACAGCAATCATGTTGGCATTTCTAACTGTGGTGAGACGATGTGCAACGATCACAGTTGTTCTGTTAACCATGATCCTATCAAGTGCCTCCTGTACTACTCTCTCCGACTCTGCATCGAGTGCACTTGTTGCCTCATCTAGAAGTAAAATCCGCGGATCTTTTAGTATTGCTCTCGCTATCGCAATCCTCTGCTTCTGTCCCCCAGAAAGCTGCGTCCCGTGCTCACCAACCGAAGTATCCAACCCCTGCACAACAGTTTTAACATATAACAGCTGCTATCCAACTCTACAAGTTAATTTGATCCTGGTGAGGACAGAGAGTTGGTTAACGAAGATGATCATATATGTACCTGTGGCAGTTTATCAATGAATTTAGCAGCGTTGGCTAGCTCGGCTGCAGCTCTAATCTCTTCATCAGTAGCACCATCCTTCCCATATGCAATGTTGTCCTTGATGCTGCCCATAAACAGCACAGGCTCCTGGCTCACCAAACCTATTTTGGACCTGATCCACTTGAGCTGGAATTCTTTCAGATTGGTTCCATCAATCAGAACCTCACCACTCTGCGGATCATAAAATCTCTCTATCAGGCTAACCACGGTGGACTTGCCACTCCCGCTCTGCCCGACCAAGGCTGCAGTCGTGCCCCGTGGGATACACAGAGAGAATCCACTGAATATATGCTCGGTTGGTCTGGCCGGATAGCTAAAATGGATATCTCTTAGTTCTATATCACCGGAAATGTCGCTCAAGATCTTCCCCCTGCTATCAAACGGATCTATCTCCGGCTTCCTATCTATAGTCTCGAACATCTTGTAGGCCGCAGCCCGGCCTGCTGCAAACGCTGTCATGCAAGGCGAAGCTTGCCCTAGAGACCTGATGCAAACAAATCAAATCAAATTTTAAGGAAAAGCTTGCTTTAACTATTCTTGATGATGTATATAAATACTCACAGGGAACCAGTTAAAACTGCAACAATGACTGTAAATATCTCTCCCCCGGAGTGACCCTTCTCCAAGATCATCTTGGCGCCGTACCAAACAGCCAAACCGTAGCTGCAGAACATGACAAACATAACTGCTCCGAGGCCTAGCCCCGTGGCTAGCCCTTGGTGCACAGCTGACTTATAAGCCTTGTCAAGAGACTTGTTGTACTCGGCTACAGCCCTCTTCTCCCCTGTATACGAGGCAACCTAGATATGCATACATCAAAATAAGTCGCCCATTCAATTCCATGAATATCACGAGAGATGATGAAGCAGAAAAATACTCACTGTTCTAATGGCGCCTATTGTTTGCTCGACCACAACTGCAGCAGCGGCATATGCATTCTGGCCACGAGAGGCCATCTTCGCCACGACTTGAGACATAATACCGCCTGAGATCATGAGCGGAGGGATGGACGACAGCATGACTAGTGTGAGGAGCCACCCCTTGCTGAAGGCGATGATAAACCCTCCGAAAAATGTTGCCATTAACTGCACAAACTTCCCTACCTGCACCCAATTAAGTAATTAGTCATCGATCAAGATTTGAATTAATGGATGCATGCATGCATACCTTCTCTCCAATGGCGTCTTGAATGAGAACGGTGTCGCCGGACATCCTACCGATGACTTCCCCTGTATGGACTTCCATGTCGAAGAAGGCAATATCCTGCTGCAGAATTGTTTTCAGATACAGACCCCTTATCCGAGCAGCCTGTCTCTCTCCACTGATCATCCAGCACGCCACCTCTGCATGCCATCATCAATCACCATTAAAGATGAATCCAAACCAGAGCAAGAAAAACAAGATTACATATAGTAATGTGCATGCTTACGAAGAAATGCTGCTGCGCCGCAGCCCAACGCGACGTAGACGAGCTTGAGCGAGACCTTGCAAACCACGGGGAGCACGTTGTCGGTCTGCGTGCGGCCAAACGCGTCGGCCAGCTCGCCGAAGAGCAAGGCCATGAGAGGAGGGTTCATGCCGTTGCCGATGGCGCCGAGGGTGCCGACCACCATCAGAATCTTGTCCCAGAAATCGGAGAAGAAGAAGAGTTTGTAGAAGGGAACCGCATTATTGTTTTGCTCCTCCATGGCTTCTTGATCTCGATCTGCCTGCTGCAGACCCTCTTCTTCTACACCCATCGATCTTTACTTGTTATTACAAACAAACCTCAATCAAGCAATCAATCTTCACAATGTGCAGTGGACTTGCTACTTCCTTAATTGGTGATCAATCACTTTCTTCCCATATAAACGAACACAATTCTGGCTAGCTAGCTAGCTGGAGAGGAGATAATTAATTAATAAATAATTAAATATACATACATAAAAACAAATAATGGAATGGCAACGACAAATGTGTGTATATATATAATACAAATTAATATATGCAAATGTGTGAGTTGAGTTGAGAGGATCAATTCAAAAGCCGGAGGAAGTGAATGTTAACATATACACAAAGGCAGTAGAATAAGTTAGTTGGTTTGGCCGACTTTATAATACTATCATTCATGATTGTAATTTTTTCAACGACCTGAGTTTTGAACATTTGTTATTTTTATAATCAAATAAGACTTTGCCAAACACAAATTCAATCTAATTATTTTATAATCTGTGAAGACAAACCAACCAAACTTCCTTGCACAATCCTAGCTACATACAGAGACAGAGAGGAGGAGTAGGACCCACAAATATCCTATTCTCATCTTAAAAGGACCTTTTCTGCTTCTGCTTCTTCTTCTTTATTTCTTTTTTTTTCCAGGTAAAAAAAAAGAAAAAAAAAATTTAGACGGTTCATTTCTTTTATTTTTCAATTTTTATGGTAAAGAAACGCGTAACTTTTTTTTTTTTAAGGGGATTAAAGGATTTCACTCCTATTCCAAGGTGACTCGAACCCAGGACCTTGATCCTAGGTAGTTGTTTAGTGCGCTCGGCCTCCCACCAGGCCAAACAACTTCGTCACTAACTCTGCTCTTTTTCCAGCCAACTTTATTATTTTGGTGGATTATATTTATATTTATATTTATATTTATCCTTCGGGAATTTTACTCGTGATGCATAATGTACATCACACTAATACATGTGTGCATTATTCCAATTTTAAAATTCATTAATAATCATATTTATGCGTATCTACCAACCCTCCCTCTCCCTCTCCAACATTTCCGCTGACTTGCCTGCCTCATACTACAACTTACATTTATCTTTCTTAAATTACTTCAAATGAAACTTTGAAATTTTAATCTAAGATTTACATATCTTTAAACAAAAATATTCGATTTTCAACAACTGTTGATTCATATTCTCTTTCAATAACATAAATTGTCAACTCTGAGAAAATGACTTTTGTCACAAATTAGCTACTCTGAAACCATAGTTGAATAAGTATAAAAATTCAAAGATATGAAAGTGAAAGACAAACTAATTAAAGGTTAGGCATCCCAAGAAACATAAATTTGTCACAATCAATAACGTAAGTGACTCTTGTATACATTTATTTATTTATTTTTTTTTTAAAAGACTCTTGTATACATTTATAAACTATATATAATGAGTAATTAAATATTCCTCATTCTAAACAAAACCAATTTTCTATAGAACTCAGTTTTGTTCGTAATAAAGAGTTTCGTTTATCCCTAAAAAAAAACTCAATTTTGGTGATTTGTTAAATACTATAATTATTAAAATAAATAGAGTAGTAATCAATCATCGTTGATAAATACATAAAGATGAAGGTAGTCTTTTTCTGTAGTAGGTCAAACAAATTATTAGGGGACGTGGAAGAGGACTAATTCAAGTCGTTTGCTTCATATTAATCTAATGCATCAATCAATTATAACTTGTTACTCTCTTGGTAAGGCCAGTAGTAGTTAGCTCATATCATAAATATATAATTTTAATAATAAATTAATACATTAAAAGGTATAATAATTTGAACAAATTCAACATACTGCGTCTTTTAATGATCAAATGAGAACACTCTTTTAGGTAGGAAATTCGGTTATATCATACTATTATTTTCTCTTCGACTCAAACTTGCTCCCTCACTTAAATGATTCTCCAGTTTTGACCAACACATTCATTTATCTTTACTACATGTGTTCCAATTCGATTAATTTTTTCCCCCCTCTTATTTTGCATTTAATACATATATAGGTGATACGACGCAACTATAACCCTTTCAAAATTAAGGATGCTAACAATGCAACCAACAAAGAAAAAAAAAGGAAAAAAAAAATCTAGCTATGACAAATTTCATTGAAGTTTATTCATAAACTATACGTATGTGAAGTTGTCGGTAGGGGTGAACATTCGGTTATTCGGTTTGGTTTTGGTCTAAACCAAACCAAATCGAATAAATTAAATTTTTAAAAATCAAAACCAAACCAAACCAAACTAACCGAATAAACCAAATTTTTAAAAGTTAAAACCAAACCAAACCGAACGATCATGTTGTTTTAAATATTTCATCCAAAATCAACAAAAATATACTTAATACAATAAGACAATAATAGTATTTTAATTTAAAAAATTAACATAACATATACACACACACACACATATTAAAGGAAAAACCAAATATGTTAAACGAGCAACAAAAATATCGGTCCATTGTCTTGTTGCATGATGTTGATATCCGTGCTTTATTTCAAGTTCTATTGGGTCCAACAAGCTCTTGCGCTAAATTCTTTCAAATTATTTTTCATTATTGAGAAAAGTTATATATAAATATAATTAATCTATATATATTATATAAAAAATTAATATATATATATAAATATAAAAATTCGGTTTTCGGTTTGGTTTGGTTGCCAAAGCATCAAACCAAACCAAACCAAACAAATTAAATTTAAAAAAAAATAAAACCAAACAAACCAAACAAACCGAACAAACCAAACCAAATTCTATTTTTCGGTTTGGTTTGGTTTGGTTTTCGGTTTTCGGTTATTTTTGTTCACCCCTAATTGTCGGTATATATGAAACGCAACTCCAAATTAAATTTTATTAACAAACAAGCTAAGATAAAGATTATGTCAGAAATGGGTCATTACGCATACGGTAACATAGTGATAGTAGTCAAATAATAGCTGTAAATACACATATTCCTTTCAAACCAAGAGGTGAAGATTGAAGAATATGTATTTAATTAATGGCCTGGGTTGGTGGACAGACATATATCAGTCACTTGTGTAATTGTGTTGGATTTGGACCTAATTACTATAAAATTAATTTGGGTTTGGGGCGTGTAACGGTGTAATTCTATATAAATTTAGGTGTATCTGTTGGATTAAAATCCATTATAATTTATTTTTTATTTTATTTTTTTCTACCAACCTCTCTCTCTCTCTTTAATCCAGTACTCATCATTTGTTGTACGTAATTTTGCTGATTTTGACAGCAAAAGTGAAAGATGTAGGTAGGTAAATAAGAATAGGGAATATGCATGAATTAAGTACTCCATTTGTATTTTTATGGATTAGCACTTTTTTTTTAAAATGTACCTATTATTAGCTTCCTAATTCAAAAGGGTTGGCCCGAATTGGAAAATACTGTCTCCAATTAATTTCAATTTTGTAATTCAAAATGTTAGTACTAAAACAGGTGGGCATTGCCATTATATAGTATTTTTTATTTTATTGCGTACACTTAACCCGGGATAATATAATGTTATCGGTAACAATAACATTAGTTGGCGTGATATATATGTAAATGAAAGAGGATTAATGTGATGCCACTACGAATATGAAGTAATTAATCAACAATGATTTTAATTATTTAATTTCATTTCGTAAGATGACTTCAACTTTTGTAAAAGTCGTGATTAATCTTACTACTGTTATGTTAGGTGAAATTGATGGTCAAACTCAAAGTGGATGGCCTGCAAATAATTGAAATCAACCACGTTGGCAATAATCTAATATTAATTTGGAGTTGGATAACGTGCAAGTTTGAGGCGAGAATGACGACTGCTCCTTTAACAAAACACCAACCAACTCACAATTTTTTTTATATTTCAATTCAAATGCAAATAATTGGAATAAAATCGACAGAAAAAAGATTTATGAATTAAATAATCAATTACTCCTCCAATTAGCAGATTTTGTTGAACAAGTCAAAATTGATGGTGGGTGGGACCGTGGGTGTTGGATTAGTCAAATATTTTATGCAGAGATACATACTACGTTCGTTTATTGGAAACTGATCAGAAACAAAAAGGTCCGCGTATGAATATGTGAAAATTTTGGAGTTTTTAATTGGCGTTGACATTTAATTTAATCAACAATGATTGTGCTACTCTAATTTTAGAATAAAATTATACATATATTTACCAAACTATCTAGCTAGTGCTTCATTACTCGTTTGAAAAAAAAATATTAGCGATTAGTCAATATATGTCAAGAATTAAATTTGAGTATGAGATCGAAATATAAATGATCGAGAAACATAGAAGATTGGAAATTATCAAAAATAGATTTCCTCAAGAGTTTGCATGATTTGTCATTTTTGTGTGGTTTCCAAAATTATCTAAGAAAGTACTTCGAGGAAATCTCAATTAATAAATGTGTGATGCTAATTATATAGCTCATTGTCTAGTTAAGCTCTAGAAATTTTCCTTCGCCTTTTGTCTGGGATGAGCCCAGCGTTTATGGATGGTCTTCCTTCTTATCCTTGCTCTTGTGCTTAATGAATCTTTTATTTCTATCAAAAAAAAAATTAATAAATGTGTGATTTTCCACATCCAGTCTCCTCTCCAGAAGATAAATTAATGTGAGATAATTTGAGGCGCACACACCAAAAAATTAACTAAGTATAGTTTAATTCGTTAATTGAATGATATTGGTATTGCCTAGTATTCTTTATAATAAAATTGTGAAGTGTTTTATAACAATGTCTAAGAAAAGACATTAATTGTTGTTGAGAAGTTCCAAGACGTATGACAAAAATTTCAAATGTTTCACATTCATTATATCTCTAATTTTCAACACAAGTGTAAACATGTGTGTCATCAAGCTCCACAAATTTACTTTAGAAAAAAATAATAAAAAAACTATACAATCTTATGATGTACTCCCTCTATTTTTATTTTAAGTGTCCTATTAAGAAAAAAATACACAAACCAAGAAAGTATGAAATATTACATTTATACCCATTGAAGAATTTGGAATGACTCTTGCACAAAAATAATGGCTAACAATATGATAGTATTAAAGAGATGGGTAAAGTAGAAACTTTGTCATTATTTTAACATCAAAATTTGAAATGAGACATTTAAAAGGGGACAAACATTTTTTCTCAATATGACACTTAAAAAAGAACAGATGGTGTAAACATTAATATTGCACAATTCTATTCGGATAATACCCATAGATAAAGTCAAAATGGAAGTAAGTCATTATAATTCAACTAGTATCGACTCCGAAATAAGGATTCGAAAGATTAGGTGATTTTTATTCAATATGATTCGAGATTAAAAATTTCTAGAAACTTATTTTCTAGCAAGAACTAGATTCAAAATTAGGATAAGGAATGAGAAATATGAAAATAATAGCTTCTGCTTGTAAAATATGTAAAAAATGTCTGACTAACTTTCGCAAACTACTTAGGGGTGACTGGTAGGCATGAATGGAATTTAGTGGGAATGGAATGACTCTTGTAATTAATGGAATGAAGATATGAAAGGAATGAATCAAGGAATGATATTCTTATGGCTGATATATATGAGGAATGAAATGGTAGATTTATTATTATTATTTTTATTATACTTATTATAATTAGTTTATTAATAACAATTATAATAATATTAATACTATTAATAATAATAATAAATATTAATTATTATTTTAATTTTATTATTTTTATTATAATGATTATAATTAGCTTAATAATACAAATAATAATAATTATGATTATTATTTTAATTATTATAATTAGGTTAATAATAATTAAAATAATATTAATACTTTAGTTATTTTAATATATTTTATTATAATTATTATAATTATCTTAATATTAATTATTATAATTATAATAATATTATTATTAATCCTAATGATAATTATTATTGTTTATTATTTTTTAATAATTATTTTTTATTTTAATTATTAATAATTATTATTGTGTAGTATTTTTAAATTATAATAATTAATATTAAGATAATTATAATAATATTAATGCTAATAAATATTATTATTTAGTAATTTTATTATAATTATTACTCCCTCCGTCCACGATAAATTTGTCACAATTTTCTTTTTGGTCCATCTACAAAACATTTGTCACATCTATTTATAGTAATAGACCCCACACACTTCACTTATTTTTCCACTCACAACACAATTTAAAACTATATAAAAGTGGGACCCTTATTCCACTAACAATACAATCAACCAACAAATTATTAAAACTCGTGTCATCCACAATGTGGCAAATTTATTGTGGACGGAGGAAGTATAATCAAGTTTATAATAATATTAATATTAATTATAATTATAATTATTACTTTGATCACTTATTATTATTCTATTATTATTTTTATTATGTTTTTTATTATAATTATTTTCATAATAATAAATATAATAACATTGATAATAATAATAATAATAATAATAATAATAATAATAATAATAATAAAGTTCATTCCTTAAGATGATGAATAACTAATACAAAGGGGGAGGGGAGGAATGACTAAACTCATGTTCATGGGATTAGTCATTGCTAAAGGAATGACCATTCTTTACAGTAAAATGATATCAGTCATGGGATTAAAAATGATTGTATGAATGACCATTCCATTTCAGCCTCATTCCTGATACCAGTGACCCGCTTGTAGTAACATTAATATTCGGTTCATTTAAATCACGTTACATATTTTTCGAATTGATTTTGGATTTTAGTACCTCTTAAGATTTAATGTTGTTGTTTTAGATTCGGGTCAAACGCTTCAAAAATTCATGTTTTTTTTAATAAAAATTTGTGCTTGTTGTAATCATTGAAATTTTTTTGGTTGACAAAATAATAAATTTATTATTTATCATTGGTTTTTCTAATTAAATAACTATCTATTAATAATAGGAAAATAAACGATGCTCCATTCTGATTTTCTTTTATTCTGATAATTTGTGCAATATTAATTCATATTCATATATTCTAATTCGAATCTATCATTATCATTATGATTATATTCATTATATATGTATTTATTTAATATTTGTAATCTATTTGTATTTATCTTTCCGTGTATAATGTCATTAACTTCTAATAAACTATTAAATATTGTAGTATTGATATATCCATGTTATTGAATTCTAATAGACTTTCATGTGTCATATTATGACACTAAATTATGTATTAGAAGAATTGTCATTCTCAATTATGTTTAGATATTAGAAATAAAATTATTTTTTAAGTTAGTCTATAAGTAGAGCTAATAATTAAATTTAAACCAATAGACAAATTTTGAAAAAGCAAATTAGCATTTTAAGAGGTCAATAGAAAATTTGTAAATTGAAATCCCTATGAAGACTAAATAAATATATTCAATCAACATATCTACATGGAATTTTTTACTTTTTCATTCATGTTTTTCTAAAATCTTTGATTAGTGTTTGCTAGAAAATATATACATTGAATCAAATGTGGGATAGATAGCTAAAAAAAAGAACAAAAGTACTTGAAGATGTAAACATATCTTTTTCGATATTTTGACAAAGATTAGGGATATCGATTTATTATGAACCAACGAGACGGTTCAAATAGACTTAAAAAGAAGGATTTTTACTAATTTTAATTAATATTAACTTTGTTCAGATTTTTATCGAATAATTTAGCATAAACCAATGAGACGGTTCAAATAACATAGAAAGAAGGATTTTTACTAATTTTAATTCATATTACTTGTAGTGTTCATATTTATATCGAGTATTACCAACGAATTTGAAATGGGTATGTACAGTAAAGTCACTATTTTAACCGAGATTAGGACGAGACCATGTAGAAAAATTTTAAATAAATTAGATTTAGAAAATACTTAATGAATGAGTATCTGATCCATTGTCATTCCTAATTATAAATTTAGATACGTGAAATAAAATTAATTTTCTAAGTTTGATTAATAATTAACGCCAATAATATCACAACTTCTAAATAAAATATAAAATTATTTTTTAAAATGTATACATCTAAATTTAAGCGTAAAGTTATTTCTCCTCAAATTCCGACGGGCTATTTACTAGTATTGAGTAAAATGAGATCTATGTTTAAAATCACTCTTTAATTTTACTCGTAATAAGAGATGTACCACACCACTATGGTTTTCATCTAGTAATAAGAGAAAAACTAAAAATTAATTAAAATATTATAATAATTAATTAAAATAACATTAATTATAACATTAGTTCGAATCTGAGATCTTTTGAGCTCATATATAAACCACATACCGCTAAACCAACGCACACACAAAAAAATTTATATTTAAGTGAGCTGGAAAGTTTTATAGGAAAACTCTTAATAAGGATAGAATAACGTTGAATGAGATGGGCCTTGGCTATATTAGTTAATTAGCTCTACTTCATCACATTGAAATGGGCTGGGTTTCAAGTTAAAGGTCTTTATCATATATAATTTTATATCCTTTACACATCATAGTATTTTTGGGTTAGTATTACTGGTCCCAATGTTATTTGTGTCTCGGGTCCAATTATTTATTTTAATATTTTTAATGATATATATAATAAATTCTAATTAATATATATTACTAAAAATTATACTCAAATTATGGAAATAATTAATTATTAACTAAAAAGCAAATTAAATCTAGAAAATAATTATAGATCCTAATTAGATTAATGAATCACAAATTAATAATTAATTAAATTAAATTAAAACATAAAAATTTGAAAATGAAAAAAGGGGTGGATCCCAACTCCCAAGTGTAATATTTTACTCTCTCTCTCTCTCTTGTCAAATGCGACGAATCTATTTAGGTTTTTTTAGCAATAATACTTTTTGGACATATATGTCCGGACATAAAAGGGTATATTAATAATTTTAACTTAAGATTTATCTAATAAAATCATTTTAATCAATCATTTTATCTAATATTTTCATAAATACCTTTTATCATCAATCATCATATCTAATATTTTCATAAATACCTTTTATCATCAATCATTTTACATTATTGCCGCTTCGTTTTCTACTCAAAAGTATGCAACTTTTTACCTTATTTCACGATTAATTTTTTTTAATATTATTAATTTATTACCACTAACAAAATTCTCTAATGTGCATCTACCCAATTTTCTTTTTCATATTACTTATTATTATTTTCTTTTTCATATTTTCTTTTAATTACAAAATTTATGTTCGGACATTTATGTCCGAATAGCATCACTCTTTTTTTTAGGTTGCTTTGAAAGTAGTTGTGGAGAATAAAAATCTAAGAGAAACTTATTCGTAAGTAACGGTGAAAAGGGAAGAGGTTTAATTACATCGAAGGGGCAATTGGTGCATAAAATAAAAATAATAAAATATGATGTCGATGGCTAACGTGTAATTTTCATTTATCCATAAAAAGAAGTTTAGAATTGAGCATACGGTTGACACTTGCCCAGTTGAGTGTGTGGCGGAGACAACTTCATTAAAATTCATAAATTAAACTTAACCCACACATGAGTTTTGAGGTTGTATTCTCAATATAACTCATTAAAAAAAAAAACCTACAAAATTATACTCCACCTACCTGGGATGATACTCCAACAAAGTAATTAATGATGAAGTATTTTTTTATTTGAAGATACAATAGTTAGAATAATGATATGCAACTTTTTATCATTCAAAATTAAATTTCCTTTTTTTGGCTAAAAAATCGACCAAGTGTAAGTTTGGCTCTTAAAACAACTTTTTTGAAAAACTATTTCAAATCTAATTATTTGAACTGTACTTCGTAAAATTAACTTTGTTTATGAACTTAAGATAAGAAAAGAAAAGTAGTTCTTTGGAACGAGTCTAGCCCAGGAAGAAAAAAAGGAGATAGAAATTGTCACATGCCACGCTTGAAGATTGAGTGTCAAAATTGTATTTGCAAGATTTATAGTAGTAATACTATTCATAATCTATTTAAATTTTGAATTAAATAACCTCTCTCTCATTGGTTATTCATTTCCACTTTTCATAATAATAAAATAATAAAAAAATAAAAGCTCTGCTGTGAATTCCAACCCTTTCCCCTCCTCGCCCCCTTTCCTATCGATAGAGAGAGAGAGAGAGGGGGGAAGAAGAAGAAGAAGAAGAAGAAGAAGAAGAAGAGAGGCTTAATAGATGAATGGCAGCGGAGGAGCCCTTACTCACACCCACTCCTCCTCCTCCACAGCTCCGTGATTTCGCCATCGATCTCCATTCTCCCCTGCCACAATCCTTGGACGCTAACCCTATTCCTCCGCCTCTTATTTACCAACAACACCATGTTAACGCCAGCAGCAGCTGCGGCAGCGAAGAAGAAGAAGAAGAAGAAGAAGTGGAGTCTGCTACGGCTCCGTCCTCCCTCTGGGGACGGAAGAAGATGCAGCGCTGCAAAACCGCCCCCGCAATGGCGGTGATGAGAGACTACCGATCTCATCCGGCCGCCGACCCCAATTCCCAATCCGATTCGTCTTCCCTGGTGCGGCAAGCCGCCGTTTTGCTCCTCCTCTACCTCTCCCTGGGCGTCGTAATCTACTCGTTCAACCGCGACCATTTCTCCGGCGCGGAGACCAACCCGGTGGTGGACGCGCTCTACTTCTCCATCGTGACGATGTGCACAATCGGGTACGGCGACATCGCCCCAACCACCCCCATCGCAAAAGTGTTCGCCTGCGTATTCGTGCTGGTCGGATTCGGATTCATCGACATTCTCCTCAGCGGAGTGGTGAATTACGTGCTGGACTTGCAGGAGAACATCATACTGGCCGGAATCAAGGGGGGGCCGGCGCCGAGAGCCGCCGGGTTCTCGGCGAGGAATTACATAGTGGATGTGGCTAAGGGGAGGATGCGGATTAGATTGAAGGTGGGATTGGCTCTGGGGGTGGTGGTGCTGTGCATCGGGATTGGGATTCTGTTCCTGTATTTTGTGGAGCGGCTGGGTTGGGTGGATTCGGTGTATTTATCGGTGATGTCGGTGACGACGGTGGGTTACGGAGATAGGGCGTTCAAGACGCTTGGGGGGAGGTTGTTTGCGTCGGTTTGGCTGCTGCTGTCAACTCTGGCGGTGGCGCGTGCGTTTCTGTATCTGGCGGAGGCCAGGGTGGACAAGAGGCACCGCAAGATTGCTAACTGGGCGCTGCACCGGGATATTACCGTCGACGACTTGCTCGCCGCTGACATCAACCACAACGGTTTCATTAGGTACCTACCTAATCCTAATTACTCCTCTTTATCTTAATTTAATTTAATTTAATTTTGGGCTGCATAAATTAAATTAATGGTCTTGTAATTGGATTGAATAGTATTGATAATCGATATATATATATATATATGCAGTAAGTCGGAATATGTGATCTACAAACTGAAAGAGATGGGAAAAATAAAAGAGAAAGATATCCTGCAGATATGCGATCAGTTCAACAAGCTGGACGCCAATAACTCCGGCAAGATCACGCTTCCTCATCTTCTCCAGAATCCTTTATAGCACCCACTTCTACTTCTACACTCACTCACTCTGTTTTTTTTTCGTTATTCTTTATTTTTAATTGGATTTTAGGCATTAATTATTTTCTGGAATTACTTAATTAATAGTATATGTATGTATCCGCATCATGTATGTATGTAGATCTAAGTGTAGTTTGTGGGCTCAGAACATTATTTATCGATTTGTATATGATGCTCAGTAAGTAAATGAGTAGAAACAGAGCAACTTAGTTAGCCAAAGAAAATATACATGAATGTATGCCTCACCCTTAATGTTGTTACATGGGAATGGGGATATGTGTGATGTTACGATTCGAATTATATATGTGAGTTAATCATGTTGACTAGCAAATTAAGTTAGTGGAAATTAATAGTTGTCCACCAACTTTATTCTAATAAATTGTGGCCAACTTTGGGCTGAAGTGACTTAAATGCCCTCCATATTACTTTACAGATTTTTTCACTTTCACTTTCTCTCTCACCGTACTCTCTCTTTCACCCACTCCACTCTCACTTTCTCTCTCCTCTCATGTCTCTTTCTCTCTGTACTCCCTTCCTCCACCGCCACTCCCTCCCGTCTGCCTCCGCCGCCGCGTCTTCTTCCTTGGTCGTCTTTTCGATTTGATTTATTTGTACACTTTTTCGAACAGTTTATTATTTATCTTATAGTCTTTTTCCGGTCATCTTCTCCGGCGTAGCTTTCATCTCCATAGTGATTTATTTGAGGTATTTTTACTGTATTAGTTTTAATTGAGTTTTCTAGATCTAGTACGTCATGTTCTAGATCTAGTACGTACATGTTCTTGTCATATTTTTCGGATCTTGTTGTCCTCTTCGTGCATATGTGTTCTTCCCGCATTTTTCACGTCACCGAACGTCGCGACTTGGCACACTGTACGAATACAACATATTCGTACTGTGTGTGCCAAGGCATACCGCGCATAGACTTGGAACACCTGGTACGAATACACACCATTCGTACCAGGTGTGCCAAGTCTAGGCGCATCGCGACTTGGCACACCCGGTACGAATACGTTTTCGTACAGTGTGCCAAGGCATACCGCGCCCGGACTTGGCACACAGTACGGATATAGACCATTCGTACTGTGTGTGCTAAGGCATACCAGGATGCGGTTGACCAAAGACGAACACCATCCAGGACATTAGATCTGGAATTTGACGCCATGGATTCTGGAGAGAAAGCTGTGAAATAAGGCAACGGGATCTGGAAGAATCTGGTGCGGCGGTATATCTAGAAGAATCTGGTGCGACGGCAGATCTGGAATATGGCTGGCAGAATGTGAAAGTTCAAGGCGGCGCGGCGGATCGGAAGTACGAAGGCGGTGCGGCGGAAGGGATGGAAGTACGACGATGCGGCGGCGGAATGAAAGTACGACGGCGGCGGCGACGGCAAAATGAAAGTACGACGGAAGAAATGGAGAAAATAGGATTTTTAGAGAGAGAAGAAACAGAGAATTTGAAATTTGAAAACTGAAAAATGAAATGGGTGGATGGATGGTTAATAGTGGTTCCAAGGGCAAATTGGTCCAAATTTCTAAAAGTTGGCCATAATTTCTACAAATAAAGTTTGTGGCCAACTATTAATTTCCACTATCTATATTGGTTATCCCAAATTTTGCCTCTATATATGTTTCGCACAATTGTAATCTTGTATTTTGTCTAGTAATCACAAAGGAACAGATATTTGCTTGCAATGGAAATACTGCACACTTTTTATGTTATCTTGTGAGTTTAAGACGCACAGCATCCGCCAATCATATACTCCCAGTCGGTGAATAAACATATTATTATTTGTGTCCCAAAATAGAAGAAGTTGGTTAGTTCGAAAATCAATTTAATTTGTTAGTCTGAACCCAATAATCTGTCAGCTCCTCGATATATAGGGTTAGCCCGAAGAGTAACACTCTGGTACAGTTGGCTGTACCATACAGCCGCCCGATCCGATCCGCCCAACCCGCTTCGGTCAGTGTTGACCGGTCAACAATCAATGTTTGACCGTTGACTTTTACGTTTTTTTATCTCCGCTTTCGGTTCTGATTTTAATTTATAGATAATGATTGTGGCAACATTAATGTTTTTTAGCTCGCTCCGAAGCCTTCGACCCCCCTCGCTCGACTCTTGAAAAAAAATATATCAAAAAGTCAACGGTCAACATTGACCGGGTCAGGTCGATGGTCAGTCGGCTGTACAAGAGTTTTTGCCTAGCCCGAAACAGATATTGACATCCCTTATATCAATGCAGGCATATGAGTCTTTAATTGTAAAACGTACAATATAATGAAGCTTAAGAATAGATCTCAATTAATCCGTTTTATATATAATTAGAGGGCAGCAAGATAAGATTACACACATATATATATACATAGAGTTAATTGAGGTCCGGTCCTATCCAGTCGAGTCCAATGAAGAATTAATACAAGCCTAACTTGACAGGTACACCAGTCTTGGACACCCACTTATCTCCGCCGTTGAGGAACTGGGCCACGGTGAATCTGTTGGCTTCGGCGGCGCTTAGGACCTTGAAACGCGAGAACTCCTTGGTCCGGCGATCGGTATTTGCTCCGGGGCCTCTGTTCCCGAACTCATACATCTCGCAGGTCTTGTGGTTGTTCTCGCCGTCCCAAATCTTATACCCCTCCGGCCTGATGAAATCGCCCATGCTCGACTGCATCACCACGGTCAGCGCTTCGTGCGTCCACGGCCGCCCGATGAAGGTGGGGATCTCGAACCTCACGGGCCAGAGGTATTTGTCGGGGATGATGTTGCACC
This sequence comes from Agastache rugosa, assembly GCA_031470985.1. Taxonomy (NCBI): domain Eukaryota; kingdom Viridiplantae; phylum Streptophyta; class Magnoliopsida; order Lamiales; family Lamiaceae; genus Agastache; species Agastache rugosa. The sequence continues at coordinate 129,283 of CM062609.1, forward strand.
GGTGGATGACGAGGCCGTTGCTGCCGCGCGGGATCTCTCTGCCGTCGGCCGTCACCGTGTTGAACTGGTTCGGCATCGGCCTGCGGACGATGATCTCGCTGTCCTGGATCACGCAGTCTCCCTTTCCGAAGATGAAGTCCACCGTGCCGTAGATCCGGCAGTTGCGGTAGAACTGCCGCAGATTCTGGTAGTACAGTGTGTCCTGCGACGCCTCGAAGCTGCAGTCGAACAACGCCGTCTTGTCGCCCTGTGATCGGAAAGCCACCGCCTGGTGCCCCTCCGGCCCCGCCTCGTTGCGGAAGGTCATTCCTCGCGCGATGAATCCGGGCGCCGCGTTGCCTGCAAATTAAGTTATTCATGCAAACTAACACCGCTACAAGAAAAACTGCTTCTAGTAACGAAACGACAATATGAGTGACGATACTGATTTGATTATGTGAGTATAATTACCGAAGGTGGCGGTGTGCATCGTTCCAATGTTCATCTTGGCGGACCTCCTGCCGGTGACAACGGTCTTATCAATGCCGTCTCCGTACATGAAGATGTTGACTTTGTTCTTGTCGATGATGACCTGCTCATCATACACGCCGGCCTTCACATAGATGACGAATCTCCCATTGAATTTCGGCGGGTATGCTTTGATTCCATCATTGATGGTCTTGTACTGCCCGCTTCCGTCCTTGGCCACAACTACGTTGGGCACGAGCCCTCCGGCAAGAACCCTACGCTCCTCCGCTCCGAACCAGGAGGGGAAACCCCCCTCCTCCTCCAGAGCGAGGAGGCGGCGGTGGGATGAGGATCCCATTCCCACCGCCTGCGTAGGGTTACTGGGGAGCTTCACATTGAAGAGCTTCAACATCTGGGATAGCTCGGCGACAATGTTGACGGCGTTGTGCGTGAGCTGCGTGGCGTTGAGCATCCCGTTCTTGACGGCGGACTTGTACTCGGGGTTCCGGATCCCATCGGTGCAATCGGTCTGGAAGGCGTAGACGGCGGTCATCCAGCTGAGAAGCTCGTGCTGGCGCTCCTGGAGGGTGTGGAGATCGGCGTCGCCGACGGTGGAGATGGAGGCTTGGAGCATGTCCACGGCGTAGTCGAGGAGATCCTTGCAGTCCTCCACCGCCACGTGGTTGAACTCGTCCTTGTCCTTGTCCACCGAGACCTTCTTCGTGAAGGCAACGGCGTTGTTCACCTCCCGGAGCACCGCCTCCACGACGGCGCGGACGTAGTCGTTGGGCGTGGCGGAGGAGTTCATGGCGACGGATTGGAGGGTGGAGGCACAGGCGTCCTTGTAATCGGTGGGGCCGCAAATGGAGGTGACCATCTTCATCGACGCCGGTGTGAACTTTTCAGCCTTTTCAGCTTCTTCCTTGTGACTCTTTATCACCACCACTACTCCGATCACCACTCCCACCACCAGCAGGATTGATACTATGGGAACCGCAATCTTCGCCGCCCCCATTTTTATTTATTTATATATATATATATATGTGTTTTTTTTTTAATAAGATTTTCTTTTTTTGCTTCACTTTCCCCCTCTTTTTATTTATTTTTAACTGAAACCTAATCTAACACCTGTTGAAACAGGTCTTAGGTTTCAGGAGGAGGGGATGAAGGGAAGAAGAGAAAAAAGGAAATTTTTATTGAGGAATGGAAGATGGAACCAGACGAACTGGTTTGGAAGGGATGAAATGAAATGGCTCCAAACTTGCATATTTATAAAGTTTAAACAAACGGTTTAACGGAATTTTAGACAAAATTATGGTTTTGAAGAAACCGTTATTTGAGAGTACTACAAATTGTAAGGATTAGTGGTGGGCATTTAGTCTAGTCTTGTTCTCTTACCCAAAAAACATGGCATGCATGCATGCATGAGGAATTGAACTTCTCATATCCACAATTAATTATATATAATTAGTATTTAATTAGCATTGTCTCATTACCTATTTTGGAAAATATTTTATTACTAAAATGCATGTCATTATTATAAAAGATCTAGTACAAGTGAGACATCGGGATAGAGAATCTCAAGTACTTTATTAGTGGAACATAATAATAATAATAATATATTTTTTTTAAATTACAAGTTAAATGTTGGAAATTTGGAATAATGACAATATGATTATCAAATAATAATTATATTTAAGATGTATATAGATGTGTATTCAAATCAATCCCTACAAATGTTATATTAATAATTATGTCAAAAGTATGAAATTATAGTTGAAAATAAATGAATTATAAATGTCTCAAAAAATACATGTGTATTTTTATAAATATGACATCCAAACGTAAATACATTTTATTGTGTAGAATGTATTAATTAGATATATGGTCATGAAACGAGATGCTAACTGCTAAGCTAATCCAACGTTTGATCATAGTACTACAGTACAGACTATGTATACGAGCCGAGCCGAGCCGAACACTAGGAGGCTCGAGCTCGGCTCGCTAAAAAAATTAAAGGCTCGAGCTCGGCACGCTAAATATTCGTTTAGATCGAGATCAACTCAAAAAAAAATTATAATTAAAAATATATATTAAAGTATTAAAAAAATTCGCGAACGTGTTCGTTTAAAAGATTTGGGAACATGTTCGCGAGTTAGCTCGTTTAGTATCGACTATCGAACTCGAACTCGAACGTGTTCGCGAGCCTCTCGAGCCGAATATAGATAAGCTCGAGCTCGGCTCGAAAAAATTATCGAGCTCGGTTCGAGGCTCTAGCTCAGCTCGTTTAAGAAACAAACAAATTTCGAACGAACTTTTTTCCAGTCGAGCTTCGAATAACTCGCGAACCGTTTGACTCGTGTATAACTCTGACAGTACTACAGTATAAAACTAGACAGTACTACAATATAAAACTAAAAATAATTAATTGTGAGCTAGGGAGCGGAATATATTACTACTGTAGACGTGGAGGTTGGCGCGTCACTCGTCTCAACTCAACTCAAATCAAAAGCGGCGGCGGCGAATCGATCGATCATTCATTTCTCGAAATCGGAAAGAAGCGATCGAGTTTAATGAAGGTAGAATTATGCAGAGCGATGAGGCCAAGATCTTGCTGGGCCTCCCCCCTAATTCCCTTCCCTCCCAATCCCAGGTTCTTTAATTACAAATTAATTACTATTATTTTTAATTCTCTGCAAATCGATCGTATTTCATTAGTTATAATTTTTTATTTGATTAATTGTAGATCAAGTCTGCCTACAGAAGGAAGGTTTGGGAAACTCATCCCGATCGATTTCCACCTCATCTAAGAGCTGAAGCCGAGTTCAAATTCAAATTGGTTAAATTTGTGGACTACTCTTGTGTTGTGTTGTGTTGCTAATTAACAATTGAATTGGGATTTTAAATGATTGAATTGAACTAATTGTTGGTGATTAGGTTAGATTAGATTGCATTACTAACTGTTAATTGATCAATGCAGCTCTCAGAAGCCTATGCTTTCTTCAACTCTCCAGGTACTTTTTTTTTTTTTGCTATTAATGATGGTTAAGATGTGAATTTGGACAATTTGGGAATATTATTGGAATAATAACTACTCCCCCCGTCCCCTTAAAGTATAGTTAGTTTGCCATTTAGGCCCGTCCCTCATAAGTGTGGTTCATCTATTTTAGTACATGACTTTTACCCTTATACTCTTAAAAGCTTTGAATATTTACAATAAAACTAGTGCCTTTCTCCACTAACACTAACAATTGTGGGTCCCTTTCTCCACTAAAAATATCCCTACCAAACATTTACTTACCTTTTATTAAAACTCTTGCCTCACTCTTTGAACCACACTAATGCAGGACGGAGGGAGTAGTTTATTTGTTTGTTCCTTTAATTTGAGACTTTGATGATAATCAGAATAGGGATACATGCATGTGTCTTGATGTTTTATGATTCTAGTAGTTGTAAACGTTGTTTGATCACTTGTCTAGAATCACAAGTAGAAAGAAACTAGCTAGGATTATTAATTTCAAGCTTCAAATAATGATTGCACCATGCATTCAGGATGTTAGAATCCACCACATATATATGTATCAATGTATGTATGTATAGACTCACTTGCATTGCATATATAATTAATTAATTGTTGCAATTAATATTTGCAGGGGGAATTAGCAGAAGAAGAGGTCCAACAGGTATGTATGATCCAATTAAGCTATATATATAGATATATATATGATATGGCCTTGTCTTGTGTTTGAACTCCTTCAATTCATTATATTTATATTGAGTATACATGGCATTTATATAGTACAGTATAATATTGCAGCAGCAGCATCCTACTCTAGGTCGAGGGTGGTGAGAAGTGGAGTTCCAAGCAGCAACGGAGGAGGACGAGGAGGCACAATAAGAGCTGCTGCCGCCTCTCTTCCTTTTCTTTTCATCATTTTCGGTGCACTTGGTCTTGCCGGATCAACTGCTTCCAGGTTGGCCTGCCTTCTGCTGCTGCTGCTCTATCATTTTGCAGTTAATGTTTCTTTCTATAAATTAATTAATTAAATGGCATTGTATTTGATGATATACTTAGGGCTTATCGAAGACAGAAGGAGGCTCATCCTGGTTTCAATCCCTTTCTCCCTTGACCTTGACCTTGACCACTTGTTCTAGGGAAAATGTGCAAATACCACCCTCATGTTGTCAGTGTCGGGCAAATACTCCCTAAACTTTGTTTAGGTACAAATTCACCCTTCCCTAAAGTTTTCGGGTGCAATATACCCCCTCGCCGTGACGGAAACTACACTTTCGTTGGCAAAAAAATATTTTTCATTCATTTTTATTCTTGTGGATCCTTACAATCCCAACGGTTATATACTACTCCCTCCGTCCCGCCGAATATGGCCTATTTGTTTTCGGCACGGAGATTAAGAAAAAGGGAATGAAGTGTAATGAAGTGTTAATAAAGTAACTTTTTAGTTAATAAAGTACTTTTTTAGTCAACAATGTACGGCTAAAGTGTTTTTTTAGTTTAAATTAAGCTCTAATTCTTTCCCAAAATGAAACATGCCATATTCGGTGGGACGGAGGAAGTACATAATTGGTGCTAAAAGCTCAAATTAGGAAAAAAATTATTTCGAACCCTAGCTCACAACTATCAAAATTCAGGTGAGGTTTTCCAATAATTTGCACGAAAAAGGATGACAGACCACTTGAAGAATATGAGATCATCAATGTCAACAACAAATAGTTGGCTTGGATTGCAAATTATTAGAGAACTTCGCATGAGTTTTTATAGTTGTGAGCTAGGGTTCGAAACAAATTTTATCCTAATTTGAGTTTTTAGCACCAATTAATTCTTGAAAATTATAAGGGTCCACAAGAATAAAAATGAATCAAAAATATTTTTTTTGCCAACGAAAGTGTAGTTTCCGTCACAGTGAGGGGGTAATTGCACCCGAAAACTTTAGGAAAGAGTAAATTTGCACCTAAACAAAGTTCAGGGGTATTTGCCCAGTGCTGTCAACGTGAGGGGGTATTTGCACCTTTTCCCCTTGTTCTATTATGTCACTCTGTGTGTGTCTTACTAATACAATTCCAAACTTAGGACTTGACTTGTGTTGTAGAGAGAGATGGAAATATTAACCTTAGAGGAATTGAAGCATTACTTTGTTCTGGCTTACAGATTACTTATATTAATAAGAGGCAACATTGGAGAGGCTCAAGCTCGAGCTCGATTCAAGTTGTATGGATTTTCTGAGATGCACTCGACTTGTAACTTCAATCAAAACAAATTACCTGTGGCTTACGGGCCTCGAAATTTTAATTCGAATTTGAAGTAATAATAAAAAAACCGAGCCAAACTCAGAATTCTAACTTTCACTTTGTGCAATACATAATAATATCCTCTACTTGTACAATAATATGAAGATGGTAGGCTGGCTGGGAAACATCTTGAAAGAATGTCAAATACACAAGTCATTATAATACATAGTAGATACACGTTGATACAAAAGGAAACAATGAAATTAATACATACCCCACTGGACTCGACTCTCATTGTTGAATTTTAAATAATCATAGCAAAGAGCAACAAATGATAAGAGGAAATTCCCGCTTCCACTTCATCAAAATCTCAGAACCAAATTTATATGTAGATTTGAATATTTTCATGATTTTACCGACTCTTGTAGCATCGTCTTTCATGTGTGCCCAGTTTCACCAGTAGGTCCTGCACGAGTATTTAATAGAGGCTGTAGTGCTTTCACCACGATGCTCATATTTGGCCGGAAATCTGCTTCATACTGTACGCACAACGCAGCAACAGCAGCCATCTGCATTCATATAGTTCCAAACCATCTATTAAATCTTATTTCACCCCTAAATATGTCTCTCTCTCTCTCTCTCTCTCTCTCTCTCTGTATGTGTAGCCTCAGGAAATATTAAGACTGCAATTACATTAGGCCAGTGGCACAACAATAGTCCAATGTCATGCATTAAGCTTGCAACATATACTTCAAAAGAATCCCGAACCTCGGAAACAAATGAGTATGCAAGGTACAAACATAAGCACACTCCATACGCAAAAAGCAACTCATTTATTAGTTCAAAAAAGAGATTCTGTAATTACCTTTGCGACAGCTTTAGGAGGGTAGTCTCCTTGCAGTCTCTCATCAACGCATTGTCTGACCTTGTCTTCACTCAGTTTTGGTGTAGCCTGGAATATCCAACAACAGAATTATTCAGCAATATAGTGCAAGAACAAGAGAGAGAGTTTTGTACGGCAATTTGGCATGAGAGGGGAGCAAGTACAGTACCCATGTTACTAAGCTTTGCTGTCCACGAGGTAACGTATGATCAACAGGCTTGCGGCCAGTAAGGAGTTCCAGAAGGACAACACCGAAGCTGTAGACATCACTCTTTGAGTTCAGCTGTCCAGTCATTGCATATCTGCCAAATCATAGAAAGGAAAAGATGAACACATTTGTAGCAAATGCATGTGCTCGGAGGTTTATGTGAAGTAAAGGTGAGGAGAGAAACTGAGTGTAAGAAGAGAGGCGCATATGTGGAAAACAGAAAGCAACTCACTCTGGAGCATGATATCCAAATGTCCCAAGGACACGAGTAGAGTGAAGACGCGCTGCCATATCAGGAGCTTGATTTGATAGATCAAAATCAGCAATCTTAGCTACATCTTCATCAAAAATGAGTACATTGCTGGACTTGATATCACGGTGGACAATATGAGGGTCTGCTTTCTCATGAAGATATTCAAGGCCCTTAGCAGCACCTACAGCAATTTTAACACGTTGAGCCCAAGAAAGAAGAGGACCAGGCTGCGCTCCTTTAACACCTTTTCTTCCTGAAAAACGAAATAGAAACTCAATCAAATTGCAATTCTACACCTCATAAAGAAAATATTTATTTGCTTTCTTCCTTTCCCTCCATTATAGAAGGTTTGGGCCATGGGGTTGAGGGAGATAAAATTTGTTTTAGTAATGTAGTAGCATAGATATATGCAATATTTACACTGAAAAATCAATTCAAACTTAAGCTGCATTAAGATGTGTTTGTGTGCACTACCTACGACTCCCGTCTCAAGAAAACTTAGTTGATAAAATGCCTAACCAACATTTTATATAGTTACCATAAAAAACAAATGAGGAATCAAGATCTATGACAATGATCTACACCATCCGCAGTTCACAAAGCTTCTGAAACCAAATGCAAATAAAGAATGTCCAAGACAACAATAAAACACAAAGCATCTCTTGCTGCTTAGATTAGTTAGTAAGTGGTTACCTATCTCAATACTGTTTGCACAAAAAGATGCAAGGATAGAATAGAAGAAAAATGGGCAGGATAACACTAGAAAGCGACTGCATTTGTTGAATAAAAATAGATTGGTAAATACTAGATTCTGATTATGTGTTTTACATGAACACTGTATTTCAATCATTAGCGGGGAAAAAAAAGTATTAACTCATAAATGACTTATGTTAGGTGATTCACAAACCATGAAGGATGTCATGAAGAGATCCATTAGATGCAAATTCATATGCCAGAACACGTTGATTTCCATCAACCGAATAACCAAGGAGTTCCACAAAATTCTCGTGCTTCAGCCTTGAAACCATAGATACCTAAAAGTTCAAAAGTAATATATTAAAATGCCAATACTTTTTTCCAAGGATAAGAATAAGAATAAATCTTCAAAAGATACCTGTGCTAAGAATTCGTCATCTGGTTGTTTGCTTGCATCCAACTTCTTTATAGCTGCAGCCCGACCATTAGTAAGAACTCCGTAATAAACTCTTCCATATGAGCCTTCCCCTATTAAGGAATCTGTGCTAAAGTTACTTGTAACTTCCTTGAGTTCATCTACTGGAATTGTGGGAACTGCAATAGGCTGGATTTTCACAGCTTGATCTTTAGATGTGGCTTCAGTTGTGTGATAATTTCCAGCATGGCCTGCCAGAAAACTCTTGGTTTATAAAACATCTTCTCGACAAAAACGAACAAAAGGAAGATGTGGAAGAAAAAGCAAATACATGCACCAGTGACAAAATAATGGTGCTGTGGACTAAATGGACTGAGCTTCTCTTCCAGAAAATAAGATGTGATGGTTGATGAATATAAAACTACTAGATCTAGAACCATGATTCTAACACCTCTTTTCACTATAACAAACAGACTAAGATCAAATCCAATGACCACTAGTTGGTGTTAGAGAAACCCACAGACACCATCCCATATCGAAACAAAAAGGTCAACTTTCAAAAATTCGAGCATCAAGCATATAAGTTTCACGAATGCCAATCAGAAAACACCAGAAATAATACCGGTTTGTTGTATACCAAGACCCGTAGCATAATGTTCACGCTATTTGAAGCATCTAAATAAATTAACTGTGAGAAACTTGGTTTTAAAAGGCGCAAGGCGCACCGAGGCGCAAACTGGCCTGGAGCCTAGGCGCAGGGCTTTAAGCTCAGGCGCGGGCTTTTCGTAGGCGAGGCGCACCTAAAGTATGAAAATTCTAATTTATTTACCTATAATATATTTTCTACTAAAAACACAATTACTTAAAACACAAACACTTAAAACACACAAATACTTAATTTAAAACACACAAATATTCAACAAACACAAATACTTAAGTCTTAAAGTACGTAAGACGTCAGTATTAAAGTAGCAGTGGCTTATATTTATAAGCCAAACCCTAGAATACAGAAGGCGCGCGCCTCTGGGCTTTTGCGCCTAGGCGCGCCTCCGTGCGCCTATGTGGGCTTTATGTATATGACTGCGCCTATCCCTAAAAAAAGCTCTAATGGTGCGCCTCGCCTAGGCGCCGCGCCTAGGCGCGCTTTTTAAAACACAGGTGAGAAATTGCACTTAAATTTTCAAAAAACAAAAAAGATAAAAAAAATACAATCTTTCCTGTGTAAGGCATGGCAGGCTATAAAGCTTGCTAAATTACCAGCTGAGGTTTTGACTGGGTATGGGCCTCCACCATCTGCATTTCTACTGATCTCATCATCTCCGCAACAGCTAAAACAACTCATATTTCTGTCAACCAAAAGATCTTCTCAAGTGTCCCCGATATCTTCTGAGCAAGAGAACACATTATGTAAATTTAAAATTTTTACAAACAATTTTAACAGAAAAATGTTCCCAACAAGGTCAGTAACTAAAATCACTAAAACTAATATTTAACCATGCAGATATGAAACTCAAACAGCCAAAGTACTTAATGATCTTATACTTCTAGTCAGCTAATCCTGAGGAGAAATTATGGCTCGGTACACATTTCTTCGAGACAGATAGTGAGAGTAACAACAGTCAATTAGAGAAGGCCCACTCAGACCGAAAGCTTATCTCGTCGGCTCCAACAGTCTAAATTCTACCTAATGACGCTGTGTGCGCTTCCGATTAATCTATCTTGCCTGTTTCCTTTTGTAGGTTATGCTATTAAAGCCAATTTCGTCAATCAAGTTGAACCCTTTTTATCACCTAAAACGTTCATTGCATGCCTCAATTCACAAAATTCAGTTGAGGAACATCTAATCTAATAGTAATTTAACCCAATTAATGACGACTAAGTAATATCAAGTGGAAAGTAAACTTCAGGGAAAAAAAATCACGATTCAATAGAATTTTGAGCAGCAATCCGGCTAAAAAAGTAGAATTGACATTCTTCTATCAACTTTGAGCTCAAAATCTATTCGATTAGGCGCGGAAAAATCAAGCAGATCTCGCAAAACGATTGAAATATAAGAAAATCGACTGCAGACAAGAAATGAATTATGACTCGTAACACTAAAAGCAAGGATGCAGGGAAATTGAGATTAAAATGAGCTAAAATCAGCAAATGAGTTGATCTCCAGACAAGATTAAACAGAAAACGCAAAAAAAAAAAGAAAAAAAGAAAAAGAAACTTACAAATTGAGAAAATCAAATCGATCGAAAGCGAGTGAAGTGAAAATGTAACCCAAGTGTTTGTGGCTTCTTCAAGTGAGGCAACCTGTGCCAGTGCAACTCCTCCACAGCAGAAATTAAGGGGAGAGAGAGAGAGAGAGAGAGAAAATGTTGAGGAGTGATTTGGGGACCGGTCAAAAAGAGAAGATCCAGAACCCGAACCCGGCGATGAAGACGGGATTAAGCCAAATGCGGATTGGATTTTAATAATCCCATTAATTGTGGGCCGTTGGATGTATAATCTACGACTTTTATGCGCTGTGTGTGTGTGTATATTTCAACCGGAAAAGCAGTCGGACTTTGACTTTTACTATTCAATCATTGTTTCGGACAAACCCCTCGCTTAAGATGTACTGTAATACCTACCATCTCAGTTGGAGTTTTATTTCGGAGAGGAAAGTTAAAATAACCAATTTGAAAAAGTAAAAATAAATTCTAACCATTAATCTTTAAAAAATGATAATCAAAAAAATTATATCTTTATTATTTTGTCCTTATACATGAAAGTATACATGATATGTATATATGACATACACGAATACATACATGAATACATATACGAATACATAAATGATAGTCAAATATTTTTTCCAGCAACTTTCAGGCGGAAATTCCGGTGACTTTTTCCGGTGAAAATTTCCCGGCAACTTCTGAAGAAAAACATATTCAGAAAAAAAAAATCCATCGATTTTTTTCCGGCGAATAATTTCCGGCAACTTGTTTCCGGTGACTTCTAGAGAAAAACAGATTCAGAAAAAAAATATTCCGCCGAAAAAAATCTGGCGACTTTTCCGGCGAAAATTTCTGGCAACTTTTCCAGCGAAAAACATTTTCAGAAAAAAAAAAAAACTTTTCAGGTGACTTTTCCGGCGAAACACATGCATAAGGAAAAAAAACACACATACATGTATTCGTGTATGTCATGTATGAATTCATGTATGTCATGTATGGATTCATTTACACACACACTTACATGTATTCGTATATGTATTCGTGTATGTCGTGTATGGATTCATATATGGAGTCATGTATAGAAGGGCAAAATTAAAAGAGTGGACATTATTTATCTTTTAAAGATTAGTGGTTAGAATTTATCTTTGCTTTTTCAAATTGGTTACTTTAGGATATTGTTTCTTTATTTAGGGTGCAATTGTTTTTTGAATATATTAATATGAAATATTGAATGGGAATTACAATAATTTAACATCTAAAATAAAATAAAAAAGGAAAAGAAAAAAGAATTGAATAACAACCTCAGTCATTGATGCATGAAATATAAAATATCAAAGTTTGAGTCCACTCTAATCATATATGGGCTTAGACTTAGTAGTCCTATTCCAATTGTTGGGTCATTTTCAAGTCGACATAATATAATATTTTACTTTATTTGGTATAACTGTTTTTCAAATATTATAGCTTCAGTCTTTCTTGAAATATTTATCGTATAAATATTGCACTCCTCATTTAAAGAGCAGCGCTAGCAACCTTTGATGCGACGGCTGATATTCTTATCGGCCGGCGGCGGATAACGAAAACCTTAATTAGCTACTCTCTCTGCAAAGCAAATAAATATAGGGCTCGTTTGGTACAAAGTATGGGATAAAGCCTGATATGTTTGACTGAGATGTCTTATAAATATAAAGAATTAATATTCCGTTTGGTATGATGTATTAAATTCTCTGCAACACATAGTAATTATTGTAATTTATTGCTATAATTAGTTGCAGTATTATTTATACCACCTCATAGGTAGTATACATAACAACAAAAATAAGTATTATTATACGGGCCCGAACTTTATAAAAGGCCGTATACTTCATACCAAACAAGATATTAGAGTGTCATACACATATTATACACTCTAATCACTCCTACCAAACGAATAGTATATAAAAAATATTTAAGTTCCATATATGCACCACAAATGAAATGAGTCTAAAGGATCAGCTAATTATTCAATCACAAAAGAAAAGAAAAGAAAAGAAAATAATGGGAATCCAATGAATATATATCACGTAACATGATTATTATAATGTGATCTTCGCTCTAACTGAAGCAGTATATATGTGTCATAGAAAGATATAAATAGAATAAATCATTACGTACACATCTTCTTTCAATCAATTTTCTTATTTAGAATCTTTTTTCACCATACTTGATTAAGTTTTATTTTTCAATATATATGATGAAAAATGTGATTTAATTCGTACGTAGTTGAAATATCTATATATACACGAGGAGAAAAGATATGAATCCAAATATAAACTCTGTGCAAACAATAATCAAATATATATATATTCAACAAGGCTTCTCAATAGTCGATATTCATGATCATCTTTTTACTAATTGCATGATTAGCGTCTTTTTATCATGTGTATTCTTCTAATCTAGCTAGCTTCACTATCCAAATAATATATATTTTAAATTATCTAAGAAATACACTTCATTCTAGTCGTGAAATTATATTCAATATTCCCTTTTTTTGTGTGATATGTTTCACAGTTTTCTTTTTGAATAATTACAGTTAACATGTCATCACAAAAAAAAATTGTATATCCGTTGAAGATTTCAAAGGCAAAGGCGATAAAGGTTCTGCATTATGTTGGAAAGGCGCTTGCAACTGTTCTAACATGAACGGATTCGTTGCGGGTGATTATGGTAAATTCATTTAATTTTTCCAGCATCATAATATTATTAAAACGACTATGCATTCGAGCACTCCCCTTAATTTTAGGTATTACGTGGCGCACTCTCCATTCATTATTCTTATTTATCTTAAATCCTCTTTTAATGTATTTTTAATCTATATATTCTATAAATTAACTATGAAATTTTATATCCCACATCGATTTTCAATAAGACTCTACTCTTGGAGAATCATTATAAATATTCAAGATCAATGTGTATTTTTTTCATCCTGCAAATATTTCAATAAAATCGAAGAAACAACCTTATTGGTGTATTTTATTTTAATAATGTAGTTCACCGTTGATTTTCGATGGGATACACACTAGTTTAATACATACATATGCAATTGAGCTACGTAGCATTGATGTAACATTTTTTTTCCAATTATTTGATCACGACTAAACTATAACATGCAAGTGCAACCGATCGAAATAAGTTTTAATTGTAAGATGATCCAAACAAATGTTTTATTTTAATTTTTGTTGCTTGTATTTGGTGTACGTAGTGACATATTTTGATTTGTTGAGTATTTTTGAAGGAGCATCTTCTGAGTTCGACGCGGACTGCAATAAATTTAGGTGCATCATCATACCTTCAGATATAGATCCTAAAATTTGTTATCCTGATTTTAAAGTTTCATCATCAAAATATTTTGTTAAAGACTGCAATTTATGTAATGCTTTTGAAAAAACTTGCACTTATAAGTTATAAACCTTATGATCCTTAATCCATATTGAGACAAGACCATTGTTTCTTACTCTTTATAAACGTTTCTCAATAATAAAATAAATTTGACACACACTCTCTCTCTCTATATATATATATTACTCCCTCCGTCCCGCCATAAGTGGCCACATGTTTTGCTTTTTGTGAGACATAAGTGGCCACTTATTATAGGACGGGGTAGTATGTTTTATTGCCGTGTGAAAACTATCAATTTCATGCGGTTATATTCTACACCTGTTTTAACCTTTGTACTCTAACTTGTTGAAAGAAAACAAAGAAAAAATATTATGCAATTCACCGTATCGATTTCATATCGCATGCTATACCCAGCTAGCTTTTTCATTAATTTGTAGATCTCCATTAAATCTAAATGGAACACCGTTCTTGAATATATATCTCTTGATTTTTTTTATATCTCAAAAATCATGACATTAATAGCAAGATGCGTTATGTGAGAAAGTAAGAAGCATACAAAATATGCACGTAAATTAAAAATTGACAATTGCTTAAATTATTTAGATGCATATGACAAACATATATACATGTGTGATGTTATGAAGAATCGATCGACCCCAATATGGAAATCAATTTAGAAAGCATCTTTGTCTAGAGACTATGGTTAATAAATTAATTAATTAATTAATTAATTTGGCAAATTAAATTATAACCAAATGTCAGGTTGGGAGGTATCTCAAACCCAATTTTACATGTTGAGAGTCCATTATATTGGGCGGATCTCCATTTCCATGCACATAATTAAATATATGCATTAAAATATATATGTAGTTTTATAGATCCAATTATTTTTTCCTTTGTTGGATCTACTATGTTCCCCTGTCCCTTTTCTTGCCTTCCAACAATTTGAAATATCCAGCTCTAAACATGCTAATATAATTTGAAATGGTCATGAGAGGTTATAAAGTATATATAATTTGAAATGTATTATTTTATGAAAATATGGAATATATTAAGGAATGCAAGATCCTTGGTCTCAAACAAGAAGAGGTTTATCATTCTGAGCAGAATTTGAACCCGACTGACAAAAGACAGAGACATTGTATATAGGGACGGATCCATAATTTTTTTATTAGGGGGGCACAAAACTAATTATTATTGGGAAGAATTAATAGATGTACCTCGTGCTTTTTCGTCTTTACCATCTTTTATGCAAGAGCTTTTTAGTCTTCCAAACATATCAATAGAACATTTTATTTTATGTATACCTCGGGCGGAAGCATTCGTTTAGAAGACATTTTATTTTATTTATTTATTTTAAATAAATATCTATGATATTGTAGAATACATTTTATTTTGGCCAGTGGAAGATGAGAAACCAGGGCGAGAAGCAGTCGCCGGAATGGGGTGAAAAAAGGAGAGAAAGGATTTCTATTAATTTAGTTAATACATATACAAAATGTATGATATAAATAATTTAATTAATACATATACAAAAAAAAAATATATATATATATATATACTAGTAAAAAAAATGTGGGGCACATGCCCCCCATTGGGTAATGTAGGTCCGTCACTGATTGTATATCTATACCCATTATAAAAGAGCATTGTTTGCAAAATTTGATTTTTCTATTATACCCTTATTATAGTATTTTTTATTAATATCTATTATCATATGATTATTTTATGTTTTACATATATATTATTAAAATCTATCAATATTACGTGCATCGCACGTACTACTCTACTAGTATATATAAAGCATTCTACAAACTTGAACTTTTGAAATCATTTTTTTTTTTGTGAAGTACTCGTGTTTTCAACTTATATAAGATTAATATCGAAAAACTCGTCCGAAATATAAATAATGAAGTCTTGAATATCTCAACTACAGCCGACAAAGTGCAACAATCTATCAACTCCCACTATAAAGTGGTAAGAATTTAAAGTATATATGCATGGGTTATATATATTTTCTGCAGTTAAAAAAGAGATACTAATTCGATCGAGGTAGGAGATCTTGACATGTAGAATTAATACTAAAAGAAATTATTGATATATGAAAATGTGACAACTCGTTGTCTTTATTCGAATCCTAGAATAGTAAATAAATGCGAATAAGGTGGCATTTAGAAAAATAAATGATAGGATTGGAAAGCAATTTGGGTTCGTGGAGTCATGTGCCCACTTTCTAGGCACCGTCTGCAAATAGTAATAAGGTATGGAATATAAATAAATAAATCACTATAATTTTATTTCTTTGAATAATAGATAGCTCCACTCCCCTAATTTCTCGTACACTTCACATGCAATTCGATCTACTACTGGTCCTCCTCGAGCGCTAAGATAGCTTTTTTGTATGTATATTTTAAATTATTGTTATTTATGATCATCAGAAAATATATAAATAAATAAAAACTTAACACATAGGAGAAGACAATTAATTAGATACACCACCGGTAATATATACGAATAATGAAATTTGCAATGATTGGCACATCAAATGAGACAAGTTGGAACAAACACATACATTTTTCACGATGATGATATTAACATATATCTCCGATCCCTTCCATTATTAATATTAATTATTATTGATTCATATAAAAATTATTTCAAGTATGAGAATTATGAATCAATCTGAACTATTGATTTTGTATGATTTGTGAACTATTGATTTTGTATGATTTATGGTTATTATTATTCGAAGCATGAATATATATTGATCTAATCATGTTCACAAGTTCTCATAGGAAGAATAGTTTCTATACTAACCCATCCATATATATATATAGGGTGCGGATCTGGTAGGAACTCATCCTTATATGAGTCCGTAGGAACATGCATTTTTATCACTTTGTAAATGCACAAAATACAATACTTTAATGCACAAATATGGCAAAGGACAAATTGCAGTAACTTAATGCATAAATATTTAACACATTTTTAATGCACAACCTGCAATGATATAATATACAAATTAAATATCGACAATACATAAAAAAAGATTAACAGTTCAGTTTTTTCATTGACATGAATTTGTGCATTAAAATAATGCAATTTGTGCATTAACTTATGTGATAAAAATGCATGATTTCTACGGACTCATATAAAGATGAGTTCTTATATGATCTCTTCATATATATATATATACATACATATATATACATATATATATGTATGTATGAGAGAGTAATTAGGAGAGTAGGGGGCCAATAGGCAATAGCATGTGGCTGCATTTGCATATATGCCATAGCATGATTCATCTTCCCTTCCCACCCCCACTGTCGGCTTAACTCCCAACTCCACCCACCCTTTTATTACAACTTCATTTCACTTTTTAACCTAGCTATTTCCAATTCTTGTTATTTAGTAATTACTCCCTCCGTTCCATGATAAGTGGCTACTTTCTTTTGGGCACGGGTATTTAGGAGAAGAGTGTTTAAAGGGTAAAAAGATAAAAAGTGGTGGAGCCCACATCTTTTGTGTGAGAGAGGGTGTTTCCATATTAAGAAAGTGATCACTTATGATGGGACAACCCAATAAGGAAATGTGGCCACTTATGGCGGGACGGGGGGAGTATATATCAATATACGTACATATATATACATGCATGCATGGTATGGTAGGCTCTATTATTATTAATTAATTAATTAATTAACTTCAAAAAATAAAATAAAAGAAAGGGTAATGTAGTAGTCATGTTTATAGGAGTGGACCAAACGGCGACCAACAGCATCATAGATGGGTCAAAGGTAAATGAAACAAAACAAATACAGTATGATAATTGATTGATCCCATCCCATATTAATTTTGTTGCTCCACCTCCACCACCTTTTTGTATTATTTCCTTTTCATTTTCTTTGTTGTTTTGGAAAGTGATAAAAAAGAAAATAAGAAGAAGCAAGAAAAGGGATGGGACCCCACACCCACTTAACATGTACTCCAACTCCATCATCCATCGTTTATGGATTGATTGTCAAATGGGTATGGGCCGCCCTAAACTAAACTAAACGGATCAAAATCAAATTGCCCCTCTCACGCCCGACCCGACCCGACCCGATCGAATCCGATAGCTAGATTCATTCCATTCCTTGTTAAAATTTTTAATATTACTTGTTCAAGACTTATTGAATAAATAAACACACCATAACTCTTGCACTGCAATTGTGTATAATCAAATTAACACAAAAATCATAGTCATTCTTGGGTATTTTTCTGTCTCGCTAAGCATTATATATATGTAGGCAAAAAACAATCAATTTTTGTATATGCCAGCTAGTATCATTTGGCTATACACTTTTTATTACATTTTAATAATGTAATAGTGTCCCATCCCATGAGCACATCAATCTTGAAAGAAAAAGAAAAAAACAAATACTAGCCGATCAGAATTTTGCTAAATTGGCCTTTTTGCCCATGACGGTTTTTGGAGTGTTGCCGGTGCGTGAGGGAACGAATTCCACAACTGAAAGGTGTAATATAATATAATATAATATAATATTTATTTAGCATGATATAATAAATTATATAAATAGGAAAAAGATAGAGAGAGAGAGAGAGGATAATGAAAGCATTTTGCAGAGGAAAGTGGGGTGGGAACAAGTTACTGAAGTATTGGAGAATAGAATACTGCATAAATAAAAGTGTTCTTTTTTCCAATTTCCATCCCCTCCCCTCCCCACTCTCTCTCTCTTTCCACTGGTACTGGTATAGGGGTGTAAATTCGGGTTACGGGTTTCCAACCCGAACCCGTCCCGTAATTTTCCGGGCATTGGGAGGTACCCGTTACCGAATTTTTCGGGTGATTTTAGACGGACGGGTTACGTGGATAGAGAATTGAAGCTGTTCCTAACGGGTTACCCGTCCCGTCCCGTATACTCCGTCAACTACTCCGGTCAACCGTTTATATATTATATTCTTTTATATTATTCTTAATTATTTTACGAAACGTTTTAAAAAATGTAAAATACGCACGCCGCATCTCTCTCTCTCACGCTCACACTCCCAATTCACAATTTCTCCTCTCTCTCACACCTTTACCGTCGTTCCACTGTCATTCAACTCATCCCTCTCTTATCGTCGACGTCACGCCACTCCTTAGATTTCTTTATTGAAAAAATATGAAAAAATATGAAGAAAACAGGTAGGTAAATATCCAAAAATAAGTTTTGATATTTTTATTTTTTTAAACGGCATACGTGTACTCCGATCCCGACCCGCATAAACCCATATCGCCGGTATTGAGTATCCGTTTTTTAAACTTTTAACGGATACGGTAACAGAATTTTGAAAATCTTCAAACGGCATTCGGAATTGCAAAGGTACCCGTCCCGTCCCGAATTTACACCCCTAGGTACTGGTACTGGTACTACTCCATCATAATATGAAGTCCAGCATCTTTTTCACTGTGTGCGGACCCGCCTTTGCCCCAACCCGTTTTCTTTCTTCTTCTCTATTCCACTTTTACTACCACATATTGCTAGTTCCATCCATCTTTTTTTAAAATAACCCACAAGAAAAATGATAAATACAAAAATGATGGATCCAATTGCCACGCACAATTAATAAATTAACGTAAATATTTGTATTTTTACATACTTGATAGAATTTTCTCTTTTCATTTCCATATATATTGTGTTTGTATTGTGGTGAATGCCACAACTCATGTCAAGTAAATCTATTCTGAATTCTACCAAAGAATTCAATTAATATATTATATGATGAACTGTTAATACTTGAGATAGTGGCGATGATTTGTTTTCGAGTCTTTGCTTACTAAATTATCTCAATTATAATTTTAAAATAATGGACAACACCTTGTTGGGCAGTCTTTTCTACTGCACGAGGCATCAAACAAGTTTGATGGAGCACAAGAGTGGTGTCCACGTCGTGCAGTAGAAGTTCTTCGGGAAGATCAATTGGCAGTTCTTCATCAAATATTGGAGGTCCAGAATACTCCATATCGAGGAAGGCATCCACACTAGATTCACCATAGCCCACCTCCAACAATTGGTGTTCGTCAAGGAGATAAATTAATGGTTCTTCATCAAATATGGGAGGTCCAGAATACTCCATATCGATGAAGACCTCAACACCAGATTCACCCTTAAATTTCGGAATATCGAGATGAAAATTGGCTTTCCCATGGCGAATTTCATCAAATTGGACATCGTTACCAAAGAGAGCAGAAGGATCTGAAATCTTTTGCAACAAAGTATCCATAGTGGATGCATAATATTGTTATCTAGATCAGAGGGTACCTGATTTTGACGATGGGGCGACAAGATCAGGAGCGTAGTCTGGTCTCTGAATACCAACTGATGCAGGAAGAAGCGTGAAACCAATACGATAAACGAATACCTTCGTTGATTCAACGAATACCGAAAGCAGACATACGAGTTAATCTGTTGATTCTCAAAAGAATACCAGAAGAACACGATAAAAGGGAAATAACCCTAACCTTTAATATCAAATATCCAACCGATCAATTCAATAACATATAGAGGCTATTTATAATTCAAATACTAAAGGGCCAAGCCATGCTACTACCTAAATAAAACTAATAATTAAGAAATGTAATAATATAAATAAATAATACTAAAATATAGCTACTAATAATATTTGATAAGATAATTAAAGGCTTTTAATTAATTGCAGCTTCATCTCCATCATCTCAATTATAATTTTAAAATAATGAACGGTGTAATACTTTCCAATCTCCATGTTATATTTGTTTTTTCATTTTCCAAGAAAGAAATTAATACATAGTATGAGATTTTGAGAATTCACTTTGGGGCCGTTTGGTTTGATGGATGAGATAGATAATGTTTTATAGGACAGTGTAGGATGTGATTATTTAGATTATTAGTCTTGTGTTTGGATTGCTTGATTGTGGTGTAGGATAATTGAAGCACTATGTGAGTGTGTGTGCTACTGTGTGTTGTGTGTGTGTGAGTGTGTGTGCTATTGTATGCAGTGTGTGTATTTTGTGTGTGTGTGTGTTTATGTGTGATTATTTTAGAATTTTGCATCATTGATTAGACAAGGATTAATTTGGAATGATAAGTTATCATTCATTTGAATGATTGGATTACGGGCCTAGTTATTCATCACGGGTTTCATCCTTCAAACCAAACATATGATTAAGTGAGATTATATTATTAATTAATTGATAAGTAAACCAAACGCCCCTTTGAGTATTGTACGCACAATTCAGTAATTATTGAGTCCGTATCAGTAGTGATTGGTGCAATAGACAGTTAGTTACTGGAGAGAGAAGGAGAGAGAAGGAGAGAGAGAGAGAGAGAGAGAGAGTGAGAGAGAGGGAAGAAGAAGCTGAAGTTCCCTCAATACAAAATAAAACCATGTTACTAAGTTATAATTATAATAATAATTCTAAAGAAACAAAAACCACCACTCACCTCCTCTCTCTCTCTCTCTTCACATTCATATCCCACCCACCTCCCATCCGCACCTTTCGCCACCGTCCCGCCACCCAACTTGTCTTTTACTTTATTCTTCCCTCCCTCCGCCGTGAACTTACTTACGCCGCTTCCCAACTCTCCCTCTCTCTGCTCTCCTTAATTCTTATTTATATATTTTTTTTGCTTTCTTAACTTAAAAGTATCTACTCTTCTGCTGCCTTGATTCGGATTTTTCTCCTTTCTCCCTCTGAATTGCCTTCTTCTTCTTTTGGCTGAAATTGGTAGAAGCCGGTGCCTGAGTTTAGCTTATATGCTCTGTTTATTCTGGAATCATGGCTGAAAGCACTAATTCCGGATTTCTTTGGCCGTACGGACGCTGATTTGGTAAAGCTAGGGAGATTTGGAACTCCATCACTCGGAGCTCCATCTCGTGATCTGTGTTCCAGCTGAATTTGCTTCAACACTTTGCTTTAATTTCAGTAATTAGCTTCCCATGGAAGCCGGAATCGGCGGCGAAGCTCAGCTGTATTACGGAATGGCCTCCACAGATTTCCGAGGGGTGAGCAAGCGAAGTTTGGAATGGGATCCCAGCGAATGGAGATGGGACGGCGACCTCTTCATTGCTACGCCGCTCAGCCGCGCCGCCTCTAATTATCAAGGCAAACAGCTTTTTCCCCTCGAGACTGGAATCTCCGCCACTCGAGCTTCCTCCAATACTTCTTCGTCGTATTCTGAAGAATTGAATCCAGATACTAGGGAGTTGGAGAAGAAGAGGCGAGCGAATGCACTCGAAAACAATAATTTGGGCGAGAATCTGACACTGGACCTCGGAGTCCGCGGTTTTACAACAGCCGGGAATGGGGAAGCAACTGCTGGGAAGAAGACTAAGTTGGCCGGAGCTGCATCTAATCGAGCTGTCTGTCAGGTTGAGGATTGCGGCGCCGATCTGAGTAAGGCTAAGGATTATCATAGACGGCATAAAGTCTGCCAGATGCATTCCAAGGCTACCAAGGCACTCGTGGGAAATCAAATGCAGCGTTTCTGCCAGCAGTGCAGCAGGTCTGTTCTCTTCTTTCTCCTCTGCCTGCTAAATTTTCTGGAGATTTGGACTCCTCACCAGTTTAGATAGGAAGCTGACAGGCCAATAATGTTCTTAAAACAAAACATTTCATTGTTGGTTTGCCTAGTGAGTGAGGACTGAGGAGATGTATTGATAAATTCTAAGTTTGTTAAAATCTTAAGTTTGTAGATAGTGTTGAATCATATAAATGAATGATTGAGAAAATGAAAGATGTTAGTATAACCTTTCTGGATAACTATAGAAAGCTGAAAACTTAACTGTATTACTTGGAATTTCATATGTGATGTAGACATATATGTGTCTATGTGATGTATATTATTAATAAGTTACTCTTGCCACTTTTCACTTGTTAAACTATCACATTACTCTTCCAACTTTGTTGCTTGTGCTGCATGATTAATTTTGCTGAGCACCTTAATTATCCCTGAGATGCGTTTCTCCAAAATGTAGTTTCTTTTTCTTTCTTTCCCTTTTTTTTTTCCGTATGCACTCTCAGAGCGCTGTATTGAGGTTTTGAAATTAACTTAATAGTGGTAGTCTGGGAAGTAATAGAATCATTGTTTATTTTTTTTTTGTGGCATGGAATGAACTTTTCTTACAGTTACACGGATTCAAATGGATCAGTTGATATGATGCCTATTATGTAATGCGTGCTTCCAGGTTTCATGCACTCCAAGAGTTTGACGAGGGAAAGAGAAGTTGCCGCCGGCGCTTGGCTGGCCACAATAAGAGGAGGAGGAAAACACAAACTGACAATGTCAGTAATAGCAGTCCTGTCGATAACAACCAGACAAACAGTTATTTGTTGATGAGCATATTGAAGATCCTCTCCAGCATGCACTGTAAGCAAACCTCTTTTCTGTTTCAGAAAGGCTGCACTCGTTTTATACGATGTGCAGAACTATTGTTCATTATTTTGACCTTTTGGACCTTTGCCAAGTATAAGATGATCAACTTCCTTCCCATTTCACGATTATCAGCTAATAGGTCGAACCAAAGAGAAGATCAGGATCTCCTGTCTCATCTTCTTCAAGGCCTTGCCAATCAGGGATCCTTCCACTCTCAAGATTTGTTGAATAATTTGGCTTCTGTTGGAAACACTGAGTTAGTATCTATGTTGATCTCAAATGGCTCTCCAGGACTAACATCTAGACAACAACATTGCATAGATCTTGGTGATGAAATGCCACAAAAAGATGGTGATTTACATGCCACATCTCAGAGGCCAGGCATTGTGCTACACACGCAAGCTGGTTCTCAAATTTATGCTCAAGGGCTGGAGACTTCTGGTGGAAGGAGCAAACTGAATAATTTTGATTTGAATGACATTTATGTTGATTCTGATGATGGAATGGATGACCTGGAAAGATCAACCGCTCCACAGGGTCTAGGGGGTGTTTCAATTGGGTGCCCTTCATGGGTGCAGCAAGATTCTCATCAATCAAGTCCACCTCAGACTAGCGGAAATTCGGACTCTGCATCTGCACAGTCACCATCCAGCTCCAGTGGGGAGGCTCAGGTATATTAAGCTCACTTTTAAACTTATCTAGAAGCAGTTGAACCTATTAAATGGATCATAATGTGCTAATAAAATGATTTCATGGCTACATATTTCCATGCCTGTCAAATGCTTAAGCAAGACTATCTATGTCTCTGAGCAGTGTAAAAAGAAAATTAAAAATTTCTATTTTTTGGAGAAGTTATAATTCACTCATCAAAAACTTCATAGGTTTACATGACAGGTTCTTGTCATCAGACTCATGTATTTTTCTGTCCCAACTCTGTCCATTCTTCTAATTTTTCCTTTTTTTTTTCGTTGAAGATTGCTGAAATATCTAATGATTGTCTTGTCTTTGAGTTTTTCTCTGATTGTATAGCCCATTCACTCCCATATAAGACAGCCTTTGATTGTTGAAACTGAAAATCTTTAGAAATTTGTGTTGTTTTAATATTTTATTGAATTGTACATTTATATAATTTATTCTTTTGATTTTTGTTATAACAGAGCCACACAGATCGCATTGTGTTCAAACTATTTGGAAAAGAACCAAGTGACTTTCCCATTGTTTTACGATCACAGGTACTTCAACTTTCACTTGTTTAGTCACTCATGCATCTTTATTATGAGCACAGATTGTGCTTTGTAACTGCTTTGCTCTCTGACAGTTGTGAACTTTATTTTTCCAGATTTTTGATTGGTTATCCCACAGTCCTTCTGATATAGAGAGCTACATTAGACCAGGTTGTGTCATTTTAACTATATATCTTCGTCTTTCTGAGCCTGCATGGGAGGAGGTAGGTTTCTACTTGTATTAAAGAACCATGATTATGGAATGTGACTCGTTGTCAATATTGAGGTCATGTATTGACAGAAACCTAATGTTTTTGCCTTCCTATTCGTTTTCTTTCTTGGTAGCTCTATTGTGACCTGAGCTCCAGTCTAAGTAGGCTACTGAATTTCTCTGACGACATCAACTTTTGGAGTACTGGATGGATCTATGCAAGGGTGCAGAATCAGATGGCATTTGTCTACAATGGTTTTCTTCTGATTTTTCCTCCAATAATATTATTTGCTATGTTATATTTGGATTGTGAACTCATTAGTTACATATTTGCTTAAGGATATTTTATTTAGATCTATTTGGCTGTGCAGGTCAGGTAGTTGTAAATACATCTTTGCCTCTTGAGGCTGATAGCTTTAGCTCAATTCTGAGTATCAAACCCATTGCTGTACCATCATCTGGGCAAGCCCAATTCATAGTCAAAGGCTTCAACTTGTCTCGACCTTCCTCTAGGTATTTGTTGGAAATTACAATATGATAAGCCATTCTTGTTCTTATCATATATGAGCTCCTTCGTCTACTTGGGAAATATGAAGTTCTCACCACTGTAATCTTTGGTAAACTATTATTTACAAACAATGAAATGCTATCCTCTGTTTGCTAGGTTACTCTGTGCACTGGAAGGAAACTATCTGGAAGCTGATAGCGAGTCAATGGAAAATGTTGATTCCCTTGAGCATGTTCAATGTCTTAAGTTTTCCTGTTTGATTCCAGAAGTTACTGGAAGAGGTTTTATAGAGGTTAATTATTCTACTACTTATTGTAAAGTTGTCCATTCCAATAGGAAACATATACTGTTCCACATATATATGGTGCATCACATACTAGTAACATGACACAAATTTTCTTCTGTGTTGGCTGCTCTGCTAATTTATGTTTTGTGCACTGAGTTGACTTAGATTGCACCAATGTAAGCCCATAAATTATAGACCCCCGAGTTTATTTGCAATCATGCAATGTATTTCATGCTATTACTAAAAACTGCAAAGTAACATGAATTATTCCTGACATTCAGGTTGAAGATCGTGGAGTTAGTAGCAGCTACTATCCCTTCATAATTGCCGAAGAAACTGTTTGTGCTGAGATTCGTATGCTAGAGAAAGAGATAGAATTGATAGAATTAGATCATTTAGAGAGAGGAACAGGGAGAATTGCTGCAAGAAGCCAAGCCATGGAGTTTATACATGAAATGGGGTGGCTTCTCCATAAATATCAGTTGAAGTCCTACTCTGAAAAAGAAGACTCTGACTTGGGATTTTTCCCTTTTGAACGGTTCAAGTATCTTGTGGAGTTCTCAATGGATCGTGATTGGTGTTCTGTTGTAAATAAGCTTCTAGACATATTTTTTTCTGGAACTGTGAGTGGTGGGGAGCAACCTTTCTTGAAGTTTGCTATGTCTGAAATGAGTATGCTCCACCGAGCTGTGCGGAAAAATTCAAGATCTCTAGTGGGGATGCTGTTGAGATATATCCCAGAAAAGATAGCAGATGAACTGAGTTCAGAATATGGGTCCCTGGTTGCAACTGATCGCGGCTATTTGTTTAGACCTGATGTTGCAGGACCTGGAGGTCTGACACCTCTTCATGTAGCAGCTGGTAGGGATGGATCTGAGGATATATTGGATGCTTTGACTGATGATCCCGGAAAGGTAATCTTGTTCTTTCGTCAAAAGTTTTTATTCCTTTTGAATTATTTGTTTATGGGATTTGAAGAATCAAAAGTTCTGGAATTGGCAGAATCAATCCTGAGAGAATTTTATTTTATGAGTGGGGAAAAAGAACTTAAAAGACTAGTTGTCAAATCATGTCTAGAAAAGTTGTTGGTTGATAGAATTGTTTTCAGATTATTATCTATACAGACTGACAGATAGTGGAGTGAAGAGGAAAAATGTTTGAAGTTTACAAACAAAATGAACTAAATCCAGCCCCACTCCTATAGCTATATATTTGAATAAGATGTGTGATCTGTGGTGCGTGTACTTTATAACTCTCAGGTGGGAATTGATGCATGGAAGAGCGCCCTCGACAGCACAGGATTCACACCTGAAAACTATGCCCGACTGAGAGGACACTATTCTTATATTCACCTTGTTCAGAGAAAAATAAACAAGAAAGCACCGTCCGGGCATGTAGTTGTGGACATATCCGACAGTCTTTCAGAGAGCAGCATCAACCAGAAGCCAAACGTAGAAGGTGCTGCCATCTTTGAGATTGCAAGGGCGGTGACAAAACAAGTTCCACGTCCATGTGGTGCGTGCGCGCAAAATCTGGGCTACAGAAGTGGCAGTCGAACTCTTCTTTACAGGCCTACGATGCTGTCCATGCTGACCATAGCCGCTGTGTGTGTGTGCGTTGCTCTTCTTTTCAAGAGCTCTCCGCGAGTTCTGTTTGTGTTCCGTCCATTCAGTTGGGAGATGTTGGAGTATGGTTCCAGCTAAATAAGTTATAAGTGTGAATGAAGCATTAACTAATTTGTTGTATTGTGCTATGTATGTTTGTGTGTGTGTATTTATATACTGTAAAGCTGAGGCACCTGAGTGAGTACATGTATGTAGTTCATTAGTTAAAGATTTCACTCTTTAATAGAATTGACAATAACTTTATGTTGTACTCCAATTTTATTAGTTTAAGCAGCCCTGCAATGTGTGACATCTTTATCCCCAGTTTTCTTCTTTTTACTGAGCATTCCAGATTTTGTATTTTTTCCAATTGCTCTAGCTTCCCAACATTTTAATACCACAAATGTGCTCAAGCAATTGTCACAGAGAGAGAGAGAGAGAGAGAGATCTCAAAATTATGTCATTACAGATGAGAAAAAACAAGACAAGGAAAAAACAAAGCCACATTCTTGAAAAACACACACACACACACACACAAGCATGAGCAGAGATGAGTTGATATCTCAACTCTAACTCAAGCTTGAGGTTTGTCCCATTTGAGGGGCTTGACGACCTCCCAAGTGAAGTCGGGATCATCCCTTCCAAAGTGTCCGTACGCAGCCGTCTTAAGGAATCTGCCATTGTTACCTCTCTTAAGATCCAAATTAATGGAGATCATTCCTGGCCTGAAGTCAAAATTCTCCTTCACAATCTGCAGGATTTCCTTATCCGGGATCTTCCCCGTTCCAAATGTGTCCACAAACACAGACAGAGGCTCCGGAACACCAATCGCGTACGACACCTGCACGATGCACCTCCGCGCCAACCCACACGCCACAATGCTCTTGGCTGCCTGCCTCACTACGTAGGCCCCACTCCTGTCCACCTTGGTCGGGTCCTTCCCGGAGAAAGCACCGCCACCGTGGGCCCCCCACCCCCCATATGTGTCGATGATGATCTTCCGACCAGTGAGACCAGCGTCGCCGTGAGGGCCGCCAATCACAAACCGCCCGGACGGGTTCAGGTGGAAGATGGTCTTCTCATCAAGGTACTTCTCAGGGATAACCGGCTTGATCACATGCTCCTTCAGATCCGCCGCAATCTCATCATTCGTCACAGTCTCGTCATGCTGAGTTGATATCAGCACAGTGTGCACGCGTACAGGAACCATCGCACCACTGTCATTGTAGTACTCGACCGTGACCTGAGTCTTGCCGTCCGGCCTCAGCCAAGCGCATGTGCCGTTCTTACGAACCTCAGTGAGACGAGCACCGAGCTTGGTGGCAAGAACGTGGCTCAGAGGCATCAACTCAGGTGTCTCATCCGTGGCGTACCCAAACATATGGCCTTGATCACCGGCACCAATCTCCTCCGGCTTCTTAGTGAGATGGCCGTGAACGCCCTGTGCAATGTCGGGGCTCTGCTGCTCGATGTTGACAAGAACCTTGCAGTTGTCAGCATCGAGACCTACATCATCCGAAACAAATCCAATAGCACGGCACGTGTCACGGACAATCTTCTCGTAGTCAACATCAGCCTTGGTGGTAATCTCTCCAAAGACCATCACCATGTTCGTTTTGGTGCACGTCTCACAAGCAACCTTGCTCTCGGGGTCCTGAGCAAGGCACGCGTCCAGCACTGCATCCGAGATCTGATCGCATAGCTTGTCGGGGTGCCCCTCGTTCACAGACTCAGAAGTAAACAGGAAGGTCTCCATATCGTTAAGCTACCAAAATACAGAGACAATTATCTTAGAAACAAGCAATCAATCACCTAATTATGCAAGTACAATAAATACCAAGTTACGTAGCTAATTTAGCTAAGAAAACAATCTAAACATAGATATTATGACCGTAGATTAGATCAACTCACAGATAGAATAATGAGTTTCCACAAACTAGGGATCTACACCTAAAACGACATAACCATATTCCAATAGAAAGTGGGAACTAACTAAAGCAGCAAATCAAACGTCTAACTAAGAATCGAATACAAAGATTACGATTAGGGCACATATGCAATACTCAGTGGAAGCAGTAAAGCATAGCATAGCATCTCTATCCTAGAGAATTTGAGCATAACAACATAAATCAAATCACAAACTTTGCAGAAACAGTTGCCCTAAACCGCCACCGAATTACTAAACCCCACATATCTATCTATATGCGATACTCAAAACTCGGTGAAGAGAGTAATAAAAATAAAAATTCCATTAAAAGAAGAAACAAATATTTAATGCTCAAACAGCAGCGCCGACAAGAAAACACGAATCATTTCCAAAAAATGTAAACTGAAACCAAAACAAGAAAAGCAGGAGGTTGGTGGAGGCTACCTCTTAGAATTCACAAGAAGAGGAGTTACAGATCTGAGTCTGGAGAGAGAGAGAGAGAAAGAGGAGCGAGCTTTGGAGTTTGGGACAAAGGACAAATTGCTCGACGAAGACGTATTTATAGGGTGTATCTTATGACCGGACACCGGCTCACCAAGTCTCCTCTTTTTCTTCAAATGGGATAAATTTGAGGGTAAATTGTGTGTAAATTCCTGAGCTTTTCATAAATTCTGGTTTTGCTCCCCACAAAAAAATTCTACGTGTAAATTCCCAAACTTTCTCTTTTGTCTGGTTTTGCATCCAACGTCGGTTTTCCCCAAACTTTCACTTCTGATTGAGGCATAATGATCTTCCACTGAACCTCTCACAAGCTCTTGTGCAATTTTCCTGGCCTTGTACAATCTATCCTTGGGCACACGAGTACGCAAAATCAACACACAATTTGGGGAAAACCGACGTTGGATGCAAAACCAGACAAAAGGAAAAGTTTGAGAATTTATACGCAGAGTTTTTTTGTGAAAGAAACTTAATTTATGAAAAGTTTCCTAATTTGCACTTACCCTAAATTTTAAATAGTAGTACTGTACAACAAATCTTCAACCTTTTGCTCTTTTTTGCTAAATTTGGAACTAAAGTAGGTATGATAGTAGGAATCTCGAAACGTTTAAAAACTTAGTAATATATTACGATAATCTTCATTCTCGATTTCTATAGCCAAATATTTATATGTTATTTCATTCTTAATCTTTCATAAAAAATACTACTATTATTCTTTTACATTCATATAATTTTTCATTAAAACTGATCGCTTCATATACATGCAACCTAAAAAA
This sequence comes from Agastache rugosa, assembly GCA_031470985.1. Lineage (NCBI taxonomy): Eukaryota > Viridiplantae > Streptophyta > Magnoliopsida > Lamiales > Lamiaceae > Agastache > Agastache rugosa. Next base: position 159,448 of record CM062609.1, read on the forward strand.
TTCATTTGAAATCATTTTAGAACAGCAAATTATACAATGCCTTCGAAACTTAAAACTCCTTAAAAGTATATAATTACTTTTAAACTTTTTAATCTTAAATAAATTAACTTCTTCTATCTAGAATCTCTTAGCCCTACATTAAGACTTAAATTAAACAGATAGCAATATGCTTAATTCTGTTATCAGAACATTTTTGTCAGGGTTTTTGAGTTCTCTTGCTAATTGGAATATTTTGGGACATATACTTTAGAAAAATGTAAGAGCACAAAAAAGTACTTTATTAGTGAAGATATTTTGAGGGAAAAGAATCGTGTTTTAAAAGGTATAACCGTTTAGTAGAGGATCTACCATAAATAATGTCATTTTTAAACGAAGATAGAATATTAAATTAGAAAAACAAAAACAAGTGTACGTTGGATATTTAATTTCTGTTGGATGTTCCTAGTCCACCATACTTCTCACCAGTCACCAACCTCCAACAAAAACAACTACAAAAAAAATACTCCCTCCGTCCCATTATTGTTGGCACGTTTCTTTTGGGCACGGGTTTTAAGGAGAAGGGTGTTTAAAGGGTAAAAAGATAGAAAGTGGTGGAGCCCACAACTTTTTGTGAGAGAAGAATATTTCCCAAAAAGGAAACAGGCCAACTTTCATGGGACTGCCCAAAAAGGAAACAGGCCAACTTTCATGGGACTGCCCAAAAAGGAATACAGGCCAACAATAATGGGACGGAGGGAGTAATAACAATAAAACAATAAAACAAAAAACAAAATAAGAGGATAAATAGTATTCCCTCTTTCCATTTTGGAGTGTTCCATATAAGTGACACATTACTAAAATAGAAATAATTACTCCATCCGCCCCCAAATAAGTGTCCTCAGCCATCAAAATGTGTATACCAAGATAGTGGGCAAAATGACTTATTTTACCCCTAATTATTGCATGAAAAAATGAAAAAGTAAACTTTTTAGTATAAATCAAGGGGTAAATATAACAATTTGACATAACTTTTGCATTGAAATATGAAATAGGACACTTATTCTGGACAAAAATTTTGACGGCTCAGAACACTTATTCGAGGACTGTGGGAGTATCTCTTAAAAAGTTGTGGTCCTACCACTTTAATCAATTTATACCCTTCTTCTTAATATCCGTGTCGAAAAGAAATGTGTCATCTTATATGAAACGTAGGAAGTATATGAAGCCAATAAATCACTGATTTATTGATGCTTATTATAATAAACGAATAGGATGTTAGCATCTCTAGTGTAGGGAAATTTGGCATTTTACCAACTCTGACAAGACTTGAGAAGTCAAATACCCATTACCTAAGACTAAGACAACCACCAACAAAAGAAGATATATATAGAAATGGGGAAAACTTGGTTTCTTTGACAAACTTCAAAGAGGTTTGATTTGCTCACCTACCCAACAAAGAAAAGAGGAAGAAAATACTTACAAGAGATGTGATGCAATGTCATAGGCTCCAAGAGAAAGTAGGTACAGAGGATTGAGGTTGGACATGAAATTTTTGACAAAATTAACTACAATATTTAATGAAATCATAGTCAAACTTACATGAATGATACACATTACACATACAATTCCACTTTCATTTCCTATTCAATCACCTAATATGTTATTTTCCCTTTCATAAATGCAACCAGTACATAGTCATAAGATTATAAGTAGCTTTCTCTTACAATGATGATAATAGTAGTCTGCATACTAGATGTATCCCAGCATAGAAGCAACCTACATATGATTTGTTGGATGGAATTCTATCATCTGCATCCCTCTTCCAGCAACTGCAATCTGATAATGATTTCTGGATCGACATACAAATAATCACCTACTCAGTGAGGCAAGGGGAGACGAAACATAACTATCGTAAAATGGGCAATCTTACTCACCTGCCACAGATTTTAACATCTAATGCTTCTGGCTCCGGCACACTAATGATCAAATGGGCACATTCTGTAAGTCTATCATCATTAAGATTCCAACACCTGACGCGCTGATCAAGACCAACGGAAAATACCCAAATCCCATCTGTCCATATACCTAGATAAGAAACAAATAACAGTTTTTTTAAAGCATCAAATATGTTTTCTCAGAGGATGAATTATATTCTAATGATATAAGAACAATAACCAAATATCCATAGATCCTCAGTGCTTATTTCTTTGATAATTGAAGTTTTTCTCCTGTTTAAGCAAAGGGGGAGATGAGAGAAATCGAAGAAAGTACTGAATACCTTTGATTGCAGAACTATGGGCTGAGGCGATCTCATCCAGATATGAAACCTGCATCTGATGGTTTTGAATCCGAAAATGGTGATTGCGATTGTTCATAGCCACTGGCGTAGTGGTGAAATGGATTTTCCCATTCATATCTTGGGATTTCATCATAGGATCTAATTCCAGATCGCATCTAAGACAATTAATCGCCTGATCATCACCGCCGCTTACAACATAGAATGTGAACACAGAATCAGCAAGTTCTTGGTTTTCTATATCAGAGACAAAAAGGCAATTGACCCCAGACTGGTGGATATTATCAAAGACTTGCATAGCCCCCAATACACTTGTTTGTGGTGATAAATAATCTGTTTTCCTTCCTGAGTCAAGCGAAGCCTGATTGCCCACCTTCAAAGGGACATGATCATGACTTTGTTCATTCATAGATGTTTCAGATGTTCCATGCACGTGATCTTCCGTTTCATCGCCAGATTCCGTCGTTTCAACAGAGACTGAATTGATGTTAGCTTTTTCTCTCATTTTGCCATTCCCTGGTTTCTTCTTTGGTTTATGACTGTCTATGGATCGCCACCATCTACCCCCTTGACTCCCTCTACCAGTTTGAGGCCTCTTCTGGAAAGCTATGCAATTTTCCATCTGAAAACCTGCTACTTGCCTCATAAAGTTTTCAACACACTCGGTCAGATCCCAGATAGCTATACTTCCATCAGTAGATCCAGTAATTGCCAAGTAAAGATTTCCAGTTTGTATGTTTTCTGAAAAATGATAATTCAGGAACAATATAGAACATCAACTTAAGTTCAGTAACAAGAGAATACGGTTATGATTTTCAAATTGAAGGAGCAACATAGGAGAATAATGCAAAATAATATCCAAATCGAACATATAGGCACATTGAAAATATTGAGAACAACTGCTATCAGGAAATTCAATATGCAAAATATTGCTTTGAGATAACTCAGTCTATTGTTAACTAACCTTTTGATTGCAGAAGCTTAGGAATGACAACATGCTGCAAAGCTAGCACAGGTGATGACAAGGGAGCCAAAGAGGCAACATCAAACCTGCCATGAAATTAAGACAGACACATTATGCAAATGAAAAGGAATACATAAAAAAATAAAATATCCGCTAACATTATCTAGAAATACAAAATAGAAATGTGAAGTACAAATGATGTTTTGAGGTTATTTCATGAGCAAATCCAATGCATACCAAAGCCGAAAAGGCAACACAAGAGCCCTCAGTGTAACCGTAGCATCAGAGCAAGCCACAATAACAAAACAGACAGAAATCCTGCAGAAGAAACACTTTCAGCAGTAAGTCATCATGACGATCCGATAATTATCTGAATATAAAATATTAACACCAAATGGACAAGAAACAAAAAGTATTATTTTGACCTGAACATACCTTGATCCAGCCTCTTTAACAAGAAAAGCTGTAACATCTAGGTATCTCCAGTCATTTTCAAGATTATCTTCAGGGTAGAGGTTTGGTTCTGTGTTCATGCATTGTGGAGAAACCGTTTCACAAGGATTATCATCTGATGCTGTCATGATAACATCTTCAGGTGCTTCAACTTCCTTGGCATTTTGTCTTTTCATGTAACTGTTGTGTCTCAATGGCATATCCGTCGAGAGCCACTGGAATGACAATGAAGACATGGTTGATGCTGATGAACCTGTGGAATTATTTTCATTCTTCTTGCCCATCACACTGCATATAGCATCCAGCCTATTTTTGGCTGTTGTCACTGTTTGTTTCCAAGCAGTGACAACCCTTTTTGCACCAACAGATATTAATATAAAAGGATCTCTAGCCTCTACAGTTCCATTTTGTCTGTAAACTACATTAGGGATATCAAAGGGGTCCGGTATGAATACATGCATCTTTGACACAGAGCATATTGATCGTACAGCTGATCCACCAACATGTTCCCCAAGATGTTGGGAGGTTGACCAATTCTCCATGCCTAGCTTGTACCTAAAAATTTACCACATCAATAGTTTGCTCTTGACTTAGAAATTGACCAAGTAGAATTTAAATATTCCAAGCCACGTCATACGTGTTATTTTAGATACTTTCTGCCTAATAAGTGAGAAATAAATACCTAGTCAATCGCACTGTTCCATCTTCACAACCAGTAGCAATCCAACTAGACTCAGCAGCCAATCCATGATTCTCATCTCGAGTACATAATGATTGTCCATAGATAAAGCACAACGAATGTATCTCCCTCCCATGAAATTGCAAATGGAGATTCTGAGGATATATTTTCCTATTATTTTCAGGCACCCAGTGTCTATGAATATATATGACATCATCCTGTCAAGACAGTAGGATTGCATATTAAGCAGGAAATATACAACAAGAGACACAGCCTTAAGACAACCAAATTTGATAATCAAATAACACCAAAAAAACTCAAAAGATACCTTAACAAAAGAAAAGCAGTTCATCTTCTCAGGCAAGTGACCAAGATAATATGAATGAGGACGCCGCCAACCACCACAAGTAATTTGTTGGACCTTTCAGAAAACATCCAACATCATGTGAGCTTTCAAACATGCAGTTAGATATGATATGCGCAATTGTCTGGTTTACAACAACTTGATAGTTATTGTAGATAAATAAAATCCATATTTTGGAGAAATATAGACAAGGCTGCATAGGAAACTTATTTCTCACGTTTGCAAACCAGATAATTAGCTTACATATTCCTATAATTATGGGGACAATGATTTCCAGTCAATGTAACAAGTATTAGATATAGGCATGCGGATAATTAAGTCGAATTGACTTGAGCAGAAGTTTGGGTACAAAATTTTATTCTCAAACTTGAATTCCAAATTTCACAACAATTTATGGAAGCGAATAGCTGTCAGCAATTTCAGATATTTGTGTGATTATCAAATGAGAAGAAAGTATTGAAGCTTGGAACGTAAAAAACAACCAACACAAGGGTGTAACTTTTTCAATTGGGGGGGGGGGGCACCTTTGTTCCTGCAGTTAAATTCCATATTATAAAATTATCTGATGCAAAACCAACTGCATATTTGCCAACAGCAGAATCATCAGAACTGTCAGTGGTGAAGACAGATCGGATTGCACTTAATTCTTTGACTTGCTTCATTCCTATAAATTCCATGCTTTGCAGATCCCTTTCGTACCGCAAATAGCATATGCATCCATCTGCTCCTGTCTGTTTCAGGGGAGGGAAAGGGGTGGTGAAGGAAAATTAGACGACCAAACTAAAATAATGACCTGCCACACGAAAGCAAGAAAAACTTGCATAGTATCTTAATACTCTACAAGTAAGAGGAACATACTTGTCTCTTTATTAATCAATATGGCAATTTCACTATAATAGTTTATTTGTTATTTCAGCATAACAAAAATATGAAATTAGTATGAAGATTATGAATTTATGCTCGGGACTTAAGAATTGGATCATACCGAGCGTATCTCAACTTCATCAGAAGACAGACTAGATATAGAAACACTGTTAACACTTGATACTCCGTGAGCACCTTTGAAATAATTCACTGGTGATGCTTTCATTTCTGTAGTAGCAGAAGTACTGTAGAGTAGGGATCTTGGCGAAGAAAACAGCAGCAGGTTACCACGAATATCCCCACATACTATCAACTGTAGGAAACAGCAAACTATAGTAAATTTAAGATCATATGATGACTCCTCTTGACAAGACTACTCATAATCTTCTTAGATATTTTATAGATTAGAGGCATAATGAATTTCAGTCAGACATATGGTAATTAAACAGATTGATGTTTCAAGATTTTGATTAGGCAATTTTAAGTGCATTAAACGAAGATTTATTACACCATCATATCCAACCTACTCAAAAGATGTTAGTTTATTTTTAAGACGTGCTCAACAACAGCGTAGGAGTTCAAACGACAAAACTGGGAGAGAACATGATGAAATTAACCTCTTCATCAAATGAAGCATCCAGACACATTATTCTCTTCCCAAAGCATGAAGAATAATCTGCAATTAAGCACGCATCATAACTTTCTTCATCAATTAGAGAAGCAGAGTGCAACTTGTGGCATAGCTTCCATAGCTTCAATCTACCACCAGGATCAGCAGTGAAGATGAACCTTCATACAGAAAATAACAATATAAGGGGAAAAAAAAACTTCAATAATTTAAGCATGAATAATACAAGATACAAGTTTTTAGTAGTAAAGTCATGAAGTTCTACAAGGGTTAGAGTCAGAATTTACAAATAAAATTGAAGGATCTATCTTGCGTGACACATGGAAGGATTTTATAAATCAAATTTGTCATATTGCAAGCAAAAATTGAATTTAAAAAATATATATGTAACTATTTGAAGTGTCTTATCGAATGACAATTTCACTATGTAGTTAGCCACCAACTAAAGAAACAAAAGAGTAGAAGCACGAGCTATTTTCCTACAATTATTTCCACTGCTCTAGTTGTACTCATAGGTGAGAAAGATCCTTAATTTTTTATTAATGATATTAGACCATCACCTTAAATACTATGATGTGACATGCAATGTTGCTCTAGGTAGAACTATAAATTACCTAGCTTCTGGCAACTTGCACCAATAAGTGCCTAATAGATGTCTCTCTTCTTCAGCTGGCCAAGTAAAAGTAAATTCAACTTCTTGTTGCCAACCAGTCCCAACTACATGAACGATTGTCATTCTCCCTTTACCATCTCCGATAGCAATCCAATCGTCAAATCGGTCTGAGGAGTCGGAACATTTTGATAATAAGTCCATGCAGATGATTGGTGCTTCCTCACTGACACGAACAAGTTCAGTCCACTCAGCAGCTTCATTATTGCATAGATTGACATGGTACAGATAACCATTGTTGGTAGCCACATAAAGCGAATCTTCATGTGAAAAGTTCAAACAGCGAACGTACTCACTTTTGCTGCAAGAGTGTCATAGAGGTCAGTACCATGCATGATGGGAGAAAAGAAAAACAAATACGATGAGAAGATATTTTACAAAGTCAAAAGTATATGCTTCACGAGAAAGCAAAAGAGAATCATACAACAAAATGAATTCATATAATACCGTCCCTTCTTTAGTATTTTGACTGCATTAGAGCATTTATGCATGAAGAGGAGTATTTGCTAAGAATATACCTGTCCATGAGCCCACCACAACCTGACGATTTCGGTATAGAAAGAGCGAAAGTTTCTTTTCTATCACCAAAATCCTCTGATGCAACTGTTTTTTCTAATCCTTTTGAAGAAATACGAAGCTGATGAAGCTTTATTGCTGAATCAAAACCAGCAGTAACTAGAAGTGAAGAGCCGGGATCATACAAACATCGCCATACTCCCCTCCCACTGTAGAAGACAATAACATTAATAAATTCAAGAGAAGTATGCAAGGGCCCTGGACCAAGAGACTTTCACGGGATCATAAGAGAACCAAGGAGACACTGATATAAGAGAAGTTAAAGTACATGCATGTGTTACAATATTCAACAGGAGGATGCTCGTGTCTTATCATAAAATCAAGAACTAAATTCTCAGACTTAAATTTTTTATTAGTCTTACTTCATCATATAAAATATCAGCAGGGGGGAGCAGAGTAGAGAAAACCATATATAGGAATCTGCAATAGCGATAATGTTATCGGATTTTGCAGCTTACATGTGCTCCTTGATCTCATTGAGTTCTCTGCCATGATGGTCCCAAACACGGCAAGTACAGTCCTCACCAGCAGTGATGATTAACTGCAATTTTAGAAACAAATATAACAGGTCAATGAAATCAAAATAGCATTTTTGCAATGTGGAAATAAACATTTATTTGGCAGATTTACAAGCCCATTAGGGATCGCAATTGGCCCAATTCTTACTCAGGCCTGTGGTGAACCCACCCTGAGCTAACAAAAGGGGTTGTGTGCCAGTTAGCAGGTTCAAGTTTTCAGGGAGAGTGACAGGTTGGATAGGACCCATCCCATATGCAAGGTCAAGGCGTATAAATAGGGTCGGCACCTTTCAGTTAGAATTACTTTGTCATAATTTTCTCCTTCTGAGTTCTGAACGACAGTCTGCTAGCCTACTAGGCAAATTTCTCCCCTCCTTTCTTGCTTTTGAATTTCACCTCCACGGATTTCAAATTCTCCTAACTCGGACCTTTTAAGATATCTTGATTTTGTTACTTTTGGTAGTGCCTCAGTTTACTTAGAGCTATCTATTTCTCAGCTTTAAATGTACAAAGGAGATATAAGTTCCACCACCTAAACTCCTCTGTTTTCTTTGCTTCGAGGTGAGATTTTAAGGGTTCATTAATATCGAATGCTAGGTTCTACCTAATCCTCAGTTTAGTCATCCTTCGAGATTTCTCTCGGTTCTAACATTCAACTATACTCGCTAATCTGCTCAGTTTTTCAGGTTCAGGCGGGTCCACAGGTTCAACCCCACCATGTTGTGGATGCGAAGATGAACTATCAACTCTTAGCTACTAAAATTTTGCCACCTCCCCCACCCCCCCCCCCCCCCCAAAAAAATATTAAATCTTTTGTCCTTCGAATTGAGCTTTGATAGAATGGTAGCATTGTATCAGACTCTACCATACGAGTGACAAAAACTGGTGGAAAGTTGAAGTTGTGCCACTGATTAGAGAGAACCAACATGCATAGCAGGTTCTAAAGGAGAAGGGAGATGAGGTTGATTCATCAAATTGTTACCCTCATCCCACAACCCACATGCACATATTATCTAATTATGACAATGTCGCAGTATATATCTATAACTACCATCCTTACAGAATGACAAAAAGAATCATGAAGATGAGCTTACAGATTCAAATATGCAGCAGTCCCAAATTCTTGCATTATGCCCAAAGAGAACAGGTCCCTCTAATTGACTGACCCCTTCCTGAGCAGCATTGCATGAAATTCCTTTCTCTGCCTGAACCTCCCAAATACGAGCACTGAACTAATCAAGAATTGGCACATACCATAAAAAGTAATGAATCAAGTAATCTTTGGCTAGGTTCACTAATAGAATAGAATGAATATAAAATATTATGTACCTGCGGTCATCAGAAACAGAAACAAGCTTAGTCCCATTAGAGAACCAAGCAATACGAAAAATTGAACCTTCATGCCCAACAAGCCTACTTATAAGAGCATCCCTATAGTTGGGTCCAGCATCACCAGTCAGCTGCAAAAGGTCTTCAGCATGACTTCCAGATTGTCTGGCATGATCCTGAGAAACGACTTTCCAAACAACTACCTGTCAAAAAAGAAAAAGGAAAAAAACAGCTTGATTACTATTTTGTTTTCCATGCTGAAAATTTCAAGTTATCAACTTTTTATACAATAACACTCTGGAGATTGCAGCAATGAACAATAGGATTACGTCATTATATGGCACTAGAGGGTGTTGCACTGAAAAACATGTGAAAAGTTCCAAGGAAACAAGAACAAAACCAAGGTGCTAATTCATTGGAATACTTAATTAATAGTTTAGCAGAAGAGAAACAGGTCGGAGATACTAATGTCATACATTATAGAGGCGCAGATACAGAATTAAGATGATTAACATGTATCTATGCAACTCTATATCATCTTATTCCACACAGCTCAATCTTAGGATCATTTAGTGCCTACATAAGATGAAATGCATACAGGTTACAGCAATATCTCTTTATACACATAGAAGTTGAGTCTTCTTTTAGTCCTGAGGTTTCTAAGTGGGAGTTAGAGGCTTTTTTAGGACAGTAACTAAGGTCGAGTTCATATTCAGGACAAAAAAATTTCGGGCCGACTTTTTAGGACACCAACTTTTAATTTGTGCGTCCGTAGGACAAATTTCGGCCCGAATGCTTATGTGGAGCCCGAATGCGTATGTGGAATGCCACATAGATAAAAATTTAATTAAAAAAAATCATACACTCTCTCTCCTCACTCTCTCTCTCTTACTCACTCATCCCTTTCCTCTCTCTCGTCTCTTTCTCTCCCACCATGCCCCTGCCGCCGCCGCCTTCGTCCAACACCACTAGATCTCTCACCGTCGCCAGAAGTAGCAGGGGTTCCGGCCAAGTGTCAAACCCCCAAATTTTCCTTTCTTTCTCTCGTCTCTTTCTCTTCCACCACTGCCCACCACCGCCGCCGCCGACGTCGCCCAACACCACTAGCCAACTCCCTCCCTCACCGTCGACAGAAGCAGCAGGGGTTCCGCCTCGTTTCACCTCCCTCGTCGCCGTTTACCTCCATCAGCCACCTCCCGAACATCTCCCCACGCCCGTTCTCATCCACGAAGCACCCGTTCCCGCTCATCCTGATCTTCTCTATCTCTCTCTCCTTTCGAAGCACGAGCATCTGCAACAGCGAAAAAGGCAGCACAGTTCGTGCCGCGACCGCCCCTGCTGGTGTTGGAACGACAGCTACGCACTCCGGAAACTGGCCTTGCTGTTAATCTGCCGCCGCCATTGCTTCATCTTCTTCTGCGACTTCACTTTCACCTGATCGATGCAGGTCACCTTCGGCGACGACGGCTCGGGGTTTCGGCAGCAGCGCCGCCTCTTCTCCTGTCGATACTGGTGAGATTCATGGGTGGCAGGAAGCGGTGGTTGGGCTGCAGCTACTAGTGATTGTAGTGCAGAAATAGGAGCATTCAATTTGAGTGTAAAAGAAAGAATTTGAAGAAATTTTGGGAAGGAAAATAAGTGGTTGTGGTGGGATTGTGACGGCGGCGGCAGTGGGTTTTCTGGAGAGAGTGACGAGAGAGAGGAGAGAGAGGAAGGGGATGAGTGAGTAAGAGAGAGAGAGTGAGGAGAGAGAGTGTATGATTTTTTTTATTTTTTTAATTAAATTTTTATCTATGTGGCATTCCATATAAGCATTCGGGCCGAAATTTGTCCTACGGACGCACAAATTAAAAGTTGGTGTCCTAAAAAGTCGGCCCGAAATTTTTTTGTCCTGAATATGAACTCGACCTTAATTACTGTCCTAAAAAAGCTTCTAGCTCTTCTAAGTGGTATACGAGGTTCTCAGAGGCTTAATGGAATCAGCACTAAGACTACTAGACAAACGCAAGGAATTCACACATTTAACTCTACATTAATAGCAGCCGGAAGAATAGGAAAAAGCAAACAGTACATAAGTTCAGAAGAATGTGGAGTGAACAGACAATGAAAAGAAACAAAAGCTTCTTTTTCAGGATAGAAAAGGTGAGCAACTAAGTCGGTCCAAGAAGAACAGGGTGAAGCTGAGTAAGGAGTAAAAAAACATAAGAAAGTTAAAGACATTTAAAGAGTACCTCATTGAAGATAGTACCAGATGCAATACGGAGAGAGTCAATTTCATTCCCAAACATCCTCATGGAGTACAATAGACACCTCTCTAGTCAGCATTGCAAACAAAAGATGATCAGTGCTAAAGACAATATCGTAGCATGCTATAACAAAAGGGCTAGTAGTAATCTCAAATATAAAAAAAAATCTTTTGGATCATACTCAAATATCAAATTTAGAAAAAATAACTTGCATGAGCATAATAAAACACCAAAATGACTCGTAGAAAGAGAAATTGATGACATGGAATTCAAATTCTTAGGTAGTCCTATTGCAACTTCCACCAACATCTAACATTCAACTTTCAAAAGCAGTCTCTGTATCTTCTAATCTTAACCACTATCACACAGCAATGAATATAATATAATTCAAAAGACAAAAGCAATGTAGGAGGAGTGACAACGGAACCCCTTACCAGCGCATTTAACTTCAGAATGCATATTGCATCTTAAGATATCCCAGAAGTGCACATAATTGTCACTGCATCCTATAGCAAGGTAAGAAGAGGCATCCTCACTTGTAGTTGCACGATCCTACTACAGAAAAAGAAAATAAAAAATCACTCCCCACTGCAAGCAAAAACTCATGGAAAGCAAAACCCAAAAAAAAAAAAAATAACCAACAAAACGTTGAAGATCATAAAAGATTCTACACCTTCAGGAAGCATACATCCAAAACCCAATGGCCAAATTTAGGGAGCGAGTGAATAAGAGTCAGTTCCAAATGCAGAAAAGATGCCTGCAGGCTGCCCGGTTCAATCCGCAGGGTGAAAAGCTTAACTCTCCTCTCCCCATAGATAGAAACCCGGAAAGAAATAGCAGAACCCGCCAACTGTTTGTGAAAATTCTCCAAAGAAATCCCATGAACACGAATCCCTTCAAAGACTTCAAACGACTTCACCGGCGTTCCACTCTCCAAATCATACACCATAATCTGGGAGCCAGTCCCTGTTCAATGGAACTATAAGGTTAGTGTAGAATCACAAGGCAGGTAAAACAATAAAAATGTGAGCGCATGTAAAGGAAAATAACCAGCGAGGAGGAGAGGGAGAGGAGAGAGATTGGCGGGAAGATGGAGGAAACAGAGCGCTGCAATTTCTCCGAGATACTGCCCGCGGCGGACCTGCCACTGTCTATGCTCTGTCTCCGCCATGCTCGCTGCCGCTGCTATCAGCTTCTTCCGACTAGAGCAGAATAGAAAAGTTGAAGAAATTTGAGGAGGGTTTAAGGTTTTTGTGAAATTGACTAAGAGACTTTATAATTTCCTAAAAAAAAGACTATAATTTTTTTTTTTTTGAAGAAAAAAAGACTATAATTTAAAACTATATAAAAGGTTAATTAAAAATATTGCGATTGGCTTTAAAAAAAATAGTGCACTTGGAAGCAATGGCCACTGCTTATAGAGAACCAATTTAAGTATTTAACACTCATTAGATTCAAAAGAAAAAAAGAATCTAGAAGAGAAATAAAATAATACTATATGTTAATTAATTCATCAATTTGTTACACTCATCAACATGCACTCATTGTCTAATTCAGTGTATCAACTATCATCAGAAAAAAGAAATTAAATAATGAGAATTCAATGTGACATGATTATAATGTGCTCTTCGCTGTATACATGCCATTTAAAGATGGTTAAGAATCATTACATATCTTCTTTCAATCAATTTTGTTATTCAATATCTTTTTTCAATATACTTGGTTAAGTTTTAGTTTTCAATATGATGAATTCATAGTTGAAACAGCTATATATATTTACAGGAGGCAAACAGAATTAATCAATCAATATAAAACTCTGCGCAACCTATCATCAAAAGTGTTTCAATATATTAAATTAATATATAAAGCTATTCGGTCATACTGTGGCCGGCCACACGCGTAAGAAAAAGAAAATTAATTGTAAAAATGAAATAATCACATTTTCTCTTAGGATTTATAATTCTCTAATTATGGTATATTTCATTTTTCAAAATCTATATTACCTTTTTTAGCTTGTGTAACTGGCCGCAGTGTATCCATATAGCACTACCCATATTAAATATGGCCAAAAGTTAAGGTTTTTAAGAAAAAGATGGCAACTAATACCTATATGTACTAAAGCGCTGCAAAATCTTCTCAATATCAATTTTTGGAAAAGTATCATTCCCAATGAGATAAGAAAGAAAATTTATCTTTATCAGTCAAGTTTAACGGTTTAAGTTCAGATATATACTCCCTCCGTCCCACCGAATATGGCATGTTTTCCATTTTGGGCCGTCCCATCGAATATGGCTTGTTTCCTTTTTGGGAAAGAATTAGAGCTTACTTTAAGCTAAAAAAGCACTTTAGTAGTACATTGTTGACCAAAAAAGCACTTTATTAACTAAAAAGTTACTTTATTACACCTAATTCCCTTTTTCTTAATATCCGTGCCTAAAACAAATAGGCCATATTCGGTGGGACGCAGGGAGTAGTTTTCTATTTTATTTTTTCCCTAAAAAAAAACGTTCTTAATAAAAAGAAGTGCTATGGCTATTAGCTTTTAATTTCTCTTTTAACCTAGACCCTATGCCCACAATCAATTACTCCCTCCGCCCCGCTCATATTGTCTTCCTTTTTTTATTGGGTTGTCTCACTCAAATTGTCTTGTTCCAAATAAAGAAATAATTAACCTTCAAAAGTGATGAGACATACTCATTTTCTATCTTTTTTTTATCTTTATTCTTAATATTCGTGTCAAACAGTAACCAGACAAAATGAGCAGAACGGAAAGAGTATTATTTATTTATCCCACCCTTCCCTTCTTTCCTCTTCAAATTCATGGCAGTCGTCGTCTTCTTCATCTCGGCAAATTTTACCAATAAGCTCAAGCTCACCTCTCAATTGGTTTGGGCTTGAGCCAACCCCAGCCCAAGGGTGACTCCGCCATATGAGAGGATATGAGTAAACAAATCACTTATGGATATGAGTTACATACATGTATAGAAAATATATATTCGTTGTTTATATCGTGGGATGTCGATCAAGTGTTATAATAGAAAGAAACATATTAGTTTTAATATAATAATAATTTGTATAATTTAAAAATTAATTAGTGACTTCATAATATGTTTAATAATCCATTAAATTACACTTAACTTTAAAAGAGATAAATAATAGGAATATATCAAACAAATTCAAATTCAAATTCAAATTCGTGATAGTACGCTCTCTTATAATAATAGTGTGTACACATATTTTAGAGAGAGAGAGTTTAATTTATTCAATGTTATTGAGAAACATTTATAAACATTAAGAAACCACCGGCAGTGGTCTTGCCTCAATTATCAGGTATACAATTGCATTTTTGGAAGGCGTCACAGCCGGGGACACATTTGAAATCGCAGCCTTCATCAATGATTTTTGATGAATATGAAACTTTAGTGTCAGGGGAACAGACGCAAGGCTTGACGTCTAAAACTATGGTGCTGCATCCAAATTTATTACAGTCTGCGTTGATTCCACAAGGCGCTCCTTCAAAAATACTCAACAAATCAAAATATATCACAAAATCAAATACAATCGACAAAATTAAAAATAAGTTATTTTTTTCGATTATCTTACTATTAACACTTATTCCGATTGGTCGCATTTTCATCTTAAAATTTAGTTGTTTTCAAACTGAATAGATATAATTACATCAATACTACTCAATTGCAAACTTATTAAATGCTGGAAAAACTAAATGAATTTACCATAATCGCCCGCAACGGCCAATTCTTGTATTTTGGGACAAGTGCAAACGCCACCCAAACATAATGGAGGACGTATGCCGCATCTGCCTTTGCAATCTTTGCTGGACATACATTTCTGTGATGACGTCTTTACTGTGATTATCCAAAAAAAAAAAAACATGAAATATATTGCAAAAATAATTAAAAAAAACAAAGTGCAAGATTAATAGTGAATATAATTTCAAAATTAAAATGAAGTGTATTTCTTAGATAATGTATATATATAATTGATATTACCAAACATGGCTTTGTTAATTGGATTGGTCAATTACTAACTTTTGTTGAAATCTATACTGCGTAAATATCTTAAGACCTTTCTGAAAAAAAAAAAATTGAATTAACAATTACTCTAATAACTTATAGAAAGTTAATTGTGTGGACTTGACTAGTCTATAGGAACCTTAATTAGTATTGATCTAAATAAAATGTAAAAAACTTTTTATTGGATAGAAAAGGTAGGTAAGAAGAATACACATGAGAAAGATGCTAACCAAGGGCAAATAGCAAAAAGATGACCATGCATATAATCTTTGGAGAAGCCATGTTGAATATTGATGGTAGTTTTCAGAGTTTATATTTTGATTAATTCTTTGTCCCTCATGTATATATAGATGTTTCAACTATGAATGAAATCACATTTTTCATCATATTGAAAACTAAAACTTATTCAAGGATGGTGAAATAAGATATTGAATAAGAAAATTAATTGAAAGAAGATATGTAATGATTCCTTCTATTTATAACTATCTTTATATGGCTTGTATATCGGTTCTGCTCCCCTATCCACCATGCACATTAACGTGTCCACCATTGATGTGGCAATATCACGTGAAATTGGGAGTCAACCATATAAATAAGTATATAATTAGTTTCCTATTAAATTATTTAACAATTTTAGAAACAATATCTTCTAATAACTGATATTGCAAATCTAAACTAACGATATACCTCATGAATTTAAGTACCTTCTGCCAATTTTTCTTCCTTATCTTCAATTTTTTATCACTAGGTACGTCATCTACGTCGCTCATCTTCCACTTTTTTTTTAATAACTTTAATTAATTCATATTGATAGAGACCATCTTCCATTGAACTTTATGAAAGTACTTATTTTACCTCAATATGTGAAAAAAAAAATCATAAAATTCAAGATTACGGAATATGAAAGTCAAAATACCAAAAAACATAACTAATATGATCGTTCTTAAATTTAAAAACCGACCGGCTAAGAAAATGAAATTTTCTCAAAAACCAAAGAAATTCTTGACCGACACATGAAGTAACATTAAGGAGGTGATTGGTATGATGAAATGGAATGAGGTAGGAATGGAATGGATGTAGGAATAGAATGAAGGTAGGAATGGAATGATAAACCTTGGTTGACTCAATTATTAAATTATTTAATAGTTAACTAATTATATGCTTATTTATATGGTTGACTCCCCATCCCACGTGACATTACCACATCAACGGTCGACACGTTAATGATGCCCATGGTGGATAAGGGAGCGGAACCGGCTTGCATATAGTGCTTCCATTAGAGCGAAGATCACATTAATCAACCACATGTTAATAAACTTATATTCATGAATCATCATGAACCAATTGAATTATATTGAAATGGTATGTATACATTTGTTAATTACTAGTTTCTGTGAGTTTTCGAAAAAAAATGTTAATTGGAGGGAGAAAAATGATGTTTGGCACTGGTCTATTTTGTTTATATTTATGATTAGTTTTTCTTTTCCTTTGCAAATTGACAGACACTATTTTACAGAAAAGTCTGACAGAAGTAGTAAAAGTCATAATCTTTTTATGGTGAAATTAAAAAAAGATATGTAACGATTCATTCTCTTTATATGGCATGTATACAACAAAGATCACGTTATAATCATGCTACGTGAAATAAGTGAATTCTCATTAATATTTAATTTCTATTTTTTTTTTTCTTTTGTAGCGATGGCCGATGATTTGATGATGCCGAGTACTATAGAGTCATAGACAGCCACGTGGTGACGATAAACTGATAGTCAAAATATTTTTTACTCATACGATTTAACCCCGTGCCAAGATTCATACGTACTTTGTTGTAAATTAAAATTTGTGAGGAAATTCATTCTAACCAGTATAGAGATAGTGTGTACCTCCTACGACCACTTTTGATAGCGGGTATAAGTAGTACCCACTGACCCACCAATAAGATTATTATATCCATTTTTGTGTATAAAATATTGTATAAAATAAGGAGAAATATTGATATTACCTAGTCAACCTTATAATCAAATAATACGCGTAATTCTTTTACCCTTCTACTGAATTTCTTCATTACATACTCTGATTTATCAATTCATTTCTTCAATATGGAGATAAATCATGCAACATTATCAGGCCCATCATACTTCCGTATAAATAAATTCTACGTATACCAACTTCATACCTTTTTGACCGGAATGCTGCCGGGTATTTCCGCCGGAAGTTTTAGGGACCTCGTCCAACCACACGATCGCAACCGATGGTTTCCAGACGCAGACTCCTTCAACAACACACAACACAGCCCTCGTTCGTTTCCTACTCGGGGCGTAGGGTATTTAGTCGGTATTTATAGAATAAAAAGACACTGGAAGGGATGAGCAAAAGCCCGAACTTTATTTAGGAATTATATAAAACTTATTACAACATAAGTATATCTCCTTTAGGGAGGAGACAGACTTGTTTAGCTACCTATGGTAGCGGAATTGAAATACATAAACTATACTATACTAAGCTAGGAACTATGACAAATATTTATTTTTGAGAGCAGAGGAGATGGTGTTGAAGATCTCTGGTGGATTTTCGATATCCTTCTGCTCTTCAACTTCTTGAAATATATAGAGGTTGCAATTCTCAACCTCCTTCCTTCATTATTGCCTCGGATACCTTGGTTCCGTGGCCAGCCTGTTTCTGACTCAGCGTAGGACCACTGCTGTCGTCCATTATTGAATAAGGACGCCAAACTTTCGGTGCTACTTTAATCATACCGCACTATCTTTGTTTGATAATGCTCCTGCTTTACTTTACCCATTTGTTTTTAGTGGGTAATTACTTTTCCCTCCACCCACTATTGTCTTTTTCTCTTTAGTGGGTGCTCCAGCTCAGAGTCACATGACTCCACCAACCTGTGTCGGGAATCTACTTTTTTCCCGGGGCCCTTGGCGTCCTTGCTTTTGGCAACGCCTTTTGCTCGAGATGCTCGTGGGACCGAGCCTTCTCTTTTCCCTTTCTGGGCATGAACCCCTTCCCGAACTCTGGTTCTTTCTGGTTCTGACACTCCGAACAAACACGCTCGGACCAGTTTCCAAAATGAGCCATGTTACAGTATTTACGATGAGTATCTTTACTCGTCGCAATCTTGTTTTCCCAGAGCAAGGTTCTCTTTCTTTCGAAAGCTTCCTCTGCGAATCTTGTAGACTTTCCTGTCATGGTGTTTAACAGGAATGATCCGTTCACTGAATTCTGAAAGAATTTGAACGGGATTTTTAATTTTGTCCATCTTAGTGAGACAGACCCATAAACCCCATGCTCTTCTTGTGGAGATGAGATCTTCTGGCAATGTAGAGACTAGAGTAGTCTCTTTTTCTGCAGGCGCTTTGATCTTTTCAAGGGCGCGTGCATCTGGTCTTCGAAGCCTAATATAGTGGAAGGCTTCATGGTTTCCTTTCCCTGCTGGTTCTGGGGCTGCACTGATAAAATACAGCTCCAAAATGTCCCCTCGGCTAAGCTGTGGATTGTTAGCCCAGGTATCATACACCGCTTCTAGAATCCACTTGGGTAGATTCTTGATTTCGGCGAATGATGGCGAGGTGGTATAGACTGAAGCTAGTGCTCCGAATTCATACCATCTCTTGACTTCTTGTGGATCCGCATTAGGCATCATCCACACCCGAGGATATTTTTCCGAGACATCAACCCTTATTTTTTCTGGGTTGATACCAGTCCTTGTGTTGAGCTTCTCCCAATTGGCTTGATAAACCTGCCACGAAGAAGAAACTTCAATCTTATCAGTATTAATCTTAGAATTGCCAGTCATTGGCCTAAGATTAATCTCTCCCTCTTTTTCCCCAGAGGTGCTGGGTTGACATGATGGTTCAGAGTGTGATCCCTGAATATCATCTTTTTCTTGGGGCAATGGTTCCGAAGATACCACCACCTTAGAACTCGGGCAAGAGGTATTTGAATCCTCTGCTACAGGTTTAGAGCCCTGTACTCGAAACTCTTCTTTTACCAAAGGATCTTTGGCCACCCGAAGGATTGGTGTTTGACATGCAGTCCAGAGCTGACTCTGAGACCGTATGCAAGCTCGTATTCTCTCGGTGACTTTCGTCTTATCGAGAGTTTGCAATCTTCCTGCTTGTTCAGCATTCAGAATGCACTCGTCCCACTCGCCGGATAACATCTCCAGATTTTCTCTGAGATGTCTATGGGCTAGTAGAATGGAGTTCACATCAGTTTGCTCCATCTCTTGTTAAGAAATCTGCAAGAATATTTTCGTGAGATTTCAGAATGACAATATCAAAAATATAATATTGGCATTCAGCTTGCCATCTAATTAATCTAGCCTTTTCAGGCTTAGATTCCATCTTGTTTCTTAAGAAAGCTTTAACTTGTGTGTTATCAACTTTCAAAGTAAATTTCTTTGCAAGTAAAAATAAAGGCCATTTTTTAAACGCCTTTCTGACTGCAAAGAACTCTTTCTCGTTGATGTGCCATCTTACGGCCTCATCATCTGAGAATAAACCACTGCAGTATCTACAGGGTTCTTCTCCATTCGGAGTGATCTTGGTTAAGACTGCTGCCCACCAATAATCACTAGCATCTGTATACAGGACCAAGTCATCTTCGTCCTGAGGTATCGCGAGCTTTGGGAGATTTTTGCAAACCTCTTTTAACTCCCGCATCCCTTGTCGATGTTCTTCTATCCAGATGAACGGAACATCCTTTTTCAGTAATGTACTGAAAACTTTTCTATGTTTTGCGAGATCTTTAATAAATGGTCCCGCAAAATTAACAACTCCCACGAAACTCTGAAGTTGTTTCTTTTCTTTAAGATCTTCAGGAAAATTCTGGACCTTTTGAACAATATGGTCCTGTAGAATGATTTCTGCTTCATCGATCTCAATACCCAGAAATTCCATTTTTCGAGTTGCAACGACAGCCTTCTTTTCAGACAGCACTAGACCTTCTTTATAACAAACATCTGCAAAGATCTCAAGATGTTTGATATGTTCTTCCATATTTTTTGATGCTATTAGAATATCATCAATATAGACGAACATAAAAGAAAAATAATCTTTAAATAGATTATCCATCTTTCTCTGAAATATTTGAGGCGCATTAGCTAACCCCATTGGCATTACGTTCCAAACATAATGCCCTTGTGGAGTAGAGAAGGCTGTAAACTTCTTACTTCCTTCCTCCATGCGAATCTGGTAAAAACCTGATTTGCAATCAAACTTAGAGAAAACCTTAGCATTCCTAATGCAGTTAATAAGGTGTTCCCTACTAGGGATAAAATATCCATCAAACTCCAGAATATCATTAATTCCTTTGTAATTAATAACTAATATGGGTTTACCTCGTTTGATCTCACCATGATTTCTTACCAGAAATCCGGGACTGCTGTAAGGCGAGTTCCCTGGTTCGATTAGTTTTAAATCAAGGTGTTCCTTGATTATCTCCTTCATATCCTGTTGATCTTTGAGGTTCATCAGGATTGGCCTGTATCTAACAAACTCATACTCCTTTTCTGGCTTTACCTTCAAGGTTGCATTGAGCTTGTTTCTATCCCACCATGCCAAAGGATTCTCATTATAATTTCTTTTGATTTTTCTTTTGACATCTTCTAGGGATACCTTCACCTCTTCCCTAATATCTTGATAAGATATTAAAGAAGCTTTGAGGATCTGAATCTCTTCATCTTCGAGATCCCAATCCCTAATACAGCTTAGCACTGCTTCGTTGAATCTCCTTTGATCTTTCATCTTTGGGTGTCGAAGTCTTCCTTCATCACCACGCTTGCTGCGAAAACTCAATGGTATCTGGCGATTAAAAGCCCCTTTGAGCCTCTGGACAATGATCTTGTGATCGCAAATGGTTGTGAATACCAATTGCCTTCTTTCATTATCCTGCATGTATCTTTTGAACATCTGTAGGAAATTGTTCCCTAACAGAATGTCTGCACCTGTATCATGGAAATAAATTGATGGAGTTTTAACCTTATACCAAGGTGTACCTCTGGCTCCTCCAATTAGAATTTCCGTCTCTTTTACTCCTTTAGCCAAGAGTAAAATTTTCTTTGAGAAATCTCTTCCTACAATTCGGGGTAGATCATCTTCTACCTCTGACGGGAAGACTCCTCGTTTTGCAGTACAAATTCCTGCACCTGAATCAATATAAGCAGCAAAATATTCTGCCTTATATTTTTCATATAACATCCCTATAGAGATGTATATGGAGAATGGACTCGTCATTCGATTAATAGTTTTCTCCCATTAATCGTGATTTCCATTCCGTCTTCTTTATTTACCCAAGGTTTGTGATCCTCAAGGAAATCCAAACCCAAAAGCAAAACTGCATCCCTTCCGGCTCTGCCTTTGATCTCCATCACCTGTCCCCCAATTTCCAAGGTACCTTTGTAATGATTGATCTCTGGCTGCTGCAGATAGTAAAGAACATTACAAGGGAAGTTGGTTTCCCTTGTAGTGTCAAATTTTACTATCACTTCTCTCCATCCCTCGGGACATTTCAGATTTACTGGAACTTTGTTACTCTGAGATGTTTGAGGGTGTGGCTCTTCTCGGATAAGACTCCGACTCCTTCCATATGGCAAAGACATAATTCTGTCTCCTTGGAAAGATAATCTCCCTGAAGTTATCCTGAGACTTTGGTCGTGTCTCATGACTTCTCTATCTCGGATTTGAATATCCACATTCTTTAACCGAACAATTTCAACTCTATCGGGACAAACAGCTGTTGTCACCTTGTTGAAGATATCTGGTATCTCAATAAACTTCTTTCCCAGAAATAACTCAGTGTGATGTGAGTTGGAAAGAGCATATGATACCTGATAAGTAATGGAGTAAGGTCTGTTTCCTTCCTCCAATAAATCCTTGCGTTTAAAGTCCTGATAAAGAGTCAGGGCTTTGCTGAAATGGGTATCATTAAGATTGTAAGCAATCTTTGGATAGATGATTCCCACCACTTGTCCTGCACAAAGATCTCCCGCTATTGTTCCCAATACGGAATCCTTCAGATTTTTAACTCTTTTATCGCATATAGAGATATCAATCGGCGTGTGAACTCCAGTAAAGAGGGCCGATTTTAACATCAACTGGATTGCTCCGATATGGATCCAGTTTATCTTTTCAGCGACTTCAGGCTTCATCTTTGATAGATCTTCCCTGATGTCACTGGCTGGAATCAACTGCATCTCCACTTGATTCCCTGTAAGCTCTATAGGAAGGGACATTTCTCGTCTGGTAATTCCATAGACGATCTGTTGTTTCCTGCTCCTTAGATTAAGGTTCCTTAGAACCTGATCTATGTTGCTTGCTGAAAAGCCTTGATATTTTTGAATATTTAGACTCTTCTTCATGATTTTGTCAATCATATTTTGAGAGAGAGTTGTATGACTGGAGAATCCCGTCTGGTCCTCTTTCTCATGATGAACAATAACTGGATCAGTCTGACTCCGATCTAATTCCATCAGACCACTCTGAATCTTCTTCGCTGAAGACTTCTTCTTATTCATATATACTCTCATCTGAGGGTATATCTTCGAACTGATATACTTGTACCAATTCCTGGTAGTAGACGGCATCTTCGATATCCAGAGTGGATTCGAATTTATTGATACCTCTTCTCTCGTTGTCAGGGCAATTTGTGGAAATATGCCCCTTTGCACCGCACGTCCAACAGTTGCAATCCTTGAAACTTTCATTAACTCTAGTATGAGTTCTTCTGAAAGTTTTCTTTGCAGGTGTCCTTCCTTGGGATTTATTATCTCCTTGGAATGGATACCTATTCCTCGATGGTCCATTTCTTTGGCCGGATTTGTAAGATCTAGCCTTCTGTCTTGACCATCTGGTTCTTGGTTTCCAAGAATTTCTTTTTGGATCTCCACCTTTATAATAGGGCTGAAACCTATTTTTCTTGTATTTCTTCAGCCTCGGTGGTTCTCCTCCAATGATCGTTGGCAGATCATTGTCCTTACAGTTTAGAGGAGCAAATTTGTTAATCCTCCTCAGTTTCTTCAAGTTCTTCAGAGTTGTTGCTTGTTGACACCACTCTGAGAGCTTCCGATGTACATATGACATCCTTCTTGCGACGTTCTCAGGATCACCTGGTTCGTAATCCCGAATCAACATCTCTTTCCATGGGCTTGGAAATTTCAGAAAGAAAATTTCCAGTGTCACTCTATCATCAACTTTAGATTGATGTTGATAAAGAGTAAAGAGCTGTAGAAACTTGTTGAGCGATTGTTGATCCAAGACCGCAAGTCTTAGATTATACAATGCCATCAAGTATTTCTTTCTCTTCTCTAAATCATATCCTTCGAAATATCCTTCTCCCAGAAAATGGTTTTTAAAAAGTACGGCCATATTCTGGACATGTTCCGTATAGTTTTCACTATCAAAACATGAATTCTTGATGTCCACAGGAAAGAATTCCCATGTTGTCTTGACCACTCCTGCAAGACTCATTTCGAGGATTCTAACGAATCCTTCCTTGTTCAAATCGAGAGTTGCTGCTGCAATTCTCAAGGCTGACGTCCACTCGTCAATTACGGATTCTCGATCTCTGAAATTTACTTCATCGAGGTCGAGCATCACTCCGTAAGGATGGATAGGATCCAGGGTTGCCTTTCCATAGGGTGTATCTTGCACCTTTGGATGCGGCCTTCTTGCCCTTGTCCTTCTTGCTGCCATGTATGCATCATTTGGGGTATGTTGATCATACCTTGCTCCAGTCTGAAAATCCTGGACTGCATTAATGGCTCCGGGTGCATTTTGAAAATCTTGTTGATTTCCAATGATAGCTCCTGGTGGAAGTTGATTCACCGACTGTGGGTTTTGGACCACATTCTGGTTCATTTTTAAATCAACCATCTTCATGTTAGCAAAGGATTCTGCTAACTCCTGGAAGTCGTCAAGCTTGATTCGTTCAAGATTACTCATTTTTTCCTTTCACGAATCATCCTTCTCAAGGTCTCCATGTTGGGATCCTTTTTGGTTTCTCCCACTGGCTTTGGATATGTGGGTTCATTACCAAAAGGATTTCTCCCTTGACTGGAACGTGGCTGTTGCTCCAGCTTTTCAATCTTTGATTGGATCTCCTTCAGGATATTATAAATTTCATCCTGTTTCATAGCAATCTTGTAAAGATCGCGTGGTACACCATACAGGCTATCGCCATAATGTTGTACTGTCTTCTGTATTTCTCTTAGATCCGCCGATATCTTGGAGGAATCTGGAGAAATTTCTTGATATAAAATAGTAGATGATACTCCTTTATCTTTCTTTTGTTCCATCAGGGCGGTATAGCATATAAAAGCTAAGTCCAATTAAATCCCAGATTGACCCAATGGTCTCTTCTCATGGCATGTTCTATCTCCCATTCAAGGAGGATACAACCATGTAGAAGATCTTCTTTTCTTTTGATTCCTTGGATGCAGGAATCAATCAGTTCTTTCTCCTGGTTATGCTGAATTAATATATCCAGCATATTTCTCTAGTGTGTAAGAACACTCTGGTGTCTCGTCCTTCTTTTCTTCATAATTTGGAGACGTTCCTGGAAATGTCCACACCTTGGACATTCTTCTAGATCCATAAGATATGATTATTATGATGGTTCCTTCTCATGGTGTTTACCACTTCGAATAGGAGATCGCTCAGATCTGAATCGTATCTCCTTCTTGCCTCAATTTCTTGAGTTAAAGGCTCAATGTATTCGAGCCTTCTTTCCTGTACGACTCGAGAGTCGAACAATTCTCTCCAGTATGTTCTTAACATCTGGTTTCTTTCTCTTTTTATCTCCAGATCTTGGAGATAATTCCTGTAACACTCGCATCTCGGACAATTGTCCGGATCCATGTTTTTCTTGATGTCTCCTCCGTTAGGATAATACTTAAAGCAATGAATAAAATATAATTCCTTAATAAAAACCAGGGCTCTGATACCATTTTAGAAGCGAAGGATCGATTAGCAAAATATGTAATAAAGAAATACGTAGCTATCATTTTAACAGCTAAAATAGGAGGGTAAATACATGATTTTATATGATTTTGGTTAACTAGTCCAATTTTTCCCCATTTTTCACACAAATAAGACACCTTTTTAGAAAATGTCCCAATAGATATAATTAGAAAAGTCAAAAGTCTTGGTGGTTATGTGTTATACATGTCTTCAAAACTGGTTATGGGGGGTATACACTATCACCATACTGGATATACATAAATAATACTCTTAAAATTTTATATATATTTCACAATGTATTATTTCTTCTCCTTTTCAATTATTTCAACCGGTGAATTGCAATTTTTTTATAAATAAAATGTATTAATTTCTTCTCTTTTCAAATAATTATCTTACTATTTTATTGTAAATAAAAAAAAAACAAGCAGAAAATTAATAAAGCTTTGTGCTCTTAGCGAGTATATTAATTTGGATGAGTTGATTATTGTTGATTATTGGTTTGGGCTTGAGCCAACCCCAGCCCAAGGTTGACTCCGCCATATGAAGATATGAGTAAACAAATTACTTATGGATATGAGTTACAAGCAATGTTTTTAAAATCGAACCGGAGGCCGAACCGGCGAGGCCTTCGGGTCATGGTCAATTGGTTCAACCGGTTCAACCATGGTCGAACCGTTTCACAAATAAATAAATAAAAATAATAATATAATATATAACAAATATAGTATATGTATATATTCTCAATAAAATATGCAAACTTTTAGAATTTGAGCATACTTTTATAGATTAACTGTTACTATAATAATAAATAAAGTTAAATAAAGAATAACTAAGAGTGTTGGTTTGATGGAGTGTTGGTTTGATGGTAGAAGACTTAGACTTTGGTATGAGAGGTCAAGGGTTCGAAACTCCACCACAACATTAAATTTTTAGGCTTAAATAGCAAACCGGACGGTTTTTAAAAATCGCCCCCGGTTCCATAAAACCTGCGGTTCTAACCGGTTTTGCCCGGTTTAGACGGTTCGATGGCGGTTTTTTCATCAGCCGGTTATTTAACATTGACCGAACCGGTGCCAAGGCCGGTTCCCGGTTCGACCGGTTGAACCGGCCGGTCCGGTTCGAGTTTCAAAACACTGGTTACAAGTGTATGTAGTTAGATGTATAAAAAAGATATATTCGTTGTTTATATTTTGGGATGTCGATCAAGAGTTATAATAGAAACATATTAGTTTTAATATAATAATAATTTGTATAATTTAAAAATTAATTACTGACTTCATAATATGATTAATAATCCATTAAATTACACTAACTATAAAAGAGATAAATAATAGGTATATATCAAACAAATTCAAATTCAAATTCAAATTCGTGATAGTACGCTCTCTTATAATAATAGTGTGTACATATATTTGAGAGAGAGAGAGAGTAATTTATTCAATGTTATTGAGAAACATTTATAAACATTAAGAAACCACCGGTGGTGGTCTTGTCTCAATTATCAGGTATACAATTGCATTTTTGGAAGGCGTCACAACCGGGGACACATTTGAAATCGCAGCCTTCATCAATGATTTTTGATGAATATGAAACTTTAGTGTCAGGGGAACAAACGCAAGGCTTGATGTCTAAAGCTATGGTGCTGCATCCGAATTTATTACAGTCTGCGTTGATTCCACAAGGCGCTCCTTCAAAAAATAGTCAACAAATCAAAATATATCACAAAACGAAATACAATCAACAAAATTAAAAATAAAATATTTAGTTATTTTGATCATCTCACTATTGAAATTTATTCCGGTTGGTAGCACTCACATTTTTTAGTTTAGTTGTGACCAAATAATTGAATAGAAATAGTTATAGCAATACAATTGAAATTGCATATGTATTAAATGCTGGAAAATTTGATTGAATTTACCATATTGGCCCGCAGCAACCAATTCTTGCATGTTAGGACAAGTGCAAACGCCAGCCAAATTACATAGTGGAGGACGCGTACCACATTTGATTTTGCAATCTTTATCGGTCACACATTTTTGTGAAGATGTTTTTACTGTGATTATCCGAAAAGGGAAAACATGAAATTTATCACAAAAAATTATTGAAAAAAAACAAGGTAAAAGAATATTGAATATAGTTTCACGATTAAAATGAATTAAGTTTATTTCTTAGATAATTAATATATATTTATATATGAATTCACATTACCAAACACGGCTTTCTTAATTGGGGTTGGTCTTACTTTATGTTGACAAGTATTACAGGCTCAATATATTATTATTATCTTAAGGCATTTCTAATTTTTTTAGAATTAATAATCAACTGTTACTAATAGTAGAATTTAACGTGTTATAATGTGATTTGTATAATATAATCTATTGGAATCTTTATTAGTTTTGATCTTAATAAAATGTAAAAACTAGACAAGAAGAATACACATGAGAAAGAATTGCTAACCAAGGGCGAACAACAAAATAATGACCATGGATATCAGCTTTGGAGAAGCCATGTTGAATATTGATGATAGTTCTCACAAAGTTTATATTTTGATTAATTCTTTTTCCCTCATGTATATATAGATGTTTCAACTATGAATGAAATCACAATTTTCATCATATTGAAAAATAAAACTTAATCAAGTTTGGTGAAATTAAAAAAAGATATGTCACGATTCATTCTATTTATAACCATCTTTATATGGCATGTATACAACGAAGATCACGTTATAATCATGCTATGTGAAATACGTGAATTCTCATTACTTAATTTCTTTGTTTTTTTCTTTTGTGGCGATGGCCAATGATTTGATGATGCCAAGTACTGTAGACAGCCACGTGGTGACGATAAACTGATAGTCGAAATATTTTTTACTCATACGATTTATCCCCGTGCCAAGATTCGTACGTATTTTGTTGTAAATTAAAATTTTATATATATTTCACAATGAATTTCATCTCCTTTAATTTTCATTTATTTCAACATGTGAATTGCATTTTTTCAAAAATAAAATGTATTAATTTCTTCTCGTTTCAAATAATTATCTTACTATTTTATTGTAAATTAAAAAAAAACAAGCAGAAAATTAATAAAGCTTTGTGATCTTAGCTAGTATATATTAATTAGGATGAGTTGATTATTGTTGAGTGAATTAAAATATATATTTAGGGAAGCTCTGCTACATAGGCCAACTCATGAGTTTACTACTTACTAGTAAATTAAATTTGCATCTCATAACTAACTAAATCAGCAGCCGCAGCCGCAGCCGCATGATTATTACTCACAAAAGAAATTAAATCGAAGGGAAGGCATGGAATATTTTCCCGACAAGATTGCAGATGTCACAATATTATTGGCAGCCTCTGAGTAGTGAATTCCATCCCAGCTTATGTGTGGCTCCGACACTTGATCACACCACGTGCTTCCTGCAACCCCACATTCCACCTTTGGATCGTAGTTGTACGGCGCTCCGCCATATCCGCAGCATGCCATCAACGGATTCACCTTGAAACCTAAATAAATACTCATATGTTAATTTCTTTTAATTAATTTGTTGTGAATTTCACTTATATATAATAACTCGTCTCACCGTAGGAGGAAGAGTTTGCGATGAGGCCGTACTTGATGGAGTAAACATCCACATACACAATAATGGAATCTTTCATCTCGTGACGTAGCTTCTCACATAGATCCTTCAGTTGGGAGTTGAACATTTTGGCAGCTTCGTTCATGCGAGTGATGCACCCGTGTTGATCAACTTGAGATGCATTTGGTTTCTGAGTGCTGAGTTTTTGAGGCAGACACCCCAAGGGCCCTGTGTTATGCACCCACAACTTTCTGCCACCTTCTTCGTATATGGCCTGCGACCACAATTAATTAATACTCCCTCCGTCCCATCCCATTATTGTTGGCACGTTTCTTTTCGACACGGGTATTAAGGCAGTACGTACTCACCCGCATAGCAGCCTCAATTAGTGAGATGATCAAAGGGATCCTTTGAACAACCTGCTCCCGGTCCTTTTCGTCTGGAAATTTCTTGAATATATTTGATAAATCATTCTGTCCGATGTCCATCGTGTATAGGGCGTTCTTGAAATCATCTTCTCCAACTAGATTATAGTAAATATTCCTGTAACCTGCATGCAGCTCCATCCACAACAAATCAAATAATTATTATATAATTAATTAAGCTAAGGTGCAGTCTGCTGCAGCTAGTGTAACCTTTAAATTGGAGCAGGATAGAGTGATTGTGGAAGCGTTTGAATTGACGAATTTGGACGTCCAAACTGAAGGCACTGAATCTAGTGGCTGCGCCGCTAACCGCGAAGTTAACTCCGTTCGAGAAATCGGACTCGAGGGATTTCAGATAAGGACTCAAGTAATCAGTCTTCACATTTTCACCTGCACCATCCATATATGTGATAGTCAAAATTTACTTAATTGTATGAATAAAGAAAGAAATTAAAGAATATATCTTAATTAATTCGATCGGTAGCTAGCTTACATAG
Source organism: Agastache rugosa (assembly GCA_031470985.1). Classification (NCBI taxonomy): domain Eukaryota; kingdom Viridiplantae; phylum Streptophyta; class Magnoliopsida; order Lamiales; family Lamiaceae; genus Agastache; species Agastache rugosa. The sequence goes on from CM062609.1 coordinate 189,521, forward strand.
GAAATCAAGGATGAGGCGACCATCACATCCTCGATCGGTTAGGAAGGGGCGGCCATCGGCAGCGTATCTCAGACCGTATCCCATTGCAGCAGCATATCCACCGGTGTCGGAATTCGAATCGCCGAAGTTGAATATCACCGGTTTTCTGCTACATTGACACGTAGCAGATGGGACGTAGAGGTAAAACATGATAAGCACCACATGAACAAATATTGCAAGGAGAGGTGAAGCCATTTTTTTTTAAATTTAATATTGAGAAATGTATGAGGACTAGGACATATATATAAGGTTAATCAACGGAGGAGATGATTTGGTAATCAAATATTTTGCACGTGCCACTCGATCCCTTGTCCCTAACAAATTGCATACTTAGTTAATTAGTCTGCTAATCTCTATCTTAATTTCAATTCCTCTCTCCATATTGTGAAAAATTGATCATGTAGTGTTCTGCATCATGTACTGTTTCCTAGTGGTGACAATGACATTTAAGGAACACAGCACGCCATATGATGCACTATTTTCATTTTTCATTTTCATATACATCCAAACAACCAATTTAAACCGGGTCGGACCCGGGTCAAGCCGTTGACTTTTCATTATTTTTTTCGAATTATTTTTTCGTTTTTTTTAATAAGGTGTGGTGCATCTCAATACACTGTGTGATGCATCTCATTTCATGTTGTGGTACATCTCATTACACAGTGTGATGCATCTACACATTGTGATGCATCTCATTATACATGGTAGTGCATCTCATTACACATAGTGTTGAATCTCAAAATGCATTGTGGTGCATCTCATAATACATGGAGATTTATCTCATACACTATGTGGTGCGTCTCATTGACTTTTACGAATTTCAGTTTTTTTTTATTTCCGCCTTCGACTCTGATTTTAATTTATAGATAATGATTGTGGCAGCATTAATGTTTTTTAGCTCGCTCCGAGGCCTTCGGCTCCCCTTGCTCGACTCTTGAAAAAAAAAAACTTAAAAAAAAATAAAAAATAAAAATAGTGAAAAAGAATGTTAAAAAATTAAAAAATGGTTCATCCCAATACACTTAGTGGTGCATCTCATTGCACAGTGTGGTGCATCTCATTACACGTGATGGTGCATATCATCTGACCCTTAAAAAAAATTCGAAAAAAATTGAAAAGTCAACGGGTTGACCGGATCCGACCCATTGACCCGGATCCGACCCGGTTTGATCCGGATTAGATCTGACCCTCCATCCCTTATAGATCTATGGTGGAGATCTATTCCTATTTCTTAGGTTAAGATCCATTCTTATATGATCATCTCCCTATATATATATATATATATGTATATTCATTTTCATATAGTTATTTAAACATATGCAGAAATCAAATGAGGCGTAGTCCAAAGGTTCTCACATTGCACATCATATTATATGTTAGATCATATAGACATTTTTTTAGAGTAATTTAAGCTAGCTAGCTCATATAAACATTATACATTATTATTATGTAGAAAGCAGATTGAGAGACACTTCTACGGTTAATTGAAAATTAAAAATTCTAATTGAAGGCTTAATAAACCTTAATTAAGATTAACAAACTACAATTATATTTAATTAAATATTAATTAATTATTTTTTTCTATAATTAAAATATATAGGAACCACACTCTGCTTTTATTTGTTATTGAATAGTGGTCAGTCCCATAACGTACGTAATTACACGGTAATTCTTTCTATATATAGAAGATATCTATGACTTTCAAAAATTAAAATGATTGAAAAACCTCTTTTTTATTAAATGGTTAGAAAAATATTTATTCAATATATCCAAAATGATTATTTTAACATTCATCCCTATATTATAAAAATAAACACCAATTCTATTCAATACCTATGCCACGCCATATTTATAATAAACTAGAGATGATGATCAAAGTCTGAATGTGCCATTATATTATCTATTGTATAGTTTTTTTTAATAGTTTAATCTATTGATGTACAATTTATAATATCCATGGTACATTTAACATATATTCCTAATAATTAACAAGATATTGTACATATATACATGTACATTTAACACATATAGGCATTTAGGTGTGTAGTTGTAGTAGATTTCAACAAAGCTACTTTTTAGTTGTCAATCCGAATGAAGAAACATTAAATCCGAATAATTACCGGCCGTGCATGTGTTTTGTTCTTTCTCATAATTGTATGCAAATAGTTTGGCAATGGATCTTTCATAGTAAATTAGGCAACGCGTTTTGTTCACATTGTTATATATCTTTTTAATTGTTTTTACATTGATATTGAGATCATTAAATAGAGAAATTACATAAAAATTAAAGTTCATTTATTTAAAGTTAAAAGGAATAAAGAATACTTTGAACTTTAATTTTTTCACAAACTGTTCGGTGAATATGCCACTCCCTACCATAAGCCAATTACATACCAAATAGCTGCTCATCTTTCCTTCATCTCTCTGTGAAATATTGATCATGTACTGTACCTTTTTCCTATAAATTCAATCATGTAATGTTTTCCTTATATTGAGATTTAATGAACATAGCAATAGCATGATGAACTACACTACTATATATGGACGAAGTGCATGTGTTTTGTTCTTTGTTATAATTTTATCCAAATAGTTTGGCAGCGGATCTTTTATATTGAAATTTGGTGATGCTTGTTGGTGAGCTGCTCACTTTCTGTGAGCATCGTTCAACATTTGTCCGTGGTAGCATTTTTTTATAATTTTTTTCTTATTTTTATTCTATTACCTCATACACTGATATTTGAAATCATTAAATCTATAAATATCATAATCAAAGCTCAAATTATTATTATTTAATCATTTCTTTAAAGTTAAAGGGAAAACAAATAAATCAAACTTTAATGGATTTGGATGTCGCTTCCGATCAAAACTTCAAGAAATTGGTTGGGAGAGATAAAAGAGGAAAAATAACAAATCGAAATATAATGAATTTAAATGTTGCTTACGATCAAAATTACGAGAAATTGGTTGGAAGAGATAAAAGGGGAAAAAGAAAATATTGGAGGAGATGAAACCAAATGACGAATGTTTAGATTAAATTAAAATAAAGAGCAATATTTGAGCGTGTTTGTGTAAATCCTATCATCCGGTTAACAATTCCGCGACCAATTAGACTGAATATTTGTAGAGAGCTAAAGAGTGAGTCAAATTTATTCAATATTATTGTTGAGAAACATTTATAAAGAGTATGAAACCACTAATTGTGGTCTTGTCTAAAAAAGGATTAAGGATCATAAGGTTTACAAGTGCAAGTATTTTGAACAATGTCACAGCCCGGCTCGCATTTGAAATTGCAATCTTTAACTATCACTTTTGATGATGAAACTTTAAAGTCAGGGTAACAGATGCTATGACGCCCGGGGCAGAAGTACGAAGTGATCGCCTATGCAGAGGCACGGACAAGGAGCGGCTCCGTTAAGACTTCAAAGCCGAGGGGACAGAAACGAACCGAAACACACCCGAATGAGAGGGATTCCGAGAATACGTTGGAATGGGACGGCATATTCGAGGAGAGCTTAAAGGAATTGATTGGGCAACTCATATCAACAAGATGCATCTTCTTTTCTGGGGCTCATTGTGAAAGAACTCCAAGGTTAAGCGTGCTTGGTCTGGAGCAATTCTATGATGGGTGACCTTCTGGGAAGTTTTCCCAGGAAGCGTGCGAGTGAGGACAAAGCACGCTACAAAGGACTTGTGATGGTTGCGTGCTCGACATGTAGAAAGAAGGTTGGGCTCACCGTGATTCTGGTGTCGGTGCGGCGTTACATTCTGCGGGACCCACAAATACCCCGAGAAACACAGCTACACCTTCAATTTCAAGCTGATGAGGCGAGAGGCCATCGCCAAGGCCAATCCGCTGATCAAAGCCGAGAAGCTGGAGAAGATATGATGATTGATGATCGTAGCAGTCACTTTGTTAGACTTTTTATCTCTCTGAATGAATGATGGTGCAGATTGATCCATCATTTTAGATTTGGCAGCCGCCGGTAAATCACTGTAGAAGACCGTGTGAATTTGATGTGTAATTTTTATATTTTCTTAAATTTACTAATTTTCTCCTTTTCATATTAATACTATTGCAATATCACCGTGTTTGGAGTTATGGCAATTTGCATTAGCATTAAATAACAAATCTATTATCAATTTAAAAAAGAAGAAGGAGAAGAAGAACGGTGTTTGAGAATTTTCATAATTCAAAGTCTAATGCATAAATATAAACAATGTAATGCACAAATATTATACATGTAATGCATTAATTATCAAATACGAATATGATAATGTTTTAATTGTACAAGTACACTTTATAAATCTTATTTGTTCTATATTATAAACCATAAATGAGGTGTCAAAATCAATATTTGTTCCAGATTAACAAAATACATTGATGCATCAGATATGTGATATTTATGCATCACTTTACAGTAATTAATGCCTCACTTTACACTATTTTATGCATTTCATTTTTGCACAGAACAAAATAGCGAAAATTACCATACTAACCTTACTTAAGTACGAATATGATATACATAATGCCTAATTAATTGTGATATCATATACGAATGCAAATACGATATACGTATTGCATAAATGAATGATACTACCAACAAAAACATGCCTAGTGCATACATCTAGACAATATAATGCAAAATAAAAATATAATTAATGATACTACGTGTAAAAAAACACATTCGATGTAAATGCATAAATTTAAAAAGTTTAATGCACAAATAGTATATATATATAATGCATTAATTATGGTAATTAGTCTTTCACTATTATGTGCATTTAAAGTTTCATATTAATGCACCATAAAATTGTACTCAAAACAACAATTAATAAATACGAATATGATATACATAATATTTTTAATTGTATAAATACACACTTTATAAAACATGTTTTTTCTTTATAAACCATGTAAAAAAATATTATTTATTCCACACTGATAAAAAAGAATTGATGCATCAGAAATGTGATATTAATGCATCACATTTCACTAATTAATGCATCACTTTACACTATTTTATGCATCTCGTTTTATAAACTCTATAAAACAGCAAAAATTACCATAGTAACCTTACTTAAGTGAAAAGATGCGGGATTGACCAATTAGTTATGAAATTAAATCATATCCATAGATCTTAGAGGATATATGTCTTGGATTGGTTCATAGTTCTCATATAAATAGGAGTTCCTATTTGATCATCTCCCTATATATATATATATATATATATCTGTTTCAACTATGAATTCATCATATTGAAAAGTAAAACTTAACCAAGTATAGTGAAAAAGATATTGAATAAGAAAATTGATTGAAAGAAGATATGTAATGATTCATAACCATCTTTATATGGCATGCATATATCGAAGAGTGTAATGCCCGGGTTTTATTATCTCGTCATAATTAAAATATTGTTAATTATTAAAGTTTTGCAGTTCTTAAATTGCTAATTTTCAATTATATGATTTATGGAGCGATCCGTTTCTTAGAATTAATTGCAGAAATCGAGTAACCAGATACAAGATTAGGGTTTCGGTGTCCGATTAAATTTTCGTTCGAGACCTCGGAATTGAGCAACGTCTGCATTTTCATTCACTTATTTTTCGATACGAATCTTTTCCGAAAATTCAGTTTTTATTATTTTCCGGAGAAAATAATCGTACCGTCGCGCCTCAACTTTTTCTCGTTTTCTAAAAAACAAATCGGCATTCCCGACTAATTAAAATATTTCGGATTCAATGGTCTCGACCATTCTCGTCAAAAATATTGTCGTCTAAGAATCTCTTTGCTCGTTTTAATTTACGGTTTAAAACTTAATTATCTATATATTAAAGTTACCTTCACCTATGTATTAAATAAAAACATCTCTCTCTCCCCTTCACTCTCAAAAACCGCATCTCTCTCTTTCTTCTCTCAAAAAAACCGTAGCCACCATTGAAGAAGAATGAAGAGTTTCTTCAAGCTTTCAAGTCTCGATTTCTCTTCACAGAAAAATTCGGATAACCGAATCATTTTCAAATCGACCGAAGCTAAAATTTAAGAGATAATTCACATGGAAAATCACTTCAACAAATTAAATTCATCTTTTAGTCAATTAATGACCAAACATTCATCACTCACTGATAAATGTAAAAACTTCTTCGTTTCGGATTAATCAAGACGAAATAAAATTAATAAAACTCAATTCACGGCGAAATATATCTGCCGGATAAAATTTTCTGAAACGAAAATTTTTCTTTCACTGAAACATCTTATCTTATTCAAGAAGTTAATTAATTTAATTACGCAAGAAAGACGGGGTATTACACTCGAGCTCGGTCTAAACGAATATTTAGCTAGGCGAGCTCGAACAGAGCTTGAACTTGGTTCTTTTATGTCGAGCCGAGCTTGAGCTGAATACAATATTTAAGTCTAAAGGTCATAGTATTTCGATCCATGTTCACCTAAAATTAATAATTTTCTTAAATTATGACCAAAATTAATTTTTTTACCAAGTAAAAGTGATTATTTTTTATTATTGACTCTATTATTTATGTAGGCATGTTGCTTTAAATACTTTTATGGTGTATTTTAAATATATTTTATCTTTTGAAGGCATATTTTTTATGTGCATTCAATTTTAATTTTAGCTATTCATTTTCTATGGTGTAATATTTATGTTTGTTTGTCTACTAGTTACGTTACGTGAGAATGCATGTAAAGAATAATTGTAAAATAATGAAAATTAGGAACTAAAATATCAGTATTTTATGAATTCTTCTTTTTTTTTAAATTAAAATACTTGGAAAATAATTTTTAATTTAAATAGACATTTGATTTGCTTTTTTGATTTTTTTTTCTTTGAAAGGTTTTGAAATTAATCGGATATTTTCATATTATGGGATGTTGCTCATGAGTTGTAATACGACAGTATTATTAACATAATAATAACTTCTATAATTTAAAAGTTAGTCAATGACTTTAAAATAAATAAATTAATGAGGCAAATTCTATTTTGTAATGTCTATGCTCTTTTATAATACTGATTATAAAGAGAGAAAGTCTATTTTATTCAATATTATTGTTGAGAAACATTTATAAAGAGTAAGAATCCACTAGTTTTGGTCTTGTCTCAATAAGGATTAAGGTTTACAAGTGCAAGTTTTTTCAAAAGCGTCACATCCCGGCTCGCATTTGAAATTGCAGTCTTTAACAATATATTTTTATTTTGATGATGAAAGTTTAGAGTCTGGATAACAGATGCAAGAATCGGCATCTGAAGCTATGGTGATGCACCCAAATTTACTGCAATCTACGTCAAATGCACAAGATGCTCCTTCAAAAATATTCAACAAATCAAAATATGTCACAACATCAAACACATGCACTACACAAGCAACAAAAATAAAAATGAAACATTTGTTTCGATCATCTTACTATTAAAATTTATTCCGATTGGCCACATTTTATCAGTTGTGATAAAATAATTGAATAGATATAATTACAATACTACTCAATTGCATACTTATGAAATTCTGAAAAAACTAAAAGAATTTACCATAATGGAGGACGTATGCCGCATCTGCCTTTGCAATCTTTGCTGGACATACATTTATGTGATGACGTCTTTACTACAATTATTCAAAAAAAAAACATGAAATATATATTGCAAAAAATAATTAAAGATGCAAGATTAATAGTGAATATAATTTCACAATTAAAATGAAGTGTAGATAATATATACATAGATATATATATATATATATATATATATAATTGATATTACCAAACATGGCTTTGTTAATTGGATTGGCCAATTACTACTTTTTGTTGAAATCTATACTGCCTAAATATCTTAAGACCTTTATAGAAAGTTAATGTGGACTTGACTAGTCTATAGGAACCTTAATTAATATTGATCTTAATAAAATGTAAAAAACTTTTTATTGGGTAGAAAAAGGTAGATAAGAAGAATACACATGAGAAACAGATGCTAACCAAGGGCAAACAACAAAAAGATGACCAAGAATATCATCTTTAGAGAATCCATGTTGAATATTGATGGTAGTTTTCACAAAGTTTATATTTTGATTAATTCTTTTTCCCTCATGTATATATAGATGTTTCAACTATGAATGAAATCACATTTTTCATCATATTGAAAACTAAAACTTAGTCAAATATGGTGAAATATGATATTGAATAAGAAAATTAATTGAAAGAAGATATGTAACGATTCATACTATTTATAACTATCCTTATATGGCTTGTACATCACTTCCATTAGAGTGTAGATCACATTAATCAGCCACATGGTAATAAACTTATATTCATCAATCATCATGCAATTTAGGAACCAATTGAAATATATTAATGGTATGTATACATTTGTTCTTGCCAATTATTCCATCCGTCCCAATAGCAAGGTTTCACTCGCTTTAGGCACGATTATTAAGAAATAGGAGTAAAAAGATAAAAAGTAGGTCTCATACCTTCTGAAGAGTTAATTGTTTTTATTTTTGGAATGAGATTGTGCTAATAGGACAGATAAAAAAAGAAAGAGGGACTTTGCTATTGCTTTTGGGATGGATGGAGTAACTAATTTCTGTGAGTTTTCGAAACAAAATGATAATTGGAGGGAGAAAAATGATGTTTGGCACTAGTCTATTTTGTTTACATTTATGATTAGTTTTTCTTTTCCCTTGCAAATTGTCAGACGCTATTTTACAGGAAAGTCTTGACAAAAGTAGTAAAAGTCATCATCTTTTTAATTCATAACATGTGCAATGCTATGGTGAAAGAAAGTAAGACTTCTAAATCCAATTTTTTTTAATAAAGTTAAATTTGATTTTCTTTGTGTATGTACATTGTGTAAATGAAATAAAATCAAATTATTACTGTTAAAATGAGCTGGTGTTTATTTTCATAATCATAAGGTGGGGATGAATGTTAAAATAATCATTTTTGCTAGAATAAATATTTCAAGCCATGCACTTTGATAAAAAGAAATAGTTTTTCTGATATTTTTATTTTAGAAAGTTATAAATATCTTTATTATCTGGAAGAGTCATGTACCATGTAATTATATTATCGGGCTGATCACAATTTGATAACAAATAAAAGCAATTTACGATGAACAGTGTAGTACGGTATGAACGAGGTCCATCCAATTTTATTATTGTGTTAATTCAGTCCTTTGGTCAAACAAGTTAGTGAAAATTAAATGTTGTCCAATAACTTTATTTTTATAAAGAGTGAAAATGAAAAATAGCCATACAAGATAGTAAAAACTAAATTTTGTCTACTAACTTAATTTTTATAAATTTTGGCAATATTTTTAAATTTCGGACCATTTTGCCCTTACTAAAGGTGGGGAGTCAAATTTCACATTTTAGTACATTTGACTGATCCCTCTCCCCATTTTCATGCATTCAATTTATGAAAATTCTCTCTCTTCTCTCTTTTCTCTCTCTTCTCTCTCTTTCGTGATTTTCTCTCTCTCGAGAAATCTTAGATCTCTGCCGCCGCGCCGCTCATCTCTATCGTCCAGCTCCTCGCCGTCCATCGTCGTTTCTTTGTCATTCTTCACCGGCCAAAGTTCAAATCAAATACCGTCCAGATCTGAAAAATTCGCATTTGTGTTGAAATCTGCATTTTGTGAGTTTTTCTTTAATTTCTTGTTAATTTGTAGTTTTTCGTTTTGTTTCTTGTGATTTATGTGTTTTCATATTGTTTTTGATGGTATTTGGTGATTGGGTTTAAATCTAGACGATTTGGGTGTATTATTGTTGATTTTCTGGTTCATTTGTGTTGATTCAGCATGTTTCTGTTTGTTGTTAATGAAATGGATGTATTCGTACCAGTAGTATTCGTACCAGTAGCCTGCAATTTATTATTGGCTTGTTTTTTGCTTTGGTGTATTAATTTTTGTTGATTTATGGGTGTGTTGGTATGAATTGACACGTTGGTAGCGCACCGTCGTGGTACGTTGGTACGAATTGGTGTGTTTATCTATCTTTTTATTTTATTTTTTACGTCACGACCACATTTAGGCGTGGTACGCCAGTACGAAGACACCATATTCGTACCAGAGTATCATGTTAGATCATAGTAAAACGGTGCGAAAAATGTCATATTCATACCGGAGTACCACGCTAGGGCGTGGTACGCTAGTACAAAAACACGATATTCAGATCGAAATACCAAATCTTTGATTTTATGACAACATTAGGGCGTAGTACATCGGTACGAAAATATCATATTCGTACCTGAGTATCACGTTAGGCCGTGGTAAGGTGGTGCGAAAATACCATATTCGTACCACAATACCACAAATGCTAGTACGAAAAATACGATATTCATACCGAAGTACCAAATCTTTGAATTCGTGACCACGCCCTAACGTGGTACTCCGGTGCGAATATGGTATTTTCGTACTGGCTTACCACGGCCTAACGGGATAATTCGGTATGAATATGGTATCTTTGTACTGGCGTACCACGTCCTAACGTGGTCATGAATTCAAAAATTCTGTACTTCGGTACAAATATCGTATTTTCGTACTAGCGTACCACGTCCTAATGCGGTACTGCAGTACGAATATGATATTTTCGCACCAGATTATCACGGCCAAATGTGATACTCCGGTACGAATATGATGAGTTCTTATCGGCGTACCGTGACATCGCGACATCTAACCTTGGTACGTTAGTGTGTGTTCGTACCAGTTGTACCTGATATATTAGTACGAATGATTTATATTAGTACCATATCCTAAACTATTTTTTACCTTCTTTTTTTTCAAGGTGCAATGGACCTATAAGAGATATGAAAGAACTCAAGAAATAGGTCATAGTGTCCTACAAAAACTCGAGAAATCAATATTTTGGTTGGGAGCATCTATTCTTTCAACACAGATAAAAGAGTACTTACCGTAGGGATGAAGCTGGATTAAGGATTAGTGAATAAACAATTATTGTTTATAAATAATTTGCTACAATTTCTGATTTGTAAATATTTTTCTATACAATACTAGTATTATTAGTACGTATGCTCTAATTTATCAATTTGTCAAAATTGTATGTATTTTGTAATTTGTCTAATTTAGATATGTAGTTTCTTGGTACAATTGACATCAATGAACCTATTAGGCCAAAAAAATTAATTTCACCGAAACATTCCAAAAATAAAAATAACAAACGTGTTATACAATTGAAAATAATTATCAAACAAATTCTCGTATATATTGTTATTTCATATTCTTCCATGTGCAACAATAAAAAAAGATGGTCTCAGCTGCATGAAAATAATACAGGTACTCTTGGTACGAACAACTCGATATAACATATTTCGTACCACCGTACAGAGGCATGTAACATGACATTTTGGTACGAAAGCAAGAATTCAATGATTCGATTATTCGGTATGAATATCTTAATTTCGTAATCAGCGTATACGCCCTAACGTGGTACTCTGGTACGAATATGATATTTTCGCTCCAGTTTACCACGGCTTAACGGAATACTCCAGTACGAATATAGTATTTTTGCACTAGTGTGGTACTCCGATACGAATATGTTATAATCCGGTACGAATATGGTACTCCGGCACTAATGTGGTACTCCCGGTATGAATATGTTGTCTTCGTACTGGTATAGCATGTCTTAATGTGATCGTGATGCAGAAAATACGAAAAGAGAGAAAAAATGAGCTGAAAGATAAAGGGAGAAAGAGAAAAATGCAACTGAAAAGTGAGAGGAGAGAGAAAATAAGATTCGTTTGATATAAAAAAGAAGGAGAGAAGGAGAGAGAGTGTGTACTTTTTGTTGGGTAGCTAGAGAAAATGAGGAGAGAGAATGTACTTTGTGTGATTTGGTCAAAAGTAAGGACACTATGGGAAGTTTTCCCCAAAGAATAACAAAATTTATAAAATTTAAGTTGGTGACAAAATTTAGTTTTTACTATCTTGTTTGGTCATTTCACACTATTAAGTCTTTATAAATTGTGGCCAACTTTGGGCTGAAGTGACTTAAATGCCATTACTTTAACCTCAAACAAATTTACCTCCCTCTAGCTTATCTATCTCTTTCTCTCTCTCTCTTTATTATTTTTAATAAATTAGTAATTAAATTTAAAGACCTTGTCACAATGGACTCGAACCCGAGACTTTTGGCCTCGAGCGTTAATCATTTTACTACTGTTAGGCCAACACACGCACACCAATTTTATTACTCCCCCAGTCCCTTAAAAGTGTGGTTTATATTTAATTATATATGAGGTATAAAATATTAATGGAACCACATTAACCTGAGACGGAGGGAGTATCTTTATGTTATTTATCATCCCCTAGTCCCCAGACTAAATGAGTTGAAATAGTAACAAGTGAATGATAACAGTGTGAAAACATTATGGAAAAGAACATCTTTTCATAATTAAATAAGAATTTGGTTTGCTAGATTGTTCCATATTTGGGTTTATCACTCATAATCCATCCCCTAGTCCTAACTCTTTAATATTAAATGAGCCGAAATGTATACTTTTAAGTGTAAAATGATTTCATAATAATTAAAATTTATTGTAATAATTAGAATAAAAATGGTTTTAGGAACCAATACTCATAAGATGTGGAAGATCGCAAAAATATTTACTTTTAATCATAGAAATGTATATATTCTTAAGATTACAATATTTGTATATAAGTTGCAATGTTTCATACTAATAGCATAATTTTTGTCTCTAAAATTTTTGCATGCTATTGCACAGGGACAGGAGGTTTACCCAGTGCACATTAAAAATAATTGCTGCGGATTCCCACAATATCCAAAAATAGCATAATTTCTGTGATGATAACTAATTCTAGAAAAAAGCAAATCGGAGGGAGAAAAATAATGTTTGGCACAAGTACAATTTTTATTTTTTATTTTTAGAGGAATGTTTGGCACTAGTCTATTAATGTTTATACTTATAACTAGTTTTTCTTTTCCCTTGCAAATTGCCGGATACCATTTTACAGGAAAGTCTGACGGAACTAGTAAAAAAAGTCATCATCTTATTAATTGATAACTTGTGCATTGATTGGGTGAAAGAGAGGTAAAAGACGTTTAAATACAATTGATCTAATTGCGTTAAATTTGATTTAATTGTGAAAATGAAAAAAAAAACAGATTATTATAATTAAATGAGTTGATGTTTACTTTCGTGATGTGGGGATGAATTTTAAATATTAATCTAGCCACACTGATATAAAAGAGTTTTTCAAACCATTTTTGTTTTTAAAAGTCATAAAATAAAAATATAGAAAATGAGGTGAACGTGGTTCGGACACGTAAACTTCAAATCTTCAGTCCCACGTTGCCCTAACTGAGCTATCCCACCTTTGGTTTTGGATTACTTTTAATAATTTTATTATTTAATTTGTTAAATTTAAATTGATAAGGATTACACAAACACGACATTATTCTTTATTTTAATGTAATCCAAGCAATCATCATTTCATCCTCTCCAATATTTGCTTTTTCCCATTTTATCTATCCCGATCAATTCTCGAAATTTTGATCGGAAGCAACAAAAGGAAGTTGGAGGGAGAAAAATGATGTTTGGCACTAGTCTATTATTGTTTATACTTATGACTAGTTTTCCCTTTCCCTTGCAAATTCCCAAACACGACTTTACAGAAAAGTCTGACAGAACTAGTTAAAAGTCTTCATCTTATTTGATACTCCCTCCGTTCCGCTCATTTTGTCTACTTATTGTTCGATACGGAAATTAAGAATAAGGGTAAATTAAATAGAAAGTGGGTATGTCGTCCCACCACTTTTAAAGGATTTTGAAGGATAAACTCTTTCAATATTGAAAAGTAGACAAATTGAATGGAACGTCCATTTAAGGGAATGTAGACAGGATGTATAAAAAGGAGGGAGTAATATTTTATATATACATTCGAAGCCCTACATGCATCGCCTAATTTTAATATGAAAGATCCGTTGCCAAACCATTTGGATACAAATATGAGAAAGAACAAAAACATATGCACGCATGCACGTAATTATTCGGAATTAATTTTTCTTCATTCTGTTTAACAACTAAAAAGTGGATTTGTTCAAAAAAAAAAAATGGATTTGTTGAAACCTACGGCAAGCCTACAAAAATATACACCTACACACCTCATGTGTTAAATAATGTATATATGTACACATTCAATATCTTGTTTTATATATGCTAAAATGTACGAAAGATATTAATTGTACAATTGATCACTAAACTAAAAAGAAAAAAGAAAAACTGTACAATAGATTTCACATAGTTTTTTTTTAAAGAAGATTTCACATATATAGTTTAAATTGGTTGTTTGGATGTATTTGAAAATGAAAAATGAAAATAGTGCATCATATGGCCTGCTGTGTTCCTTAAATGTCATTGTCACCACTTGGAAACAGTACATGATGCAGAACACTACATGATCAATTTTTCACAATATGGAGAGAGGAATTGAAATTAAGATAGAGATTAGCAGACTAATTAACTAAGTATGCAATTTGTTAGGGACAGGGATCGAGTGGCACGTGCAAAATATTTGATTACCAAATCATCTCCTCCGTTGATTAACCTTATATATATGTCCTAGTCCTCATACATTTCTCAATATTAAATTTAAAAAAAAATGGCTTCACCTCTCCTTGCAATATTTGTTCATGTGGTGCTTATCATGTTTTACCTCTACGTCCTATCTGCTACGTGTCAATGTAGCAGAAAACCGGTGATATTCAACTTCGGCGATTCGAATTCCGACACCGGTGGATATGCTGCTGCAATGGGATACGGTCTGAGATACGCTGCCGATGGCCGCCCCTTCCTAACCGATCGAGGATGTGATGGTCGCCTCATCCTTGATTTCCTATGTAAGCTAGCTTAGCTGAAATAACGTTATGACCATGTCACCTGAAATATGTTGAATTCTGATTATTTAATTATATTTTTCCTTCTTTTGTGATGACGACGCCGAGTGTAGAAATAAACTGATAGCTCGAAAAATATTACTCATGCATGGAAAAAGATTTGACCCAGTGCCAATTCATACACACTCACACATATATATATACTCTTTCTATTTCAAAATGTATATTTTCTCTTTTTTCAATTAATTCTACCGGAGCTATAATTGCTTCTTCTTTTTTTTCTTCAAAATCAAAATGTATATTTTTTTCCTCCTTTTGAAATAATTATTTTACATTTAATTGTCAAAATATTGATGATATGAGTGAAGACGAGGCCAATTAATGTAATGGTGTCCGATTTCATCAATTATTTATGATGATGGTGATCGAGTGGAATATCAGATTATGCAAGCAGTAGTAGTCATTTAATTATTTATGGTTATCATGTATTCAACAACTTAAGGTCATACATGAAAGAACCTTCCTTGCAGGGTGGTTCATTAGAATGTGACGGTATAAAATTAAAGTTGATATATAATAAATTGTTTGGAAAATAAAACTGTTTGTCAGGAATAGGAAGAGGAATATATATATTTTAGGCATGCATCTTACTATCTTGCATCATTATAGAAGTAGTAAATAAAAATTTGGTCAGTTATTAACTCTAAACATGATTAGGCACAGAAGAAGGTGGTAAAAGCAATCAGAGTATTTAGTGGCTGCGCCGCTAAAGGCGAAATTAACTCTATTCGAGAAATCGGAGTCCAACAAGTTCATATACGCACTCAAATAGTTAGTCTTCACATTTTGACCTGCATGCATGCATGTTATGATATATATAGTACAATTGTAAGCTTGAAATTAAAATGAATAAACTAGTACGAGCTGAGAGTTACGTTGGTAGGTAGGAAGCTTAATTACACAAGAAATCGATGATAAGTCGACAGTCGGATGCTCGATCAGTTATGGAGGGGCGGCCATCGGGATATTTCAACTCATATCCCATGGCAGCAGGATAGCCGCCAGTTGAATATTACAGCCAGTATCGGAATTGGAATCTTCGAAGTTGAATATTACCGGTTTGTTGCCACATTCTCAACAAATAGGACAACAAAGGTGGTGCAAGTACGTAACCAGCATAGCTGCAAATGCAAGGACAGAATACGAAGACGAAGACGACCAAGTCAAAGTTAGTTAGGATGAATCAAAGCAGTTATGCTGATGTGGCTTTCCTTCTGTTAGTAAGTTAAACAACAACACAAGTTGCAAGCTCTTGTAAAAGCTCTATATAAAGGAGCAGTAACAGATCTATGCAAATTAACCTTCATTTCATAATTTCTGCATTTTCAATATGCTCTCGTTTATATTTTTAACATGGTATCTTTATATTGGTGAGGTATCCCTCTCCCTTATAAGGCCTTTTAAGGGAGGAATTGGGTCCAATATCCATTTCTATTATGATATCAGAGCCAGCCAATCCAATGATGGGCGCCACCCAATATCGTTGTCAACAGATGGCGTTGGTATTGTCCAACCTGCGCGTGAGGGGGCGTGTTAAAATGTCCCACATTGGTTGGAGAAAGTGGCATGTGCCACTTTATATTGGTGAGGACTTTATATTGGTGAGGTATCCCTCTCCCTTATAAGGCCTTTAAGGAAGGAATTGGGCCCAATATCCATTTCTATTTAAAAATATAAACGAGAGCATATTGAAAATGCAGAAATTATGAAATGAAGGGGCAAATTCAGTGGAGAGATTTTGAATAATATGAGAGATAAGAGTCGAGTCTTCTCCAGTGATAAGTATATCATCAACATAGACTAGTAACATGACAAGTTTTCCATTTTTTCTCATGTGAAAAAAAGAGTAATCAGAAGTAGAAAACTTGAAACCACAGCTGAGAAGATAGGTTTTGAGTCTATCATACCATGCTCTTGGTGCTTGCTTGAGACCATAGAGTGATTTCGTGAGACGGCAGACATGATCGGGATACTTGGGATCTACGAAGCCTTCAGGTTGTTGCATATACACAGGTGTGTCGAGGTGGCCATTTAAAAAGGCATTGTTGATATCCAAATGTTGAATATCCCACTTGAAAGTAGCAGCTAGTGAGAAAAGAAGTCTCACAGAAACTGGTTTTACAACAGGGCTGAAAGTTTCAGCAAAATCAATTCCTGCTCTTTGTTGAAAGCCTTTTGCAACAAGCCTTGCTTTTAATCTGTCAATGGAACCATCAACATGTTGTTTTATCCGAAACACCCACTTACATTGAATCAAATTCATATCTGGAGAATATGGAATAATATCCCAAGTAGATTTCTCAGCCATAGCATTCATTTCCTTTTCCATGGCTTTGTACCAGTCAGGTTGGTTGAGAGCAGCAGAAGTAGAAACAGGTAATAAAGCAGTAATAGTAGTAGTACCAGATGAATCTGTCTGAGCAGTAAAAACCTTGGGTTTAAAAATACCACACTTAGCTCTTGTGCGCATAGGATAATGATTAGCAGGAGGTGGTGGAGGTGGTCTTTGATGTGAAGAAGATGCAGAAGTTTGAGGAGAGTTGTGTGAGAGTTGTGGTGAGAAAGAAGAATTTGAGGGTGAATTAGGACCAGTAGTATGAGAGGTATTATGAGTGTGAGGATTAGATGGGTTTGGTGAAGAAGGTGAAGGTGAGGGAGGTGGCAGAATAGCAGGTAAGGAAATTGGTAAAGGAGAAGCTGGAGTAGATATAGAAGTGGAGTGAGATGTAGTAGGTGCTGGAAAGAGTTGTTGATATGGAAAATCAATTTCATTAAACAATACAGTGCGAGCAATATAGACTCTCCCAGATGGGTGTAAGCACCTATAGCCTTTATGGGTGGAACTATAACCAAGGAATAGGCACTTTGATGATCTAAACTGGAGTTTGGAGTTATGGTATGGTCTGAGAAAGGGAAAACAACTACAGCCAAAAGTTTTAAGTAGTGAGTAATCTGGAGAGTGATGAAAAAGTTTTTGATATGGAGAAATATGATTGAGTGAAGGTGTTGGCAGTCTGTTTATGAGATGTACTGCTGTGGAGAAAGCATCCCACCAGAATTTGTAAGGGAGAGATGCAGATGCAAGAAGTGTGAGACCTAACTCAGTAATGTGCCTATGTTTTCTTTCGGCTCTACCATTTTGTTGATGAGTATGAGGACATGGATGTTGAAATAAAATGCCTAGTTTCTCCAGCAGAGGTTTTAGAGTTCTATATTCACCACCCCAATCTGATTGGAGAGCAAGAATTTTGGTCTGGAACTGTCTCTCAACAAATGACATTTTTGTAATTATTTGCTACACGAGCTTTGTGGATCTGCGAGAATTAGGTGGGTAGGACATGAGTATATATAATAAATTAACAAAAGGAGGAGATGAGGGATTAATTATGAGGATCTGGTAATCAAATGTGCCTGCCATTATTATAATCCTCCTTATGTAAATTAATTGATCGTGTAGTATCTCATGTCTGCCTTTTCCTAACTGGATCATGTATTGTTTTCCTACTGATACACATTTAATGAAAAAACACAGCATGATGCATGCTTGCACTATATATATATATATAAATTTTATTTTTTTTCATTTTCATATAGTTATTTAAACATATGCATAAATTAAATGAGGCGTAGTTGAAAGGTCTCTCACATTTAGGGATGGCAACGGGCCGGATCTGGACCGGGTCCTATTGAATCCAGATCCAGATCCGAATTTTTTGCTTGGATCCGGATCCGATCCGGATCCGTCGGGTTCGAAAATCTGAGATCCAGATCCAGATCCGCGGGTCTACGGATCTGGACCCGGATCCATTTTAAAAAAAAAATCAAATAAAATGAATACAACACAATTATAAGTATCCAAATTTCCAAAACAAAAAAGAGTATATTTATTTTTTAGATTAGGGTTTTCGTTATTACTTATTAAAAAGGAGTATATTTATTTTTTTAATTATAAAATAAAAAATAGATATAAAAGTATAATATATATATATATATATATATTAATAGTATGGATCCGCGGGTCGGATCCGGGCCAGATCCGGATCTGAAAATTCAAGATCCAGATCCGATCCGAATTTTTTTATATGGATCCAGATCCGGTCCGGATCCGTCGGGTCCAAAATTTTGAGATCCAGATCCGGAAAAACGGATCCTGATCCACGGATCTGGACCGGGTCCAAGATCCACTGCCATCCCTACTCACATTGTACATCATATGATATTATTAGATCATATAGACATTTTTTTAGAGTAATTTAAGCTAGCTAGCTCATGTAAACATTATACATTATTATTATGTAGAAAACATATTGAGAGACACTTCTACGGAGCCACCCTGTTTTTTTTTAATTGAAAATTTAATATTCTAAATTGAGGCTTAATAAACATTAATTAAGATTAATAAACTACAATTATATTTAATTAAATATTAATTAATTATTTTTTTCTATAATAAAAAAATAGGAACCGTACTCTGCTTTTATTTGTTATTGAATAGTGGTCAGTCCGATAACATACGTAATTACACGATGACTCTGTAACACCCTATTTTATAATTAACTAAAGACATGTACAGAAATATACATAGCTACATTTATATCGAACACTATTTTAACAAAACATGTTATACTGTTATATTCCAACAAAGACAAGTCTTCAAGACTAAAGAAATCAATTTCACAATTATTTAGAAAGAAATAATTCAAAGATGAACATATTCCTTCTTCCATAAGCCGTACAACTAGGGGAATTAAATATGATATTTTAATACTTATAAACATAAAAAAAATTTATGCCCTTCATATCAACCCATGCTAAAATAGTTAAACACAAACAATATAAGCTAAGTAGCTACTTGAAGAAAATCATGCACAAGCACGTTGTTTTCCCACTTAATGACTTTGAATAAAATTTCAAAGTAAAAACATCTATTATAAATAAAGAAGAAAAAACATAAGTTTCGTAAATAGAATAAATCTGGATAGTATGTTTTTTTTAAAGAAAACTAACTAAAACATGAACTAATATACTTAAAACGATTAAATAAAAATAAATAAAATAAATAAATCCTATGACTTGAAGATGAAATAACTAAAATTCTCGATTTCTTGCTCTAGTCATTCTTGGCATCCACGACTGCTTCGGCTCCAAATCCTGACAAAACTGACAATCTAAAAGAGGGTGAGCATATCGAAATATACTCAGTGAGAAAACATGCAATTATCCATATATATATTTAACGTGTAAATTAATAAATCATATTATCATAAACATATAAAACTTGATGCATGAGATTTGAATCTCAACTTGAACATATAGGGCTGTTAACCTTGTCTTGCGTGAGAAAAACTCGAAATAAAGGAACAACACCTAAATTCCTATTTTTTCTGTTTTTCGAGAACTCTCCAACCTATGGCCAATTAATCCCCTATTTATACAAGTAAATAATGCATGATAGGATATCTATAAATAAAAGAATTCCTCTTCAAGATGGACATGGAAGAGAAGTAAATGATATGCTTTACTTAAAAAAAAAATATATATCTATTTTATTATGAAACCTATATATACTAGGAGTTTAAGTGACATAAGAACTTTTATTTACGAACTCTAGAAGAGTTAAAATCATTTTTTTTTCCTTTTAAAAGTATTAGAGCTCCTGCAATCAAATTGACCAAAAACTAACCAATGATAAGATTTGAATATTGTAAATAATATTTCAAGAGTCCTTATTGTGCACAATGCTAGGGAAGAAAAATCTTTCTTAACTTTTAAATCTCTTCTTTTGCTTGTTCTACAAGAATAATAATATATAATAAAGAAAAGTTGTTAGTTAGAAATCTAAACTTCGGCTAAAAAAATAACTTATTTAAACTAATTTCTTTTAACTAGAAATTTAGTTTGAGCTTGATACTAGAAAAATTAATTATAGCCCAAAAAAAAACGAATGTGGTCCAACTTAGCTTATAAAATTAAAGTCTAATTATGCTTACGAAAAATCGGGATGTTACAATCTCCCCTACTAAAACAAAATTTCGTCCTCGAAATTGCTAGAATAAAATCATCTTATGCATGTATTTCATGAACATATCTTCATATAGGAGTTCTAATCTATCATGCTTACTTGAACATAATCTAAGTATCACTAAAGAAATCTCTTATTACCTTCTAAGGTTTCTCCTTGGCATCTTGTTGTCCCATGTAGTAAAGTCGCGCAATTCCTCGCTTCTCGGGTTCTTTTCCCCCTTTACTTGTTTGGGCAATTCAATGCATTGTGGCCGGGTTGGCGACAATTATAGCAAAGTCCGGAACGATACATGCAGTCTCCTTGATGATACTTGTGGCACGTAGGACATTGTGGATAGGTGCGTTGTGGTGCTCCTTCTTGCTTGTTTTCGAACTTCTCCTTCTTGTTTTGTGTGCTCCTTTCACCATGCTCCTACTTTCTTTTCTCATTCCTCTCGACATTCTTCAAAGGTAGCTTATCCATTTCCAAGCCCGCTTCTACTTCTTGAGCTCTTTGCACGGCTACACCATAATCTTCTATGGATTTCGGATCGAAGACCTCTTAGAAATCTATCCGCCTTTTGATCATTAGTGTCGACTAAACGTATAGCGTAACGGGAGAGTTGGTTAAACTTTCTTTCATATTCCGTGATAGATGAAGTTCCTTGCTTGAGATCGAGAAATTCTGCCTCTTTTTTATTGCGGTAGGAATGTGGAAAGTAGTTATCGATGACAATCTTCTTGAAGCCTTCCCATGTCAACTCTTGTCGTTCTTGCTCGGTCATGGAATGTTGGTAAGACTCCCACCAATGGCTAGCGTCTTCACAAAACTAGAACACCGCACAAGAAACCTTATGTGCATCGGCGCACTCAATATGTTCAAAGATCCTCTCCAATTCCCTAATTCATTCTTCCATAGCAAGTGGTCCACTTCTTCCATCGAATCTTGGTGGTGAGTAACGGCGAAATTGCTCCACAACCAAACTAGTGTTGTTGTTTTGTGGATTCACGGGCTGATGCTGAGGAAAGCCTTGGAGTGCAGCGATAAAATCTTGAATAATGTTTCCTCCAACTCCATTTGGCCCTTGATTGTTGTCTTCATTGGCGGGATTACGGGGACGGCGTCCGTGAGGTGGCATATTTCTTTGCCTTCTCAATAATGTGGAGAAAGGAGAGAACATTAAGACGTCGTATGTAAAAATAAAATCCTATCATTAAAAGAGAACATTAACTTGAGAGATAAACGTATTACGACTAACATGCATGTAACTGATGAACATGCCGCCAAATCTTAATTCTTGACAAAAGAAATTCTATTACTGTGAAACGTGTTTGTTAATAAGGGCTATGAGAAAGGGAAGTTGTATATAAGCTTGTTAAAAAAAAAAAATTGACGTAAACTTTCTTGTACTAATACTTAAAAAAAATAAAAATAAAAAGAATTCCTACTAAAGTATATCTAAGAAATCATAAACTTTGCCATCTCTAGCTTTCTATTTGCTCTCGTTTTCCTCCTTCCTTGCTCTTTTCCTTTGCGGCTCTTCTTCATCAATTTCCTTTTCTTCTTGGGGCTCCTCTTCCGATTCCTCTTCTAGGATCTCGTCTCGCTTCTTGTTTCCATTGGCCCAAGTGTACCAATTGTCAACTAATACCATGCTAAAATGATGGTAATCAATTTTGGATCCACAATTTGCCGTCAAGCTTGATGATCGCTGGAATGCGTCGTACCCAATGGATTTCAAAGGAGCAGGCATGCGACTTATCAGATGAGAAATTGCGGACTCGTGACTTATTTTGTGTCCTAATATTTCGAATTGGAAGTGAAGCTCATTAATTCTATCCACTTGCTCTACGAACTCGTACTCCTCGTTCCAATTGTATGATAAAAAAAGAGGTTTTTCAATCATTTTAATTTTTGAAAGTCATAGATATCTTCTATATATAGAAAGAGTTACCGTATAATTACGTACGTTATGGGACTGACCACTATTCAATAACAAATAAAAGCAGAATACGGTTCCTATTTTTTAATTACAGAAAAAAATAATTAATTAATATTTAATTAAATATAATTGTAGTTTGTTAATCTTAATTAAAGTTTATTAAGCCTCAAATTAGAATTTTTAATTTTCAATTAACCGTAGAAGTGTCTCTCAATCTGTTTTCTACATAATAATAATGTATAATGTTTATATGAGCTAGCTAGCTTAAATTACTCTAAAAAACTGTCTATATGATCTAACAATATAATGTGAAAGACCTTTCGACTACGCCTCATTTAATTTCTGCATATGTTTAAATAATTATATGAAAATGAATATATACATATATATCTATATATATATATATAGTGCATGCATGCATCATGTTGTGTTTTTTCATTAAATGTGTATCAGTAGGAAAACAATACATGATCCAATTAGGAAAATGCAGACATGAGACACTACACGATCAATTAATTTACATAAAGAGGAATATAATAATGGCAGGCACATTTGATTACCAGATCCTCATTAATCCCTCATCTCCTCCCTTTGTTAATTTATTATATACACTCATGTCCTACCTAGCTAATCACACATTAATTTCTCACAGATCCACAAACCTCGTGTAGCAACTAATTACAAAAATGTCTTGGTCGTCTTCGTCTTCGTATTTTGTTGTTGCATTTGCAGCTGTGCTGGTTACGTACTTGTACCAGCTTCCTTGTGCTATTTGTTCAGAATGAAATAACATACCGGTAATATTCAACTTCAGAGATTCCAATTCCGACATTGGCGGTAATATTCAACTGGAGAGCAGGCCATGGGATATGAGTTGAAATATCCTCCATAACAGATCGAGCATCCGACGGTCGACTCATCATCAATTTCTTGAGTAATTAAACTTCCTACCTACCTACTCTCAGCTCGTACTAATTTATTCATTTTAATTTCAAGCTTACAATCATCATAACATGGATGCATGCAGGTGAAAATGTGAAGACTAACTATTTGAGTGCGTATTTGAACTTGTTGGACTCCGATTTCTCGAATGGAGTTAATTTCGCCTTTGGATATATTGAATAAATATTTTTCTAACCATTTGATAAAAAAGAGGTTTTTCAATCATTTTAATTTTTGAAAGTCATAGATATCTTCTATATATAGATCTTACAATATAATATGATGTACAATGTGAGAGACTTTCGACTACGCCTCATTTTATTCTGCCTATGTTTAAATAACTATATGTAAATATATATATATATATATATATATATATATGAAGGGAGCGGATCTGGTAAGAACACATCTTATATGAGAACGTAAGAACAATGCATTTTTATTACATCGGAGATGCATAAAATGCAGAAACTAAATGCATAAATATTTTAATGCATAAACTACAATAACTTAATGCATTAGCATTTAAATGCATAAATTAGAGTGATTAAATGCACGGTTAAATCTGGACCGTAGATCAACAAGGATCAAGGGTCCAGATTTGTTCTTATTTTTCACATAAGAAAGTGTTCTTATTTGATCCGCGCTCTATATATGAATATATATATATATATATATATATATATATATATAGTGCATTCATGCATCATGATGTGTTTTTTCATTAAATGTGTATCAGTAGGAAAACAATACACGATCCAGTTCAGAAAAGGCAGACATGAGATACTACACGATCAATTAATTTACATAAAGAGGAATATAATAATGGCATGCACATTTGATTACCAAATCCTCATTAATCCCTCATCTCCTCCCTTTGCTGGTTACGTACTTGTTTATTCATTTTAATTTCAAGCTTACAATTGTACTATATATATATCATAACATGCATGCATGCAGGTCAAAATGTGAAGACTAACTATTTGAGTGCGTATATGAACTTGTTGGACTCCGATTTCTCGAATAGAGTTAATTTCGACTTTAGCGGCGCAGCCACTAAATACTCTGATTGCTTTTACCACCTTCTTCTGTGCCTAATCATGTTTAGAGTTAATAACTGACCAAATTTTTATTTACTACTTCTATAATGATGCAAGATAGTAAGATGCATGCCTAAAATATATATATTCCTCTTCCTATTCCTGACAAACAGTTTTATTTTCCAAACAATTTATTATATATCAACTTTAATTTTATACCGTCACATTCTAATGAACCACCCTGCAAGGAAGGTTCTTTCATGTATGACCTTAAGTTGTTGAATACATGATAACCATAAATAATTAAATGACTACTACTGCTTGCATAATCTGATATTCCACTCGATCACCATCATCATATATAATTGATGAAATCGGACACCGTTACATTAATTGGCCTCGTCTTCACTCACAAATCAAGTAATCATATCATCAATCGGTCGCTAAAATCACAGAACTCATGAAATTGATTTATTTTCTGCTTTTTTTTTTTAAATATTTTGACAATTAAATGTAAAATAATTATTTCAAAAGTAGGAAAAAAATACACATTTTGATTTTGAAGAAAATAACAGAAGCAATTATAGCTCCGGTAGAATTAATTGAAAAAAGAGAAAATATACATTTTGAAATAGAAAAAATATATATGTGTGTGTGAGTGTGTATGAATTGGCACTGGGTCAAATCTTTTTCCATGCATGAGTAATATTTTCGAGCTATCAGTTTAGTTTATCCTCACCACGTGACTGTCTACACTCGGCGTCGTTATCACAAAAGAAGGAAAAATATAATTAAATAATCAGAATTCAACATATTTCGTGACATGGTTATAACGTGATCTTCAATTCGCTATTTACATGCCATGTAAACATGGTTATAAATAGAACAAATCGTTATATATCTTCTTTAAATAATATTTTTCTTATTCGCCACGCTAGCTTGATTAAGTTTTGGCTTTCAATGTATGATGAAAAACGTGATTTAATTAACTCATAGTTGAAACATCTATATATACATGTGGAAAAGAGAATGAAACAATATATGCAAACTATCATTAGATGTTCAACATGGCTTCTCAAAAGTCGATATTTATGGTCATCTGTTTGCTAATTGCTCTTGGTTAGCATCTCTTTCTATGTGTATTCTTTTTCTCTAGCTTTTTTCTATCCAATTCATATATATATATATATATATATATATATATAGGGTTGAGTTCTAGTAGAAACAATCTCTAGTGTGTAAACTAAAAACTAATTAAGACCTTAGATTTTGATTAAATAGATGGACTAGATTATGCCACGTAGATAATGCAAGGATTGTGAATGTGTTTCTTAGATAATTTAATATATGAAAAGGATAATTTTGTCAATTTTTAATCAACTACAATCCTGCGTAAACACAATTCAGGCGTATAATTTGGGAACTTTATTAGAAACAATTGAAACCTTAAATATCTACAATAATCGAACTCCATCTAATAATTATTCTTTGATTTATTTTTATTTTTTGAGAAAATTATCATTTGAATTTATTGATTATATTTTTATTCAAATTTGGTTATGCATTAAATTTGTGTAATGGATTATGCTTTGATTCAAATTTGGTTATGCATTTTTGCGTTATTGATTATGCATGATTGTGTTATTAATTATGCATTACTTATTTATAAATAATTTTGAGGTATTGATTACTGCGTACCACATCTTATACAAATGCATTTTTATATTTTTCATTATGCATTTCTTGTTACTTATAGTGTGTAGGCTACACGCCTACCACAAAAAATAATAAGGTAATTATTTATTTATACAAATTTATTATATATATATATATATCTAATAATGCATTAATAGAATTTTGATAATGTTTTTCCCTGTTATTGATTATGCATTATTTTTTTATAAATAGTTTAAGTACTTGATTATTGTTTAGTACATATATTTATGTAAATGCATTTTTTTACTATTGATTATGCATATCATATATGTTGTATATTGTGCATCAATGTCCAACAATTACACGCATAAAAAAAACTAATAATAATAATAAAGCAAACTGAATTACCATCTAATTGATCGCTATAAATCCTGAATTTAAGTAAAAAATTCGGTTACAAATAAAAGTTAATATAAATAAATAAGTATCATTATTATATCAAATGCACATCCCTTAAATTAAGGGCGGGAACGGTTACAATTACAAAGCAGAAGACAAAACTATCCCTAAATATATAAAATACGCCTAATATTAAAAAAAAATTGATTTCATCATAACCGTAGATCATAAACGATCAACGATAGAAAAAAGTTTTTAGTTTCTACGGGAGAATTAGTTTTTATTTGATCCTTCCCCTATATATATATATATATATATATATATTTTACATATTATTAAGATCAATACTATTTAAATCACATTATAACGCGTTAGAAAGACGTACTTTATATTATAAGTTCATAGAAAAATGTGAATTGTAAAACTTTTAAAAAGACCATAAGATATTAAGGTTGTACAGAATTCAACAAAAAGTAGTGTTTGGCCAATCCAATGAAGCGATGTTTGATAAAGTTATTTATATATATTTTTCTATCTAAGAATTAAAACACTCCATTCTACTCGTAAAATTGTCACAGCCCCTTATCCCTAAGGACGATCACAATCAGGGCGTGACTTGGGGTGGGAATGAAGAAGCGGGAAAGAAAGGGGGTTACAATAATTAACAAGGGAAATATATAATTATCCATGAATAACTAGTAGGATACTCATATAAGAAGATGTTCAAATACGAAAGATTTACCAACGAGTTTTAAGTAACATACGATAATACGAGTCCAAAAGAGGTAAAAGAAATCCATAGTAGTCGAATAGATTATACATATAATAATATGAGAATTATTAATTAGTGTTTGCAGCGGAAAAACGTAGATTGACTTCACATATGAAGATGTGAAGTCGAGGCTTGACGTAGACAAAAGATTTCTCGCTCAACACCCTCCATCACGAAGCTGCTCAACCTGCACATTTAGAAATATATGCAGGGCTGAGTACAACGTACTCAGTGAAAACATGCCAAAACATATACATACTTTTATAGATTTATCATGCATCTGCAACAGTAACACACATGTGTTTTTCAGAAAAACCTGTGCTTACTAAATCATTTTCACATTTGAGTACTCATATCATCATCAATCACCATATCTGTCCAACGCCGGGGAAGGTTGCCTCCTTCCGCGAACGTCGCTCACCGAGGTCGGCCCAACCTTTGGGGCTCACAACCTCGATTACTGTGTACACTAATTCCGGATAGCTCCCTTTTTGCTAACTCAGAATCCGATCGATTTAATAAGTTGGCGAACCAACACAGATAGGCTCAAGAGAATCCATAAAATCATTTATGCATGATAATCATTTCAAAACATACTTTTTAAAGCATTTGAAAAACAGAGCAAAACTCACGTTATTTGATATATATAGAAAAGCTCACCTGATATTCTTACAGAACAATCTATACTGCCCCTCCTTCGTCTTAAATTATCATCCGTGTGCTTCACCTTTCACTGTAAATAATCCGATTCAATAAATGATCGAATTTAACTTAATTAACGGATAACGGACTCGATAATAATTTTAGACTTTAGGGCTTTGCATTCTACTAAGTCGCCTTAAAAGGTTTAGAGATCTTTCTCTATCTCTATCTCGAATAATTCACGACATCAAACGTAATCAAAACAATCTTACGTTAACCATACTCATCACACACGTCCCAAAAATCGCAAGGAAATTCAAACGGATTGAAGAATTTCACGAAAAAAGAAAATATGTACAGTAGCTGTAGGTTCGTACGCGATTCTGGACAGCTCAGGATGAATTAGGAGACGTGTGATATGTCGTTAGAAAGCTACGGAAGTCTATTTTACTGTCCAATTTACCGATCGTAAAAATATTGAACGAGCAAAAAGTTATGACCATTTTAGTGGAGTGTGGCTGGTATACTCGAAATTTTCAGCATCTAAATTTAAATTCCTAAAATAGGCTGGAGCCCAATTATATAAATTAATATGTCTACCTCCAGCCCACTCATCAAATAACTGCCAATTACTTAAGCCCAAGGATTAAATTACTCAAGCCTAATTAATTAATTTAAGCAATTAATAAAAATCTTTCATATCTTATTTTCTTTGTTCAGCAATAGATACGATTCATTCATCTCTCTCTCTAAATTATTAATTCTGCTACTTCTCTCTCTCGACCTTTCTTTCTCATTTTCATCGAACAGCAGCCACAACATTCATGTCTTCTCCTTCTCTGGCAACCGTCGCCACCGATCGCTCTCTCTCTCAGCCGACTTCTCTATTACTCTGCAATTGCACAAGAATTTCCCAATTCAAAAACCCTGGATCCCCAAATCGAATCTGAATATTTTCCCCTCTTTTCTCCTCTCGAATTCCGGCGAAAATCCACCGGTCGCTCGCCTCTCCTCCACCTCGGAAAACAGCAACGGTGACAGGGCTATGACCGCCGTCATCGTGGTCGTCCTCCAAGCAACGCCGCCGCGCCACTGCTGCGCCGGCGGAAGCCGTCTTTGGCCTCCTCTGCCGCCTCTGTTACCACTGTCACCGTCAACAATTTGAAGATCCTTCGATGCGGTCCGCCTCCACCGCCGCTGCTGATATCTCTACCAACCTTCTGCGATTTTCGGCAACCCGGAAACCGCCGTTCCGTCAAGCTTTGCTTCAGCCCGTGACCCGGTCTCGAAGATGTAATTAAAAGACTCGAAGTTGGATTTCGACTCGAAAATAACAGAGGCAAGATTCTAAGGTTTTCCTTAATTCCTATTGTATTCTAATTAAGTCCAGTTGATTGCAGATTATGAGATACTAGATTATTGCTTATGAGTTACAGGTTAGTACTAAGTTTAAGGATGGTCCTCTGGTTTAGTTCTTATGGTTTACTTACAGTTATGGTATTTGAATTGGGAAAAAGAGTTTAGAAATATCTTGATTTAGTGAGGAGAATATATATATATATATATATATATATATATATATATATTTTTATGGAATGATTGGATTGGATAACAAAGTGACCTGCATTCCTTTCCTTTTACATGAGATGGTTAATAAAATATTATGTTAGTATATTAGTTTGATCAGAAATTGAGTTGGGCTGTCCCATAAAAAAAATACTATCAATTTGGTCCAACAACATAAATAATTATTCTGACCCAACTAAGATTAATTTTCTTAAATTATCGAACTCTTGCTTATTAAAGCCCAATTAATTTAATTAACTAAGCGGACTTGAAAGAAAAGAAAAAATATTTCTTAATATTCAATTTTAACTTCTTATGAATGTAAAAGTCCTATTTTATTGATTAATATTTAATTAAATTTTGTTATTAATAATCGGGGTATTACATCCTACCCCTAAAAAGAAATTTCGTTCCGAAATTTGCACCTTCATTAAAGAGCTCGGGTATTTCTCCCTCATTTTTTTGTGCGTTTATCATCATATATTCAACATGACTTCTCAAAAATCGATATACATGGTCATCTTTTTGCTAATTACCCTCGGTTAGCATCTCTTGCTCATGTGTATTTTTCCTATCAAACTTATATTAAGATCATGTATTAAGGTTCCTATAGATTATTAGAAAATTGTTAATTATAGTATAAGTTTTAGAACCTGAGGTTGTGAAGACTTCAACAAAAAGTAGTATTTGGCCGAAGCCAATAAAGCCATTTATATATATTTTTCTATCTAAGAAATACACTTCATTCTACTCGTGAAATTATATTCAATATTCTTCGCGACCTTTAATTAATTTATTTTTTCTGATGTATTTCATGATTTTCTTTTTGAATAATTACAGTAAGTTTCATCATAAAAATGTATATCCGGTGAAGATTGTCCCAATATGCGAGAATTGGTTGTTGCGGGTGAATATGGTAAACTCAATTAGTTTTCGCCAATATTTTTGATACTTATATATGTAATTGAGTAGCATTGAACTTACTATTTCTATTCAATTATTTGATCACAACTAAACTATAAGATGTGAGTAAGACCAATCGGAATAAGTTTTAATTAATAGTAGGATGATTGAAACAAATGTTATATATATATATATATATATTTGTTGTTGCTTGTATTTGGTGATATAACATATTTTGATTTGTTGAGTATTTTTGAAGGAGTACCTTGTGCGTTCGATCGCGACTGTAATAAATTTGGGTGCAACAAGATATCTTCAGAAATCGATCCATCCATCTGTTACCCTGACTTTAAAGTTTCATCATCAAAAGTGATAGTTGAAGATTGCAATTTCAAATGCGAGCCGGGCTGTGACATCTTTGAAAATACTTGCACTTGTAAAAGTTATTGTCCTTAATCCTAATTGAGACAAGACCACAACTAGTGGATTCTTACTCTTTATAAATGTTTCTCAACAATAATATTGAATAAATTTGATTCACTCTTTAGCTCTCTACAAATATTCAGTCTAATTGGCCGCTGAATTGTTAACCAGATGATAGGATTTACACAAACACACAACATCAAATATCATTCTTTATTTTAACTTAATCTAAACAATCGTCATTTGGTTTCATCTCCTCCAATATTTTCTTTTTTCCCTTTCATCTCTTTTGACCAGTTTCTCGTAATTTTGATAGTAAGCAACATTTAAATTCATTATAGTTTGATTTGTTTTTTTCCTCTTTTATATCTTCTGACCAATTTCTCGAAGTTCTGAGCGGAAGCAAATTCCAAATCCATTAAAGTTTGATTTATTCTTTTTCCCTTTTACTTTAAGGAAATGATTAAATAAGAATAAATTGAGCTTTGATTATGCAATTTATAGATTTAATGATTCTAAATATCAATGTTTGAGGTAATAGAATAAAAATAAGAAGAAAAAAAATGCTTACACGGACAAATGTTGAACGATTGCTCACAGCGTACGTATCATTCCTCACCAACAAGCATCACCAAATTTCAATATTAAAGATCCGCTGCCAAACTATTTGGATAAAATTTAGACAAATTAAAGAACAAAACACGTGCACTCCTTCCAAAGTAGTGTAGTTCATCATGCTATGTACATTAAATCTCAATATAAGGAAAACATTACATGATCGAATTTATAGGAAAAAAGGTACCGTATATGATCAATATTTCACAGAGAGAATAAGGAAAGATGAGCAACTATTTGGTACGTAATTGACTTATGGTAGCTAGGGAGTGGCATATTCACCTAACAGTTTGTGAAAAAAATAAAGTTCAATTTATTCTTTATTCCTTTAACTTTAAAGAAATGAACTTTAATTTTTATGCAATTTCTCTATTTAATGATCTCAATATCAATGTAAAAATAACTAAAAAGGCACTCCCTCCGTCCCGCTATTAGTGGTTCACTTTTCTTTTTGGGTTGTCCCTCTATTAGTGGCTCTGACCCAAAATGACAAAAATTAACCTGTTAAAAAATATGGACCCTACGACTTTTCTATCTTTTATGTCTTATTCTTAATACCCGTGTCCAAAAAGTATGAGCCACTAATAACGGAACGGAGTGAGTATATAACAATGTGAACAAAACGCGAGCAACTAGATGCATTGCGTAATTTTAATATGAAAGATCGATCCATTGCCAAACTATTTGCATTTCTTCATTCGGAATGACAACTAAAAAGTAGCTTTATTGAAATCTACTACAACTACCTATATATATATATATATATATATATATATATATATATATGTGTGTGTGTGTGTGTGTGTGTGTTAAATGTATATATATGTATGTACAATATCTTGTTAATTATTAGGAGTATGTGTTAAATGTACGATGGATATTATAAATTGTACATTAATAGATTAAACTATTAAAAAAACTATATATACACACAATAGATAGATAATATAATGGCACATTCAGACTTTGATCATCATCTCCAGTTTATTATAAATATATTTACACATAAATTTCTCTCAGATCCACAAACCTCGTATAGCAAATAATTACAAAAATGTCTTGGTCGTCTTCGTCTTCGTATTTTGTTGTTGCATTTGCAGCTGTGCTGGTTACGTACTTGTACCAGCTTCGTTGTGCTATTTGTTCAGACTGTAGCAACAAACCAGTAATATTCAACTTCGGAGATTCCAATTCCGACACCGGCAGCTATCCTGCTGTGATTTCAGAGTATACTGACGAATTTGAATATCCAAACTGAAATCAGAGTATTTAGTGGCTGTAGCTTTATTGAAATCTACTACAATTTCGATCGTCGGAATCGGAGTTAATTTCGCCTTTAGCGGCGCAGCCACTAAATACACTGATTTCAGTTTGGATATTCAAATTCGTCAGTATCAACGCTTCCACAATCGCTCCATTTCGCTCCAATCCAAAGGTACTTCAATTCATATTCGATCCATCCACCTTAATCATATATATATACTATATCACTTTTCAATTAATTTATTACAATTATTACTTGTATATTAATTAATTTATTTTGATAGCTAGGTTACAAGACTCCTGTGGGAGAAGACGATTTCAAGAAGGCTGTCTACACGTTCGACATAGGACAGAATGATTTAACTGGTATATTCAGGAAATTTCCAGATGACCAGAACCAGGAGCACGTTCTTCAAAGGATGCCTCTCATCATCTCACGTATTTTCGAATCTTTCGATCGACCGTATATCAAACCATTTGAATTTATTTTTTCTTTTTCTTTTTTTAATTAAGTTTGGTTGAAGTATATATGTTGCATTAATTAATTATTAATTGTGCAAGCAGACCATATACTAACAAGGTGGCAGAAAGTTCTGGATGAATACGGTTGCATCGCCCGTATGAACGAAGCAGCTGAAATACTCAACTCACGACTGAAGGATCTGTGTGAGAAACTACGCCACGAGATGAAAGATTCCACTATTGTGTATGTGGATGTTTACTCCATCAAGTACGGCCTCATCCAAAACTCTTCCTCCTACGGTGAGATGAGTCTCTCAGCATGTGCTCCTTTAATTTGCTTCTAAGTAACTAATTAATTAATATTTATATAATTTATTAGGTTTCAAGAATCCATTAATTGATGGACTGATCTGAATAAGCAATGTCGCGCAGCAACACATGCATACACCGTGTGTGAACAAGAGAAGGAGGGGCCATACATAAGCTGGGATGGAATTCACTACACAGAGGCTGCCAATACCATTGTTGCCTCTGCAATCTTGTCAGGAAAATACTCCATGCCTTCACAGATTGCTTTTACCACCTTCTTCTGTGCCTAATCATCTTTGAATTTATAATTAAAATTCCTAGCTAGCTAGTATTTAAACTTAATAATTTGACCAAGTTTTATTTACTACTTCTGTAATAATGCAAGATACTAAGATACATGCCAAAAATATATATATTCCTATTCCTGACAAACAGTTTAATCCTAATTACTCTTTATAAATGTTTCTCAACAATAATATTGAATAAATTTGACGCACTCTTTAGCTCTCTGCAAATCTTCAGTCTAATTGGCCCCGGATTGTTAATCGGATGATAGGATTTACACAAACACGACATCAAATATCGCTCTTTATTTTAATTTAATCTAAACAATCGTTATTTAGTTTCATCTCCTCCAATATTTTCTTTTTCCCCTTTCATCTCTCCCGACCAATTTCTCGAAATTTTGATCGGAAGCAACATCCAAACCCATTAAAATTTGATTTGTTTTTTTTTCCTTTAACTTCTTTAAAATAAGAATAAATTGAGTTTTGATTATGCAATTTATAGGTTTAATGATTCCAAATATCAATGTCTAAAGTATAAGAGAACAAAAATAAGAAAAAAAATAAAAAAAATAATGCTCACTCACTTATTTATTATAATCTAATAAATACTGGATATACATTTATACGATTAAAAGTAAATATTTTTGGGATCTTCCACATCTCATGAGTATTGGTTCCTAAAACCATTTTATTCAAATTATTACCATAAATTTTAATTATTATAAAATCATTTTTTCGCTAAAAACATTTCGGCTCAAATATTTAATGTCAAGAGTTGGGACTAGGGGGATGATGAATGATAAACCCAAATATAGAAGAATCTAGAAAGCCAAATTCTTATTTAATTATGAAAAGATGTTAATTCCATAACGTTTTCACACTATTATCATTCACCCTGTTAGTTAGATATATGTTACTATTTCAGCTCATTTAGTCTGGGGGCTAGGGGGTGATAGATGACATAAAAAATAGTACTCCCTCCGTCCCACTCATTTTGTCCATTTCTTACAAGCAGAGATTAAGGAGAAAGGTAAAAAAAGAGAAAATGGGTAGGTCCCATTACTTTTGAAGGGTTAATTATTTCCTTTTTAGGAAAGAGGACAATTTCAGTGGGACAACCAAAAAAGGAAAGGAGGACAAAATGAGTGGGACGAGAGAGTAATAAATTGGGTGGACCGTTCCTACCGTACGGTCGATCGTACATTGCTTTTATTTGTTATCAAATTGTGGTCAATCCGATAATATAATTACATGGTGCATGACTCTTTCCAGATAATAAAGATATTTATGACTTTCTAAAACAAAAATATTAGAAAAACTATTTTTTTATCAAAGTGCGTGGTTAGAAATATTTATTCTATCAAAAATAATTATTTTAACATTCATCCCCCCCCCCCCACCTCATGAAAATAAACTCCAGCTCATTTAACACTAATAATTTGATTTTATTTCATTTACATAATGTACGTACACAAATAAAATCAAATTTAACTTAATTAGGAAAATTGTATTTAGAAGTCTTACTTTCTTTCACCATAGCAATGCACATGTTATCAATTAAAAAGATGATGACATTTATTACTTATGTCAGACTTTCCTGTAAAATAGTGTCTGGCAATTTGCAAGGGAAAAGAAAAACTAATCATAAGTGTAAACAAAATAGACTAGTGCCAAACATTTTCTCCCTCTAATTAACATTTTTTTCAAAAACTCACATAAACTAGTAATTCTTCCGTCCCGCAATAAATAGTCACATTCTTTTCGGCACGGGTATTAAGGAGAAGATTGTTTAAAGGGTAAAAAGATAGAAAGTGGTGGAGCTCACAATATTGTGTGAGAGAATCATATTTCCTTATAAAGAAAGTGGTCACTTATCCCTGTACAACCTAATAAGAAAATATGGCCACTTATTCCGGGACGGGGGAGTAATTGGCAAGAATAAATGTATTTAAAGTGGTTCCTAAATTGCATGATGATTGATGAATATAAGTTTATTACCATGTGGCTGATTAATGTGATCTACGCTCTAATGGAATCACTATGTACAAGCCATATAAAGATAGTTATAAATAGCATGAATCATTATATAATCTTCCTTCAATTAATTTTCTTATTCAATATCCTATTTCACCATACTTGACTAAGTTTAAGTTTTCAATATGATGAAAATTGTGATTTCATTCATAGTTGAAACATCTATATATACATGAGGGAAAAAGAATCAATCAAAATAAACTACCATCAATATTCAACATGGCTTCTCCAAAGATGATATTCTTGGTCATCTTTTTGTTGTTTGCCCTTGGTTAGCATCTGTTTCTCATGTGTATTAATTCTTCTTATCCACCTTTTCTATCCAACAAAAAGTTTTTTTTTACATTTTATTAAGATCAATACTAATTAAGGTTTCTATAGACTAGTCAAGTCCGCATTAACTTTCTATAAGTTAATAGATAATTGTTAATTCTATTTTTTTTTTCTTTTTTCAGAAAGGTCTTAAGATATTAATTTAGGCAGTATAGATTTCAACAAAAAGTAGTAATGGACCAATCCAATTAACAAAGCCATGTTTAGTATTTGGGTAACATCAATTATATATATATATATATATATATAGCGCAGATTAAATAAGAACACTTTCTTATGTGAGAAATAAGAACAAATCTGGACCCTTGATCTTTGTTGATCTATGGTCTAGATTTAATCGTGCATTTAGTTACTGTAATTTATGCATTAAAATATTTATGCATTTAGTTTCTGTATTTTATGCATTTCCGATGTAATAAAAATGCATTGTTCTTACGTTCTTATATAAGATGTGTTCTTACCAGATCCACTCCCTATATATATATATATATATATATATATATATATATATATATATATAGCACGAATCAAATAAGAACACTTTCTTATGTGAGAAATAAGAACAAATCTGAACCCTTGATCTTTGTTGATCTACGGTCTAGATTTACTCTATATATATGTATGTATTATCTAAGAAATACACTTCATTTTAATTGTGAAATTATATTCACTATTAATCTTGCAACTTTTTTTTTAATTATTTTTTGCAATATATTTCATGTTTTTTTTGGATAATCGCAGTAAAGACGTCATCACATAAATGTATGTCCAGCAAAGATTGCAAAGGCAGATGCGGCATACGTCCTCCATTATGTTTGGGTGGCATTTGCACTTGTCCCAAAATACGAGAATTGGCCGTTGCGGGCGATTATGGTAAATTCATTTAGTTTTTTCAGAATTTAATAAGTATACAATTGAGTAGTATTGTAATTATATCTATTCAATTATTTTATCACTACTGATAAAATGCGGCCAATCGGAATTAGTTTTAATAGCAAGATGATCGCAACAAATGATTCATTTTTATGTTGCTTGTGTGAACCATATGTCTGATGTTGTGACATATTTTGATTTGTTGAATATTTTTGAAGGAGCATCTTGTGCGTTTGATGCGGACTGCAGTAAATTTGGGTGCATTACCATAGCTTCAGATGTCGATCCTTGCATTTGTTATCCGGACTCTAAAGTTTCATCATCAAAATATAAATATATTGTTAAAGACTGCAATTTCAAATGCGAGCCGGGATGTGATGCTTTTGAAAAAACTTGCACTTGTAAACCTTATGGTCCTTAATCCTAATTGAGACAAGACCACAACTAGTGGATTCTTACTCTTTATAAATGTTTCCCAACAATAATATTGAATAAAATAGACTTTCTCTCTTTACAATCAGTATTATAAAAGAGCATATACAATATTGCAAAATAGAATTTGCCTCATTAATTTATTTATTTTAAAAGTAATGATGTAATTTAATATTCATTTTATAAAGTCACTGATTGAATTTTAAATTATAGAAATTATTATAATGTTGTTAATACTTAATAATACTGTCGTATTACAACTCCTGAGCAACATCCCAAAATATGAACATCCGATTAATTTCAAAACCTTTCAAAGAAAAAAAAATTCAAAAAAGCAAATCAAAAGTCTATTTAAATTAAAAATTATTTTCCAAGTTTTTTAATTTAAAAAAAAAAGAAGAATTCATTCCATAAAATACTGATATTTTAGTTCCTAATTTTCATTATTTTACAATTATTCTTTACATGCATTTTTGGAAGGCGTCACAGTCTCACAGAAAGAAAAGGCCAATTTAACTACTCAAGTATGTAAATATACTAGCAGAGAGGTTACGTGCAACCTTTTGTTCAAGATAATATATTTGAAAATAAAAAAAAAATTGTAATATTATTAATTTTGACTATTAACTTCAACAAAATTCCAGCGCAATAAAACATGCATGACTATATTATTGATTAATTTATTAAATGTTTAGTTATAATAGGAGTAGGATTATAGTATTAATTTATGGTGTTTTTAATAAATTTAATATAGATTTACACTATTGCGCTTACAATAAATATAATAATAGGAACATATTTGGCAAATCCAATTAAATAAAAATCTGCTCTTTTATGTTCCCTCCGTCCCACTCATTTTGTCACGTTACTGTTCGGCACAGTTATTAAGGAGAATGGTAAAAATTAAGAGAAGAAATGGGTAGGTCTCATCACATTTGAAAAGTTAATTAGTTCCTTTTATAAAAAACAATAGACAATTTAAATGGGACAGCCCAAAAAGAAAGGGAAGACAATTTCAATGAGACGAGAAGAGTAATAGGTGAACTCATGAATTTACTAGTAAATTAAAGTTGCATCATTCCTAACTAAATCTGAAGCCGCATCCGCAGCCGCCCCAAGGGTCCTGTGTTATGCACCCACAACTTTCTGCCACCTTCTTTGTATATGGCCTAATATACACTACTAATTAATTAATCAAAAACAAATTAATTAAACCTCTTAATTGAAGTAGCAGATGAGACAAATATTGCACCGAAAGGTGAAGCCATTTTTTAAATTAAACTAGTAGAGTAGTACGTGCGATACACTTAATATTGATATATTTTAATAGTATATATATATATATGTCAAACATAAAATAATCATATGATAATAGATACTAATAATAAAATACTGTATTAAGGGTATAATAGACAAATCAAATTTTGTAAACACGACTCTTTTATAATAGGTATAGATATAGATTTATTGGGGATCGATTGAGTTAACTGTGTGTGCATGAGAAATGTATGAGGACTAGGACATATATATAAGGTTACCAAATTGCATCCTTAATTAATTAGTCTACTAATCTTTATCTTAATTTCAATTCCTCTCCATATTGTGAAATATTGATCATTTAGTGTTCTGCATCATGTACTTTTTCCTAGTGCTGACAATGACATTTAAGGAACACAGCAGGCCATATGCACTACTTTCATTTTCATTTTCATTTTCATATTCATTTTCATTTTCATTTTCATATACATCCAAACAACATATTTAAACTATGTAAAATCTTCTCATAAAAAAAAAACACACACACACATAAAGAACTGTGTGAAATCTATTGTACAGTTTTTTTTAGTTTAATGATCTATTGTACAATTAATATATATTGTACATTTAGCATAAGATGATGACTTTTTACTAGTTCTGTCACCTGTCAGACTTTCCTGTAAAATCGTGTTTGGCAATTTGCAAGGGAAAAGGAAAACTAGTCATAAGTATAAACAATAATAGACTAGAGCCAAACATATATTCCTCTAAAAAAATATTTATTCTATCAAAAATGATTATTTTAACATTTGTCCCCACCTTATGAAAATAAATACCAGCTCATTTAACAGTAATAATTTGATTTTATTTCATTTACACAATGTACGTACACAAATAAAATCAAATTTAACTTAATTAGAAGTCTTACTTTCTTTCACCATAGCAATGCACATGTTATCAATTCAAAAGATGATGACTTTTACTACTTCTGTCAGACTTTCCTGTAAAATAGTGTCTGACAATTTGCAAGGGAAAAGAAAAACTAATCATAAATGT
This sequence comes from Agastache rugosa, assembly GCA_031470985.1. Lineage (NCBI taxonomy): Eukaryota > Viridiplantae > Streptophyta > Magnoliopsida > Lamiales > Lamiaceae > Agastache > Agastache rugosa. The sequence continues at coordinate 229,704 of CM062609.1, forward strand.
AAACAAAATAGACTAGTGCCAAACATCATTTTTCTCCCTCCAATTAACATTTTTTTCGAAAACTCACATAAACTAGTTAATTGTCAAGTACAAATGTATACGTACCATTTTAATATATTTCAATTGGTTCCTAAATTGCATGATGATTCATGAATATAAGTTTATTACCATGTGGCTGATTAATGTGATCTACGCTCTAATGGAAGCGATGTACAAGCCATATAAAGATAGTTATAAATAGAATGAATCGTTACATATCTTCTTTCAATTAATTTTCTTATTTAATATCATATTTCACCATACTTGACTAAGTTTTAGTTTTCAATATGATTTCATTCATAGTTGAAACATCTATATATACATGAGGAAAAAATAATTAATCAAAACATAAACTCTGTGAAAACTACCATCAATATTCAACATGGCTTCTCCAAAGATGATATTATTGGTCATCTTTTTGTTGTTTGCCCTTGGTTAGCATCTGTTTCTCATGTGTATTAATTCTTCTTATCTACTTTTTCTATCCAATTAATAAAAAGTTTTTTACATTTTATTACGATTAATACTAATTAAGGTTTCTATAGACTAGTCAAGTCCACACTAACTTTCTATGAGTTAATAGATAATATATAAGTTTAATTATAAATGTTTGGTAATATCAATTATATATATAGAGAGGAATGATATGCCGCTCACGGAAGGTGAGCACCATTCGTGGGCACCGATCACCGTTTGTCCATATTAGCATAATTCTTTTTAATTTTTTTTTATTGATTTATATTCTAATACCCTAAAAATTAATATTAGAATCATTAAATATACAAAATACATAAAATTAAAGCTCAATTTGTCTTATTATTCATTTCTTTGAAGTTAGAAGGAAAATGAACAAATTGAGCTTTGATTTTTTATGTATTTTGTATATTTAATGATTCGAATATTAATTTTTAGGGTATTAAAATATAAATCAATAAAAAAATTAAAAAAAATGATGCTAAAATGGACGAACGGTGATCGGTGCCCACGAAAGGTGGTAACGGAAGGTGATCGGCATATATAATCTAAGAAATACACTTCATTTTAATTGTGTAATTATATTCACTATTAATCTTGCAACTTGTTTTTTTTTTAATTATTTTTTGCAATATATTTCATGTTTTTTTTTGGATAATCGCAGTAAAGACGTCATCACATAAATGTATGTCCAGCAAAGATTGCAAAGGCAGATGCGGCATACGTCCTTCATTATGTTTGGGTGGCGTTTGCACTTGTCCCAAAATACGAGAATTGGCCGTTGCAGGCGATTATGGTAAATTCATTTAGTTTTTCCAGCATTTAATAAGTATGCAATTCAGTAGTATTGTAATTATATCTATTCAATTATTTTATCACAACTAATAAAATGTGGCCATTCGGAATAAGTTTTACTCCGTCCCTGTATAAAGTCCCATTTATATAGGTTTATTTTCCTTTTTCGAATGTCCCAAATATATAGGTTTGTTTTCATAAAAAGTAATGTTTATTAGTCATTTACAAATATATTCCTATTTAATTCTTTGATTAACTCATAAAAAATACATAATCAAATAATAAATAAGGGCATATCCCGCGAATTTGACTTCGTCGATGTCGATGTCGGGTGGTATTAATTGAATTTTATCCATCTTCTTCTTCTTCTTAATCACGTACTTGCTCATCGCGAGCAAGTGGAAAGTGTAATTGAGTAGCATTGAACTTCCTATTTCTATTCAATTATTTGATCACAACTAAACTATAAGATGTGAATGCGACCAATCGGAATAAGTTTTAATAGTAAGATGATTGAAACAAATGTTATATATATATATATATATATATATTGGTGATATGACATATTTTGATTTGGTGAGTATTTTTGAAGGAGCACCTTGTGCGTTCGACCGGGACTGTAATAAATTTGGGTGCAGCAAGATAGCTTCAGAAATCGATCCATGCATCTGTTACCCTGACATTAAAGTTTCATCATCAAAAGTGATAGTTAAAGATTGCAATTTCAAATGCGAGCCTGGATGTGACATCGTTCAAAATACTTGCACTTGTAAACCTTATGGTCCTTAATCCTTATTGAGACAAGACAACAACTAGTGGATTCTTACTCTTTATAAATGTTTCTCAATAATAATATTGAATAAATTTGACTCACTCTTTAGCTCTCTGCAAATCTTCAGTCTAATTGGCCGCAGAATTGTTCACCAGATGATAGGATTTAATTACACAAACACAACATCAAATATCGCTCTTATTTTAATTTAATCTAAACAATCGTCATTTGGTTTCATCTCCTCCAATATTTTCTTTTTCCCCTTTCATCTCTTCCGACCAATTTCTCTTAATTTTGATCGTAAGCAACATTTAAATTCATTATAGTTCGATTTGTTCTTTTTCCTCTTTTATCTCTGCCAACCAATTTCTCGAAGTTTTGATCGGAAGCGACATCCAAATTAACCCATTAAAATTTGATTTATTCTTTTTCCTTTTAACTTTAAAGAAATAATTAAATAAGAATAAATTGAGCTTTGATTATGCAATTTAATTATAGATTTAATGATTTCTAATATCAATGTCTGAGGTAATGGAATCAAAATTAAAAAAAATACTAATACGGACAAATGTTGAACGATGCTCTCAGAAAGTGAGCAGCGTATGTATCATTCCTCACCAACAAGCATCATCAAATTTCAATATTAAAGATCCGCTGCCAAACTATTTGGATAAAATTTAGACAAATTAAAGAACAAAACACGTGCACTCCTTCCATAGTAGTGTAGTTCATCATGCTATGTTCATTAAATCTCAATATAAGGAAAACATTACATGATCAAATTTATAGGAAAAAGGTACATGATCAATATTTCACAGAGAGATTAAGGAAAGATGAGCAACTATTTGGTACGTAATTGACTACGTCTCATTTAATTTCTGCATATATTTAAATAACTATATGAGAATGATATATATATTGGGAGTGGATCTGGTAAGAACACATCTTATATAAGAACGTAAGAACAATTCATTTTTATTACATTGAAAATGCATAAAATGCAGAAACTAAATGCATAAATATTTAAATGGATAAATTACAATAACTTAATGCATTGACATTTAAATGCATAAATTAAGGTAACTAAATGCACGGTTAAATCTAGACCGTAGATCAACAAGGATCAAGGGTCCAGATTTGTTCTTATTTCTCATCTAAGAAAGTGTTCTTATTTGATCCGCGCTCTATATATATATATATATATATATATATCCTATATAGAGAGTGGATCAAATAAGAACACTTTCTTAGGTGAGAAATAAGAACAAATCTGGACCCGTGATTTTTGTTGATCTACGGTCCAGATTAAACAAATCATGCATCATGCTGTGTTTTTTCATTGAATGTGTATGCGTAGGAAAACAATACATGATCCAGTTAGAAAAAAGGCAGACATGAGACACTACACGATTAATTAGTTTACATAAAGAGAAATATAATAATGGCAGACACATTTGATTACCAGATCCTCATTAATCCCTCATCTACTCCTTTGTTAATTTATTATATATACTCATGCCCTATCTAGCTAGTCATACATTAATTTCTCGCACATCCACAAACCTCGTATAGCAAATACTCCCTCCGTCTAACTGATATTGTCATGATACTGAGAATAAGGGTGAAAAAATAGAAAGTGGGTAGGTCCCATCACTTTTGAAGGATTAATTCTTTCATTATTTGGAACAAGACAATTTGAGTGGGACAACTCAATAAGTAAAGGAAGACAATATCAGCGGGACGAAGGGAGTAATTACAAAAATGTCTTGGTCTTCTTCGTCTTCCTACTCTGTCCATGCATTTGCAGTTGCTAGTTGTGCTGCTTATGTACTTTTACCAGCTTCATTGTGCTATTTGTTCAGACTGTAGCAACAAACCGGTAATATTTAACTTCAATCCAAAGGTACTTCAATTCGAATTCGATCGATCGACCTTAATTACTACTTCTGTAATTAATGTGCAAGATACTAAGATGCATGCCAAAAAAAAAAAAAAAATTCTCCTGACAAACAGTTTTATTTTCCATTTTCCAAACAATTTATAATATTCAATATATCAACTTTAATTTTATACCGTCACATTCTAATGAAGGAAGGTTATTTCATGTTTGACCTTAAGTTGTTTTTTTTACTTACACACACATAACTCGAACCTCCGACTTTTTGGTTGGAGGGGAATCATCTTACCACTGAACTGTGTTTCGTTGTCGTTTGACCTTAAGTTGTTGAATACAAGATAATCATAAATAATTAAATGACTACTATTGCTTGCATATAATCTGATATTCCACTCGATCACCATCATCATATATAATTGATGAAATCAGACACCATTCCATGTAAAGATGGTTATAAATAGAAAGAATCGGTACATATCTTCTTTAAATCATTTTTTTCTTATTCAATATTTTCGCCACGCTAGCTTGATTAAGTTTTAGCTTTCAATGTATGATGAAAAACGTGATTTAATTAACTCATAGTTGAAACATCTATATATACATGTGGAAAAGAGAATGAAACAATATATGCAAACTATTATTAGATGTTCAATATGGCTTCTCAAAAGTTGATAATCATGATCATCTGTTTGCTAATTGCTCTTGGTTAGCATCTCTTTCTCATGTGTATTCTTTTTCTCTAGCTTTTTCTATCCAATTCATAGTTTTTTTTACATATTATTAAGATCAATACTATTCAAATCACATTATAACGCGTTAAAGAGACGTACTTTATATTACAAGTTTATAGAAAAATGTGAATTGTAAAACTTTTAAAAAGACCATATATAAGATATTAAGGTTGTATAGAATTAATCAAAAAGTAGAATTCAATAAAGCGATGTATATATTTTTCTATCTAAGAAATACACTCCATTCTACTCGTAAAATTAAATTCAAAAGTTTTTGTATCAAACTAACAGTTTTCTTACATTTTATTAAGATCAATACTAATAAAGATTCCAATAGATTATTCAAATCACATTATAACGCGTTAAATAGTTAATTATTGATTCTAATTTTTTTATAAATGCCTTAAGATATTGAGGCTGTAATAGTTTTCAACAAAAAGTAGCCATAACAAAGTCATGTTTTTGGTAAAGTCAATTTATATCTAATTAATAAATACACTTACATCATTTTAATCGCGAAATTATATTCAATACTTTTGCACCTTGTTTTTTTTTTCAATTATTTTTTGAGATATATTTCGTATTTTTTTCTTTTTGGATAATTTCAGTAAAGACGTCATCACTAAAATGTATGACTCGTAAAGATTGCAAAATCAGTTGCGGCATTCGTCCTCCATTATGTTTGGGTGGCATTTGCACTTGTCCCAACATGCGAGAATTGGCCACTGCCGGTGAATATGGTAAAAAAAATTCAATCATTTTTTTCATAATAAGCATGCAATTTGAGTAGTATATATTCTTGTAACTATATCTATTCAATTATTTTATCACAATCAGAATAAAATTTAATAATAAGATGATCGAAACAAATATATTATTTATAATTTTTGTGTTTGATGTGGTTACATATTTTGATTCGTTGAGTATTTTTGAAGGAACACCTTGTGGAATCAACGCAGACTGTAATAAGTTTGGATGCAGCACCATAACTTTAGACGTCAAGCCTTGTGTTTGTTCCCCTGACACTAAAGTTTCATATTCATCAAAAATCATTGATGAAGGCTGCGATTTCAAATGTGTCCCCGGTTGTGACGCCTTCCAAAAATGCAATTGTATACCTGATAATTGAGACAAGATCACCATCTGTGGTTTGTTAATGTTTATAAATGTTTCTCAATAACATTGAATAAATTAGACTCTCTCTCTCTCTATATATATATAAAGAGCCGGATCTAGAAATTTGGAGGCATGAGGTGACATACTAAAAAAATTTCATATAAAATGATAGACTATATATAATAAGTACATTTTTCAGAAAATTCAATTCATCTTTCTTGTCTTCTTGGCCGCAAAATTATTTATTAAATTTTTATAACAATAATTTGCAATAATACTTTCAATAGATAACAACAAAAAATCTCTTATTTATTTATCACAATAATAAACACAAAACACCAAATAAATTTAAATAAGCACTACAATGATATAATCAATAATAAAACTATAAAATTAAAGATGGATCGATATAATCTGATTCTCGATATAAAGGAACGTCAATAAAGTTGGTTATAAATCTCACAATATAAAATAAAAAATTGGAGAGAAGAGCTTTGCAATATTTCACAATATAAAAGAGGGAAGAGTTTTGTTTTGAGAGGCCTAAACTTATCGGGAGTCTTAATTTCCGGGGGCCTGAGGCGGGTGCTTCTCCAACCTCATGGTCCAGCCGGCCTTGCACATATATATATCTTTTTATAAGAGAGCATACTATTACAAAATTGAATTTATCTGATATATTCCTATTATTTATTTATTTTAAGAGCAATGGTGTATTTTAATATTAAACATATTATAAAGTCACTAATTAATTGTTAAATTATACAAATTATAGTTAACTTAATAATATTGTTCTGTTATATCACTTGAGCAACACCTCAAAATATAAACAACTGATTATATATTTTTTCTATACATCCAACCTCATACACTCGTAACACATATCCATAAGTGATTTGGTTATGTGTTCTTCTAGGCAGAAATTATATAATGGCTCACAATTTCATGATTTTTTTTATTACCGTATATATCCATTAAAGAATAAATTAAATGATGTAGAGACCCCGATTTTAAATTTCATGGAATATGCAAAATTTCAGAGGTACGTGACTAATACATGTAAATTAATTATTGTCAAACATTAAGCTTGATTTCCCAATAAGCTTAATAAATATAATATACTTAAATAATACTGTATTGTGAAATGCTGACCTTTCATACCAACTGAGCTATCCACACTTTTGTTTTTTTAATTAATTTAAATTTTACTAAATTTTTTTTTAAACTTAAATTCCAATTGATCGTGGACGGTGGACTCGTTAAATCAGATGATAAGGAGTGGATTACACAAACACGGCATCTTATGAATTTATCGCCCTTTTTTTTTATTTTAATTAATGCAATCCAATTATCCAAATCAACACGACATATTTGCTTTCTTCTCTCCCGACTAATTCCCCAAATTGTGATCGGAACATCCAAAGCCAAAGGGATGGGCAAGATGCAGTCTTTCACGGAGCAGTTTTCTTTCGGTTCGTTGCCTTCCTTCCCTTTGCAGCTCAGCTCAATTAGGCTTAATTTTCTTCGCATCTATTGTTTTATTGAAAATTTGAAATTTACAGCTGCTGCCCTAATTTTTCTTAATCTGCAGAGGAAAGGGTGCAAGAATCACAGGATATCATCGCCAAATACCCCGATCGAGTCCCTGTAGGTCTTTTTGCAGCTCAATTATGCTTAATTTGTTTGTTGCTGAATTATATAAGCTTCATTATCTTGTTTGAAGGAACCATCGTTTTCAAAAAAAAAAAAAAGTTTAAAGGAACCATCTTGCCATGATTATACTATGAAGTCTGCAGCTTCCCATTTGAAATTGATGCTGTCCTACCAAGTTATTCACTTTATTTCGTTGATTCTTAATCTGTTGACTTCCCTTTGTTGTAAGCGTAGAAATTGTGTTTGTAAATTCTTATAATATGTGTGTACAGTGTGTTTGTCGCGATTATGGTATTATCGTTGATTCTTAATCTGTTAACTTCCCTTTGTTGTAAGCGTAGAAATTGTGTTTGTAAATTCTTATAATATGTGTGTACAGTGTGTTTGTCGCGATTATGGTATTATCGTTGATTCTTAATCTGTTAACTTCCCTTTGTTTTGACCCTGAAGCTCATGTATATTGAAAGTGCATACTTGGCCTTCATAGTCTCGAACCTCGTCCATGACGAAAGTGTCTGTAAATTCCTTATAAATATGTGTGTTTGTTGCTATCAAAGAGTTTGTCTTGGTTTTCGACAAAGCTTAATTTCTATAACTTGACAAAAACAAATAAGGAAAGGTTTAACACACTGGATGGTTGAAGAGGAGCAGTTTAGATTTGGTATTTACAAACTTGGAACTCTGTTTTGATGTCCTAACGTAGACGTAACCATCACAGTTGCCACTTTTTGAGTTGCTTACTCTTTAGAAAGAAAAAGACCTTGTTGTCTGAATCTTGATAAAATTCTTTTAGGATTTTCTGATATAGTATATGATTATATGTTAGCTCTGTATGTATCAGTTCAGGTAGTATTAAAGATGCATTCAAATGCATTTCATGACAAAAAAATGATTGGTTTTAAGCAGTTTTGAAAATGCAAACATCATCAGAAGAAAATTGCTTGAAAACTGAGTTATTAATACTTTTGCCTCGATGGATTTAGCTATGAATTTTGAAGGTTGTTTGGATACTTCAAATATATGGATGACTTCCTTATGCCTTTATACAACTGATGTGGTTGCTTCGCCATATCATTGCTTACTTGGTGGGCCTATTGTAGGTTGTTGCTGAAAGATATTCTAAGTCCGACCTTCCTGTGATGGAGAAGAGGAAGTATGTCTTTCTTTCCTTGTTAACCATTGTTTTTACAATTTACATGTATTTTTTTCACCTTCCTGGAAGTTTGATGTGGGAGAAATAAGTTTCTACAGAAGACCACTTGACGCCCCTATAGTAGATATAGCTATATTTATCAATTGTTACTGTAAATTTGTTCCGGACCATTTGTAAGAAACAATTAAATAAGACATAGATGTATAACCTCACGCCAATGAAACATGTAATTATTTATCTATGCTCAGACTTTATAGATTCAGTGCCTCGAGAGTCATGACTCATTTAAGAATTGATTTTTCATATTTAGCGGAGTCCATCACATCACTATACAATATCTGTTCGGGGAAAATTAGAGAGTTTTTAATTATCGGCATGCATATTCTTTAGCACTTCATGATTAAGTTTCCACCTTTTGATGTGGTCTGATAACAGATTCCTGGTACCTCGTGATATGTCCGTTGGCCAATTCATCCACATCTTGGGCGCGAGGCTCCGCCTGGCTCCAGGGAAAGCTCTCTTTGTATTTGTCAAGGATACATTACCACAAACAAGTACAATCTCTTCCTAATTGGATAGCTGGGATTTCTACTTTTATCTCCTTTCGTCTTTTTCATCTTATATATTTCATTTGGCAGCAAGTTTGATCGAGTCCTTGTACAATTCGTCTAAGGATGAGGACGGGTTCCTCTACATGTGTTACAGCAGCGAGAAAACATTTGGCAGCACGCATAATGTTCCGTGGCATCAGATCTCTCTTAGCTAATAATGCTTATTATGTCTGCTACTCTACTTATCATGTCTGTAAATATATTGAAATGGTATGTATACATTTGTTCTTGGGGCCTTGTACATTTACCTCGACAGATTCTGTGTTGCTGGAATGTGAAATAAAAATCATATACTCTCCTCTTCTAAAAAAAAAGCAATCTTTCACATATATATAGATAGATATATGTGTGTGTGTGTGTGAAACTTGTGGGTGTAGACCAAGTCCAATCCATGTGACAAGTATGTGTGTGTGTGTGTGAAACTTGTGGGTGTAGACCAAGTCCAATCCATGCAACTTGTCACATGTAAATCAAGGCGTAGAAGTGAAGTCAATTACTATAATTTAGATCCAGATCACATGCTTCAAGTTCAGACAAAATGCAGCATTCCATCATATAAAAGAAATATTATATAGAGAGAGTGGCTTCATTCCCAGATTTTACTCATCTCATCCACTGTGAGAGGAGGGCTACTTAAATTGGAGCACTTTTGTTTAACATACCAAATTTTCCAACAACAAAATGTCTCATTACAAGAGAGGCTTTTCCCTTGCTTTCTTGGCATTCACATCACTTATGTTTTGTCTCCCTCTCGTTGCATCTCAATGCCGCAAACAACCTGTCATTTTCAACTTCGGCGACTCTAACTCCGACACCGGTGGATTCGCTGCTGCAAACGGCTTCAACTTCGAGTTCCCCTATGCCCGCGCCTTCTTCCATCAGCCTACGGGTCGACTATCCGATGGTCGACTAATCATCGATTTCCTCTGTAAGTTTTTTGTTTTCATTTGTTAAATTCAACTACCATCATCTCTATAAAGTTCTCCTAAATACAAAGTTTGAATTTGTTGATTAACTGCAGGTGAGAATCTAAACACAAGATATCTAAAACCTTACCTCAACCCACTAGAACCCAATATCTCAAATGGAGTTAATTTTGCGGTGAGTGGATCATCCACTCTCCCAAGAAATGCTCTATTCAATTTAGGCGTTCAAATCAATCAGTTCAGTTTCTTTCACAATCGCTCTCTCCAACTCCGCTCTAAAGGTACCGTCTTGTACTCCAGACAGTCTGACACGAGTTTTTCTTATACATCATTTTCTTTAAAATAGTTATGAATCAGGTCAAAAAGATCTATTGGGCAAGAAAGATTTCAAAAATGCACTTTACATAATCGACATCGGACAGAACGATTTGGCCGTTGCATTTTTCAACTCCCTTCCGTACGATCAAGTTCTTGCAAACATCCCTTCTTTCATCTCCGAAATAAAGGACGCTATACGGGTAACAGACACCTATATTGAGCATTATAAGTCCATAAAATAGGTCATTTTAAGATCGTCTCACACATATATTTTGTAATGTAGACCATATATCGATTCGGTGGAAGAAACTTTTGGGTGCACAACACCGGACCATTAGGTTGTCTACCCCAACAACTAGGCATAAGAAAGCCCAACGCCACCGAGGTGGATGAATATGGATGCATTAGCATTTTGAATGAAAGTGCAAGAGCATTCAACTCCAAATTAAAAGATCTCGTTAAACAACTACGTCTCGAGATGAAAGATTCCACTATTGTCTATGTCGATGTCTACTCCATCAAGCACAATCTCATTACAAATTCTTCGTCTTACGGTGAGACTTTCTTTAGCAGTGACAAATTTTATTTCTTTGCTACGAAGAGATGTAAATGACATATTTGTAATTAAATAACGTACTAGGTTTCGAGAAACCGTTAATGGCGTGCTGCGGGCATGGTGGGCCCCCTTACAACTACGATCCTAAGATTCGGTGTTTGGTGGTTGCTGGCTACACCGTATGTAAGAAGGGAGAGCTACACATAAGCTGGGATGGAATTCATTTTACAGAAGCTGCCAATCAGATTGTTGCATCTCAAATACTGTCCAAAAAATATTCAACACCTCCTCTTGGATTCAACTTCTTTTGCAATAATTAAATATTACTGATCGATCATTTCAAATTTATTTATTCAGCATTTGTTTTGGTAGTTGAAACTAGAAATCTCGATGTGTCCATGTATAAGAAGCTCGTTTAAGTTCGTGAGCCTCAAAATCAGAGCTGGCAAATTACCGGGCCGGGCCGGCCCGGCCCGAGCCCGCCGAGCTTTTGGGAAAAATCGGGCCGGGCCGGCCCGGGCCTAAAATTGGGCAGCCCAGCCCGGCCCAAAATATAAATTATAGTGCATTTTTTGCCGGGCTGGGCCGGCCTGGCCCGAAAATTCACCGGGCCTGAAAATGAATAGCCCAGCCCGGCCCGAAATTGGGCCGGGCCGGGCCTAAATTGACAGCCCTACTCAAAATATTTATATAAAGATTGACTCGTTCTGCCTTGATTTACATACACTCGTAACAAGCAACATTATCTACCAATGAATGTAAGAACTCCACCAAAGACCTTGCTAACATCATTTAGTCATAATTTGCATAAGATGCATACATGTTGAATTTAGTTTTGTTTAAATAAATTATAGAGTTATTATTTCATAAATTTTTTCAAGTATATTGTTATGAGATAATTTCATTTACCCTATAATCATTACAAATATAACTAACGTATGCCCCGCATAGTTTTCTCAAAAATTAACTACATTCCTAACTTTGAAGTTGTATACCATCATACCATAAACACAAAGTAGTGATAGAGTGAGCTGCTTAAGGCCAAAAGGTTCTACGTTCAAATCTCGCTAATGCATTTATAGGTCGAATTTGTCATACTTATATTTAGAAAGTATGGTTTACCTGTTCTATGTGGTTTGTACCAAAAGATTCTACGTTCAAATCTTGCTAATGCATTTAAAGGTCGAGTTTGTCATACTTATATTTGGAAAGTATGGTTTAACTGTCCTATGTGATTTGTAGGCTATTGCATACAAATGAGATTTACCCAGTGCGTACCAAACGTAGCGGTTCCATGATATTTAAAAAAAAAAAAGTTGAGAAGAAAAAAGAAATTAAGAAGTAATAAAAAAAAGATGAAGAAAAATTGTCAGCATCAGCCGATAAAAGAGGGTATATTTCTCCAAAATTTAGTCAACCAATTGCGACAAAGCGGTGGTTTGGCAATGGCCGCAAAGGAAGAAGGCGAAGAATTTGTGTACAGGATCAGCACCGCCGAGGAATGGGAGGAGCTGCGGCGGAGCGGCGCTACTTTCGGTGGAAATATCGACCAATCAACTGGCTGTTTCCATCTCAGCAAGCTCGATCAGGTTAGGTTATCCTTACTCTTATCCTATCTGCCCTTTGCACGCAATTTTTGAGTATTTTTTAGGAATTTAAGTAATAAATGCATTTTTCTTTTCTGGTGGTAAACGATCTTGATTTGGGGATTCCACTAGGATACGTTGTGGTTGTGGAGATTGTAATTATGAATGATAATTGCCTAAGTTTATGTGTTCAATTGTTATTCTAAGTGATTTCCTGAGAGTTTTTTTTTTTTTTGTGTGTATAAATTTTTGTAGTTTTTCAGTCTGAGAAGTTACAACTTTTCTGCTATCGAAGAGAAATCGTGAGAAAAGATTCCAAATTTTGATGAAAACCATAACTAGAGTTGTAGTTTAAAGTTGCTGTCTTTTTCAGTGGTATATATGAATTTTCTATACTAAGTCTGTCTTCATCCCACTTGTGTTAAATCTTGTTGCTTTATTCATCTTTGGGAGGTATGGATTTTACAGTAAGCATGCTTTTGGGAGGAAATATGAGTAAGTAAAGTGGGACATTTTCACTTTGTAAATGCAACTTCTTGTGGTTTAACTAACTAAGAACTCTTGAACATTATTATTGGACAAATGCTGATGCATAATTAAGTTAAAGAGTGCTGAAAGTAGTTTATTCAAATAGAATGTAGAAAAAATTACCAGCAAAGGTCCACCTTTTAATGGTGGATTAGGATCAGGGATGACAAAGTAGGGCTTTCTGTCAAAATAGTTTACCAAGAAGATCGATTTTAGCAAAATGGACATAGAAATAGGATTGCTGCCCTAATGTAATTTTCTAAGTATCCTATCAGTTTCCAGAATGAATGTGTAATCTCTCTCACTCTCGCACACACACTATTACAGTTTCAGGCAATCACATTATGTGTTCGGTAATTGAAATTAACTATGCGACTTGTAATCTTTTCAATTGCAGGTCCAATCAACTTTGCAAAACTTTTTCTTGAATATTAAGGAGGATCTATACCTACTCCAAATAGATGCTAAAAAGGTATATTTACTACAAATTGTGGATTTGTATAGCTCCAATTGTATTAATTAGTAATCTGAACAGGACAGGACCCCCTTTAATTTGTTGCCTAAGTTAGTAGATGATCTCTACTCTCTAGTACCCCGTTAGACTCTGTTTTACATATGTTTACATCAAATGTAGAATATTCATATAAGCTAACAGTTCGTATTAACTAATTTTCGCAGCTTGGGAATGGTTTGATCTATGAAGCTGTGGATGAGTCCAATATATTTCCTCATTTCTACGGTCCATCTCGGAGTTTCAGTCCTCTTCCACTAGATGCCGTCACAAAAGCAGAGAGGCTGACCCTCTCGGATGGCAAATTCGAATGCAGCCTTCTGACTTAAACCATTTCTTAGTATTACTTCTGTACGGCTCGTTGCTTCGTTCATATTCAATCATTAGCAATATTCAAGAGGAAACACATTCCCAGCAGAAATATTGTCTAGTTGTGATAGCAAAAGATTTGGTTTAAATGACTCATTTTGCTCCATATGTTTAAATTGGTTGTTCGGAGAAAAACATAGTTCATCATCTACTGTTTCCTTAAATGTTACCACTACAATTATAGTGGAGACTGGAGAGCCAGCCAATATGAGGTTTTCAATAGAATTTAGGGTTAATTATCACTTATGGCCCGATCTTTCGCTCCATAGTGATTTTATGGCATGACCTTTTGAAATATTCAAAAATGGTCCGACCTTTGCTCCGCTGTGACACTTATGGCTTGAGACCGAAAATCCGGTGATGGAAAACTGAGTTAGGCGGCCGGATAATGACGTAGATATTCTTTAAAAAAATGGGGCAAGAATATCCACATCATCATCCGGCCGCCCCACTCAGTTTTCCGTCGTCGGATTTTCAATTCCTGACCATAAGTGTCATAATAGAGCAAAGATCGGGCCATTTTTGAATATTTCGAAAGGTCAAGCCATGAAATCACCACGGAGTAAAAGGTCGGGCCATAAATGATAATTATCCCAAGAATTTATTATACTCCCTTTATTATTTAAATAAAACATCACCAATCAATAGTGTGAAAACATAACGGAAAGAACCCTCTTTTTTCCTTGAGAAAATAAGGGTTTTGAGTTGCTAGATTCTTCCATATTTGGGTCTATCATCATCCACTATTCTATTCCTAACACTAAATGATAAAAAATGGTGGTGTAGATCTGTCAACTGAATGATATTAGTAATTAGTTCAAGATTATGCATTAGGACAAAACGCATTATTCCACCATATAAGAGAGATTTTATCCATCCACCACATAATTACAGCCATTTTGGTAGATAGTGGTCACGTTCTCAATTTACCACACGAATGCAATTTGCTCATCTGTGAGACCTATATTTATGTGCTACTTCTTTCATTTCTTACAGACAAACTTGTAGCAAAAAAAATGTCGTCTTATTACAAAACATGCTTTCTCCTGCTTGCTTCTGTTGCATTTACACTGCTTATGTTTTATCTCCCTTTTGTTGCTTCACAGTGCAGCAGAAAGCCAGTGATTTTCAACTTTGGTGATTCTAATTCAGACACCGGTGGCTTAGCTGCGGCAATGGGATATGAGTTCGGATTTCCCGATGGCCGCGCCTTCTTTCATCGCCCAACAGGTCGACTGTGTGATGGTCGACTCGTCATTGATTTCCTGTGTAAGCTACCTCCTGTCCTAATCACGTAGATTTTTTATTACAAGCCTATGAATTCAAGCACGTATGTATCTTTGTTATTACAAATATGTTTTTGTACTGTATTGTATTGTATTCTATTGATTGATAAGTTTTGTGTTTTAGCACAAGCCATGCATGCTAAAGATAGAGCAAGTTGCAATTTTGTTCATCATTATTCTAATAGTTTCCCGCCCGTGAAAGACAGCCGTTCTTCTGTCTTTATCTCAGCAGATTCTCTCTCTCTCTCTCTCTCTCTCTCTTGTCTGAGGTGATCTGCAAGTTGTATTTTGTATGCTCGTGAATCTTGTAAATCTCACCAGTTTGGTATAGGCTGATCTTGTTTTAATTTCTTACAATATAGTGACTGCACTATTCTAGGCTATATATATGTCCGTACGTAGTTTGTACATGATCAGAACAAAACTACATCTTATACCATGTAATAGATTTCAAGAAATAGACACATATATAACATGTATCATCTACATAACTAAAAAGCATGAACTGATAGATATATATTTCCAATCCATAATTAATATCACGATTCCCTACTAATTAATCCACAGGCGACAATGTGAAGACTAATTATTTGAGTCCTTATCTGGAATCCCTGGAGCCCGATTTCTCGAACGGAGCTAATTTCGCCATAGCCGGCTCCGCCACTCTCCCGAGATACGTTGCCTTCAGTTTGAGCGTTCAAATTCTCCAATTCAGACGCTTCCACAATCACTCTCTCTACCTCCAATCTAAAGGTGCAACCTCGATCTATCACAACTTGTAGTATTATATATGATCTCGTTTACATATATGAGTAGGTCTCCTGTGAGACCGCCACTTATAAGTGACCGGATCTTTTGACCTGACCCGGTCAAAACAGGTCGGGTCAACCCGCAAGTTTTTTTTTTTAATTTTCGATTTTTTTAATTTATTTTTCTTCTCCGCCTTCGGTTCCGATTTTAATTTATAGATAATGATTGTGGCAACATTAATATTTTTTAGCTGGCTCCGAGACCTTCGGCTCCCCTCGCTCGACTCTTTAAAAAAAATTGTTAAAAAATCGAAAAAAAAATTAAAAAATCGGCGCTTGTAACACACGCGCCGAATAAAAAAAAATTGTTATATACTCAAAATGGGTGCGTGTGTTACAACACACGCGTGCGACGCGCGTGGCTTGCGTCACTTACGTGCGACGGGTGCACAGGAGTTTTTGTGTATATATATTTTCTTTAATTTGTTTTGGACCTGCTGCAGGTTACAAGAATCTTGTCGGAGAAGATGATTTCAAGAACGCTCTATACATGATCGACATAGGCCAAAATGATTTAACAAGTGCATTTAACAACTTCCCAGACGACCAGATTCTTCAAAGGATCCCTTCTTTTATCTCAGAAATCAAGGATGCTATGTTGGTAAGCATCATCACATTTTAGTTTATGTCTCAACTCTCAAGTGGACAAAACAATTTGTTTTTTTAAGGTTGTTTTGATTTAGGCTATATACCTAGCCGGAGGGAAGAACTTCTGGGTGCATAACACGGGGCCGTTAGGGTGTCTGCCGGAAAAACTAGGCACGCGAAAACCGAATGCCTCCCAAGTGGATCAACATGGTTGCATTACTTCCATGAATGAAGCTTCCAAAGAATTCAACTCCAAACTGAGCCGTCTCTGTCAAGAACTACGCGATCAGATGAAGAATTCCACCATTGTTTATGTGGATGTCTACTCCATCAAGTACAACCTCATTGCAAACTCTTCCTCATATGGTGAGTGATCATGTAGAGGTGTTAAAACCGGCCTGCTCCGAGTTTGTCAGATGTTTTGTCATCTAACATAAGTGAACTACATTAAATTAGGTATCAAGAATCCATTAATGGCGTGCTGCGGACATGGCGGGGCGCCATACAACTTCGATCCGAAGATCAAATGTCGGGATGCAGGATGCAACTTGTGCGAACAAGGGTCGGAGACGTACATAAGTTGGGATGGAGTTCATTACACAGAGGCTGCTAATACTATTGTTGCCTCTGCAATCTTGGCGGGAAAATATTCCATGCCTTCCCTTGGATTTAACTACTTCTGTAATCATGCTTGAAATTTATTTATGTTCAAATTGAGCATATATATGTATGGAACACAACTTAATGAGTTGGACTCGTGGTCCCATTCGTTAACTATTTGTTTCTGCAGTTTATGGTAGTTGAAATCAAAGTAGTATTAATAGTGGATTAATTTGTCAAATAATGTATATGTCTATCGTAATTTTTAATTTTATAAATGTATTGAGTATATAAGGTTGAGTGCCAGTTCTTGGCATGGCTAAACCTGTTTGCTATTAAGTCGGGCTTGATTGAGAAACTCAATATATGACGCTAATCTGAATTATTAATTTTAGTTCAACTTTAAAGATACTTGGTATAATATAGATCCTATGCAAAATTAATTTATTTAGTGATTGCTTAATATGAGTGTGTGTGCGTGTGCGTCTATTTTAATATATACAGTATGAAATATGATATATTGATGGAATATAATTTTATTGAAGTATTTTTTATTCAAAGATCTAATATCTCAATTTTTTTTATCAAGGATCTTGTAATTCCATGTATTAATTTCAATCCCTTGGTAATTTTCTTACCGAATCAGGTTACAACAACTTATATCAAGCTGACTTACAAGTTGAGAGAATCGGATCCTCAATTTTGAACCCTTAGTCATGCCACGTATCAGTTGAGATATCATGTCGACTCAAAAGTATAATTCTTGTGGAGTTAATGAATTTGAATAGCTCGTTATCGTAGAGTTCTTAGGACTAATAAATTACAAATGCATAATAAACAAACTGCGGGGATAGCTCAGTTGGGAGAGCGTCAGACTGAAGATCTGAAGGTCGCGTGTTCGATCCACGCTCACCGCATTTTATTCTTTTTATTTATTTTTCCAATTACATTTTGCCTTTATTTTATTCTTTTTATTTATTTTTCCAATTACATTTTGCCTTCATTTTATTCTCCAGTGGGCCTGTGCTTATTCTTTCGGATCTCTCTCTCTCACACACAGCTATTTTATTTAGGGTAATTTTAAATATAGCCCCCATTTCTTTTAATATAGTCTCCAATATAATAAAATAATAAAAGTATTAATTAATACCATTTTATCCCTATAGTTCCTATTTTTTTTATATATTTCTTGTTGACAACATTTTTCTATATCCTCCAATTTTAAATTCTAATAAAATAAAAAATTCTCAATGTATCCCTAGAAATCTTAAAGAAAAATATGGTGGAGTTCTACAAATCCGATTTTTTACATATGTCGTTCAATTGATAATGCGATGAATTATGACGTTGGTGCGCGCAAGAGCAGCAATATTATTCTGGAGATTTTGCGCAATTCTTCTTCTATGTTTATTAAAGCTAATTATTTGACTAGAATTTGAGGATAAAATAACAAAAGTTCTTGTGCTTGTTTGAATCGAGTGATTGTGAAAATTTAAATATATATTTTATTCTAATTAATCTGTTTATGAAAGATTTGGACTAAGCCTAATTGTTTGGGTGATTTCTTTAGCCGTTTTGCCGCCGCCAATGATGAATATGTTCAACCTAGATTTTATTAATTTTTTCTCAATCTGGATTATACAAAAGAATCTGGGTTATTTGTGTGAATGAAACAGGTTTTGGGTGGTCGTAGAACTTGGCGTTTTGTTAGGGAAAGGCGAATCGACTTGACTGAAATATTTTCATAATAAAGCCGCATATGTGGTTTGGCAAAGATTATGCAAGTTAATCAGACTTTCTCTATATTCATCTTCATTTACTGGCTTGTGATCGAGTTTTGAATTGCAAGTTGGATGTAGATTCTTGATTGAGAGCTATACGAATGATGTTATTAGAATTCTTTTTAGGATTAATGGTACATTAATTAATAAATTTATTATTTTATTATATTGGGGGCTATATTTAAAATTACCCTTTTATTTATTTTCCAATTACATTTTGCCTTTATTTTATTCTCCAGTGGGTCTGTGCTCATTCTTTCGGATCTTTCTCTCTCACACATACAAAATTAGGCCCATTGATTACATCTTAGGCCCATTTTATGCCGATTATACTACTAAGTTTCTGCTTCTAGTCATAGTCTGGAATAATCTAGAGAATGAACCTCAATAATTCAGTAACATGTTTAAGATCATCATTTCCAATTTCAAAAGATTAAAACACTTGAGATTTGAATAATACTGAAATAGCGATTGATCAAAATGAAGCATTATTAGCGTGCCATTGCCATCTCTAAAATTAAAAAAATAAAGCTTTAGCGTGGGCCCTTCACACTTAAGCCAATGGTTGAGATGAAAAATGAACTACCTCACTATTATTATTTATTACCTTATTTTTTTTCTTGGCCTCAAATTCCTCAATCATTTTGTTGCTACAATTTAAAAGCCTATTTGGTGCGAGACAAAATCATTTCAATTCTACCTAAGAAAAGTTAGTAAAGGAAATTAAGATATACACAAAGAACATCATTATCTGCATAGAATTCAAAAGGAGTTAAAAAAAAAAAGAAAATAAAGGGTATTACTTTTATCTGGAAAATGTGAAAAATGATTAAAAGAAAGTTGCTCGGTAATTAAAATGTAGAATGGAAAATCAATATGGATTTATGGTTAACTTGTCTAGATATGTTTAATTTTTTGTCATTCAACCACTACATCTATTAAATATTTACAAAATAGAATATACTAAATTTATCATTTGCTTAAAATATAAAACTCCAATTTCATATCTTAGTAGTGTATAAGCACATGGGGATGACAACCTTGAAAGGGGAAAGCAGCAAATAATGCTTCCAAATTTAAAGCCTAATTATAAAACTGTAGTTGTTAAACTGGACAAAAGAAATGAAAAAAAAATAAAAAAGAAGTATGGGTTCGATAATGTCATTTGTTTGACCAGAAATATGCGATTTCTTTTGCACGCAATTATTAATGAGTGCAATAGTTATTAGCAATGACAACTTTAACTATTAATATGAAGTCAATAATTGCTTCTTAATAAATTATTTCTTCACTCTAAAGCGAAAAGAATATCTATAAATCAAACCGCTCAATTGTTAACCATAAAATATTACAGTGCTTAATTTGTCGCACTAACAAAGGAAAAAAAATGAATATAAAACAGCTAAATTATTTTGATATTAGTATAATAATATATTGAACTACAGTACATGATTGATATTATATATGTAGGGGTCATTTTGTTTTAATATCATTCAGTGTGAAAACAATCTTAAATGCAGAAATAATAGTATTTAATTTTTCTTTTTAATTTTTTAAATTGGCCTTCATGTTTTTTTACTTGTTGATTCGAGTGTTTGGAGGACTTTCCACATAGATCAAACTCCTCTAGGTATATAGAACATTTTTAATATTAATTATAACCAACTTTTAATGGGTACTAAATATTTGAACGATATATAATGATTAAAAAATAATTCAGAACTATGATTATAAATTATTCAGTATGAATCTTAAACTATTTGACCCAAATATGTATATTAATCTAATTTAAGTGTGAAATACTTTTTGGGTGATCCTTTTGAATAAAAATTAAAAGAGATTTCACTTGTCCACCATTTTCGAACCTGCACCTATAATTAATATAATATAATGAATTTGCGATCCTTTTAAGTTTTGCACACCATTTTCGTACCCTTTTATTTCATATTAAAATAATTCTTTTTTTCATAGTATTTCTTTTCACTTTACCTAAAGTCTTTGCATGGACAAAATATAGTGACGCTGCTAATAACATGCGCTTCTCCACCATTAAATTCGTTGTATTAATCTAGTAATCAAAGTTGTTACTTTAAAGGATATTTGGCCAAATTAATAAACATTATCTATTTTCACTTTTCTTGCATAATAGTATATTTAGCTTTTGTGAGTCTGCGTATTATGAATAACCTTTTCTTTTTCTTTTTTAATTTCCCCTTTTTATACTCAATATAATCTCATCATATATAATTTCTAGCTCTGTAGACCGTATATAAATTAGCTAAAAAAATTTAGCTCGCCAGTAAATTCACTAAGTTAGGTTAGAGGTTGTTTTATTTCCATCTTTTATATTTTATTTATAATACAATATATAGTGGATATTACGTGTATGATAATATAATATTATATATATACGTGCGCATGGACTAAAAATGTGATTAAAGAAAAGTGTATTAGCGAATAGATTTCTCAAGTGGAGGTATATTGCACGTCAAATTTCTCTTTTCCAATTAATTCCAAGACATTATTATACCTTTTTAATAATATGCCAAGTGTGAAATTTTTTCTTACATCCATTTATCTAACACGTCTCTATTTAATTTTTGTGATGGGAGTGGAGAATTAAAGCTGAACGTCAGAGTTCCTTTTAATTAAACTCACATTTTAATGGAAAAAGACAAACTCAAATCCTCACGTTCGTGTTAGAGTCTAGTTTAATTCAATCTATATTCTATACAAGTGATATATATATTGTTTGGTTATGACAATATTTACTCTATTTACATGCTCATATATATATATATATATATATCATAATTTAAGTGTTAATTGCATTTGAAGGCACAGCGTATGACCTCAATTACAACTATAACACAACTTTTAATTATTGACTTCTTGGTACCCAATCTTTCTATTGATTGCAATTGGAATAGTTCCTAAGATTTTTCAACTATTGAAAATCCTACGTGAATTTTTGGCGATTGAAAATGAACCTGTTGAAAATGAGTTTCCATGCCACTTTTTGAAGAAAAAATTCCATACAGGATTTCCGGCTATCAAAAATCTCGGGGATAATTCCAATTGCAACAAATAAAAAGATTTGGTACTGAGATGTCAATGATTTAAAATGATGTTATAATTACAATTGAGATGATACATTATGCCTTCGAATGCAATTAACTCCATAATATTCCAACCGCAGAGATCGACGATTACAACAGTTACCTGGAAATTTGAGATAATTAATTTTGAGTTATAGAATAGAGAGAACTGAGTCTTGACTCTTGAGAGAGCAACATAATCGTGAAATTAGATATTTAAAAATTTTAAAGAAAATTAAAAAAAAAATACATTATAGTTTCCTATTGTAGATTAACTAAAACATAGTACATGAAACATAACAATAACAAGAAACCATACGGCAGCAGGTTCACAAAAAGTCAACCTTTAGCAAAAAAAAAGGTGGATAGAAAGCTGTCCAAAAAACATTATTGAATTAAAATAGTGGCTAGACAGAGTGCATGTATTTACGCGGTTTGCTTAATTGATTCTATCTCTTCTTAAATCTTAAAATTAAATATTAATTCTGTGTGTAAAGTTTTGCTGTCATGCTACGTATGTTTCATTTTTAATTTTATCTTGCTACTATTGACTCCTCATCAATTTCATAACCCGTTTATTAGTTTTATTTAGAGTAGGCATATATACACATACATGCACTCATCTTGTGACTTCTTCTAAGTATTTATTACTACTATTTAATTCCAACATATTTCACTAACTCTGACCGACGTAAAAATTTTAAGTGGGAGAAATATTTTCTATTTGTGACGATAGAATTGTTCATTAAACATTAATGCACTTGGTCTAGTATTACACTTAGGATCCTCTGTCCCCAACTTTGGTGTTCCACTTTGTCCCACAATCCATATTTAATTATGTTTTGTCATTTTTTTTCTTCAATTTCAATCTATAATGTTTTAGTATAATTTTACAATTATTAATTAGGGTTCATCCATCATAATAAGGTTTATATATTTTTTTATATTTAATTTGCATTTTTTAAAATTTTAATTGATTATTAGGGTTCATTATTCCAAAATTAGGATATATAATTTTTTTAAATTCTAATTTTTCATAATAAATGTTAATTAAGGTTCATTATATATTACTAAATTTTTATTTTTAAATAAATCTTTTTAAAATAGTGAAATTAATAGCGGGACACGGAGAGTGGGACACAAATTGGGGACAGAGGATCTCATCCGCTAATATTAAGACTGGCGGCGGACTTAAATTCTCGTAATAATTTTGTACTTTTTTGTTTTTGAATTTTTTATTTTTGACAGATTTTTTGATTTTTTTTTTCTTTTCAAAAGTTTGTTTTAGTGATGATTTTCTTGTTTCGGTTTATTTTGAGATATTTTGACGAGAGAAAAAAAACCTTACTCATTTGTGATATTCACAAGCTTTTAAGTTTTTAGCCATGTGATTTATTTAATTTTCTTTTATATTTATGCCATCTCATTTGGATTCATATTAATTTTAGTACTGTTGTCTATTGCACCTTTTATTTTATTTTTACAACAATTACATTATTTCAAAAATCTAAAACAAATATAAAATGGTTCATTTTTTCAAGAGGAGGTATTAAATCGATAATATCAACATATCTCATTTTGGGTTCAATTTCATCGTCATGCAACCTTTAAAATTTTCTTTTAAGCACGATTAAAAAAAGAAATATAGAAATTCGAAATAACGACTAATTAATGAGGTGAGCTTGCAATTCGTATATTCTAACTCATTGAATGAAATTACATCGATCAACCCACCCACATTCTTGTAGTTGTTCATTATCATTTATCCAATCATCTGCATTTATTGAAATTCGCGAATTTTTTTTGAAGGATAATGAAAGTAAAGGGGAGAATTGGTGATTGTGATTCAATGCAAAATGCAGCGCCAGCTAGTCTCGAACTGTATTCTTCTTTCCTCTCTACTTCTCCTCTTCAATAAGAGGAGCTTTTATTAATTATTATATTCTATTTCTCTCAATTTTTGGCAACTACTAGTATTTAACTCTACCAAGTTGTGATTATATGGTGCATTGTTCAATAACACTGCAGATCCCTTTCACTTTCAGCTCCCCTTTTGACCTGCCTCTCTCTCTCTCTCTCTCTCTCCCCCCCAGTCTCACTTTTCTCTTCTCCAGTTCAGAAGAAACAAGTTCTATATATATGGGATCTTCCTCTCTCACATTGTGTTTTTCCCTTTTCTCTGAATCTTGATCGCACATTTTAAGTCTCTGGGCTTTCAAGATTCTTGAATGTGAACTCTTCCTGCATTCTTCTTTTCTGATTCTCGAATATTGGCTATATAAAAGAAATCAAAATCCCAAAGCTGACATTTTTATCTATCAAGATTCAAGAATCTTGATAGATATTGTTGATATTGGAAGGGAGCGATTAGTTTTACAAAATTCATGTAAATTCTCGGGCAAACTGCTTTATCTTGTTTGAGCACTTCTATGGCAATGCAGTTTCTTCGGTAGCCATTTCTGAGTTGGGCTTCTCTTAATTAATTCTATTGAGCAAAGGAATTAATCTTGGAGTTTCCAAAATGGAAGAATCATTTGTGCCTTTTCGTGGGATTAAGAATGACATTCATAACCGGTTGCATTGTTACAAGCAAGATTGGAGTGGTGGATTCAAGGCTGGTTTCAGGTATATATATATATATATATGCACTCACTTTCTTGAATTCGCAACCCATATTTGAACTGATATTGTTATATACCAAATTTGCAAAAAAAAAATTTATTTTTTGTTGAAATACTGTCCCATTGATTTCAGAATATTGGCCCCTACTACCTACATATTCTTTGCCTCTGCTATTCCAGTTATTTCATTTGGAGAACAACTGGAGAGAAGTACAGGTCAGAATTTGTGTTTTGATTCATGTTCCTCAATCATCACATACAAATTCATGGTTTTGCTGTTTAAGATACTTGATAGATTGCTTAGAGTTAATAAAATCTGCTGGTGATCAACGTAGGATTATGTTGATATATAGTTGCATTGATGATACAAATTAAGAGATCTTAAAAGACTTGTGTTGATGGATGGTTGTTTGAGACTTTGAGTGTGATGTATTAATAGTTGTAGTTGTACCTAAAAATTGCAGAGGGAGTTTTAACTGCCGTTCAAACTCTAGCATCGACTGCCGTTTGTGGAATTATACACTCAATAATTGGAGGGCAACCATTGCTGATTTTGGGAGTTGCTGAACCTACTGTTATAATGTACACATTCATGTTCAACTTTGCTAAGCAAAGAGCGGATTTAGGTCGTGAATTGTTTCTTGCATGGACTGGATGGTGAGCGGTTTTATTGGTTATGTGCTGATTTCTTGTTTGATTTCATCCATTAGAGTTGTTGTTATTGTTGTTTGGCTAATGCCTCGATGTATTCTCTTGTAAAAAAAATCAGGGTATGTGTTTGGACGGCAGCTTTGTTGTTCTTGTTGGCAATTCTAGGAGCTTGCTCTATCATCAACAGATTTACCCGTCTGGCCGGGGAATTGTTTGGAATGCTTATTGCAATGCTCTTCATGCAGCAAGCGATTAAAGTAAGGATAACGAAAATTCCTTTTCTTGACTTTTGTAAGTTCTGTTTCTTAGTAAGTAACAACTTTTAAGGGATTTCAGAACTTGAATTCCTCAATGGTTTGTGTTAGGGAATTGTGGACGAGTTTCGCATACCAAAAAGGGAAGATACTAGTCTACCGGCTTTCATGCCTTCATGGCGGTTTGCTAATGGCATGTTTGCTTTGGTGCTGTCATTTGGTCTATTGCTAACTGCACTGAGAAGCCGAAAAGCTAGATCATGGCGTTATGGATCTGGTTAGTGTTATCATACAGACGTGAGAATCTAGAACGAGTAGCTTCCACATTTGGTAACACGATTGCTTACTTTACGTCTCCTCACAGGTTCGCTTAGGAGCATGATAGCTGACTATGGTGTGCCATTGATGGTGTTGGTGTGGACAGCAGTGTCTTATATTCCTTCTAAGAATGTTCCGGAAGGGATCCCCAGACGTCTCTTCAGCCCAAATCCATGGTCACCGGGTGCCTATGAGAATTGGACAGTGATAAAGGCAAGCCTTGTTGCTTAAATTAGTTATAACTCATTCCTCAGTTCTTCATTTCAGCATGAAAAAAAGTTGATGGTTAATGGTGAATATTTCAGGATATGCTAAATGTTCCCCTTCTGTACATATTTGGAGCTTTTATTCCTGCAACAATGATCGCCGTCCTTTACTATTTTGACCACAGCGTCGCGTCTCAGTTGGCTCAGCAGAGTGAATTCAATCTGAGAAAGCCACCTTCCTTCCATTATGATTTATTGCTACTTGGTTTTTTGGTTCGTATAGTAGAACTCATCGTTGCTTTGATCTTTTGCTATATAGTCTATTTCCTGATCGAATGAACAACAATTCTTCGGTTTTCTTTTTGGTACAGACGTTAATGTGTGGTCTATTAGGCATCCCTCCATCAAATGGTGTAATTCCACAGTCACCAATGCATACAAAAAGCCTTGCTACTCTCAAACACCAGGTGATTTTCTCTCTCTCTCTCTCTCTTGCAGATTTTGTTCTTATGTACAGTCCTTCTCGTCGTTGTTTTAAAGCTTTATTTTATGCACAATACAGTTACTCAGGAATCGGCTCGTTGTCACAGCACGCGAAAGTATTCAAAAGAATTCGAGTTTGGCTCAATTGTATGGAAACATGCAAGAAGCATATCAGCAAATGCAGACTCCTCTCGTCTACCAGGAGCCATCAAATAGGGTATTTTCGTCTTTTTCTCGTTGATCTGCATCCAAGAATCTCTCAATTCTTCGTTCCAAACATTACTAACACCAAAAGGCTATATTCTCATCAGGGTCTAAAGGAGCTGAAAGAGTCAACTATTCAGTTGGCCTCAAGCATGGGAAGCTTTGATGCTCCTGTGGATGAGTCAGTTTTCGACGTTGAAAAGGAGATTGACGATTTGCTCCCCATGGAGGTCAAGGAACAACGTGTCAGCAACTTGCTGCAATCTACTATGGTTGGAGGATGCGTTGCTGCAATGCCCGCGTTGAGAATGATTCCAACCTCTGTGCTGTGGGGATATTTTGCTTTCATGGCCATTGAAAGCTTACCCGGTAACCAGTTCTGGGAGAGAATACTACTGCTCTTCACTGCACCGAGCAGACGATACAAGTCCGTGCTTCAAACACCTCAACCTTTGATTTCACAAATCAGTTGCTGCTAAATCCTTAAAAACTAACTGTCTTCGTGTAACTGATGATAGGGTTTTGGAGGACTACCACGCCACTTTCGTCGAAACTGTGCCTTTCAAGACCATTGCAATGTTCACCCTATTCCAAACCACCTATTTGCTTCTCTGCTTTGGTATCACATGGGTTCCCATTGCAGGAGTCCTTTTCCCTCTCCTTATCATGCTGCTCGTCCCGGTAAGACAATACGTGTTGCCAAAGTTCTTCAAAGGGGTTCATCTTCAAGATTTAGATGCTGCAGACTATGAAGAGGCACCAGCCGTACCATTCAACATTCCACCGGTAGATCATCGTCACAACCCCCCCCCCCCCTCACTTTCATCAAATTCTGCAATAGGAGCTCATATTTACGTCTTGAATTCTTATGCAGGAGGGAGAACTCGGGTCGAGACTCTCATTTGCAGACGGAGGGGAGATCTTAGATGGAATCATTACAAGAAGTCGCGGTGAGATCAAGCACATTTGTAGTCCAAAAGTCTCAAGTTCGTCAGCAACCCCTTCAAAGGACTTCAAAGTACTCCACAGCCCTCGTCTCTCGGATAAAGCATACAGTCCGCGTGTAACTGAGCTGAGAGGCGACAGAACGCCCCAGGCCCACGGGAGAGGACCTTATAGTCCGAAGAATGGAGAAGTTGGGCAGTCTAGTCTGGGGAAAAGCCCTCGTAGCTCATCCTCAAACCAGTGAAAGATATGCAGACGGCGAGTATAATATGATCGTCCATAAGTTTTTTTTAGAGCTTTGATTTGGTTTATGTTGTTGTAAAATCTTGTCTGAATCCCCCCCTTCTTGAGGGGAGACCTGTATAATTAACCTTACATTGATTTCTTGAATGGTAAAATATAGTAAGTGTTTCTTGAATAGCAGATACCTTTTCTGTTTCTCTAGTTAAACGTACATTTTCTTACAATCTATCTCAGAATTTTCTTACAATCCAATAAAGAGCATCAAGTACAGTTCACTAAAACCATGCATGACGAGCACCTGCTCTCTCTCTCTCTCTCTCTCTCTCTCTCTCTCTCTCTCTCTCTCTCTCTCTCTCTCACACACACATACACACCACACACAGCCTATGAGTAGCTTCCTTCGTCACCATCGATACAGACAAATCTGAACATCCTTACATAAACAATCTTAACTAAAACTTGATCATTAATCAATCATAATTAGAATGGTTTTAGTTCATTAATCAGAGTTTGGAACAAAAAGAGACGCATGGAAATGATTATGATGGATGAAAAGAAAAATAAAGCCTGGTCTCGCGAAGGCACAGTAGAATCCACAAACAAAAGCAGGGGTGAGAAATGCACCTGAGACGACATGTGATGTGAATGAAGTAATCAAGATCAACAAAGGGACCTACGTTGTTGATTGCAAACGAAGAAATTATGACATGAAAAAGAGAATGTTGTGGCTTGCTAGCATTGACTTACCAAGTGGAAAACACTTTCATGTCTCTTTTATTATCATCATACAATCTTTGTTCCTGTTTATCAATGCCTCCAAAGGCTCTCAAGACAAAAAAAAAGACAAAAAAACAAAAGCAGGTGCCGATTTTCCAGGCTAAAGGAGTCGTCGACCTCGGACGGATGGCCGAATTGACAGAATATGAGGCCTGGATAGGCACAATTAATTTCACGTTCAATTAAATTGTGACATGTGGAAAGTAAATAAATAAATATCAAATTATATATTTTATTTATATATTAGGAATTTAATTAAAGATAATTCATAAATTAAATAAATATAAATTGATATTTAAAACATGGAGATTTTCGGCCAATCAGAAGTCGTCATGTGTCAAATCTTCATAGAAAATCAAATATTTGATTATGATAATTACAATATTTGATTTTGATAACTACAAATTTTGATAAGCCAATAAGATTGTGCCACCTCAGTCCAAAAGCCCAAGATGGAGTCCAAAAGCCTGCCAAATCCACTCTATTTTTACCTATAAATAGAGGTTCATCAGCCCAAAAGCCCAAGATGAAGCCCAAAAGCCTACCAAATCCACTCTATTTTCACCTATAAATAGAGGTGATTAGAGTGGTCATAAATATACCAGAAATCATATTGAAGAGCTCAAGAGTTGTAGAGAATTTCTCTAAGAATCCTTTCCAACATTCAAGACGTTCTTCGTGGGAAGCGTTTTTCGTGGGAAGCAAGGCGTTCTTACCAAAAGCGTCCAAAGTCTAGCGTTTAATTCAGAAATAAGGCGTCGGC
Organism: Agastache rugosa; assembly: GCA_031470985.1. Lineage (NCBI taxonomy): Eukaryota > Viridiplantae > Streptophyta > Magnoliopsida > Lamiales > Lamiaceae > Agastache > Agastache rugosa. The sequence goes on from CM062609.1 coordinate 259,366, forward strand.
CCTCTGGATTAACGTTATAAAGTCAAACATCAATCCGATAAAGATCAAGGAGACGCTAAATCTCCGAAAATCCCGAAAATTATTTGAAGATCGTTCGAGAATCAAATCGAAGAGACGAATCAGATGATAAAATAGAGATCACATCCCGTACTTCTATTTTGATATACAAATATTAATTTGTACACGATTTATTATGTTTATTATATTAAATACATAAAATTTGTGTTTACATTCTGATTAGGATGTCGTCACCTCAATTATCTCAAGTCAAATCCGAGTCTGATGAGGCATGATAAAGATTTGGCGTATTCATTGAAATAGACTATGATAAGATTTAGGCATTTTTGAACACAAACACAAGTCAAGAATAGATCTAGTGTCATGGATTATAGAGTGAGTAGATTGTTTTTAATCATGAAAATCTGGATGTTTGTTATTGTTTGGAATATTAGAGCTGCTGACGGATGGATGTATATGTAGATGAAATTAAACTTAGGTTGATTGGATTAAAGTAATAATGGGTGGGTTTTGGTGGTATAAGTCAATCACTGCCTACCTCTCATAATGGATTTCACACTCTTCACTGATTTGATATTGTGAAATGTGTTTAATGATTTTGAAATTGAATTGGTTACTCAAGTTCCCTATTAGGGTTGTATACGAATCAAATAATTTTGGTTTGGTTCGGTATTTGATTCGAATTTTTTATATTCGAATTCGAAAATTTATGATTCAAATACAAATACAAATACTTTTTTTTATTCGATTAGTTATCAAATACGAATTCAAAATCATGGTATTCGATTCGGTATTCGAAAATATTCGAATATATATAAATATATATATATATATATATATATTTAATATTCATAAATATATATTTGTGTGTGTATATATATATATATATATGTATATTAAAAACTAAATTAGAAAAATTAAAATAAACAAAAGAAGGAAATTTCATATAAAATACATTATTTTAGAAAAAAATTATTCAAAATTACGAAGTGAATATATTCGAATCGAATCGAATAGTCTAAAAAATAAGGAAATTTCGAATCGAATATCTGAATTGTATTGTTTATAAAACATTTAAAAAATCGAATCGAATATTCGAATAGTTTCGAATATTCGCGAATAGCTGTTCGAATCGAATACGAATAAAAAATAAGATTCGAAATCGAATCAAATACCGAATCGAATATGCGAATATTTTTTCGAATCGAATCGAATACAATGATATTCACTTGATTCGATTTGTATACATCCCTATTCCCTACTACCTAAACTCTTCTCCAAGCCTTTCAATTCCCACACCGGATATAGGTTGATTAGTTGATGTTATATTTTACTATATTTTATCTCATCGAAATAAGCGCACTAACTATGGATACAAAAATCGTGTTTAAATATTTTCATGAAAAAAACAGGTTCCGCTGAATAAAAAAATCCAAAATTTGTTCAAATTTGCTACTTTAACTATTTATTTTGGAGTTACTATTTTAGCAATCAGATACTATTTGGTTAATTTTGTAAGCTTGATAAAAGTTTAGTGAGTTAAACAATAAATGACCTTTTTTTGGGAGGGGTTGAGGGGGTTGGATGAAAAATGAAAATTTGTAGGACTGGACACAAGGCAATGATTTGTATGCGGCCGGTCGTACGGTAAGCGACCGAGCCCACACGCGTCCGCTATCGACCATTAAGTCAAGCGTGTGAGACACACGCGCCTGACAATTTTTTTTTAAAGTCGGTGCGTGTAAAATTTTTAATATTTTATAAAATACACGCGCCCGAATTTTAAAATTTTTTATTTTTTCCAATTTTTTTAATTCTTTGTTTTCATTTTTTTAATTTTTTTTCAGTTTTTTTTATTCTTTTTTTTCAGTTTGTTTTTATTTATTTTTTTTAAAGAGTCGAGCGAAGGGAGACGAAGGTCTCGGAGCGAGCTAAAAGACATTAATGGGAAGAAAAAAACGGAGCGAGCTAAAAGACATTAAATTAAAATCGGAGCCGAAGGCTGAGAAGAAAAAAATCAAATTAAAAAAACTGAAAAGTCAACGGGTTGACCGGGTCAAGTCACTCCAGATCCGGTCGCATCCCATGAGGTTGGTTGTATGGATGTCAATTGAGCCCGAACCTGACGGGTGGACCCGAATAAACCGAACAAAATAAAGGGTTAGGGTTGATTTTTTACAATCCGAATACATAACCGGCATTTTGGGCCGGCCCGCTAGGGTTGAAGGGTTATCCGGTTAGCCCGATCGTGTTGTGGTCAACCCAAATAACCCTGATGTATTTTAAAAAAAATAAAATAAATAATACATCATACTAATTACTTGTAGTAGTTGTATGTCGCGCCCTCTTTTGCTCTACACAGAAATCATAGAAGATGAATGTCATTCAAGTGTTTAGTTTCATTTGTGAGATAACGAATTAATGTTGAATATTATTGTTATTTTTCATGTCATGTAGTGCTACTAGACTTGTTTTGTTGGATGCTATTTTTTGGATTTAATCAAGTTTCTATTTTTTGGGCCACTCGTATTCTTGTTTTGTTACTTTTTAATTTTTTTGTGTGTAGTTTTTTTGCGACAAATATTGAATAGTCAAGAAAATATATACATTTTAATTTTTATTTACAAACTTTTTGACCCGACGGGCTAGCCCGAAAACCGAAGGGTTAGGGTTAGGGTTGAGTTTTTTCAACCCGATTTAACCCGGACCGAATAGCCCGATAACCCGATAGAGTTGACCCGAAACCGAAAGGATTGGCCCGATTGACATCCCTAGTTGGTTGCATGACAGTGTGCCTCCCGGAAAAAATAGCATTGGTTAAGGTAGGTTGTATGAGACTCGCTAAAGTATTAACTAGATTGCAAATCCGTCATAAAATTTTGGTCCTTAGTATAAAAAAAAAACACTATATGCATAAAATTCAAAAAGAAAAATAGGAAAATAAGGAGAGAGAGAGAGAGATGGAGGAATAGTGATGGGCCGACAGTGATCCTGTAAAAATAAATTAACTAGTATGGATACTGGATTAAGAATGGGTTACGCATTATCTTGGGCCAAGAGCAACCGTTCAACCCAAATTGCGCTATTATTTGAGTGTTATGGGCCTATGAAATAGCCTTCACCCAATATTCAACTCTCAAATGATTCTGGAACCGCCTCACGCCAAACACATTGCCGTAATCATGAATTAATCACATGATCGATCGACCATGCTTCTCTCTCTCTCTCTCCTCTCTCTCTCTCACCCTTATATTTAAAATTTATTTTGACAAGGAAAATTTGAACCATGAAATATATGATGATGGTTTTAGAGAAATTAAAGTTTGTGCTACTTTGAGGGTTGATCTATTATCCAAACTTTGTGCAATCGTCTCCATCTATTATGCCTCATCACTCTGGAAAAGATAAATACTCCATCCGTTCCCAAATAAGTGTGTCCAACCGTCAAAATACGTATATCAAGATGGTGGACAAAATGATTTATTTTATTCCTAATTATTGCATGAAAAAATGAAAAAAAAAAAAACTTTGTGGCATAAGTCTGAGAGTAAATATGACAATTTGACATAACTTTTGCATAGAAATCTGAAATATGACACTTATTTTGGGATACAAATTTTGACGGCTCGAAACACTTATTTGGGGACGGAGGGAGTATTGATTTAATTAGTCATACACCCGGAGAAAATTGCGTACTAATAGTGGCGTTTTTCATAAAATTAATTCGGACATTTTTTTTTTTTTAATATCATTACAAATATTAAAATTCACACACCCCACCTAGGATTTTTTTTGTGACCGAGAGTACTCGAACCTCTGACCTTTTGGTCAACAGGCAATCACCCCACCACTAGGCCTCTCCACTGGGACAATTCGGACATGTTTTTTTAATTTCATTACAAATATTAATACTCAACACCCCACCTAGGATTTTTTTGGCCAAAGAAACCTCTCGACCTATGCGTCAACGCGCAACCACTCCACCACTAAATCCCCATCGACAATTCGGACATGTTTGTTACTTAATTACAGTCCGAGCTTAAGGTTTGGAGAAGACGGCGAGTTTGGTTTCTCCACATTTCCAACTGTGTCATAATTATTACAGCTAGGTTTGGGCGGCACGTACTTCTTGAACTCTATGTCGGCGGTAAAATCCTCCAGTTGGAAAGCCGGCGCCCACCCGCCGCCACACGACCACGCCAACGACGGCGACGACGACCTCTTTCTCTTCTTCACGACGCCGTCGTTTTGCTGCTGCAGTTTACTCCTGTACTTCTTCATCATCGCCATCAATATCTCCATCCTCTCCTCCTCCTCATCTTCTTCCTTTTCCCTACGGTCAGACGACTCTGTGCTCTTCTTGCTAATATCCATTCAACAAACAAAACAAAACTAATTTGGAGAAAATGGAAAATTGATGCGAGAAATTAAGATATCAGTTGGTGTAATAATTAATATTAATGGTAATGGGGGGAGACATGTAAGAATTTATAGTTGGAGGATTTGAAAAATGTTAAAAGAGGACGACGTAATGCAGACTAATTTGAACATCATGATGTCAGCGGCTTACGTTTCCACTGCTTACGTTATGGTTTAATTATAGATTTCGTCACGTAATTATTTTATTACTGCCTCTGTCTCATTATTGTTGTCTCATTTCTTTTGAGCACGGGTATTAAAGAAAAGGGTGTTTAAAGGGTAAAAAGATAGAAAGTGGTGGAGCCCATAACTTTTTGTGAGAGAAGCATATTTCCTTTTATGGAAACAGGACAAGAATAACGGGACAGCCCAAAAAGGAATACAAGACAAGAATAATGGGACAGAGGGAGTACTAATTAAAGTGACAGAACAGCAATGAAGGTTTTCGTTGTTGTGGGTGAAGGAAAATTCTATTAAGGGTGTACATGTAGAATAGAATTTTTCGTGGAGCCTTAGCAAATAATTCACGCCAATAATCTGCCGCTGCGTTTGCCTCTCTTACCACTACTCGTACTAATAAGTGTCTCGACTTGAAATCGTTTTGTCTTTAAATAATTGTTCTATCTTAAAATTCTATGTATAAATAATACCAAACTATCAATGCTCGTCCACAATGCAATTTTTTACCTTTTGTTAATTTTTCATATAATGATTGGGATAAAAAAAAAGTAAAATTGTCTACTTCCTTGATACGTATGTTTTGAATATCACAGCTAGTGACACTTATTAGAAGACAAAAGAAGTATCAATTTCATGTTTGGAGGCCGTTGTTCTAATACATATATCATTAATTTGTACTATTACTTTTAGATGTATTGATTTTTCCTTTTTCATTGATAAATGATATTTGAAATTGGCAATCCTTCAATGTAGATGAGGTAAATTATCACCCTACTTTTTCAAATACATGAAACACATTTTCTTATTTTGCGCCGAAAAGTCCATAAAATAAAGTCCAACATCCAATTAACCTTTTTTCCGACTTGAATGAAGTCAACTATATTAATGGATAGTTACCTAAAAACTATATCGAAAGATATATATGAAAAAGAAAAAACAACAACAACAACAACAAAAACAACTCACTTCTTCCGAATTTTTTAATTGACCATGTCTCACAAGTCACAACTCATCATATGTATAGGAAAGAAATCATATCAGAATAAATTTGACTAAAATTAATTGTACTTTTAAAGTGATTGTTTTAGTTTTTTTATTTGTTTATCATGAAATTTGACTAAAATAAATTATAATTTACTAAAATATAATTAATTCATAATTTTTTTATATATTTTTTAACTCTATACAAAGGGCTAAATTTTTTAAACTTATATAGGGCTCATGTTATCTCCGTCCTACCCATGAGGAGGAAAAAAAAGGAGGAAGAGGAAGAAGAAATGAGTTATCCAGCCCGGCCCGAGCCCGTCGGGCTTTTTGGGATAATCGGGCCGGACCAAAAAAATTGCAAGAAAAGTCGGGCCAGGCCGGGCCGGCCCGGAATTTTTTCGGGCCTGAAAATGTGCGGCCCTGCCCGGCCCAAAAATACATTTATAGTGCAATTTGTTCGGGCCGAGTCGGGCCGGCCCGAAAAAATTTCAGGCCTAACATTGTGTGGGCCGGCCCGGCCCGAAAATGCTTCGGGCCTGAAAATTGGCAGCCCAGCCCGGTTTCGGGCCGGGCCAATTTTGACACCCCTAATTCTCACAACCGCATAACCATTCCATATATATGTAAATTATTCAATTGATATACATGTATTTCTCACCCTCTCTCATATAATTAAAATATTTCCAGTTGCACGTATTCATGTAGAAGACGGTCATATTCTATTTTGTCCTTTTAAGACAAGAGGGATACGCAATATGATTGCGTGTATCTAAGTGTCATCAATTATTAGTCATGAACGGACAAGAAATGGTTGTGGACAATAATTAATTACAATTACGAAGCCAACCTCCTGTCGTTTGGTTCATCATGCATTACCAAATTTAGAGAGTTTGCATGCACATGTGTCCGATCGAGATTAATTTATCAAAATTATAAATAAATTATATATTCAGATATATACTAGGTTAACCGATACTAAGTACTCCATTCCTCCGTCTCACTCAATTTGTCTATCTTTTCTTAAATGGATGTCTCACGCAATTGTTAGGAAATAAACATACAATCACGAAATAAAAAGACACAAGAATTGTTTACCCAGTTCGATACGATGTGTATCTACGTCTTGGGGCGATGTCAAGCCAGGAATTTCACTATATTTTCGGATACAATTTACAATGAGAGAACAGCTATATATATAGCAAACAATTGAGCTCTAATCCTAATAAAACTAGGAACCGCGTAGAGCCAAAAAATACTTGTACGACAACCCAAAAATTTGTCGGAATCGTGGAATGATTAGCTTTCTTTCAGGCTCCATCCTCCCTTTAAAAGTGGTGGGACCTACCTACTTTCTATTTTTTTACCGTTATTCTTAATCTCCGTGCAGAACAGTAGGTAGACAAATTGAATGGGATGGAGGGAGTACTAATTGAGAAATTTAATAATTAAAGTAAAAAGCACTTAAAAATTGAAATAAGTTATACATTTCCTCAAAAAAAAAATTTGAAATATGTTATGCGACACATTCCACAAACAATTTTGTTTAAAAAAATTATCAAAAAAATTATTGTTTTCAAAAAATAAAATTGATGTGTAATATTTAGAGACCATTTTTTATGGGCTACGGACTAGGCTCCAACGGGAAATATGGAGGCTGGATAATATGACCCGCGAGTTGGGCTTGGGCATGATTGGGCTAAAATTGAGTTTTTGTGCTCACATTTTATTTGATGTTTTAGAACATTTCTTGTTTGTTTTTGGCACATTATTAAAAATCGAGACTATAAAGATAAAAAGTGATTGATCCCACAGTTTTTGAAGAGTTAATTGTTTTCATATTGGAATGGGAATCTTGTTATTAGGACGGAAGATAAAGAAGAGAAGGGTCTTGCTATTGGGACGGAGGATACTAATAAAGTTGAATTGAGTTTAAATAAGTTGGTAGGATTATATATATTATTAATTCTAGTACCAGCCCAATGATATTAAAATTAGCACGAAGATGCTGTGTTTATTTATATCATAATAGCAGTCCTTTTTTTTTAGAGAATTACAGCGGGACCTCTACATCACCATGCAAGGTGAGACAACTACACCACACAAAGGTGGTGCCACTATACTACTGCAGGGTGGGCGCACACGGACGGAATTAAACCCAAAATCTTTCACTAAAGAGAGTCTTGTAATGTCTCAACTAACCACTTGAGCTAGGCCTCATTCGCATAGCACTACCAGTCTTGTTTATTGAAGAATTCAAGCACATGATGATTTAACATTAAATATTATTCGCCCGCAACGCAATAGTTGTTACGAAAACCACTTTATGATTTAATATAGCTCAATTCGTTCGACAGCATCTTTTCTTTGTTCGTCGTTTTATGCTCCACTTTTATTATTAATAATAATAATAATAATAATAATAATAATAATAATAATAATAATAATAATAATAGTTTGTTTATCATATTTACAATTTGTTAGCTTAGTGACATCATGTATTAACAATGCCGAAATACAAGATCAACTACTGATTTATGAACAATCAACATATATTTCCACATTCTGCTTCACTTTTTGTTTTTGCTTTAAACATAACATGAGAATGAGATATAGTATATCAATTATTAGAGAGGGCCGGGAAAAATAATTAACATATATATATATACTCTCTCCGTCCCACCCATCATGGTCCCTTACTGTTTGGCATCGAGATTAAGGAGAAGGGTAAAAAGATAGAAAGTAAGTATACTGAAGAGTTAATTGTTTCATTTTTTTGGAAATGGATCAAGATGGATGAGACGGACCAATAAGAAAAGAGAGTCAAGATGGGTGGGACGGAGGGAGTACTATATTTGAAGTCCAGTACTCATTTTTTCCGGGCACCGACGGAAGCAACTTTATTGAGATGGGGCCCGCCACAGATGGTGGCAACCGCCGCGCGTGCAGGCGGAGGAGGACAAACGCCCCTCCCCTTCCCTCTCTTTCCGCTTTAGTCCCCGACCTACCTACTCTATCTATTCTTTTCCTTTATATTAATTCCATCTATTAATCTTTTTTTTCTTTTATTAATTATTCTACTCCACGCCTATGGAATATTATTCAGTGTATATATGTATACCAAGATATATATATATATATATATATATGTTTAAATATAAACTCTATCACGTAAGAATTAATTAGGAACCAATATACACACAGAAAATTAGTCTTCTTCGGCATGCATGGTGCGCTTGGTTCGCGTAGCCATTGGATCATGCTAGCTCATGACTTGATTAGCCCTTCTATTTATATAAATCAGGAAAAAAAAAAAGATTATATTGAGATGCCTATTTCCTAGCTAGTAGAGTTGAAAAATTGATTCGATATTTCATTATCACAAGATGCTCCCAATCATGCATGAGTACTTTAGATATATTCTAGCCCATTTTTTTAATCATGAACAACTAAACAAGCAATAATCATTACTATATATCTATACATATTGTAAAAGAGTGGATTTTTACAAAATTGGGTTTGCCCAATATATCCATATTATTATGTTTATTTTAAGGGCAATAGTGTAAATTTATATATTAAATTTATTATAAACTTAATAAATTAATAATAGTCCTACTCCTACTATAATTCAACTTAATAAATTAATTAATAATATAGTTTTATTCGTATTATAACTCAAAAGTGAAAGAGAAAATAAAACATATATAAATTTTGAGAATTGTGCTAAAATTTATTGGGATATTATTGTAGTTGTACAGTAATTTTGGTAAAAGTTTATATTTTTATTAAGTTAACAATTTAATAATTATTATCTCTAATAATTAACATGTCATTTTTTTTATTATTAAATTTCATTCTTTATATTTCAATCTTTTCTGTTTATCATTGAAACTTCTCTTCATAAAACTTTATTTATATTTAATTTATTTAATTTATTGATGTAATTTGTTAGTATCTTTTACAATTCTTATTTGTTGATAATATTCAGTCAAGTCGAATTAAGCCAAGTACCATTAAGCTCAAGCTTAACTCATTTATTAAAAAATTTATTCAAATTTAATTGTATAAAATAACTTACTAAGATTTAAAAATTAAAGATATATAAGATGGTAGGAGCTTCATCACACTGTAATTGAAAATATATAATATGTATTTTTGCTTCTTCTAAGGTCACTAAATTAATTAGAGGGCACTCTTTTTCTATAGATTTTTCGGTTAGGATAATTGCACAGAAGATATGATATAAGATGGTTTAATTTTTTTTATACACACATACTTGCTAATATTTTGTTGAGCCATCAGAAAGCCGGAAGGCATTCGGTGGCCCGTCAGGAAGAAAGGCTGGCTGCCCGGCTACTAAGTCGCAACCTCTGCTCTCTCTCTTCTCTTAGCAAAGTAGGTTCAAGTCAGACTTTTGTCTTGCTACAAGCTGGGCTCAGGGACTGCAGTCAGCCGCTTCCCCTGTAGTCGTCAGCTCCTTCTTGACAGATCCGATCGGAGTTAATAATCAATAATTAAAATTTTAAAAATACATTTTATTTATAACAAAATAATCATGTTAAATGAAAAGTTATACGTGCAATGCACGTAATCCCCTGCTAATATATATATATATATATATATATATATATATATATATATATATAACTGATATATATGTAGCGCAATTGGCATTCATATCTCCTATATAAGGTTGATAGATGCGAGTACGAATCTTAATCCTTCCATCTACGAACACCTGTAAATTGAAATATATATATATATATATATATATATATATATATATATATATATATATTTCAATTTACAGGTGTTCGGGTAGATGGATGGAGGATTAAGATTCGTACTCAGATATATTTCAATTTACAGGTGTTCAGCTCTTGTGAAAACTAATTCTGGTGTAGAATCTAGAAACTTTTTTAATCCGTAGATTAAGAACATATATACGGTCAAGATCTGTTAGATATATTAAACATTTTCATTTTAATACATTATTTTCGTCCACTTTTAATATATATCAGGATAAAAACGTCCAATATATTGATTCAAAGCCGTCAATTTAGGAATTCCATATCTCATCTCTTCTAAATCTACCCACGTCAAACCTTTCCAAAATGATGTTTTGCATGTACTTGAATTGCATAAGAAAATATGGGACATAATTATACATAATGTATGCATAAATTTTTGTGTATTTATGATGGTGTCTCACACATAATCACTGATATTGCATTATAAATATTTATTATATGCATTATTATTTCAGTTATGCATTACAAATATTTATTATATATATGCATGCATCTATCACTGATAATGCATTACAAATGTTTATTATATGCATCAATATATCACCGGTTATGCAGTGCAAATTATTATATATATGCACCGTTATTTCAATTATTTACAAATATATATGCGATGAAAAAACATTTATATTAAGTATATCTTGCATAGAATTCTGTATTTTATTCTGTATATTGGAATTTAACTTTTTAATTTCCCGAATAGAATTCTGTGTTTTATTCATTATATATCAAGTCTATATACTATACAAATATAGAATAAATAAAAATTTATAACTCCCCAACAATTTGTTAGTGTAAACTAGAAATGATAATGCATTTCCTATACAGTTATAATGCATTTTGCCGTATGCGTGTGTTAGCCTAGTAGTAGAGTGGTTAATGCACGGGCCAAAGGTCACGGGTTCAAGTCCACCGTCACGCAACCTTTAAAATTTCTTGCAATGTTTGTTCAAAAATAATTATTTATTTATAATGCATTTTGCCTACAATAATAATGCATTTCAAATCAACGAAAATAATTAAAAACTACAAACTAAGTATCGAAAATTTAAATGAAAAACAATGTAATAATAAAAAAATTAGACAATAATAATAATAATAATAATAATAATAATAAGTGTTTTCGAAACAAGCTACACATTATTAGGGATAAAAAAATTGCTTTCAAAAACTTAAATAAACAAATAATCACTATATGCAAAATATACAACACAGAATTTTTGAACAAAAGAATACAAATAATAAAAGAAAAAATTTACGTAAGCTAAATGACAGTTATTAATTAGCAATAAATGCAAAGATTTAAAATTCCTTAATTTAAGGTATTAAACGGTTATACATCAAATACTTGAGACATAACTACCCTTATTAAACAAATAACATGCAATTAAATAAACAAAAAATTATGTAAATTTACAACCAATGATCAATCAAAATCAATGGTAGAAAAAGGTTTCTAGGTTCTACATGGGAATTAGTTTCTATATGATCTTCCCCCTATATATATATATATATCTTCTTTTACTTGATATAGCAGGTAAGAAGGGAACATGGCAATAAAAGATGTTACACAATAGGCAATAGAAGTGGGAAAAAATTGTAACAATATTCCACAACTATACTCAATATTTTTCACATATTTCTTTTTCTAGTTTTTTTTTTCTTTTTTTTTTTTTACTTTGATTCAAACATATATACAGCTTGATTTCTTTTTCATGGCATCCTTTAATCATTGTTTATGAGAGTGGACTGATTAATTTCATTCATGCTTTTCCCCTTCCCCTTTTAAGGTATTGATTATAATAAAACCAAACTTCATAATCATAGAAAATTTACAGCAGGCACTCCCTTGGCAAAATCCCACATTATATATATTATATGCACACATACTAGCAAGCTAGGGCAGAAAAAGTAGACAAAAACCTAAGTAGCCTTGTTTCTAACAGTTGCCAACATCAGTTTCCAACACTGAACGAGGAATCCCTTCTAGAAGGCAAGAAACCGGCGGAATCGTCAACGACGGCAGCCGTCCATAAGCATTCCAGCAGAAGGGGTCGAGCACCACATCTCCTCTTGCAGGAAGCAGCTCCACGTCAGCAATGGTGATGTTGGTGCAAGGGATTGAATCGCTGCAGGCAAGATGCATGGGAGGGCTCCGTACGTCGTATGTTCCCTTTATCTGGGAATACTGTATATCGGACACGTGTACGGCTGATGTACGGTTGGAGCAGTCTTTGCTCAGGCAGTAGAACTGGTCGATGATGATGGGGTTCCTAACGTTGTCCATGTGAATGTTCTGGAAGCTCACGCCGGAGACGGCACCGGACCCTCCCTGCCATGTCTTGATCCGTACGCCGTTGTCGGAATTCTTGATCACTGAATCCCTCACTGTTATGTTTGAAGCGCACGCGCGCGAGTTGTGGTTGCCAAGGCTCCCTATGCTGTTATCATGGAACAAAAAATAAAAGGGTTGTGTGCGTGTGTTAGCCTAGTGGTAGAGTAGTTAATGTCCAGATCAAAGGGTCACGGGTTCAAGCACCGTCACGCGGCCTTTAAAATTTCTTGTAATGTTTGTAAAAAAAAAGGGGAGGGGGGTTTAGATAGGGCTTGTGGTTTGTGTGTGGTGTGTGTGTGTTTAATAAATTTCTTAGGGCGATGAGCATAAGCACAAGCCAAAATGTTAAAGAAGGGGACTAGTTTTTTCACCTAATTAATTACAATCTTACAGTGAGTTGCTTGAAAATTAGCTAAATGGTAGGTGTGGTGCGTGTAAAAATAATGAATTATAAGGGAGAATTTTTATATTAGCCCTTCTAACAAAGATAAATACTAGCATTCTAAATTAAAAAGATAAATTTTAGTCCTTCCTGACTTTTTTTGCCTTTCTTTATATTTTTCAGATTTTATTTTCACAAAACAAAATGTGTGAATTCACATAATAAAATGTGTGAATTCGTAAAAAAAATAAAAGAAATGCTTGAATTTTTTGTTGTGAATTCACATAATAAAATGTATGAATTCATGAATTCGTGAAGTTAAATGTGTGAATTTACATAATAATTAAAATGTGTGATTTCGTAAAAAAAAAACTTGAATATCAAGAAAATAGGAATGGGGAGCAAGGAAGTCTAAAAAGTTTTAAAATGCCAGAATTTATTTTTAAAATCTAGGGTGCTATAATTGATGTTTATAATCTTAGAATGATTAAAATCTAACAAATATCTCTTAAAATAATATGAAAATAGAGAAATGTGGTCACAATTTTAAAGAATTTTAGATGTAAAAAGATTTTTATATCTTATATCAGTTGAATAAATTAGACAAAAGATCCATACAGAAAGTAGCTAGATATATACCATGCCAGAACAAGCTATCCCAGTGTAATAAAACTCCAAAAATTGAAATGGATAGCAAAAATTTATTGAAATAATGTCAAAATATAAATCTATATATACTAAATTTAAAAATTAAATTTAAAGTCATGAATTTACCCCATATACTTCTCATAACCTGCATTTAATATCATCTTTAATATTGTAAAATGCTCAATCTTGAATGTAATTAAATTATATTATATGCACCTGATGCCATGGCCCGGCCCGCAAGTTACATTCCTAATATCTACATCGTAGCAGCCCGATCCTATCGAGACACAGTCATCACCTGCAACACATTATTAATTCATTCATGAGAGCTAGATCATCATATTAATAATTTTAGGACATGAGTTATTTAAATTAATTAATTAATTAGGTCGGATAAAATAATGATTGGATGTCCTAACCGTTAGAAATGACAGAATTGTATATTTCTACGTTGTTGGTGTTCTCTATGTGAATCCCATCTGTGTTGGGACTTAAAGCTGGAGCTGTTATGTAAATTGATTCTATGTGAACATTCTTGCAATTATCGAATCTGAAATGGAATTGTGGGCTATCTTTCATCCTTATTCCTTCAACTCTCAGATTGTTGCTCATAAAGAATCTTATGGCCTGCAATAAAAAAAATTAAAAAAAAAATCAATTATGGGGGCGTTTGGTTTGATGGATGAGATAGATAATGTTTGATATGATAATATAGGATGTGATTATTTAGATTATTAGTCTTGTATTTGGATTGCTTGATTATGGTGCAGGATAATTGAAGGACTATATAGTGTGTGTGCTACTATGTGCTGTGTGTGTGACTGTGTGTGCTACTGTGTGCAGTGTGTGTGTGTGTGTTTATGTGTGATTATTTTGGAATTTGCATCATGGATTAGACAAGGATTAATAATCAATCCAAATTTGGGATTACGGGCCTAGTTATTCATCACGAGTTTTGTCATTCAAACCAAACATGTGATTAGGTGAAATTATATTATCAATCACTCCTTATCAAGCAAACCAAACGCCCCTTAAGAAGCTAGATTTTATTCTTGTCAGATTAATTGAGGCATATATGCATGATGTTTCATTATAATATATATGTAGAAAGCATATCTTATTTGTGTCACTCACAATTGGACTGTCGCATTGTTCCCGCACTATAGTACCGTTTGCTACCTGCATATATAAAATGATATCATCAATACACACGTCTGTAATTACGTATCTGGGTAGAAGACCTCATTAGAATTAATATATATACCTTATGAGGTTTGCAGGGTAAATTCCACCACTGCTCTCCCCTTCCATCAATTAGGCCACCCCCGAGCAACGACATCTCGTTGACTCGATAGAAAACCAGCCACTGCCGCCGGCTGTTATTCTTCGGCCACGACTCCGGTCCATCCGGGGGCGTTATCGTCCCGTCAACCTTTTCTAAGTCGAGATAAAATATTAATTCCCATAATTAAATAAAAAAATCTTCAAAAAAGAAAAAAAATTAATTTTATTAATTACCCGGAAAACGAAGCCGTTTTGACAAGGACCGGTGAAAATAGTTGATTGGATCATGAAAATATAGCCGTACGGAACGAGCAAAACACTGGACTCAGTTTGGCATGCATTATCCCATGCAGTTTTGAATGCTTCAGTATCATCAGTCACACCATCACCAACACCACCAAACATTCTCACATCGTATACGTAGTTATTCCGATGATCTTCGTCCGGAGACGGCGCCTCCGCCCCCGGAGGAAGGGAGGGCGGCGAGGCCTCCGGCGGAGCAGAAATTTGAGAACCATGATGGGAATGCCTGTGCTTCTTGTGATGATTATGATGGTGATGGTATCTAGCATGCCCTACGGGCATGACTAGTGCGATACTGATGAAATAAAATACGAGATGTAACGGGCGAAGCGCCACCATCTTTTAATTTACAAGTGAAGGTAGATACTCCACTGAAGTTGAAGCAAGGAGGAGTTTATGGATGGTGACAGGTGAATGAAAAGACACAAGTGTGAGAATGACAAACTAGGTTTTAAGAAAGTTGTAAGAAACTTTTGAAGTTGAAAAGTATGAGCAACCAAACTCAGCACTAACATCAACTTGGTTTGAAGCTGTTTGTGAATGACATGCAAAAGCAGCAGGCCTAACTTGATCTATATATAATATTGGTGAGGTTATATTGCAAAACTAAATTTATTTAAATGCAAAAAGAACAACCGACCATTTTCATATAAGATATTGGGCTTTTGAGTGTGGAAGAAAAAAGTTTTTTGAGAGAATTACAAGATATATATATATATATATATATATTTATATATATAATTTAATTAAGCACCGTATAGGCGGGATCTCTACACCACATAAATGTGGGATCACTACACCACCATGCAGGGTGGGACCACTACACCACCAAATAAGGTGGGAAATATACTACACCGCACGTAAAAAATCAAGAAATTAGTAAGAAGGGGGTAGGGGTATACCCCCACCCCCACCCCCCACGCCGCATGTTCTTCCCATAACTTCCCACTTATTTTGGTCCACTGCCACCCCCTGTCGTGACCCTTTTTGGTAAAAGGTAATAATCTTAAAATTTCAAATGCTATATGTCTAAATTAAAACAATGAAGAATGAACGAACAAGAACTCAAACTGCTTGCCCCCTAGTTGATAATAGAAGTTATACTAAAATATATAGTTATTTTCACAACATATGTAGTATGTAGAATATATATATATATATATATATATATATATATAGCCTTACAAAGTAAGGAAAAAAAAAGATAATGTTGACAAAGTTTTGAGTTACAAAAAAAAAATTATATATTGGAAAGAAAGTAATCAGCACTATGAGGACTGAATATTCCTTACATGGATACTACATGGATTGCCAATGGCCACCATTCTCCTCTCCAGAAATTTCTACAGTGTTGGTCCCCTACCCACAACAACAACCAAAAAAAAAGTAATTGATAAAAAATTTAAACATCTCAGAATAATATCGATCGTTATCAAGGTTCTGGTTATGGAATTTTTAATGTAAAAGCCGCTGGATTTGGATTCTTCTATTTCCAATTATCATCAATATTTTGATATACTTCCTCCATGAAAGACTTGCCTACTTTATCATTTATGGGGTCCATAAAAGATTTGTCTACCCCCATTTATAGAAGGAGGTTTCACACATTCCACTTTACTTTTAACTTTATTACACTCAAATCTCCTCATAAGTGGGATCATTATTCCACTTAAAATACATCCTACCAACTAAGTCAACCATTTTATTAAAACTTGTGCTGGTCAACGTTAGGCAAATCTTTCATGGACGGAGGAGTATACTAAGATGTTAATTTTTGTATGCATTCTGTAAAATTAAATTGTGTGCGTGTGTTAACCTAGTGGTAGAGTGGTTAATGCTCGGGCCAAAGGTCACGGGTTCAAGTCTACCGTCACGCAACCTTTAAAATTTCTTGTAATGTTTGTTCAAAAAAAAGATGATAATGTTTTCTATATTTAAGGTACGTGAGACTTCACCAGCCCAAACTTGAAGAAAAGAGAAATTTATAAGGTTATACTTAATTAGTTACCCTAATGTTAGGTTATACTTATAATTATTTTATGAGAATAGAAAATTAAAAACTTTCCGTTTAATTTTTTTTTTTTTTTTAAACACCCTTAGGTAGGTTACCTCACACAATCGAAAAAGTAATAGTGGGTGTAATGAAAGAATTTGATCCCATGAAAATGAAAAATTTCCCATTTCCTATAATTATGTTTGGGAGAATTAGGAAAGTGAGAATATTATGAAGCGGTGTGAAAGGCTTTTTACCTTCACTTTGAATCAATGCATACACAGAGCACTAGTTGAGTATGATTCAGATTGTCCGCCCTTGAAGCTACAGACAACTGTTCCATTTCTACCTTTTTAACTTTGTCTTTACCCATGGAAATAAAGTAAAAGGTAAAATGCAAATTTACTCCAACATACTTCCTCTGTCCCCAAATAAGTGTCCCCAACCATCAAAATGTGTATACCAAGATAGTGGATAAAATGACTTATTTTATCCATAATTATTGCATGGAAAAATAAAAAAGTAAACTTTTTGGCATAAGTCAAGGGATAAATATGACAATTTGACATAACTTTTGCATAGAAATCTGAAATATGACACTTATTCGGGGACAAAAATTTTGACGGCTCGGGACACTTTGGGGACGGAGGGAGTATATATTTTTTTCTTTCAAAAATACAATAAATAAATTATGTACTAAAAAAACATATACTGTCTAACAAGAAAATGTAGAAGGTGGGTATGAATAAAGAAATAATGAATGCATGAATGAGAGAGAGTGGGCTTTCGGTCGAAATTCGCAGCGCGCATGACTTTTCTTTTCCACATTATCTTAAGATACGATGTGTGGATTCATAGTCCTCACCTCACCCTACATAAACACACTCCATTATGTGGTTATGGCTACACCACTACCTATTATACTATTTTGCCCCCCATCAATGCTATGCTACTTTCCATTTTAATATATTACTTACTCCGTTCTCGAATAAGTGTCCCATGATGTCAAAAAATTACACTCAAAAGTGAATAAATATATTCTTTTTACCTCTAGCAATTGAATGAAAAACCCAACTGATGAAGAATTTACATTGAAAACAGTGATTATAGAAACTCTTAAACATCATTTTTTTTATAAATTTCCGAAATACGACATTTATTGAGATACAATTTTTATTTCTAAATATGATACGTATTTAACACCAGAAGAAGTAACGCACCATAACGATTTGAAAACTAGTCTTTTAGCTGATTTGCATGCAAAACGAGATCTTTTAGCTGATTTGCATGGAAAACGAGATCGATGAGGATTAAACGTGTCTACAAAGACACTCCAACAGCATTAGAAGTCGTTTACTTTGAATAATACTCCCTCCATTCCCCGTCATATAAGTATTCGCTTTTCGGATGTAAAATATATGTGTGGAATTACATAAAAAGTAATGTTTTTTAACTCATTTACTAATTTATCCTTATTCAGTCTTGGATTGACTGCATAATCAAACAATAAATAAGGTCGTAGAAGGAAGTTTCTTTATATAATTTGTATTTCGATAATTTCTTAATCACAGTACAAAACTCCGATCGTACCGTATATGATTGGGACGGAGGAAGTAGCTTGGGCATTTGAAAATAATAATATAAATTGAACTACCACAACCTTCAATATATTGAGCAATTCTAAGCTTGTCGGATTACGTAATCCTTCAAATACTCAAACCTATATATTTGTAATCCTACCACTACTTTCAATATATTGAGCAAAATTGTGAGCTTGTTGGAATACATAATCCTTCAAATACTCAACCATATGTATCATAATTCAATTCGCCACTCAGTTGATAAATAGAAGCTACAAAGACTCAACCCTATGTATCATAATCCAATTCGCCACTCAGTTGTTAAATAGAAGCTACAAAGACCATAGACGAGGCGGGGTCACGCTAGCGATCAACACAATGGAACTACTAGGCTGAGTAATTTCTCTTCATATATACATTTACAACAGATAAAGTAATGTTAATACCTCAAGGACGACAAGACAACATAAGTAGGCTTCCATTCGAACTATTACAGTTTGTCGATCATAAAAAAATTTGGTCAGATACAGCCACAGGGTACATAAAACCTTCTTGTTCACTGCTACAATCAAATTTTCATAAATACAAGAAACCTGAATACTGAGAGAAGACAGGAGAGATCACTTTGAACGAACGAGGTTACAAACATATTTCAATCTTAAGTAGCCGTTAACGACACAAAGACCACTTTATATTACAGTCCAAGGAATGCACATTGCTTTCTAGCATGCTCAGGAATCAGCTTCCCCAATAACTCTGCCGGCACGCCCTTGAGCTCTGATCAGATAAAACAGGTGGGAACAATTTAGATAATGTTGCGTATGTGATATGGCATGGCAATAATGGAAAGAAAATTGTATAGCATAAATGAAGAGGATAACTCACCGTGTGGCTTAAAGTTGAACAATGGCGGAACAAACCGTCCATTAGGTAGCCTAACATTTGGATCACGCAACTCATCAAAGAATGGATGGACCAACGCCTCCAGCTGCATCATAAAAAGCCGACACCAGATGATAATGAGAATGATTCAACATTTGTCATATTAATGTCATAGTTATCTCTAGATTCATTAACCAAAACATAGAGAAATAAAGGGTGGGAGAAGTAAGAAGTTAAAACCAGCAATATAGATAAGAAATAAAATCTTTGGGAGATCCAAACAATGCCCTATTCTGTCTGCTCCAATTCAAATGAACAAGAACCAAAATATTTGTGTTACCTAGACAGTAACACAGCAATACTATGGGACAGTAACAAGAGAGAAGGAAATTTTACTTAAAAAATATCTTGGCTGACGAAACTTAAATTATCAAGAAATGTCTTAAAATTTTCAGAGAGAATTCCGAACCCTACCCTACATGTTAAAGACTACTGTATTTCAAAAACATCAAAAATATCATCATGCTTAGTCACTTTGAAAAACACACTAGTGTAGTGCATTCACTGTCATACATGCCTTTCAGGAAACAATCAAATAATGTAAAACTCACCGCAGTGCACCGGAGATTTGGAGAATACTGCAGTAGCCGTGAAACAAGATCCACAGCCTCAGGTGGCATCCGCTTGTGAAATATCTGAAGGCGAAAAGTGTCAAAATATGCATGAAGTACAGAAATTATCATCTTTAAAATCAGCAGAAGTACAATGTCATTACCTTGTGCCATGGGTGAGCTTTAATTTGGGGAAATTTGAATTCAGTATAATTGGGGTTCATGCATTTGATCTCCTCCCTTGTTGGAGTGCCCAGGACCTACATACAAAAAATTGTGTAAAATTACTATCGATTAGCTTATATTACACAAACCATAATTGACAATCAATACCTTATAAATGTGATCTCATAGGACAAAAGGTCATGCACTTCATATCATCAATGTACTATGAACAGAGTTAAAATCAACGATGATTACCTTAATGATTTCAACAAGCTGATCGACTCCACTTTCACCAGGGAAGAGAGGCTGAAAAATATAAATGGAACTTTTCTTTAGCAAGTTAAGAACTCCATCAAAAAAAGCAGTTAAGGGTAAAGGCAGCTGATTCACCAACCTGTCCAAGCAATAATTCAGCCATTACACATCCAGCAGACCAGATGTCAATGGCAGTAGTGTATTCTGTTGCACCAAATATGAGTTCCGGAGCACGATAGTACCTCGAACATATATATGATATGTTTGGCTCTCCTTTGACCTACGAATTTGAGTAAAAGAAGTTATGTGACATTGATAAAGTTAGAAACTTGAAGATATCTTGATGAGAGGAGGAAAGAATGGTGCTCACCAGTACTTTTGCACTTCCAAAATCACATAACTTCACCTGATGTGTGTGTGGATTAACCTGCAGACAGTGTAGCAATAAGTAAGTTGCTTGTTACTTGCTATAATGTACATCAATTTGAAAATAAACTTACCAATAAATTTTGTGGTTTAATGTCCCTGTGGCACACTCCAACACTGCCATGGATATACGCAAGTGCTCTGAAAATCTGCCAGGAAAAGACACTTTAACTTAGAAAAAAAAATCAGCGTGTAAAGAACAAGTCAAACCGACTTAAACTTGGAACTCGATGCGCAGGCATTTCTATTAAATTTCAACAATAAAATGGAAGTGTAACCAAGTATACCTGATAGGCATAAAGTTTAACATATATCATTGGCATCCTCTGACTCATCTTGTTATAATGTCTAATCACCCTATGGACAGTCTCAGGAACATATTCCAACACCAAGTTCAGGAAAAGCTCATCTTTCTCAGTCGTCGAGAAGAAACAATGCTTCAAAGAGACAACATTAGGGTGGTCTAGGAGACGCATAGTTTGCAGCTCACGATTCTTGTACCTCTTATCTTGAAGAACCTTTTTTATGGCAACAGTTTCGCCTGTTTCTAGACATTTGGCCTGAAAGTATACATTAGAAGATATAAGAAATGCCTAATTGTGAATGCACTGAATCTATTCTATTTGATTTTTTTTCCTTTCACCAGAAAGGAAAAGTTCATGGTAGCAATAGACAGTACCTGAAACACTACTCCAAAAGATCCCTGTCCCACAATCCGCTCAGCCATATAACTGATTGACTGATAAACCAAGTATTGAAGATTATTAATAAGAAAATAATAGAGTTACCAAATTAAGCATAATGCACATTCTGAATGTTGAAGTTTACCTGCTTTGGTTGGCCATTTCTGCCCCCAATTGTTGTCACAATTATATGACCAGTTTCTGTTCCATTACCATCTACAACAGCAGGTTCCATATCCTATGACATATGGTATACAGCTTAGCAAATCTATAAGCAATGACCTGTAAAGAATTTAGGATAATTAATTGTACCTTGTCATCCCTAAGCTTCATCTCATTCATCTCATCCGGCAGCCTATCCAGTCCACCAGGCTTTCGACCGGGATCTCTTACACCAGTCGCAGGAGCTACACTAATTGAGGCCATTCACTATCGTGAAAATTGATGCAGGATTTTTCACCAGTTATACCAGTTTGGATACAGAAGCTGACTTAGAAGAACCTATCTGCAAGAAATACAAACTACAGTTACAAAAGATGTTGATAAAAGTACAAATTGCGACAATTCCATCAAATTACATAGTCCTGAGAAAATTACATCAAACAACAAGTTAACGCAGCTACAACCACCACTTCCCAGTTCTTGTGTTTGTAAGTTAGTAGATATATAAACAATCAAATTCAACAGGCATTCATGGCTTTGAACAAAAAGGATATTAACATAACGATATATATCAGTTAAGTAGGAAAACACAGGAACAAAACCTCAAATCTAACCTCATAATACAGATATCTAAAGCATCTATAGAACTACAAAGCATAAGGTGAAATTAACCGCACAAAGTTCTCTGCAGTTTCCATAAGAATAGGGCACAACGCCAAAAAATAAAAATAAAAACAACTAATGTCCTACCATTAGATCGAGATCTAGTTAGTAAAACAGCTATTATAAAGTCAGGAAAAACCAATTATATTAAAATCTTCGCAGATTAAAAATACATTTATACATAAAAACCAGAAGCACACCCCCAAATAATTCATAACTTTTTCGACAACAAGCGCAAATCCAACGAAAACGAGAATAATCAAAGACAAAAAGCCCTAGAACGAGCACAAAAGGAGGCAAACGAACAAAATCAACCATAACCACAAATTTAGCTCAAAATCCACCCAAATCTCCGAACGAAACTCGAAATCGAACGAGCTCCAACAAATTAAACGAGAAAATCACAGAAAAGACAAAAAATCCAAGCACGCAGAGTTATTCAGCTAATCAGACTTCCCAACCAACGCATCACAAAAAATTCAAGCTCACCGATCCACGACCGCAACCGAAAGAAACGAAATCAATCAACAGAAAACTCCTCCAGAAAATCATCCACCGTCGAAATCGTCAAAAAAAAAAAATTCCGCGACGAATTTCCTCCTTGGTCTTCCCTGTGTTTTGGCCTGAAATTATCAGAAATTGTTTAATGGGGGTAATGTGAATAGCCAGCTATTTGATGGGAGGGGATCAGTCAGTCAACACGAAAATGACTCCGCCCCCCGAAAGCATATAATAAAGTAATCAATCCCATTATTATTTTATAATAATAATATTATTATTATACATATTGATTTTATTTTAATTAAATTGGGGGTAAAATTGAAATCAAATTGCTTTATTGTGCTGCGCTGCTACTTTTTCTTTGCTTTGCTTTTGACCGTTCAAACCCTTTTGCTTTTTCAAAAAATTTCTTTTGTCAGTCATTCCCACATTTTATTTTATTCAAAACCCTAATTGGTCCTTTCCACAACGACGGGCTGATTTGATCCACGAGAATCAAATCAAATGCCACGGCGCCGTTTATACCGGCCGGTGTCAATAATCATCTCTCTCTCTCTCTCTCTAAAAACGCATGTGACTAAATTTAAGCATGGTCTGGACTATGCTGTTATTCAAAACTTCTAACCAATTAATTACTAGTATTTGCCAGTTATTTTCCACGATAATGAAATGGCTAATTGACAAGTTGGACTATTCACAAGCTATTTGCATATTTATTAATAAAATTATGGATACAGTGACACGAAATGTTTTGGTTGAGTCCGAAAGGTTCGCGATGCAACTTAGAATTTTTTCGCAATGTGGTTTGAGTTGTTGTCATGAGTGAAATCTTCTCCTCTGCCCCCATTTTGGATTTTCACGTAAATTTATGTTCTTTATTTTTTGTTCTCCGTATTCTTCTTGTTTATATTATATAATAAAAATTGTGCCGAGTAACAAGCGAGCCGAGTTCTGAATTGATCGATCTCAGTCGTGTGTGTATAAATTTGTTCGTTTTGCGAATTCACAAGCATTTTTCGAGCTCATCTCATTTGACTTTTTCTTTCACTTTAGATGTTTGGGGTGCTCATATTTGTGTAATTATATAGTATGTATGTAATGATATGGTGTAGCCAAACTAAACTAATCGATAAAATGTCAGTTATATAGAAATATGATTAACTAGATTTACCCGCGCGCGTTGCGCTGTGCTGAGTGATAATTAATGTTTTAATTAGCAATATCAAAAAATTAATACATATTTCAATATATATTTATATTCTAAATAATTCTCCAAAATTATATAATTACGTTCATAATAAGTATTATTAAGAGGCAAAATTTGGGATAACCAATATAGATAGTGAAAGTTAAATGTTGTCCACCAACTTTATTTGTAGAAATTCTGGCCAATTTTTTGAAATTTGGACCAATTTGCCCTTGAACCACTATTAACCATACATCTACCCATTTCATTTTTCATTTTTCAAATTTCAAATTCCATGTCTGCAAAATATTCTCTCTCTAGAAATCCTATTTTTTTCAATTTCTTCCGTCGCCGTCGTCGTACTTTCATTCCGCCACCGCGTCGTCGTACTTCCATTCCCTTCCGTCGCACCGTCTTCGTACTTCCAGTCCAGTCCGCCGCGCCGCCTTGAACTTTCACATTCTGTCGGCCATATTCCAGATCTGCCGACGCACCAAATTCTTCTAGATCTGCCGCCGCACCAGATTCTTCCAGATCCCGTTGCCTTATTTCACAGTTTTCTCTCCGGAATCCATGGCGTCACATTCCAGATCTAATGTCGCTTCGCTGCATCGATTTCTCAATCCAGAACATCGTGCTGCCACGATCTTCCAGATCTGTCATAGTGAGTTATTTGTCGTCTCTGCCGTGGATGGTGTTCGTCTTTGGTCAACCGCATCTCGCCGCGCCTTGGCACACCTGGTACGAATGCAACGTATTCGTACCAGGTGTGCCAAGGCATACCGGGCCTAGATTTGGCACACCCGGTATGAATGGTGTGTATTCGTGCCAGGTGTTCCAAGTCTAGGCGCGGTATGCCTTGGCACACCTGGTACGAATGGGGTGTATTCGTACCAAGTGTTCCAAGTCTAGGTGCGGTATGCCTTGGCACACCTGGTACGAATACGTTGCATTCGTACCAGGTGTGCCAAGTCGCGATCCCAGGAAGAATGCACGAAGAGGGCGGCAAGATCTGAAAAATACAACAAGAACATGACACATTAAAAACACAGATTAAAAATACAGATTATTGTCAACATACAATACACCATCAAAGAACAAATTTTCAGATTAAAAACACAGATTATTGTCAATAGAATAATAATTTTTTGTCATTTTTTTTGTGTTTTTATAAGAATCATGACTGGAGAATCATGATGACCGGAGAAAGCCGCAAAATAGAGGAAAGTTGCATCGGCGCCGGAGAGATTGGCCATGCTGAATTTCTTCAGATCTGCCGAGCTGTGAGGGATAGAATATAGAGAAAGAAGAGAGTAGCATCGAACGGAGGAAACCACGTCATCGCTGTAGAAATTAACTGCTGCCGCCGGCGAATACGAGGGATGGAGAGAGAAATTGTAGGAGAGGGAGAAATTTCAACAAAGATTTAACTAGATCCAGGTCTGATAAATAATAGAGAGAGAAAGAGATAGATAAGGTAGAGAAAATAAGGGCATTTAAGTCACTTCATGTCAAAGTTGGCCAGAATTTATAAAAATAAAATTTACAGACAACATTTAGTTTCTACTAACTTGTTTGGTCAAATGACTGTATTAACACTATTATTAATACAATTATTTTTTTTTTTTGATTATTAATACAATTATATTATATTATATATATATATATATAATACTTATGTTGAATATTAAGATTTAAGATTTCAAGTTAAGAAACTCATCCATACAAATTTAAAAAAAAAGTATCATCAAATAATATATTTTACCAAAAAAATTGTAACATAGTATTAAACAACTTTTTTTGAGAGAATTACAAAGGTATATATATAATGTCAACGTAATAAGTAACTTTAGTGCAGAATGTTGTCATTTAAATCAAAAAATTTATTTTTGGGCGGCATAAATGAATTGTCATTTTTTTTAGTAGATGAATGGTCATTTTGAGTGGATAGACATTGAAACTATAGAACTAGGCGGGAAGTGTGCATGGACATGCAGAATGGGAGGGAAAAGTACATGAATGGGCGTAAAAAGACATTGCAATTATTCTGCTTTAATATTAGGGGTGGGAATTCGGTTAACCGCGGTTAACCGAACCCGAAAAATCGGTTAACTGAAACCGAAAACTGAGAAATATAAAAACCGAAACCGAAACCGACATGGTGTCGGATAACCGAAAACCGGTCCGGTCGGTTAACCGATATTAACCAAAAAACCGAAAATTAAAAAAAATAAAAAATTTCAGCCTATTTTTCTGCTTTTGCACTATTCATAACTAAATTAAAAAACTCTCCAACAAACAATAACAACTCAAGTACATGCCAACAAATCAAGCATAATAAATTTAAATTATCCAAGTTGAAAAATCAAATATATTATAAATTATATAAATTGTATATTATAAATATACAAAATATTGTTATATATTATAAATTGTATAAATTATAATATATTATAATCAAAATATATTATAAATTGTATAAATTATAAAAATATATATTGTTATATAATTTTTCGGTTTTTCGGTTTCGGATACCGGTTATCGGATAATACCCGAAACCGAAAATCTCATAGAACCGGTATCCGACTACCGAACCGAACCGATAATTTCCGGTTATCGGATAACCGAAAACCGACGGATAGTGTCGGTTTCGGTTATTATCCGATAACCGGTATCCAAATTCTCATCCCTATTTAATATAATAATATATTCTATTTAACCGGATATTATATAGTAATTTACAGGAACCTTATAGTAATTTATCCATGAAAACCAAATACGTCAGTCCAAGGTGCCGATTGATTTAGGCCAACCACTCTTGCATATGTTGAAACATTTGAAATATTATAATGTTATACATCAAGATCTATATGTTTCGTAGTGGTTTATATGATTTGATTGTTCGTTTATAATTTTGTTCATAAAAAATACTTCATCCGTCTCAATAGCAATGTCTCATTTGTTTTGAGCACGGTTATTAAGAATAAAAAGATAAAAAGTAGTAGTTCTCATAGTTTTTGAAGAGTTAATTGTTTCCATTTTTTAAATGATACCTTGCTATTGGAACAAACGAACAAAAATAGGGATCTTGCTATTGAGACGGGGAGAATAACTTAATCATCAGAGATTTATTGGTGAATTACGTTCAGATTAGCTTGACTTTCTTTATACTTTCTTATCTTTTTTGAGCTATAAATTAGAGCACTATGACTTGCGAGAAGAGAACGTAGTTTTTAATCAAAAACTTTAACTTTTTCTATTTCTTAAGACTTCAATTAATGATGCATTTCTCATGCCTGCATTATTCAACATAATACTTAAAATTTATAAACCCATAGTAGACAAAAAAAATTAGCTCTCTTCGAAGTTCGAACAATTTAATTGGCGAAATGATGTTATACAAATGAAATTTCGCTTTTTTTAATTGAAATTCCGCACCGGGGGCTCCATTTTTTTTAACTCGAAAGAGAGGAAGCCGTGAGATTTGAATGAAATTATTGTAAAGCATATCTTATTAAATATAAATCCATATCACGCGCAAAAAATAAATATAAATACATATATGATGGGCCCCTTTTTAATTAATACCTCAACTTTGACGAGCTTAGATAGTTAAGGATAAGTATTGCCGACATTAACGACCAAGGTTAATTCCACTATTACAAATACACAGTGCTAGAGGAAGAGAGACAGCAAAAGATTCGCATCTTTTCTAATGTATGCCAATATTTAATTCATTTTGAATTATTACTATTATAATCAATTGAAAAACAACACCAAAAAAATAAATTATGAAGTACTTTATTTTGGTGACGAATATATTTCAATTTTGAATTATAAATATTAGTTTCTCACTTCGTACACCAAGCTAAATTAGAAAAATTATAAAATCGAGATAGTTTCAGTTTGATTTTACAATTCCTTTAATTATTATCGGTGTTGTACTGAGCTTATAATTTTCTTAGAACACATCATAAAGCATTTCATCACTTCTAACTTATAAGCTTGTCTGAAGTACTAAATAAATACTTCTGTAAAACGTTTTATTTTATCCGATAATATGTTTCTAGCTTACAAGTTTATTTTATGAAAGTGAAGAAATCCGAGTTAGTTGAGAAAAAAAGTGAATTATACCCATTTTGATAAATTTTAAGATTAATAGTAATATTTATAAGTTAAATCCTCTCATAATTCATTTATAAACCTCACGGAAGGTCGCATTTAAATGCCAAAGCTAGCAAAGTTGGTTTGAGTTTTTACTACAATTATTTAAGTTAATTTTATCGATAAACCCATAAATTTTGGATATATTTGGATTCCTAAGATTGAACAGGAAATTGATGAAACGATTATAAAACAAAGTACTACTTGTATTTATTTTTAGATGACGTGGCAGTACAAGTTTCAAAATTGTCGGATTCAATGTTATTGTTCTACCACAGGGGAACATATTACTCAGAATAAAAGAAAAATAAATCTTGTAAATAATGAGTCAATTAAAGGAATGAGAAGATTTAGAGAAGGCATGTGCTTGCTTAGAAAAGTGAAGCGCCGATAGAGGCGGATTATCACATACTAAAAATTTAGATTTCGTGCATGTGTTAGCCTAGTGGTAGAATGGTTAATGTTCAGATTTAAGGTAATGGGTTCAAGTCTATCGTTAGGTAACCTTTAAAATTTCTTTTAATATTTGTTCAAAAAAAATTTATATTTCGTACTACCTCCGTCCCATTATTCTTGTCTCAATTCTTTTGGGCACGGATATTAAGGAGAAGGGTGTTTAAAGGGTAAAAAGATAGAAAGTGGTGGAGCCCATAACTTTTTGTGAGAGAAGCATATTTCCTTTTATGGAAACAGGACAAGAATAACGGGACAGCCCAAAAAGGAATACAAGACAAGAATAATGGGACGGAGGGAGTATTTTTCTAAAAATTATGTATATCACATTTCTTTTTCTCATTACTATTTATTCATTTTACATTACAGTACATCATTAGTTTAGAAAAAATACTAAGTAGGAATATAAGGAATTAATTTTTTTTAATTAAAAGTAGCTATGGATTTAATTTTGTGGTATAGATGGAATATAAAACAATAATTAATAAATCTATGCAACCACATTATAGCTATTCATAATGTGATTGAATAACAAAAACAATCAATTTTTTTAAGTTTTAAATGACTTATAATATTTAAAATATTTAATTTGTACAAATTTATCATGATATATTTGGATTTGGATGTAACATAAATCTTGATAGATATAATAAATGTAATACAAAGATTTTTGTCAAAAAACTAAGAAAAAAATATATTTACACTAATCATGATAGAATTTAAGCTAAAAATATAAATGCTAACATAAAATATATAATCATATTTTTTTTATATAAATCAAATATCTAACAAAATTAAACAATTTTTACTTAATCGGCCAAATTATAACTAGCCTAGCTATAGCTGAATAACATCACTCTTATACAAATATATAATGTAAATGTTGGCAATTGGCCGGTCAATACAACTTGGCTGTATTATGCAATGATTGATTCATTCAAGAATTTTATACTAATATAGGCCTTAGACTTTAGGCTATACAGGTCTCAACCTGCACCACACATTCAATAAACCTAATTAATTATTTGTCGTTATCAAAATCATTAGAAATAAATAAATAAATAAATATGAACTCAATTATTTGCTGGTTCCATCTCAAAAAAATTGTTTGCCGTTTCCGATCATTATTTGATCCAGCCCGATAATTTATGCACAAGAGCCCAAAAAGGCCCAATTTTTTGATGTGGCTACGCCATGATTTTGGGCCAGCCCAAATTATGAATAACTTAATAGTACACCCTCCTTTCCGGTATTCATGTCTTATCTCTTTTAAGAACGGGTATTAAAGAGAAATGAATTAGAGATAGAATGTGTGTTAGTGCAGTTTTTAATTGAATACTTAATAGGATACAAATAGTGAAATAAAATGGATTTAAATAGTGAAATAAAATGGGTATAGAAAGAATGAATAGTGAACGACACAGAAAATGAGGGGAGAATAGTGAAAGGTGAAATAGTTAGGAGAAATTGTTGGAGTATGGAGCCTGAAAGGAAGTGAATCATACCACGATTCCGGCGATCCAACTAGGATTTTTGGGCTGCCGTACAAGTGTATTTTGGGCTCTACGCGGTTTCCTAGTTTTATTAGGATTAGGGCTCAATTGTTTGCTATATATATAGATGTTCTCTCATTGTAATTTGTATCCGAAAATATAGTAAAATCCCTGGCTTGGCATCGCCCCCAGACGTAGATACACATCGTATCGAACTGAGTAAACAATTCTTGTGTCTTTTGATTTCGTGATTGTGTGTTTATTTCCTAACAGAAATAAGGGCCACATTAGCAATTTAAATATGGCCTTAACAACTCTTAATTTAGCCCAAAAAAAGAAAACAAGACAAGAATAACGGGACGAAGGGAATAGTATTTAGTTCTCTCTTATTTTGGTGAAGTATTAATACATCTTTCTCATCCGCCGATTTTTTTTTTTTTTTTTTTGTCATTCAGATAACACCGAATTTAAAAATCTGAATTAATAAAAATACACTATATATAAAGCATAAAAGAGGTGATCTGTCACCACTTATATAGACAAATATTTTGTTTTTGATGATGACGAATACTAGCATTGTGGCAAATGCCACATTTTGTTATTTTATAGGACGAATGCGACATGTCGTGAAATTTAAATAAGGTTTAATACAAAAGTTAAAAAATAAAATATAAAGAAAAAAATAACAGAGAGTTGCGTATGTGCAATGAAATGCATGATGAACATGGAATCTGATGTGTCGTGCTGTGACAAAAGACACCTGCTTTTCTTGTTTTGCGTTTTTAGGTTAACATAGCTATCCACTTCCACGTTTTTGAGGCAATCAATTTAAGGATACCAACCAACAGAAAATTACATTTGTCGTTACAACTAAAAAGTTCAGGTACTTCAAAGAAAATGGGAAAATGGCTGTTTTAATTTTGGTTCAATTGTTGGAAAAATCCCAATCTTTGGTTAAGTTCTGAATTTTTTCCCCCACTTTGTAATTTTGCGAAGAGATTCCTCATCTTTTAATGTTTATCCCGTAATTGATTTTCTCCTAAATTAATGCTGAGCTAGACGTAATATATTGGCCACGTCAGCAAATAAAATTAATAGATCAGCATCATTTTGATCGGAAATGTTCGCATGGGGAAAAATTAGAAACATTAAAATGTGAGAAATTTCTTCGCAAAATTAGAAAGTGAGGGGAAAATCAGAATTTGACCAAAAGTCGGTATTTTTCCGGCAATTAACCCTTTAATTTTTGGATTATGAAAAAAAGTATTAGGTGTACTTTGCAGTCATCTAGTGATATACTCTCAATAAATCTCATTTTTATGCAATATATGATATGAATATTTATATTCATATGATAAAAAAAATTGATTAAAAAAACATAGATAAATTATGATGAGGTTGTGTTCTAATTCTACTATGATAAATACATACAGATTCCAATTAAATGTTGCATAATTAGATTCCAATTAAATGTTGCATAATTAGATTCCAATTAAATGTTGCATACTTAGAGAAAAGTGAATTAATCCCATTTCCTGACATGCCTCCTAATTGAAAACATAAAATTATATAGAAATGGATAACGTAAGTATATGCATATAATATTATATATGTGCATTATTAAATGCAGAAAAATGGAGCTAGAAATATGTTATTTGCAACAATTAATCTTTGGTCTATTAATCTCAACACATCATGTTTAATCCGGCCCATTATTCTTTTTCTAAGTAGGTAAAGATTGTAGTCAAATAATAATAACTAGCTTAGCATGTTTCTTTTTGAGTTAGGTAATTAATATGAAATGTTGGGAGCACTAACATAACCATCAACCATAAATTAAATTTAACATAATCTCAATATGTGATGGTGTTATTTAAATTTATCCTAAACATAATATGAGTGCACTACTTATGATTTTTGTTTTAAATTCAGTCTACAAGGCATTAGGTAAATTCTATGCAAGGATAGTTAATCTCAATGACAAGATCATACTATAACTTTCAAGATACTACTAATATCATTTTTAACATTGAAAATAATCAAAATAATACTCACTCCATCCCGATAGCAAAGTCTCACTTTTCTTTTTCGTCTGTCTCAAATAGCAAGTTCTCATTCAAAAAATGGAAACAATTAACTCTTCAAAAGCTGTGGGACCTACCATTTTTAATTTTTTTAATCTTGTTTCTTAATTACCATGCCCAAAGCAAGTGAGACCTTGCTATTGGTAGGGCTGGAGAAATTTACTGACGGTTTCGGTTTTACCGGCGGTTAACCATTTACCGCCGGTTTCTGTTAACCGTTTACCGTCATTCTCGGTTTCGGTACAGTAAATGGTTAGTGGATTGAAAGAATTTTCGGTAAATGGTTAACCGAGTTTTTTTATATAAAGTATAAATAATATATAATATATATTATATAATATTAATTTAAAATTTAACTAAAAAAAGGAAAACACAGTAACACATAATATGTTAACCGATATCTTTTATTATTTATTATAAATGAATATATATTATATAATATTAATATTAATCTAAATAATATATATTATATAATATTAATATTAATTTAAATTTAACTATAAAAATATTATATTTTTTATTTTTCGTTTTTTTAAATAAATTTTTTGGTTATTTTTTATTTTTTGGTAAACTGTAACCAACCGACTCGGTACGATTTCGGTAAATGGATTTGATGGATTTCGGTTGCAGTTAACCAAAAATTCGATTTCGGTTAACCGTTGTTAACCGAATTCCCAGCCCTAGCTATTGGGACAGAGGGAGTTCAAATTGTTAATACGTTAGGACTAAGTGTATTTTTCTTATTTTGAGAATATAACTTAGTTAAAATTCCAACATCCTATTTTTACTTTCTAGAACTCTCTAAAAGATCGATAGAAAGACATTTACATCTAACAAATAATTTACAAAGATAGTGTGCCTTATAAGCTAAATCAAAATATATGCAAGAATAGTACTTATCATACTATACATATCAAAAAGAAATTTAATATGGCCCGTTATTTTTGACCGGTTCCTTGTATACGAGCTTAGACATCAAGAATTCAACGATAAATTAATAGAATTTGAAACCCACGAAATAATTAAGAACGAGATTATGTAAAACATACTACCAAATTATGGCTTAATCGCAGCATTGACTTTCCAGAAACATAATTATTACCAACTCTTGAAAGGAAAAATTGAAAACATCATTAATTAAAAGTCAACGGGGGAGAGGGCTATTTACGTCAAAGCGGAACAGCTTTCGCGCGTCCATACAAGTCACGATTCCGGGTCCCACATCAGGAAATTGAAACCTCCACGTGTCCGTTTCCGAAGCTACCGACCTTTCTACGTTGCTCTTGCGTGTGCCGTCCACCTATTTCACATACTGATATTTTTCAATTTATTTATTCTTTTGCTAATATTTATTCTTTCCTTCGTCGCGATAAATTCTGATTCTTTTTTAGTCCGTCATAAAAAAATTTCTTGTCAATTTATAGTAATAGACGCACACTCACTTCTTTTAACAACACAATTTAAAACTATATAAAAGTGGGGCCTTATTAAAAACCATTGTCTGATAAATCAATAACAAATTATTAAAACACGTGACATTCACAATGTGGCAAATTTATTGTGGACGGAGGGAGTAATTTTTTCTTGGCAGAAAGATAAGTTTGTTAAATTTGATCAATTTGCCATTTAAGTATTTAATGGCCTACAAATGCAGATATAATATAATACTCTCTCCGTCCCTGATAAGTGTGGTCCGGAGGAAGGGTCACGCGTTTTAAGAAAGATGTTAGGTAGATGTGTAGTGAGTGAAGAATGAGACCCACTTTGTTGTAGTATTAGTTACTTTTAAAGGATAAAAGAGTAAAATTTTAAGTGGGGTCATATCCATTTAAGGAAGGACCACACTTATGGGGAACAGACGAAAAAGAAAAGTGGACTACACTTATCAGGGACGGAGGGAGTAGTAATTTACATTTATGAATCTCTTGTCCTTTTTTTTTAAAGGAATCTCTTGTCCTTTATGAGAATATAGAGTAGTATTTTAAATTTAACATATTTCTTTCAAAACATCTCTACCCAAATTAGTCATCACTAAGAGGGTGTTTGGCTAAGCTTATTTTAAAGAGCTTATAAGTTTTTGAAGCTTATAAGCTCTTCAAGGAGTTTATAAGATGTTTTGCCTCAAGAGCTTATAAGCTACTATTAAAGTATTTGGATAAGAGAAAATAGAGAGAAAAAATTATAGGTATAATTTAGAAAAAAAAAAGTGATTTTATTTATTTATTTTATATTATAAATTAAAAAATAAAATGAAATGAAAAATGGTGAAAATAAGAAAATTGAGTGTTGTTCATAACATCTTTACAAAAAAAAAGTTGGGGTAAATGTATTTTTTTCTTTAGGAGCTTATAAGCTCTTAGAGCTTTTTTTTTAGCTTATAAGCTCTTCAAGAGCTTATTTTGTTTTGCCAAACACTTTGCAAGAGCTTATAAGCTCTTAAACAACTTATAAGCTGTTTTAAGGGGCTTATAAGCTCAGCCAAACACCTTCTAAGTTCTTTGAAATGGATTCGAGCTCATTTTCCTCATTTGTTTTATTTTGCTTTAAATGATTGGTGTTGTCACCCTTTACATTACATCTTGATTAAGCTGTGATTTGTTTTACTGTTCGGAATCGTTGTTTTCCTATTGTAACTTTCTTGTCGGGTTTTGAGTACCCTTGTACTTACTTGCCATATATTTATTTTTGACCATTTAAAAAAAAATAGCCATCACTAATGCCAATAAATGTAGTAGATCATTTATTAATCAAACAATTTTATGATTAATGTCAAAGGTTAAAAGGTTTTCAATCTTTGAATTAATGTTACAAAAAAATTATGATAAATAATTTTCAATTGAAATATATTAATAAAACTTTACAAGTTACGAGTTTGGAAGATAAACGAACTTCGTATATTATTCATCTTATCAAATACAATATACAACTTTTAGAGAAAAAGAAAAAAGATAGGCAAATTATAAGACGAATTAAGATATCAAGAATCTAAGACCACATAAGACTCGGGTCTCCAAGGAATCATCTTCAATCATCAAGAATCAAAATCTAAAACCAAATACTAATTCGTTACTCGTATATATTTGAGTGTGGCTCAATGGCGGCGGATGGTTAGACAGGCAGTTGTCCGTCGCCACAAACTGACAGCCGGTTTCCCGGTTTCTCGGCTCTCCTGCAGCCCCACCTATAAGTAGTGATTCAAGCCGACTTTTGCGCAGTTTTGGTCATCTTTCCACACGCACAGAAATCCCAAGAAAGTCCCAGAAGAAAAAAGATCATTCTTTGTGTGTTATATTCATCGCCTCAAAAGTATAAGGAAAATCTGTTTGTTCAAAAAAAAAAAAAAAGTGGAAAATTTTCGAGGTCAGGTTACAGAGTTCGATTTATCCGAGGAAAACAGTTGTTTGAAACAGCTGATTTGAAGCTGATCTTGTGGTGTATGTGATTGAAGAAGAAGATGGGAGCGGAAGCTGAGGTGGTAGTTCGAACAAACATTCCTATTTTGGATGTGCCCTCTTCTGAACTTGTAAGAATTCTAGCTCAACTTCCAATTATGTGGCTTTTTTTTTTTTCTTTCATATTTAGCTTCTGTTCTTACATATATATGCATCCGTTTAGTTCTTGAATGGTGGAATATTTCTGCTTGTCTGCGAAACAAATTAGGTTGCTTATGCTTGTGAGTCTTGGATATGTTGATGAGATTTGGGAAAAGAAGAATCTTGATATAAATCTTCAATCTTTTGGATGGAAAAATATCTGGGTCAATTTTGGATTCTTAGGGAGATATTGAAAATTGAAGAGTTTTTTTGGTCAACAAAGTGTTGGAATAAGGAATTGAGTAGGAAATAACAAGTATAATCATTGATTGTTTTTATATTGTTGCCAAATCAATGGAGGATTTAGCAGAATTTGGGAATCATCTTTTCTTTAAGGCAGATTCCATGCTTTCTACTTTCTAGGATGCTTTTTTCTAGTATCTCTCTCTTTTTTTTTTCTTTGAAAGAAATTTGGTGATCTTTGATTCTGACCATGATTATTTGACAACACTGTTAAGGCAAATGCAGTTCACAATTAGGAATAGGCCATGTTGGATTCTATTAACTGTAGATTAGCATGATCTCTAGGCAAATTATTCCTATTAGTTCTCTGGTGCTTCCTATTGTATTTATTCAATTGAGTGTTTTTATTCAACATGTTTGTCTCACAATATGTGTGTGTATTGTTTGTTCGTTTTAGGATGTTATAAAATCTCTGGAATCGCCTGTGATGTTTGTCCCGAGCATTCGTTCTGGTGGTTTTGCTGATATTGGTCCGCGAAGATACATGGAAGACGAACACATAAGGATAGACGACCTGTCAGCACACCTGGGGTCGATCATCACAGTCCCTGAACCTAGCGCCTTCTATGGGGTGAGTGTTTTTTCGCCCTTTCTTTTCCGATGATGTTTGTCATGGCAGATTCTGATTGGTGCATTTTGCAGATATTTGATGGTCATGGAGGGCCTGAGGCTGCAGCTTATGTTAAAAAAAACGCGATCAGATTCTTTTTCGAAGATCCTGATTTCCCACGAGCTTCTGAAGTAAGTGATGCTTTCGTAATGGAGGTTGAGAATTGTCTGAGGAAAGGATTTCTCCTAGCAGATATGGCCTTAATTGATGATGGTAGTGTGAGTAGTTCTTCTGGAACTACTGCTTTGACAGCCCTCGTCGTTGGAAGGTACGTTTTTGTTCTTCGTTCGCTATTCAATCTACATATGTTGGATTATAGTAAATGTCTTGATCTCGGAACTGAGAAACACTTCAATACATTTCAGGCTTCTAATGGTGGCGAATGCGGGGGACTGCCGAGCAGTTCTCTGCAGGAAAGGCGAGGCAATCGACATGTCTCGAGATCACCGGCCTACTTATGCATCCGAGAGGAGGCGTGTTGAGGAATTGGGTGGATTCGTTGACGACGGTTATCTCAACGGCGTTCTCTCCGTTACTCGGGCTCTTGGCGACTGGGACATGAAGCTGCCGCGAGGTTCTCCCTCGCCTCTCATTGCAGAACCCGAATTCAGCCAAATGACTCTAACAGAGGACGATGAATTCCTCATAATCGGATGTGATGGGATCTGGGACGTCATGTCCAGCCAGCAAGCAGTTAGCCTTGTCCGTCGTGGGCTCAGACGACACGACGACCCCGAGCAATGTGCTAAGGACCTCGTTATGGAGGCGCTTCGTCTCAACACGTTCGATAATCTTACTGTGATAATTGTTTGTTTTACATCTCTGGATCAAACGGAGCAACCGTCTACGCGGCAGAGAAAGCTAAGGTGCTGCAGCCTCTCTGCGGAGGCTTTGTGCAGCCTACGGAGTTTCTTGGACGGAGGCAGCAACCGGTGATCGCCGGTGCCGCTTTTTTTCGACTACATCGGCCCATTTATTTCAGGGGAGGAAGCTTCTTGTGGTGGCTTCAGCGTGAGCTGCATTATAAGCTGATAGAAAGTTTTGTGTTATTACATTCTTTCATGTTTTTGTATCCTAATTGTTTCACTGGTTTGGTGTACATATAATTGGTCGGTTGATAGAAAAATGGGCGGTGTAAGAATTTGACTATGTATTGTTACAGCATATTCAGAAGGTTGTATTCTCATTAACCTTCATATTGGATTAACTATTTTGGTCTCTCTCTCTCTCTCTCTCTCTCTCTCTCTTACACACACACAACACACACTAAGTGCAAACAACAAACCAGAACAGTTGAAACAACTGCAAAGAATTTACTTTTACAGGATACAAAAGTATCTCACAGTTATCATTTAGATGCCATCTGCATAAAACAGAAGGAATACAATTCAGTAACTATGCTGTTGATTCAGTCGAATAGCTTTTAGCGAACGTTGCAAACCGTTCCAGACCGCGACCGAGCAAGCTTTCGAGAAGAGGTTGCAGTGCCTAAACAGCAGAGCAGAGTCACATAAGTAGACCATACCAAATTCTAATCCTTGCAGGCTACAACATATATAACACTTCTAAATCGAAAATCGATTGCATTACTTACAGATGCCACTGGAATCAGCAGTGGAGGAACTTCATACGAAACAGTAAGCTGCAATACAGGAAAACTTAATGTGAGCACATTTTTAGATGTTCAAGCTGATAAAAATGGTTGAAATTCTCTCAATCCTATTATTTCTTGAAATAAAACAACGATACATGTCATGAATTGGCTTATTATATATATATATATATATATATATATATATATTGATCTACTTGTTGTATAGGACTGTAACAATCAACCTAATAGCACATTGTTAACAAGTTCAAGATAAAGCTGCAACATACAAAGTGATGGAGTACGGTTAAGACAGAGGGTGTGTTGCAAAAACATATGTAAAATAGATCGAGCATAGGAAAATGATGTGGATTATTTCTAAAGAAAGAAGACATACTTCTACCGTACAAGAACCAGCACCTTTAGGGAAAAATCTTACAGCTCCCCTACAAGTAAGCAAGGAAAAATTAGCGTCAAGCATAACTCAGTAGAAGAAGACATCATGTTCGATTTACTAGGTTTGAAGATGAATATTCCTTGAAGCACTTCGCCATTTATTTATTTAATGGACGCCATAGAAAATGCAGACAAGCACAAAATTCTTCATTTTTAGACAGTAGTAGCATCCCATTTAGGATTTAGTTAAGGAAACAATTAACTGAAGTAAACCTACTGATCTCAAAGGAGATGTTACGCAAATGATAGTGCTATAATAAAAAAATTCATCCCCTTATCTTTTAAGCTTGAGAAGAAAGGCAACTCTCAAAACCAAGAAGTGCTGAATGCATCCAAACTTTTGAGAAAATTTTCAAGATCAGAGACAGATTTTACGGGAAAGTGAGGGTGGATGTCGAGCAAATCCAATGACACAAGATCTTTAAACTTCTGGAAAATTAAGTAAGCTGAATTCTACTAAGCGAGATGCGTTCATCACACATTATTCGATACCTATTAGGAAGACTCTCGAGAGATCTCCAAAATTAAGTAAGCTGAATTCTACTAAGCGAGATGCGTTCATCACACATTATTCGATACCTATTAGGAAGACCCTCGAGAGATCTCCAGTGGATTTTCTGGTTTGGTGTAGGCTGCAAGAAAGAAGCGATAGCAACACTTGGTAAACCAACAAGATAGCAATGAAGACGATGATAGGAATACTAGAATTAATCTCACTTTTCTCCTTTATCAATACCTGCATATTTCGAGAGAGCCAAGAGAACTCTATATCCTGCCCAAATGCTTTATACTTGAGTGACCATCTTGATAGGTCAGGTTTATCCTCCAGAATCTAACATGAGATTTAGAATCAATTACCAAACATGAGAATATCTAGACTGGAGGAAAGTGGCTCTTAGCAAGATCAATTAGTGAGAACCAGATTCCAGAATCAAGAAAGTTCATTGTCTGAACCTTATCTTCCTCACACATAAATTCTAATTGCATCCAAAATAAGGCGAATGTAGAATATCTCAATCTTAAGAAACAAACCCTAAACTGGAAAACTTATGGCTGATGAATTTTCTTTAAATAAAAGTAAAAAAAAAAAAAAGCCCAATTAATCTCACACCTTCACAGTTGATATAAAGGGCATCCACTGAGGAATGGCTTCACGATCAGAGTAACACTGATAAGCAACTGAAATCG
Organism: Agastache rugosa; assembly: GCA_031470985.1. Taxonomy (NCBI): domain Eukaryota; kingdom Viridiplantae; phylum Streptophyta; class Magnoliopsida; order Lamiales; family Lamiaceae; genus Agastache; species Agastache rugosa. The sequence goes on from CM062609.1 coordinate 299,712, forward strand.
GTACATCTATATCCATCTTTACCCTGCAATACCAAATGGGACTTCACTTCTAAAATAAATAAAAATTCAATCTTGATGACTTCAAAACCATGGCTGCACCTCCTCATATTACCAAATTACCCAACTTCATTCAATCAAGTAGCATCAAACTAAGAAATTACATCAATCAAAAGTAAAGAGAGAGGGGAAAACCGATTACGTGCAATCCTGCCATTCCATGACGGGGGAGAAGGGTCGCCGGAATTTGACGCCGGTAAGGTGTTTGTGAAAAGTCCTATTTGGGGGCGCATAAAATCTGCTGACGCGGAGCACTCTTTTGGCGAATGGATTATGGGAGGATAAAGGGCCGGGCTTCAGTTTTCCGGCTCCGGATGTTGCGTGGTGGTTGATTAGAGCCACCGCCGCCGTTGCTACAGCCGCCGACATTGGGGATGAGCCGATCAGATGCCTTTCGAGATTCTCAGACAGCCGGTTATTTTTCAACGTATTTGAGCCCAGAATCTGTAGTTTGCGTCGGGTTGCTCCGAGCTTGTAAGCGGGTCAACCCGTATTACGATTTGCAGTTAGCTCAACTTAGATATTCTGTATTTTACTGTTTTTACACAAATTATATACAGCGAGCTCGATCCAAAGAGACCATTTCATGTCGGCTTAATCTTAGCTGAGATCGACTTAAGAGAGAGAGAGAGAGAGAGAGAGAGAGAGGGAGGGAGTTGGTGGAGGAAGAAAACATTTTTATTGTACTGCATGAATAATAAGAGACGATTTCATGTGGTGTGGCGGACGCCAGTCCAGATCCAAAATATAGATTTGGATAATATAAATAATAATTTGTTTATTTTTTTAGAAGTATGGAAAATTGGATTAGTTTTAGTATATACGTATAAATTTCTCCTAATTACGCATATAACTATTCTGAAAAAAAAATCATACACCATAACAATGAAGTACGTTTATTATTTTTCCCCCCCAAAAAAAAGGCTTTTATAGTAGTATTAAATAAATAAAACCCCAAAATATTTGCCAAAATAACTGGAGGCTTTATCAACACCAACAATTTGAGGCCCAAAAATGCACTGTAACTAATATTCACATTAAATTGCCTTTTCATCTAGATCAGTAGCAGTATAATTTGAGAAAAATAAAGATAAATGTTCTACATGATAGGCTGGTAGTAAAATAGTAACAACCATAAAAATCTTACTGAATACAGAAGCCACGAAAAAAAAACACCAAGCTATCTAGTGAGCGCAGCGCTTCACTATCCCGTTGCTAGAGCTTCGTGGAGGAAGTAAATCGGGAGGTGCCTGAGCAGGCGAGTAGTCCGGTCAATTTAAGACCTGAAGATAACACGAAATCACAACTAAACAGTTCGTCTATACACATGATCGATCCACAGCAGCATATGTTAACGGGACGAGCCTCATTTGTTTGCGTTTTCATGGTCGATCCACAGCAGCAAATGTTGCCTACGAGTATCCAGAAGTGAAGGACATTCGTCTATGTATATAGTTAGAGAAAAGTAATAACAAAAATTTTCAATTAATCAAACTCACAACTAGGAAAAAAAGTCATTCAGAAAGGGAATCCTGTATGCAACAACTTCTTTGAGGACTCTGCTAATCTTCTCACACATTTTGCATCTTTATACACCGCGAGCAGTTCTTCAGCCACGTTCTCGGGGTGACAAGATATAAACGCCTTAATGAATCTCTTATCCGACATCCTCATCGCTCTCAACAATAGAGGTCCCTTAATCTGAGGAGCGAGACCCATATCCTCGATTTTACATGCAAGCTGGAAACGAGGTTTCAAGACCGTTTCAAGGTTGAAGAAGATCAGGAATGGGTTGTGAAGTACCACATCGGCTGATAGCTTCATCGTACCTAATATATATGTCATGTTTCTCTGGATTTTCTCAACAGATAGTGTCAACACAAGAGGTGAACGCCCGATGAGACCAAGATAATCATCCTCCGAAAGCCCATATCTCTCCATATTCATCACCTTTTCACGAATGGTCTCCAAGCGCGATATGGCAACTATGGAAACCACGTGTTTGTACATTTTCGAATCCTTTGAGACTCCAGTTCTGCGGATGTATTCAAGCTTCTCTTCGTTCAGGTTAGTGCGTGGGATCAAAGTGGGGCGAGATAGCAGCACAGTTATCAAGTCCTTTTTGCTGAGGCCCAACGATTCATACATGGCAATGACTGGTTTCACTGTGTTGTGGAAGTCATAGGTCAGTAGAGAAGGATTGCGCACAACGGCCTTGACTAGGACCTCCCTCTCGCCAAACAAATCCTCCAGATAATCAAGGCGTTCGTTCAGGTTGACATTTATTTTGCAGTTGAGCAAGCGGGGACGGCAATGTATCATTTTTACAAGGTCGGCTGATTTGATGCCCAAGCGAGAAAGTATGTCGAGCTTTGACTGAAGGTTTTGAACGTCCATCTTACGTAAAGATGAACGTCGCTCGAAAATTTTGGATATGTCACTCTCACTACAACCCCATTCTCGGAAGATGTCAGCTGTTTCTCTAATTTTCTCCCCATCACCAGCTGATTCTAACTCTTCTTGTGGACTTTCAATGGAATCACAAGCTGTGGTATGAAAATGGCCGGGTTTTAGAACATAAGGATATAAGCTGAAGGGGAGCAACTTAAAACTCGAAGGCACAATATCATCAGTCTTCTCAAGCTTATGTAGACCCTGATGAAATCGAAAAAAAAAATAAAAAAAATATCTTTATAAATTATCTAAAGTCTATGCGAAGGCCGAAGGGGAAATAGTCAATCATGTTGGCACTAAAGAGAATGTGACACCAAAAACAGTCACTAACATAATAGCTATTGAAGACAACAAAATTCAATGCAGAAACGATAGTCAAAACTGTTGGCACTAAAGAGAATGAGGCAAAAACAAGACCTCTAAGACTCTATAATAGCTATTGAATGCAACAAAATAACCAGCAGTCTGAATCAAGTTTCTACGTTCCTAGTAGAATCGACGTTGTCTACTCTATACAAATGCTAGTAGTCTAGAAAGGGGGCAGAAATGACTGAATGGTAGTAAATTAGTGATCATTTCAGATGCTCATGTTGAGGGAGCAACGACTAACGAGCAAATATTCCGTTTACTTCTCTTTCTATTTGGTTTAATGATGCAACGAAAAAAATCTGCTTCACATTCTAGGAAAGATCTTTACATCCTTAGCTGAGTCGAACACAATATACTTTTACACTTATTCACTTAATCTGAAAGATGAGAAATTTCTAGCAAGCAACAATTCAGGACATCTCCATTGTAAGAAAATAATCAATTTGAATATTGAATAACATAATCAAAATACTTGTAACGGCAATAATTACAATTTACAAGTACAAATAGCCAATAAAATCATCATTTTACTTTCCCTTTTTCCTGCCAATTCTATTATTAACATAAAGCATACTTCTAATGGCAGTGCTTACAACTACAAATAACCCATTAAATCACCACTTTCTTCTCCCTTTTTCTGCTAATTCAATTTCCATTATCACTCCACTTTGTTACAAAAAACTACATAATCGTCATTACATAGTAATATTCATCGTCCAACCATCAATTTTTATCAATCCATAATTAGATGCAAACGGTTTATTTTACGAAGTTCAAAAGCATCTCACGCCTGATAATAGTTACTACAAATTTTCCAATCCTAAAGCAGAAATTGTAAAAACAAAAATACAAAAAATTGAAAAACACAGCAAAATTAGCAGAAGGGAACTCACTGTACGTAAACAAGCGAAAAAAGAAGAGGTGCGGTTGTGCAAGCGGCGGCCGGCAAAAATAGCACCACCTCTCCTGGCGGCGTGCAAGAATATTACCATTTATTTATCAATAACTGAAATTATAACCAAATAAATCTTAGAGATTCAAACAGAATTAGCCCCCTGCTGCTGCTAAATTGGGGGAAAAGATAACAAAGGATAAGAAAAAAAAAATTTGGGCTTCAGCTCGCTCCAGCAAAGGATAATACAAATTATAAAAAAGGGTATATATCCATTTTATAGAACTTGATAGGCCGGCCCAATTGTGCTATAATGGATTTTAATTAGCTCAAAATGTGGCAAGAGTATTTTATTTACTAGTTGACATTCCATACAACAAAAAAATGCGCCGGGTCCTCTTGGATGGACTAGTGGTACAGTGGGCTGTCTGAGGTCGAAAGGTTGCATATTCTAATATGCAGTGCCGTAATTAGAAAAATTCTTGCCGGGGATTGATTTTTCTATTTATTGTAATTTTGAATTTTTCATGCAATTTAATTTGATCGTGGAATAGCAACGTAATTAGAAAAATTCTTGATGGGGAACGATTCACATAAAATATTGGTAATTTAACAATTTAATAGGATAAAAAAAGAGAAAATGTAGGATTATAGCACTTTTAGGAAAAAAAATACTAATAATAGCACCAATTTTTAAAAAAGATAAATAATACTCTCTCCGTCCCTGATAAGTGTAGTCCACTTTCCTTTTTCGTCCGTCTTCCATAAGCGTGGTCCTTCCTTAAATGGATATAACCCCACTTAAAATTTTACCCTTTTATCCTTTAAAAGTAACTAACACTATAATAAAGTGGGTCTCATTCTCCACTAACTACACACATCTACCTAACACCCTTCTTAAAACCCGTGCTCCTCCCTCCGGACCACACTTATCAGGGACGGAGGGAGTAGCACTTTTGGACATTTTTGCCCCTAATTCTTTTATCTCAATCTATTTTCATCTTTTTATTTGTTTATTCGGATATTCTTTATTTTTTCGTACTTGTCGGCCATCTTTTCGCCGCCGCCGTGAATTTCAAAGTCATCGTCACCGACTCACATGGCCTAGTCACCATCGTCGTCTCCCTTCCGGCGACCTTATTTCTTATGTGTTAAATCATATATTAAAATTCGTAAATTCACATATTAGAATTCGTGAATTCACAAATTATAATTTGTGAATTTGTCAATTCTCGAATTAATATTTTAAATTTGAAAAAGATATAACGTGAAATCACAATCTAATTCGTGAATTCACGCATAATGATGGAGAGATGGTGGGATGGAGGGATAAATATATCCAGAAATGATATTTTTTTGTATTTTTAAAAAACATGTGCTATTATTAGGATTTTAAAAGTGATATTATCCCATAGTGACCTATCACTGCTTATATTGATTAGTGGAGTACTTTAAAAAATGTAGCTGAATCGAATAAGTGATAGTTGACGTAAAAATACACAAACTTTGGGTCTTTTTTTCTTTATTTTTTAATTTTGCACACAATTTTTAAATCATGTTATTAAATACACAAACTTTACTTATTTAACAATTAACATAATTCACTTTCTCAAAAAAAAAAAAAAACAATTAACATAATTCACATTTTTAACTAATTGAATATGAAGAGGGGGAGATATGTTTGTGTGAGAGTATATATGTGACGTTAATTTGTGCAATAATGTTACAAATATCATAATGGATTTTAATTAGCGCAAAATGTGCCGAGATATATTTTTTTACTAGTTGATATTTCATATAATAAACTCACATGCATTGGACGAAATTATCTATGTACATTCGACATGAACATTTAAGCCTGCCCATAGGATCTTATCATCAGGAATAATTTTGCAATCGATGAAAATTCGAGTATACGATCAAAATAATCACAAATTAATATAAAATTATTAGTCCACAATTAATTTGTGTCTCTTACCAAAATACACGCCGTCTACATATAAATTAGAGTACTCCATTATTTATAAAAATGTGTATAGTATTTATATAAAGGTGGCATTTTTACACGTAGATTTCTCGAGCTGTGAATCCTAGCTACAAATTAAAAGTCGATCCAAACTAGTACAGTAATAATAATTATATTCTTCAATCAATTCTATTCATTTTTCTTTTTAAAAGCCAAGACAGCAGATCCAAGAACCTTATTTTCTGCAATCTAAAAACGCCCTCAAATTGGCACGTAGTCGGATCACATTCATTCATTCAACAATGTCAAAGCCAAGGTTAGCAAATTAATCTTTAATTTCTCATAAATTTAATTTAATTTAATTTAATTTCAATCTTAACTATCTCTTTCTTCTCGCCATGCATCATCATAAACTAATTTCAAACTCAATAATTAATCTGGTTAGGTTGGAGGGTAAAGTCGCGCTCATCACCGGCGCCGCCAGCGGCATCGGCGAGGAGGCCGCGAGGCTCTTCGTCGAGCATGGCGCCGCCGTCGTGGTGGCCGACATACAGGACGAGCTAGGCCGCCACGTCATCGCCTCGATGAACTCCGACAAGGTGAGCTACCGCCACTGCGACGTCAGAGACGAGGAGCAGGTGGCGGCCGCCGTCAGCTACACCGTCGGAAAGTACGGCGGCCTCGACATCCTCTTCAGCAACGCCGGAACCCTAGGTCCGATCGTCAGCATATTGGATCTCGACCTCCAGGCGATGGACAACGTCCTCGCCACGAACGTGCGCGGCGTCGCCGCCACGATCAAGCACGCCGCCCGCGCCATGGTGGAGCGGAACACGAAGGGGTCCATCATCTGCACCGCCAGCGTGGCGGCGTGCATCGGCGGGAGCGGGCCGCACGCGTACTCGGCGGCGAAGTGCGCGGTGGTGGGGCTGGCGAGGTCGGCGTGCGGCGAGCTGGGGAAGCACGGGATCAGAGTCAACTGCATCTCGCCGTTCGGGGTGGCGACGCCGATGGTCTCCGCCGCCTACGGCGCGACGGAGAGTGAGATTGAGGCGAACAGCAGCGCGGCTGCGAACTTGAAGGGAATCGTGTTGAAGAAGAAGCACATTGCGGAGGCGGCGCTGTTCCTCGCTTCGGATGAATCGGCTTACGTCAGCGGCCAGAACTTGGCCGTTGACGGCGGCTTTGCGGCGGTGAACCACAGTTACTCCTCCGTCTCGTTCTGATCGATGTAAGGAAGAATATGCTCGTGGTGGTGGAATTTTTGTGTGTTTTTTTTTATTTATTTTGATTTTTTGTTTTTTATTTTTTATTTTTTTGTGTTCTTTTTTACTATTATTATGGAATTTAATTAAGAGTTGAGATGCATGTGCTTTTTCCTGGTAATACGCATGTTTTATGAATTTTGCTTTGAAGTTTGAATTAAGCTTCCAATTCATTGAACTATAATGGTCAACGCCTCGACTCGAGCCAAATTATTATTAATTTTTATTTTTATTGTGAATAATAGATGGGTAAAGTAAATTGGTATTGGAATAGTTAAAAACCTGCAAATGTGCATTCGTCTAAGTACTACTATTTCCGTCTAAAAGATTTACTTTAATATTCTACATGTCCAATTATAAAATGGTATTATTAATTTATCATTTTTAATATTGATCTTTATATGGATATGATTTTTCTGAATTCGGTTCGACAATCACCGGTTGTAGGTTCAATTATAAAATGCATGTGTTTCGTGTCAAGTATATTAGTCGTGAGGTTAACTTTGCAACTCACCGACTTGCTAAATTGATTAGGGATTTTTCTTTCCCTCATAAATGGGATGAACCCCCAACTGCTGTAGGTGGGTCTTCTTTCTATATATTCCGTGCATGTGCGCTTAACAATATTTCTCTTCACAAAAAAAAAAAAATATATTGATCTTCATATAAATTTAAGAACACATGTATAGGACATTTTAAATAGCTTACTTCTCCAAAATATTTTTTTTAAATATTTAACATGTAATATTTTTTAATTGAACTCCAAATTTAGAGGTCATCACTCTCTCTATATAGATATATTTGTTCCTCTATTCTTTTTATTTAAAAAAAAAACTTAATTTGATTAACCCTTTTCAAATAAATCTATCCTTAATAACATACATTTGGATAATTAGACAATTACAAAAGTGAAAAAAAAAAGAAAAAGAAAGTGAATTCCTTCACATGGTAATATGGTATATAAACCTCCGCAGATGTTTCCACTTTCCAAGCAATTAACGATCAAGAAAAAAAAAATTACAAGTTGCAATATATACAGATTGAGTTTTGACCTATAACATTTTATAAGAACTAAAAAAAAAAGTTACTTGAAGACCATACAGTCTGAGCTAATGTACTGGTGGACAATTAAATTAAATATTTATTTAGGATAAAATGTAAAGTAAGTATTAATATTTCACATGCATGATACATGCACTTAACTACTTTACTAGATTTCTTATGAGCAGTAGATAATGACAGCACTTAACGACTTAGGCCATCTACATGTTTAATTATGAGCATTAAATTTAAATCGACCAAATTTCAACTTCTCATTAATGGCACGTAGAACTTGTTAATATGAATATATAGGCACACTTGGGAATTAACTTGTTTATGAGAAATGACAAGATTTTTAAAGACATAACTCCATATACGGTGAAGATGTTGGAACCGATTGAAGATCCCATGTGCCATGAACATTAGGATATTAACTTGTTTATGAGAAATGACAAGATTTTTAAAGACATAACTCCAGTTAGTATCAAGTATAGCTCTTGAAAATGGTGAAGTCTCACTATCTGTCATTTTTTTGTGTCTCTTCTTTAGATTGTATATATTCTTGCAAAAGTCTAATTATTCTTCCTTTGTCACTTCTCTTATTTTTGTACTTCATCTAGCCAGTATTGTCTCTTGCTGATTTTAAGTACTTATGATACTCTTGAATAAGAATATCATTTTAACCTTTAAAAAAAACATAGGCATACTTAGGTGCGCCTATCGTGTGCACCGATAAGATTTGATACGAACCCTTTCTTATATAAAAATATAAGAACTATGCAATTTTCTATAAATAATATAGCATCATTTTGAGTCTCTCTATTATACTACTTTTCTAGTCCTTCAATTATACCTATTACGGGATTGGGTCTATGTATATCTTTTAATAAAAATCATATCACTATATTAAAGATTTGATTTCAACTTTTCTTTTTTATGGACAAAACTTAATTTCAACTTAAAATAATGAGTGTACATTTCCACTCGTAGTAATATACTAATAAGAACCCTATCTATAGAAAAGGTGGAATAGCTTAAAATACTGAACTTTCACAAAATTCTGGTTTTACACGCTAGCTAAAGATTCAGCCTATTAAATACCCAGCTTTCGATTTCTTCTGATTTTACAACCATGTCAATTTCCCCCAAATTTGATGCTTATATGATTGTCAGAAAATCCTATGTGGCCAAAACAGATGACATACAAAATTCTGAAAAAAATACTTTTGCTTGTAAAATACTCAACTTTCGATTTATTCTGATTTTGAAACCATGGTCGATTTCCCCAATCTTTTGATTTTTTCTTTATTTTCTGTTGACGGCTAGCAAACTAGATTAATAGTGGGATGTTGACAAAGTTTTCTTTATCGTCTTTCAAGTTTTCTATCAAAATATCAAGATGATCAATCTTTTCTCTTCAATCTTGTTCAGATCTCTAAACATTTCTCTTCTATGTTCAGATCTCTAAACATTTTTCTGCTGTTCAGATCTCTAAACATTTCTCTGTTGTATTCAGATCTCTAAACATTTATCAGCTGCTTTAAGAGAAAAGATTGATCATCTTGATATTTTGATAGAAAGTTTGAAAGACGATAGAAAAAACTTTGTCAACATCCCATTATTAATCTAGTTTGCTAGCAGTCAACAGATAAATATAGAAGAAAGCAATAGTTGAGGGAAATCGACCGTGATTGCAAAATTAAAAGAAATCGAAAGTTGGATATTTTACAGGCAAAAATATTTTATTCAGAATTTTGTATGTCACCCGTTTTGGCCACGTAGGATTTTCCTTCTGCCATGTCAGCATCAAATTTGGAGGAAATCGGCCATGATTGCAAAATCAAAAGAAATCAAAAGTTGGATATTTTACAAGCATAATCTTTAGCTAGTGTGTAAAACTAGAATTTTATACACACTAGAATTTTATGAAATTTCATTATTTTAGAGGGTATTAGCGAAACAATTATATATAAAAACTATTAGAACTTCCTTTGCAACAAAAGATCGCGATTACGACTAATTAACTGCAGCAACCAATAATATGAGTTGCTAAACGCTAAGTGCCAAAATTCCAATTCTTATTTTTCTTGCGCTACGGTTAAATATCAATATGCTCATCTTATATATTCCCATTCTCTTCCTTTTTCCAGATTTTTCCTCCACCTACTTCGCCGCTCCGTTCCGGCGTTTTGCGCTTGATTTCAACGGCGGCGAGCAGGAAGACGACATAGAAATGGAGAATTCCGACAGCAATACAGCAGCGAAGGGACTCGAGTACTGGTTGCAGTGGCAGGTACTACTTTGCGCGCTTGTATTCGTGCTGCCGACGGCGATCGCCGTCAACCTCCTCCGGAAGAGGCGCGGCGGAAGCGATCCGATGAAGCCAGTGGATCTCTGGGCTCCGTGCTGGCGGAATCTCCATCCTCGATGGCTTCTGTTCTACCGTGCCTTCGCCTTTCTCGCCATGGCCTACTTGCTCTACGAGACCGTTGTTTCCTTTGGATTCTTCGTCTTCTTTTTCTACACTCAGTAACTCACTTTCTCTCTTTTACTCTCTCTCACTAAAATTTTGCTAGAGCTAACTTGATTTTGTGCGACTTGTTATTCAGGTGGACTTTCTTATTGGTGGTGGTCTACTTTGCGGTTTGTACAACGTCAATTCGCTCCTATTTGATTGCATTTTTAGCGCCTAATCTGCACAATTTTAGTGTAGCATTTGATTTCTAGGGCTTGAGCTTGTTCTGTTACTGCAGATTGCTACTGTGGTCTCGATTCGAGGATGTAGGATTCACGCAGGGAAACTCATTCAGGCTGGGGAGAAGGATAAGTTTCTGCACAACGATTCAAAGGAGACTGGTGATAGGCTTGGATTTCTGGAAAATCTACTGCAAATCATCTATCAGGTTAGCCTAATCTATGCCCATGGTTTGTGCTTCTGATTTAGGTGAATATTTGTTGCATTACTAGTGAAAAAGATGACGAACATTTAACCATGTTGCATACACCAGAATTGCATTTCATAAGCTAGAATTTGATCTCTCTGTTCTCAAATTAAGGCATATTAGAAAGTTATCCACGGCCATGGACCTGTGGTTCGTGTTCTAGGTTGTCTCGATTCTTGAGAGGATAATAATGGAAGCTTTTAAGGGATGCAGACGCAAATGTTTGTTTGGAATGAATCGAAAGATGATGAGGTTCCTCTGTATAAGCTGAACTGCTGGTTTATTCTGAGATGGCTCCAACATAATCTGGCTGCATCATGTTTCTACGATTGTTAATACTGTGATTTTGTTATTACAGACATGTGCAGGTGCTGTTATGCTCACAGATATTGTGTTTTGGTGCCTCTTGCTTCCGTTCATGACGGGTGAAAACTTTCAGCTTACTCTGGTAAGCTAGCTGCACCCTCTACTCAATGAGTCGATTCTCATGAAACAGCCTTGTTGAAATTATACTAAAACACATTCCTTTCTGAGTTCCTATATTTGATTGAAATGACTCATCTACTTTATTGCGTGTTGCAGTTGATCGGGTGCATGCATTCTGTAAATGCTGTGTTTCTCATTCTCGAGTCTGCTCTCAATCGCATGGTAAGTTTCCTAATCCCACCTCGTTTCTTCATGTGTCCGATCAGAGTTGCCTAATCAAGCACATCTCACATCTCACATCTCACTTGTCAGCCCTTTACTTGGTTTGGTCTCGTCTACTTTGTGCTGTGGAGCTGCTCCTATATCGTCTTCCAATGGGTTCTTCATGCTTGTTGCTTCACATGGTAATTACACAACAAGATGAACATATAATTAACCATGCTGCATAAGCTTTTGATGTTCTTTTACTTTCTACTTCACAATTTGCCCAACAATGCAGGTGGCCGTATCCATTTCTTGATCTTTCAACTCCATCGGCACCTCTATGGTAAGAGCTCTCCAATTCCAAGCCAATACAAACATTATTAAACACTATCTGGGTATATCGTACGACGGGTGCTTTGATTATTAGGTATCTGGCTCTAGCGTTGGTTCACATCCCCTGCTATGGATTGTATGTATGGCTTACAAAAGCAAAACACACTGCTTTCTCAAGATGGTTTCCCCATGCATTTGTGAGGTTTAATCCATTACAAAGTTAAAACCCTTCCTATATCATTTACACGCACATAGGAACAGAGAAGGGATTCAATATCAGAATTTCTTAACTGCTCCTATGTATTCGCAGGTTTCCAGAGAAGAAACAAGTTTAGATTTTTAGGATTGCAAGCAGATGCACTTGGAATAAATAATTATATTGGACATTCCTATTCATTCTGCAGATTCTTAGTTTGTATCAAGTAGGGCTGTAAATTTACAACACTCTGAATATCAAAGTTAGGGGTGGGCGGTACGGTATAAGAAATTTCATACATTTATCTTATCGAACCGTTCAGTATGCCTTTGTCTGGTATACCGAAGTTTCAGTATGAACCAAATCATATACCTTTACCGTACCGCATTTTCGGTATACCTTATTGGAATTCGGTGTACCGAAAAATTCCGGTATGCTGTTATACCGATATACTATTGCATGCTAAAATTTCATGGTATATCTATTTACCGTCTCATGCTGAAAATTTATATGTTTAAAAAACATGTGCATACATATACGAGAAAAATCCTAACAATTAAACTCCCAACAATGTTTATATATACATCAAACAAATATAATAAAAAAATATTATTTATTAATTATAACTATTATTATTAGTAATTAAATATTTATTATTAATTTAATTCGGTACGACATTACGATATATATCGATATTAGAGTATATACCGAATTTTCGATATGGTACGGTATACATCCGGTATTTGAAAATCAATACCGTTACCGTACCGAAAAATTTTGGTACGGTATCATACCTTACCGTAAATTACGGTATACCAAAATTTCGGCATATTCAGTATGGTAAGTGCGGTATAACGGTATTCGGTATTTTTCCCTAACCCTAATCAAAGTATGCTATTCATTTCGCATTTCCTCTCGATTAAAGTTGGATTAGGTGGTTGTTTGATAATCTAATGCCCATTCAAACAATGCCAATTACATTACATAACCATTAAAATGCAACATGATGCTAGATAATACTATCAAATTGCATTTGAATGAGCGAAAGAGATAGAGAGATAACAATAACCAAATCATACATATAATCCTTCCCATCAAACCTCTCGAAAAACACAAGTAAATTTCAACTAAATTATTTCATTCTTTACTTTCAAAATAATTTGAGACGTTATTAATGGGACGAACTGAATATTATCTAGCTAACGAGCTCGAGCTCGTAGAACAAAATTGTGACCTTGAAATTTCAAGGAGCTCCCAGAATGTTCCACCCTCTATCTAGACAAAGCTTCAAAACGGAAACTGATGGGCTAGGTAGGAGTTTGTTCTGGGCAAGTATTATTAAGTTAAAAAAGTCCACTTCATTAATAATAATATTCTTTTTGTCCGGTTCAAATTCATATTGTTTTTATTTTTTTTATTGGACTGTCCTACTCAATTATTTTGTTTTAAATGAAAAAAAAATAACTCTACTTTCTATCTTTTTATCTTTACTCTATTCTTAATTTTCGTGTCGGACATTATGCGTAACCGAAACCAACAACGATATATAAAATCGTCTTCTCCGACTTACAAAATCAGTTGACTAGGGTTTAAGGTATAGCAGTGGGAATGGCAACTAACTGCAAATTCTGGCTCCCCAAGAAAAGGAGATTTTGTGCCAATTCCCCTCTCCTTGATTCTCCGTAACGCCTCTCTCTCTCTCTCTCTCTCTCTCTCTCTCTCTCTCTCTCAATGTGCAGTGCTAATGACTTGTTAATTTGAATTGTCTAGATTCTGCGGGAATCACACGCAGAGGTCTGATGCACAGTGGATTCCATGCCCAATTGACCCTTCTCAGTAATCCCCTTGTCATCTCTCATAGTCTGCTACTCTTCATGTATGAAATTATTTATATTTATTGGTCACATCTATGCTTTTTTATAGCTCTGTGCTTGAGGAAAATCTTGAGAGTCACTTAAATAGATGCCCATGGCTGAAACAGACACAGTCCCTCTCGCGTCAACCTTTTTATCAAAGGGGCATTAATGCTGGAACAGAAGATGATGATGATGAGCAAGAAGAAGAAAAGGAAGAGAATATTTCACCTTCACCCAAAGATTCTATCTTTACTTCGGAGATGAAAAGGAATGCCGTCTATTCGATGTCCGTGCCCAGATTTTTGGACTTGATTGCAAAAATAAAGTCCGTACATGCATCCATATGCAGCACCATTCCTGATTCTTACAAGATTCCTGAAGCTTGCAGCATTTGGACCAATAGAGAAGTTGACAAGTACTAAGAAATGTTATCATCTTTATATGGACTATTTTTTTTTGTTTGTGTGCATAAGCAGTTTTAGTTGAGTTTTACTTATTATGTACCTGTGTCAGGAAAATTCCTTATCAAGAGAAGCATGTGCTACAACAGGCATCAATTCTTGGGAATTTAGAAAAGTTTGGGGTGTTGAAAGAATCTTGTTTGACTTCTGGTGCAACAAGTGAGCAGTGTGACACTACGAGCGACTTAGAGAGGGATGCTGATGTTCCTGCAGTGGTCGAGTTTGGTGCCGGACGAGGGTATTTGACACAGGTGCTTGCGGATTGTTATGGGATCAAGAAGGTGTTATTAGTGGAACGGAAGTCTTATAAGTTGAAAGTTAGTGCCTAACCCATTTTTTGTGCATCCCTTTCTTTAAACAGACTATTACTTTGCATCAGAAATCATGATTTTAGCTGTGATGATGTCTTTGTGCTTCAGTAGAATTTTAATCCCATATGCATGGTTCTATTTTTATAATTTGTCTACATTCGTATTGTTACTCCTCAGGCTGATCGGAGTTTGCGACAGAAAGAAAGCTTAGTGCTAGAGAGGTTGAGAATCGACAGTATGTTCTCCAAATCTTCGTCCTAATGCTTTAAACCATCTTTTTATTTAAATCTTTCACTTTGATTCGTTTATTTTTATGCACAAACTCCTAAAAATGCATGTATTTAAGGAGCTCCATTCCTGCTTAAAGTCATTCAAAAAATTTTCACTTAAAAGAGTAGTATATTTTTGCAGGCAACTCACTTGATTAACTTAGCTCTTGATTAATTTAGTGTTTTTCTTAGACAAGTTGGCTCATTCTGTAATTACCAGACAATTTAAAGTAAGAATGGTCTTACTCTGGGTTTCGGTATTATGCTTTGAGCGGGAAAAAGGTACCTTACGTTGAAGTGAGTGGTTGGAAATTGATGGTTTTAGAGAGTGCTAATTGTTCTTGTTCACATTTGCAAGTCACTGCAGATACTAAAACTATATGTAGCTTTGATTGCTAATTCACTTGGCTGTCTAGTTATAACCTTGTGCCGTAGTGCCACTACAACTTTAACTCGAGGAAAGTATGGGAGAACTCAAGAGGAAGAATCTTGATTAGAGAACAATGGAGGGAACGGCTGATGAGAGTGGTTATTGAGCTTCTTCTGTTTATGTAATCTGATTGAGTTGCCGAGCAACCTTTACTGTAAAATCTGTCACTGTAGCATGGATTTAGATTCACAACATAGTTCCACTCCCATTAAGAGCCCTGCTCGCCAATGGAAGAATTATCATGCACAACTATTGAAGTGATTTTGGCCATGTAATCTAGTATTATGTCAAAATGATTAACTTTCATATCATTATATAGGAGAGTGGGTTTATGGCTTTCATGTCCACTCGAGAACAAGATCAGCATATGGTGAAGAAATTAGTTTACCCCTCAAGCCTGTGGTTGATCCTTATTTGGTTCACAAGAGCAAAATCTTTTCTATGGCACACCAACTCAGAAATTTTTAGGTGCTAAGGTTTAAATCCGGTTCAGCATTTGACTGATGCGAACTACCTAGCTGGGAACTAAAAGTGGCTTATTTATTACTCCCTCCGTCCATGATACTTGTTCCCAAGGACGGTGGGCACGGGGATTAATAAAAGTTAGGTGTAATGGGTTGTGAGTGGAGGAAAAGAAATATTTTGTGTAGTGTAGTGTTGTGAGTGGAGGAAAAGGAATATTTTGTGGTGGGATAGTGTACAAAAATGGAAAGGGAACAATTTTCGTGGATGGACAAATTAAAAAGGAAAGCAGAGAACAATTATCGTGGACGGAGGGAGTATTTGACGTGAGCTATGCTTTTCTATTATCTATATCATCTGTCTGAGATAAGCATTGTTTAACAAAAATGCGATGTACTTCGATTAAGATATAGAATAGTTTCTCTAGTAGAGTGTGGTTGTTCTGTCCAAAATGGGAGAAGTCGAGCCTAATCATGTACTTGGATACCATACAGATTCCTACCGATTCAGAGAAATCTATAACATGTGGCCAAAAATATCGTAATATATTTGGTTTGGCTGCCAAAATTTAGTTGGTTTTGGCTCCCTTCCTGGAAGTGTTCCAACTTGAATTGATCTTCTCGACATCTGTACTTGCAGTTGAGGATCTAAATTTGAATGCCGTTGAATCATTAAAAGGAGTTGGCTACATTGCAATTGGCAAACATCTTTGTGGGCCTGCAACAGGTAATTTGAAACTTTTTCGACTGTGTTGTTGCAATAGAGATTGGCCTTTTAACATTCTCGAAACTTTGGTCCAGATATGACCTTAAGATGCTGCATTCGCCAACATTCCAATGAAAACGAAGCTGTTCAGTCCCAAGAAACTTGTCACCTGAGAGGCTTAGCTATTGCAACATGTTGCCATCATCTTTGCCAGTGGAAAAGCTACATTAGTAATCATCACAACCATTAATTTATTTTTTGTATACAAAACAGCTATAGGCAAATTTCTAAATCATTTTTAACCATGCAGGTAAGAAATACATATCTGATATGGGTTTCACCAAGGAAGATTTTCATGCGATTACATGGTTTACCAGCTGGGCAGTTGATGCAGATCATGGCTCGGATTTTCCTGCCATGGATTTCTCCGCTCAACTCGAGATCATGTAATGCAACATCTACACCATTTCTGACTTGTGCAACGGTCTTGCCATTTTAGGTCTGCATTAAGCATATGATGTGCTGATGATGCACTTTTCTGTTTATCATGCTCCAGGACTGAAAAGAAAGAGTTCTTGCTCGACTCAGAATCATGCAAAGTTGAAGATATAGTGAAAAATATGCAGCCCATTGATCGGGCAGTGCTGGGCTTCATGTGCAAGGATATCATTGATGTTGGGAGATTGATGTGGCTGAAGGCGCGAGGTCTGAAATCCGAGCTTGTCAAATACGTTCCCATCACCATTTCTCCTGAAAACCGCGTCTTGATGGCCAAGTAGAGTGTCCGTATGTGGCTTTGGCGTTCGACCATTTTTACTGTCGCGTATTATATGATGATTATAAGAGGTTTCACTTGGCTATTTCATAGTAAAGGTATGCCATCTTCTTTCACTAGCTCACCTGTTGCAGTTGAGCTCATATCTCAATTTTGATTAGGAGATTCAGTAACCATCAAATAGTTAACTTTACTTTTTTTTTTTGCTTCAAAATTCAAATAGTGGTGCTAACTGCAAAATATATAGTTATATTAATATGACATTTCAATTTCTTTTGCTGTATTTTTTCTATTCTTTTTTGCTTTGAATACTGTTGTTTCACATTTCCCAGAAGATCATTTGAGGTTGCCGTAGAACTTGGTTGTGTTTGTGGCTTTTGGGTTACTAACGATGTAGATTTATTAAAATTTATCACAAAATGCGCTTCTTGTTAAATTTTATGATAATGGTTTTGGACAATTGTTGAACTCAACATTATCATATTAATGAATCAAGAGGTAGATTGCAGACTACTCGACTAGATTTTCATATTTGCATGTATATATGCGTATTTATTTAATTATATTTGCATCGGTGACTCTTCAAAGCTGTATTACTTTGTTATCTATGCCGAGATTTGAACTCAAATTCTGATTACAAAATTTTAAGCTACATCAATTAGGTTATATGATTTATTATTTTTACTTTTTGGGATAAGGTGCTAAAATGCTCTTCATGTTTCATGGAGGTGCCAAAATATTCTTAAAGTATGTTTAGGTGCATTAATATCCAACTTTCATATAAAAGGTGTAAATCTACCCCTCCATTTAACGGAGAATTAACTGCCATTAATCTACCATCCTATTCTTCACAAGAATTTTGTCGAACACCGGCATCATCCCGGAACCCGAAAATCGGCTTTATATGGAGCAAGTGATGGCTTCTCTCTCTCTAATATTTGTATCATGGTCTAGAAGTGCTTCTCACTCCTCAAGTCACATAATTTGTTGATGATGAAGTAATAAAGTATTGTGCAGTTGGATAGTTTTAGTGAAAGAAAGTGTCACCCTAGCTGCAACAACATGGTTTTGTAACACAATTAAGAGGCAAGGTAATGAAATATTGGGAAAGAAAGGGGTTGATAATAAAGTTGGATTTGGAATATCAAAGATGGCATTTTCAATGCAATGATTAAGATAATCCATTTTTTTTTTCTTTATTTTTTTGCTTTATTTCATGTACCGTGCTTCTGAAAATCTTGATTCGAATTACTCAAAATTCCGCAGTTTTGGAAGTGTGTTAAGTAGCCTGCATAAGTGGATGTATCTTTCTTCTTAATTGTACATTTTGCATAATCAATTTCCATTTCATTTCCATGTAAATCTATTACGATTTCAATTTCTATTAACGTATAGATACATAAATTTTAGAAGAAGATTATGATGTTAGATTAACGGCGGTTAATTCTCCGTTAAATGGAGGGGTAGATTTGCAACTTTTTTTAAAGAAGTTGGATATAAAGGGTATTATTGTACCTTATCCCTAATTTTTTAATATTTTCATCGAAACCAAAATTTAATTTTAATTACTAGATATAATAATTAATTAAGTAGTACTAAACTCAATCTCGACTTAGCTTGTACAAGAATTAGGGCTGTCAAATTTCTGGGCCAGACCGACCCGAGCCCACCGGGCTTTTTGAAAAAATTGGGCCGGGCCGCCCCGAAAATTCACCGGGCCAAAAAATATGGAGTCCAACCCGGCCCGAAAAATCACTTTATAGCATAATTTACCGGGCCGGGCCGGCCCGAGTCCACCGGGCTTTGCCTATTTCGGGCCTCCCCGGCCCAATAATTCAACGGGTCAGAATTTGGGGAGCCCAGCCCGGCCCAAAAACGGCCGGGCTGGGCCTGTTTTGAGTTTATGAATCGAGAGAGAAAGGAAAGTTTGGATGCCCCGCCTCTTACTAGAATCGTATGGGATACGTTGATGTTTATTATTAGAATAATTAATTAATTTCTTGATTATATCAGAAAAAATATTATAATATCTTCGATTTCTTACTCATTTTGTCGGTTAGTAGTTAGTACTCCTCTCCACCTTAATACACAGTCACACTTGCTCCATTGCACTATCTCGAGCTTTTTCATCTCTCTCTCTCTCCTCTCTCTCTCTCTCCTCTCTCATTTTGTCACTTGTACAGTTCTACTGTAATATGTCGCCAACTGGTACCATAGTCTTCTCCACCGTCGGCCGACCTCATTACGGCTTCGATATTTTCTCCGTCCAACTCCCGCCGGAACTGAACCAATCCACCGCCGACTCCAATTTCTCCGAGCACCGCCTCACCGACGGTGCATCCATCAACTTCAACGGCCACTTTATCGATGACGAGAACACGATCGTTTACATCTCCGAGAGAACAGGGTCAGCTCAGATTTTTCTGAACCGACGCGGCGACGCTCATCCCGAGCACCTCCATTCCGCGGCGGAGAGCCTCTTCCACGACCGCCCCGCCGTCAACAACGGCCGCCTCTACTTCATCTCCGCCCACGAATGCCCGGAAAAGCCGTTCACGAGCTGGTCGGCACTTTACTCTGCCGCGCTCGATGACAAGAGAGCTGCTCGATTAACGCCTTACGGCTCTGTGGATTTCAGCCCCGCCGTCTCTCCGTCGGGGAAGCTCATCGCCGTCGCTTCTTACGGCTCGAGGCGGTGGGGCGGCGAGTTTCACGATCTGCTCACAGATATTGTCGTTTTCAGTGATTCCGATCCAGAAAAGCGTGTTCTAGTGTGCGAGCACGGCGGCTGGCCGTCGTGGTGCGGCGATTCCACGCTGTATTTCCACCGCCAAGCCGACGATGGGTGGTGGAGCATTTTCCGAGCAGATCTGCCCCATGATTTCGCATCCTCCGCCGCTTCCCTCGCGCCGCTCCGCCTCACGCCGCCGGGTGTCCACTGCTTCACCCCTGCGGCCGTGCCGAGTACCGCGAAAATCGCCGTCGCGACGCGGCGGAAGGGGAAAAATTATCGCCACATTGAGATTTTTGATACCGAGTCACAAAAATTCTATCCTGTAACCGAGCTGCTCAACCCTAATTTCCACCATTACAACCCTTTCGTCTCGCCTGGAGCTTCTTTTGTCGGTTATCACCGCTTCAGAGGCGGCGGCGCCGCCGGCACCTCGACGATTCCACACCTCGAACCAATTTCTAGTCGAGTAGAAGGCCTCCGCATGCTCAGAATCAATGGCTCTTTTCCCGCATTCTCCCCTTCCGGCGATTTCATCGCACTCAACGGCGATTTCGATCAGAATTCCGGCCTCAAGATCATCAAATCCGACGGCTCAAAGAGGTGGACTTTGTTCCGGAATCGAACCACCTTCTCAAATTGTTGGAGCCCCGCCGATCATAACGTGATTTTCACATCAATCGGACCTGTCTTCGCATCCGAGAGAGCAAATGTACAGATTGCTCGAGTCAAATTCGATGAATCACATCTATCAAATGATCGCAACGAAATCTCTGCAGATATCAAAATTCTCACCGGAGAAGGCACCGGCAACAATGCCTTCCCTTCTTGCTCGCCCGATGGGAAATCCGTCGTGTTCCGATCGGGCCGTGACGTGTACAAAAATCTCTACATTGTTGATGCGATCCACGGCGAGTTCGACGGCGGAATCCGCCGCCTGACCGACGGTCCGTGGATCGATACGATGCCCAGCTGGTCGCCGGACGGGAAGATGATCGCATTTTCTTCGAATCGGCATAGGCCGGACGATCCGAGAGTGTTCGGAATATACTTGATCAATGCGGATGGAACAGGGGTTCGGAGATTTGGGGTGGCGGGAATGGTGGAGGAGAGAGAGAGGTTGAACCATGTGTGCTTCAGCGCCGACGGGGAGTGGCTGCTGTTCACGGCGAACTTGGGCGGAGTGACGGCGGAGCCGGTGGCGCTGCCGAACCAGTTCCAGCCGTATGGGGACTTGTACGTGGTGAGGTTGGATGGGAGCGGCTTGCAGAGGCTGACGTGGAATGGGTACGAGAACGGGGTGCCAGCGTGGCACCCTAAAGTCTTGTGTGACGGGCTCGACCTAGGGCGATTGAGTCTCACCGGTGAAAATGGAGATGTATTGAAGGGGCGGTTCGATGAACCTTTGTGGATCAAATGTGATTTTTGAAGTTGTGATTACTATTTGAGTGTGATGGAAGTTCAAGAAAATGAAATGAGAAAAAAAAATTGTGCGATCTTCCATTGGAATCAAATAAATTACTATTTACTTATTTTCGTTTTCTTTTTTTGTTAGTGAGAGTGTGTAGGAACTTAATAAATCTTCGATCTTCACCCAAGTAATTTTCGATCTTTCTCTATACGATGAAAAATATTCACTATTTTAAAACTACATATATATATATAGTATATATTATATTCATATTTATCAAAATATTTTGCGGTCAATTTCTGCATGATTTTTTACACTATGCCTTGATGATAAAGTCATTTCGAACTAAACATACAACAATTCTAGTATAACTAGTTATTAGTCCATCGAAAGAACATCACTATTTTCGATGAACATCGCTATTAGTAAATATTACTCCCTCTGTCCTGCCATATGTGGCCATATATTTTGCATTTTGTGATGAATGTCTACATTTGTGAGATAACGAATTAATGTTGAATATTATTGTTATTTTTAAATTAGTCTTTGTTGGATGCTATTTTTGGATTTAATCAAGTTTCTATTTTTTGAAATTCTCGTATTCTTGTTTTGTTACTTTTAATTTTTTGTGTAGTTTTTTTGCGACAAATATTGAATAGTCAAGAAAATATATATATTTTAATTTTATTTACAAACTTTGTATTCTCCACGAAACCGAAGGGTTAGGGTTAGGGTTGAGTTTTTCAACCCGAAAAATCAACCCGATTTAACCCATACCGAATACGATAACCCGATAGGGTACCCGAAAGTTGGCGATTGGGATTGACATCCCTATATATATATATATATATATATATATAGTATATATTATATTCATATTTATCAAAATATTTTGCGGTCAATTTCTGCATAATTTTTTACACTATGCCTTGATGATGAAGTCATTTCGAACTAAAAATACAACAATTCTTGTATAACTAGTTAATAGTCCATCGAAAGAACATCACTATTTTCAATGAACATCGCTATTAGTAAATATTACTCTCTGTCCTGCCATACGTGGCCATATATTTTGCATTTTGTGAGACAAAAAACAAAATATGTGGCCAGTTATTATGAGACGGAGGTAGTAACTTTTATTCTTTATATATTTGTTTGAATAGCACTTTTATCCTTTCACTTAAAATTATTTAAACAGAAAGTTCATTTATCTACTGTTGCGATTTATCAATCCAACCAGAACCAGTGTGACAGACCATGCGATTTATTTATGGTTGCTAATGGGATGAAGACACTTGTCTACTTTACTCTTTTGTACTCCCTCCGTCTTAATATTCATGATATGTTATTTTTGGGTCGTTCCATGTAACATGACATGTTTCTTTTTTGGGCTAATTTAGAGCTTACTTAGTAATTAATTAAAGCACTTAATTGACTAAAAAATACTTTATTGACTAAATGATTAAATATTGAATAAAAAATACACTAAACATGTGGGTTACATACTTTTTCATCTCTAATTTCTTTATCTTTAATACCCGTGCCCACAAGAAATGAGCCATGAATATTGGAACAGAGGGAGTACTAACTTTTAAGATATCAATTGGACTTTGATTTGAGACGGTCGTGTGAAATTTATGCTTTATCTAGTCGGCAAGAAACCATGACCATCCGTTTTTCATAAATAGATAATAGTAAATGTAATTATCCATCTCTTTCTTGTTTTCCGACAATTTGCAACTATCTATTTTTTTTTAACAAATATTACAAAAATTTTAAAAATCGTGTGACGATGGACTTGAAACCGTGACATACTTGATTTCTTTTAATTATATTTAACTCAATAATTATATATATTGTTTAAATTCAAATTGTTCATAAAAAATATTGATATGCGGAAGACTGCTTCCGGATGAAAACAAAAGATCTGCAAAGGACAAATACAGCAGAGACAAATAAGGTCATGATCATGACTTTAAATTAAAGTCGAACAGATTTGCCTCTACGAGTAGAGAAATTCAATTGCAATTGCAATTGCTTACAATATCTTAAAATCAAGATTTGTTCAATTACAAATACATTCTTGCTGACCACGTTCACTAATACAAACACTTCCACTTTTAAGTGAGACACCAACTCTTAAATCTTAATCTTCGATCACTAATCCTCTTCATTCAGTGTCTATATATGTATATTATATTATTCTAAAAAACTTTTAATTCAACTATCACCACCTTTTCCTCCTCTTGTTTAATTCTTTCTTATTGCACGTACTATTCTAAATATGGAACCTACCGGCACAATACTCTTCAACACCGTCGGAAGAGCCTTTTACTACTTTGACATATTCTCCGTCGAGCTACCTCGTGAGCTCGACGGCGACCGGACTTTCTCCGAGGACCGCCTCACCGACGGTGTCTCGATCAACTTCAACGGCCAGTTCGTTGATGAGCACAAAACCCTTGTTTACATCTCCGAGCGAACCGGGTCGGCCCGCATTTACCTAAACCGCATTGGAAATACGGAGCCCGAGCAACTCCACTCCCCGCCGGAGAGCCTCTTCCACGACCGCCCCGTCATCAAGAACGGCCGCCTCTACTTCATCTCCGCCCATGAACAGCCGGAGAAGCCATTCACGAGCTGGTCGGCTCTTTATTCGACCACGCTCGATCATAAGACGACGGCGCGGCTAACTCCGTCCGACACGGTGGATTACAGCCCCGCCGTCTCTCCGTCCGGGAAGCACGTCGCCGTCGCTTCCTATGGGCGGAGGACTTGGGGCGGTGAGTTTCATGAACTCCGCACCGAGATCGTTGTTTTCTCGGAATCCGATCCGACTAGCCGTGCTGTCGTCTGCCAGCACGGCGGGTGGCCTAGTTGGTGGAATGACACGACTTTAATTTTCCACCGACAAGCAGATGATGGTTGGTGGAGCATATTCAGAGCCGATTTGCCGCACGATTTTGCATCATCGTCGCCGGTTACGCCGGTTCGAGTAACTCCTCCGGGCGTCCACTGCTTCACGCCGGCGGCCGTGCACGGCGGCAAGAGAATCGCGGTGGCGACGAGGCGGAAGGGCAAGAATTACCGCCACATCGAGATTTTCGACACCGAGTCTCAGAAATTCTACCCCGTGACTGAGCTGCTGAACCCTAATTTCCACCATTACAACCCTTTTGTTTCTCCGGGAGCCACTTTTCTCGGATACCACCGCTTCAGAGGCGGCGCCGCCGCCGACCAAAAGTCGATGCCGCTCCTCGAACCGGTGATTTGTCCAGTGAAAGGACTTAACATGGTCAGGCTCATCGGTTCATTCCCGTCCTTCTCCCCTTCCGGCGATCTGATTGCAATCACCGTCGATTTCGATCAGAATTCCGGCATCAAAATCGTGAAATCCGACGGCTCAAAGATGTGGACATTGTTCAGAAATCGAATTAGCTTTTACAATTCATGGAGCCCAGCCAATAACAATGTGATCTTCACATCAATTGGTCCGATTTTTCAGTCGGCCAAAACACCTGTACAAATTGCTCGAGTCACATTCAATCCATCGCATCTATCGCCTGATTGCAACGAAATCCACTCAGATATCAAAATCCTCACTAAGGAAGACACCGGCAATAACGCCTTCCCGTCGAGCTCTCCCGACGGGAAGTCCGTCGTGTTCCGATCGGGGCGATCGGGACACAAGAATCTATACATAGTCGATGCGATTAACGGCGAGTTTGACGGCGGAATACGGCAACTGACGGAAGGGGCGTGGATCGATACGATGCCGAGCTGGTCGCCGGACGGGAAACTGATCGCATTCTCATCAAATCGGCACAATCCGGAAAATGTGGAAGCATTTGGGATCTATGTGATCGAGCCAGAAGGAGGAGGAGTGAGAAGAGTTAAGGTGGCGGGATTTGATGAAGAGAGAGAGAGGCTGAACCACGTTTGCTTCAGCGGTGATGGAGAGTGGCTGGTGTTCGCGGCGAATTTGGGCGGAGTGACGGCGGAGCCGGTGGCGTTTCCGAACCAGTTCCAGCCCTACGGGGACCTGTACATGGTGAGGTTGGACGGTAGTGATTTGCGGAGGCTTACTTTTAATGGATGTGAAGATGGGACGCCCGTGTGGACTCCGAAAATCTTGTGTGACAGACTCGACTTTGGTAGATTATATTCGGAAGATAAGAGTGAAGAAAATGGATTGAAGGGTCAATTTGAGGATCCCTTGTGGATCAAGTGTGATTTTTGAAGTTTTTTTTTTGGATAAGTTTGAGTTTGGGATGTGACTTTGTTGTGTGTTTAAATTTTGTGGTAATAATGAGTTGATAACATATTTAGCAACTCTTTTGTTGAAATTTTGGGTTTTTTTAAATGAATTATAGCTTGTTTCGATTATATTATTATATAAAAATAATTCGTATATTCAAAATTTAATGTACTCTCTCTGTCCCGTTCAATATGATCTGTTTTCCTATTTGGGCCGTCTCATTCAATATGACATGCTTCCTTTTATGGAAAGAATTAGAGCTTACTTTAAGCTAAAAAATATTTTATTAGCACTTTATTGACTAAAAAGTTACTTTATTAACACTTTATTATACTTAATTACTTTTTTCTTAGTCTCCGTGCTGAAAAGAACTATGCCATATTGAACGGGACGGAGGTAGCATATAAATTCTTGTGCGAATTGCAGATGCTATTGCATAGTATATGTGCACTTTGATATTCTAATGTGTTATATCTCTCTTATTTAACTTTTTTTTTTAATCTCTCTCTCTCTCTCATTTTACAAATTTGAATTATTTTGTCAAAAAATAACCATCATACAATTTGTTGAAGGCAACCTAGTCCAATTTGGTTGATCCAGATACGAATTCTTTTAGTTTGGTCCGAAAATGATATTACAATGCCAACTTCTCTAAAATATTGTTCAAACATAAGTTGTATTTTTTTGTCAATTTTAAAATAATAATTTTATATATCTCTGACATTTTATTTTAAATTTTACTAATTTCTGCACTTTCCAGTAACTTGTATGATTAACAAATTACAACCATAGTATATTTTTTGTAATTTTGTTTTCGGCAAATCATTAATGCATCATTTTCGTGATATCATAAATTCATTAAAATATTTTGCAACTTATTTGTACCTACACCCACGTCATGTAAAAGTCTCTTAAATATCAATTTGGAGTTTGGAGTTATTTTCGATAGTTGTTAGCTACTTTTTAATATGTCTGTGAGTGTTCGAGTTAAACATGTAAGTCGTGATGCCCATATTGAGGTTCATAGACTAACTAGAAGTTCAAAGGAGTTTCCTAATACGTATATTTGAGATGAACCTCCGTCTGTTGTGGAGGATCTTCTTCCTATTCCATACGTTTACGGTTGATAATACAATAACATTTTCCTTCAAAAGAAAAATAATATCAATTTATAGTAAGTTGTGATAATTGTCATTCAAAAAGGTTGAAATACTAAATCATCAAACCTGAAAAGGTCATACACAAAATACATTTATCATTATTTTAAAAATTAATTTTCTTCCATTTCAAAAAAATAATAGAAGTAATTTTCTTATAACTTGCCAAATTTGACTAGGGTTCTTTGTTTGCTTTGCTTGATCAACAAGACTTGTTTCAGCCTCCTCAAAAACAAATTCGTTTTGGTGATGGACACAGATATCCAGTATCAATGTATATCATTATAATAATTGAGAATAATATTTGTTATTTCTCTATTTATATTGGCATATGTGTTATATAAAGATAAATACTTAAATAACATGAAACTTTCATACGATATACT
This sequence comes from Agastache rugosa, assembly GCA_031470985.1. Lineage (NCBI taxonomy): Eukaryota > Viridiplantae > Streptophyta > Magnoliopsida > Lamiales > Lamiaceae > Agastache > Agastache rugosa. Next base: position 327,069 of record CM062609.1, read on the forward strand.
ACTCCCTCAGTGCAACTAAATTTATCTTCTATTTTTTTTTGTGATTGTCTTATTTAATTTGTTTTGTACCAAATAAAAAAATAATTAATTCTTCATAATTGATGAAACCTACCCACTTTTAAATTTTTTTGACCTTTTTATTTAATAACCGCGTCCAATAAGATAAGTTTAATGGGACGAAGAGAGTACTATTTATAGTTAGACACCTAATATTTTATGCAATTTTTTATATTTTTTCTGCAATACTTTGTTTGTACTATCAATCGAATACACACGTATGCAGTAAAAGGACAATTAATCAAAATATAATAATTTCTCAAATTTAAATATAATATTTGTTTTTAAAGAAAAAAAAATTTAATAAATAATTATGATGTAAGAATATTGAACTTTTATAGTATTAATACAGTAGAACCTCTCTATAATTATATTCTATATAAGAATAACCCCCTTATAGTGATAAAAAGTTCCGGTCCCAACTCGGGACCAGTTATATATAAATAGAAATAACCCTTATATTATAATATTCCGGATTTTTTTAAGGTCCTGTATATATAAAATTTCCCCTATATAGTAATAAAATGACAATAATGTAATTATAAAATATATTTATATATAAATATCAATCAAGAGAATTGGTTACAACAAATTTAAGGTGACATGAAGTATTTTATCTAATCGGGGTTGAGTATTTTCCAGCCATTTTGCAAGATCTTTTTGCTTCCAATCGGGGTTGACTTCTTTCATTTTGCGCAACTCGACACGAATATTTTCATTAATTTGAGTTCTTTTTTTTAGATGTCACGATTTCAAATGATAATGAAATCCATGATTAAACTAACATTTATATATACAATATACAAAAAAAAAAAAACGAAAAGACATATTGAAGAAAGGACGTATTTGATATTTTAAATACATAGTGAATCTTTTAAATATATACATAATATACCACATGCATGATGCATATACGTGAATTTATTATTATAGAACCAATGAATCTTAAATAACTTATTAAAAAAATTATTAGTCAAATTCTACATAAGAATAACCTCCCTATAAGAATATTTTCTTCTAATCCCAAAGATATTACTATAGGGAGGTTCTACTGTAACAATATTAACGACCGAAGGTAATATCATAATACATCAACCCAGTAATTTTAATTTATATTGAGATACTTTATAGCTATTGTTCGTAAATGCACACAATTATTTGAATTTAAAAAACAATAGTATAAAAACTATCTTTTATTTAATTGGTACTCTTTTTTTTAATTTTAATTAATTTTTTGTTTTAATATTTTTTTTAGTACAAAAAAAGTCTCATCAATCTTGGTGATAGATTTGGAATCTCTCTCCCCCTTTCTTTACCCCCTCACATTCATAGATCATTACATCAGAAACCCTAGAAAAATTTATACTACGAAATACTTATAGCGGTTGCATATATATAACCGATTCGGACACGGATTATCATCACCGGCGCCCCAATTCCTATTTAGATTTCTGAAATTTCGGCCCAGAAACCCTAGATTTGTTTCCTCATCGAAGAATTCGATTTGAGTTTGAGTGGACATGGACGATAGCTGTGCTGTTTGTGCCGAAAGCTTGGAGTGGGTGGCGTACGGTGCTTGTGGCCACAAGGATGTTTGCTCTACCTGCGTCGCACGCCTCCGTTTCATCTGCAATGACCGCCGCTGCTGTATTTGCAAGACCGAAACCGACGTCGTTTTTGTCACCAAGGTTATCATCTTCTATACTCCTGATTCAGTATCTGTTTGATCTCGTGAATTTGAAGCTTCTGTGCGAAGTTCGATTGGGCTTGGATGCACTTTAGCTGGCCGCCTTATTTTTGGAGGGTGTAGAAATTATTACCCATATTTGATTTAGAATCCTCATGTTGCTCATAGAACTATGAATTGAGTTGTTTGTATATTGAATTATTGATCAATGAGTCTCTAAATTTAACTTAATGTATCTGGCTTAGGCTTTGGGAGACTATACGAAGACGATCAGTGATTTCACTGTATTTCCTTCTGAATTGAGAGAGGGTAAAGTGGGACAGTACTGGTATCATGGAGATACACAGGCCTTTTTCGATGATTCGGACCATTACAAGATGATCGAGGCCATGTGCAGACTATCTTGCAGTGAGTGTGATAAAATGGAGGACCAGTCGGATGGTGGTTCCAGGAGAAAAGCCAGGTTTAGGAACATTGATCAGCTGAAGGCTCATTTGTTTCACCAGCATAGGTTGATCATGTGCACCTTGTGCTTGGAGGGAAGAAAGGTGCAATATATCTTTTGATCTTCCTTCCTTGCACATTTATATTAGCTTTGTTGTTCTTTAGAGATTTTTATGTTCTGTTTTTTTTTTATTGCTGCTTAGGACTCTTCCGTTTTCCTCCTGTTTTGGGGATAAGGCATAGAATTTGAGTTTTAGACTTCAGAAATCTCCAAAACGATCAGAATGGGGACCGGATTTGTAGAAGCATGATTGTCTAAGAAACACTTTCTTACAGTTAGCTTGTGAGTTGAGAGCATTGTCGGACTATTAGCGAATATGTATTTTGCTGATTGTTGTTAATTTCACACAGTTACATTTGACTATAACTGGTGAATTTATTGGTTATTAGCTGGGACTTGCTTTACCTCTCATAGCTTGAGAATGTAATTATTTGCGCAGTTCAGGACATACCAGTATTCTCGTAACACTCTGAATCACCCCTGAAAATTGGTTTTTGCAGTAGTGGAACGATAGGAACTTATTCACACAGTCTGATGCTACAGCAACTATAGCTTTAAAGTTTACCTTGGTTTCATGGGCAAGATAACGGAAAATTGGCTTGTGTTTTGAATTAACTCTATAATTGCAGTGTTGCTGATCAGTGACATGAATTTGATAAATTTTGTCAACACAAGCAATTGCTTAAATAGAGTAGGTTTTGGAGCATCCGTCCGGGTCTGCCTGATTAGTAGATTCTCCTGGGTTCTCAGGTTTTCATTTGCGAGCAAAAATTGTATACAAGATCACAACTCAGTCAGCATACAGAAACTGGTGATTCGGAGGTGGATGGAACTGAAAGTGAAAGAGGTGGCTTTTCAGGACACCCCATTTGTGAATTTTGCCAGACACCATTTTATGGGGACAATGAGCTTTATACACACATGTCTACTGAACATTATACTTGTCATATATGTCAAAGGTAGTCCTTTAATTTGTAGCTGTAAATACAGAGCAATTTGTCTGGCGTGCATATTCGATGGGTAATAAAAACTAGTTTATGTGCAGGCAGCATCCAGGAGAGTATACGTACTTCAAGAATTACGATGACTTGGAGGTAGAACAATGTCTGGCCAATGATATTTAAGTTTAACATATAGTTTCCTCACTATTCTAAATGATTTGATTGTTCTCAGATGCATTTTCGTGGAGATCATTTTCTATGTGAGGATGACAGTTGCCTTGCCAAAAAGTTCATTGTTTTCCAGTCTGAATCTGAAATAAAGGTAATTTACCGTGCTTACTGAAAAATGGACGTATTCTTCACTTATTATTATTATCTTCTAGTTGAGCCATTCTTTATACATGCCTCATATCTCAGAGGCATAATGCTACGGAGCATGGAGGGCGGATGTCCCGTTCACAGAGGAGTGCTGCTCTTCAGGTATATATGTATATATATCAGACCATGATCCTATGAATAGTTACTTTATCATATATTCCTTTTCCTTTGCCGGATGTTTTCTGGGGACCTGCTGGAGTGGTTGGGTTGTGGTTAGGAGATTAAGGTTGCTTCTGCTCATTTTTAGTCTATTCGTTTAATTGGACCCACTGTTTGTGTTCGACTGTTCGTTGACTTTCCCTATTGATGGCATTATAATGTTTTCATATGGTCTGCAACTTGTATAGATACCTACCAGTTTTCGATATAGACGAACTAGTGAACAAGAAAATCGTCGTGGAAGAGGACGTACCTTTCGCCGGGATCTTGTGGATAATGAACTTTCTTTGGCCATCCAAGCTAGTCTTGAGACTGGAGGTGCTGATCATGGAGGAAGTGCTGATGTTGATTCACTTATTTCACCTCTGGAATCTATAGCTACTACAGGCTTGGAGACACCATCAAGATACAGACAGGCCGTGTCTCAAAGTTCAATGAGTGGAACGCTGGGAGACTCTTCTTTTCCTCCTCTGGCATCGGGTCCTGGGGGTAACCAACAGAGTTCTCAAACGGATGCTCACTCTAGGAATACTATGGCTGCTCATCTGCGCCGCCAGAGCAAGAAGGCAACAAATTCCTCAAGCTCTACTCCTGCTTGGCCAGCGGCTAGTCGTACACCGGTTCAACCAGTCATGAAGCGCCAGACCCAAAAAAAGGTGGGCTCCTCGAGCTCAACTCCTGCTTGGCAAACAGCCAGTCGTACACCTGCACAGCCAGTCAGCACTTCTCATGCATGGCCTCCAGTGAATGCTATTTCTGGATCAGCATCTAGCTCAGGACAGAGCAGAGCATTTCCAGAAATTAAATCTGTGTCATCTAGTCATTCAACTTCCGCCCAGATTCACCCGCCATCAGTTGCTACTACATCCTTCGCTGGTCATTTGATGTCATCAAGGGCTTCTGGAAGCACTAATCGGCTAAGTCATTCTTCATCAGCACCTAGTCTTTCTGAACGCGAGTCTTTTGAGTCTTCAAGAACTGATTTTCCTCCAGTTTCAGCAGTAGCCCAGCCACGGAAGCCAACCATCGGTGACCAAGCTGTTAGGAAGGCAGGAAATGTTCATACAGCCAACAAAACTCTACTGGAGAAAATGCGGGCTGCTCTAGGATCTGATGAAGACAAATTCACTGCGTTTAAAGACATATCTAGTGAATACCGCCTAGGTTCAATTGATGTCGAGACATACCTAACATACGTAGATCAGTTTGGTTTGTCTCATCTTGTTCTTGACTTGGCCGGACTCCTGCCTAATGCTCAGAAGCAGAAAGAGCTAATAGATGCTTACAATCTTCATATGGCATTCGGCTCTTCAAGAGAAGATGGTCGGAATAATGGCATAAAAGACGGCAACGGCTCCAAAAAAGGCAAAGGGAAAGGCAAGTCTGTAGATTCTAGCAACAGCTCCGTCAAGAACAATCTAGCTGATAATGTTATAAATACTGTAAGACAGCTACAATCAAGCTACAACGCTCCAGAAGAAGATGTTGAAGTTTTGTCGAAAGATGGATATCGAAGTTCCAGGGGGCAATCTAATGTCATGAGTGGTGCTTCACCTTTAGAAACAACCAAACCAAAAACCCAGACCGAGCCATTATATGCTGCTGGTGGAAGTAATCAAAATCCAGCCAACGGCAATGGGAAAGGCAAGCAGCGGAAGAAAACATCAAAGTTTCTCAGGGCCCGTCTTGGCGATGGCTCCGTTGAAGCTCTGTTGGATCTGAAAAACTCCGACCCTGACCTCGATCCAGATTCCGACCCCGGTGACGCTTCATCAAATGGAGGAGATGGGAACGTACCTGTTCGCGGTGTGTGGAGAAACGGTGGGGGTCAGAAGCTATTGTCGACGACGAAGCGCCGGGGGTAAGAAATTGAATCCGGGTTACGAATTTTTGCCAAGATGAAGATGAAGATCAACTATATTGATAATTTTGAGTGGTATTATGTTCCATGTTGGATTGGCATTTTGAGCATCTCCGTTGTATACGCGGAGTAAGGTTTTTGCACAAAGCAGTGTTTTTTGATATGATTTTGACAAAGTTGTGATTTTGTGAGGGTACCGAGATGCTCATTTCCATACATAAATTAATATATACCCATCATCAAAACATGAAATGTTGTTCTGCTCTGCTGACTGCTGTTCCTAATATTTATTGAGTTTGTTCAAATAGGTCCTTGCATCTTCGACTACGTACCAGCTACTTGTGGTAGTATGTTTGGCAGAAAATAATGGAAATTAGTTTAGTCATTATATCTGGGCGAAAACTCCTGTGCACCCGTCACTTCGGTGCGATGGAATCCACGCGCGCGGGGCGCGTGTAAACCATGCGCCCCTGTTCGACCTATAAGTCAGGCACGTGCATCACACGCGCCCCTCAAGACGCGTTCACGCGCCTGACAAATTTTTTTTTTCAGTTTTTTTTTGTTATTTTTTTTGAAGAGTCGAGCGAGGAGAGCTAAAAAACATTAATGTTATCAGAATCATTATTTATAAATTAAAATCGGAGCCGAAGGCGGAGAAGAAAAACTAATTAAAAAAGAAGTTTTGGGTCGGGTCGATCCGTTCTGACCGGGTCGGGTCGGAAAGATCCGGTTGCACCTAAGTGACCGGTGCACATGAGTGCTTCTCTTATATCTGAGGTGCAAATTATCAATGTATTAGTATTATTTTTTGTCTGGTTAGCCTCTCTCTCTCTCTCTCTTAATCATGCTTTTCTTCTTCAGCCATAGCCCATCGCAAGTACCTGATCTGTGTAGGGGGCTTTGATATTTTTCTAGAATTTAAAATGATGGGGACGGCAATAGGAGATGTTATTCTATTTTATTAATATTAATTTTGTTTAAATATAATAATGCTATAAAAGCTGAAAAGAGAATTGGGAATAGAGTTACCCAAAACATAAAGCTCAAAAAAAGCTGTGGACTATTAAAAAGTAAATAAAAGGAGGTCGAAAAAATCGGATCCAAGATCAAGTCGATATTGTTTCTGCGGAATTCCAATTTAATTGTTGATGTCGGTTTCGCAAAACGATATTCTGCTTCGTGTGATGGTTAAGAGTTGAAAAATAGCTAAAATTACAACATTTGGCGTTTAAAAATAGTTTTTGGACTTGGAAGAACATCGACGAAGTGAAGAGTAACGTCGAAAATCTATGGACGTGGAATTCACAAGACATTAATCAAACCTTATTCAAACATTTAAAAAGGAAAAATAAAAAAGAAAAAAAAGAGTGATTTAATCGAAATCACTCAATCAGACAACCAATTTTGTCCATTGCAGTCCAAACCACACCCACACTGGGGGCACTCGTGAAAATTCTCGACCGGAAAATCCGCAGACGTAAATCCCACTGAAAACTCGAGCTTTTGGAGGTTTCTCTTAACTTGAACGACGTTAAGCCACAGCAAGACCACTTTGACGCTCACACCGCTCAGCTTCTGCAGCCGGCCTTCGGAGATCAATCCTTTGATCTCCGGATTGTAGCGGAGCTCGTACGAGTTCTCCAACGTGAAGCTGCATGAGCCGTTGAGATGGGCTGAGAACTCGCCGGTCGCATTATTCAGGCTGTATCCGGTCACGCCTTCCGGAAGAAGCCCCACCGGAAACTTGTATTGCTTTAGAACTTCGTAAGGTGATGAAGGCTCGTTAGGGTTATGGGCTGAAACACTCGCCAGAATTGCTGCGAGATAGATGGTGATACAGCTCATCCTCCTCCAAGCCATATCCATGACCTCTCTCTCTCTCTCTCTCTCTCTCTCTACATGAAAGTATAAGAAGAGAGACGGTGGGGATTGTTACGGTTGTACAGGTGTTTTGGGAAGTTTGATTATTTTGGCATAGCTGTACACGTGCTGATAGCTCTCCTCCCTATTTTTGTGTTGGCACTTTGGAGTACCAATGATAGTACCGGCCTCATCCTGGGCCTGACCTAAGGCTAATTGGGCCTATATATTAAAGCTCGGCCCACGGAGTTCGGCCCAAACAAAGTCAACATCTGCCTTGAAGACCAAGTAACGAAACCCTACTTTGGAAGAAGATAGAATTCTACTACGAATGGGAATCGGATATGCATGTATTAAGAAACTAGATATGTATAAGGAGTCCGATCCCTAGAAGGATTAGGGCTTAATCCAAGGCTTATAAATAGATGCAAGATTAGAGGTGTGAGAACATTCAATACTCATTGTACTCTCAAGCATAATAAAAGCTCTCTATATTCTCTCCCGTGGACGTAGATCACATCGATCGAACCACGTAAATCCTTGTGTCATCGTGTTATTATTTCTTTCAGCTACCTTCGCAAACCCTAGATTTATCAACCAATGTCGAATATTTTGAAAGGAATCCAATTTATGAACGGACTTGTATCAAATATGTAGCACCAACAATATACAAAAGTGAGAAAACAGCCATTTGAAATAATTGATTCAAACTGCAAAAGACACAGATTCAGTGGTGACGACAAACTCTCTATTTTCTATTAATGGATGCACTCTAATTATCGACTTATAAAATATTGGTTGGATTCGAGCTTACAGTCTTTAGGTTAAAATGTCGTCCGTTCCGTCAACTAAGAATGGCTGAAAGAGTATAGGGTAAAATTTGATCCTACACCATCACTGATCATATGAAACAAAAGATAAAACAATAGTTTACAGAAATTTTATAATTCAAACTGATTACTGGGCATGCTAAGCAGACTAAAGAAAACACAGAAGCTAAAGAAAAGAACTCCATATACAGATAAATACTCCTATTATACAGTATAATACTCCGATTATACACAAGCTAAGGAAAAGAACTCCTTTACTGATAACTTATACTATTCATAAACTTCAAGTTAAGAATATATTGTCTGTCTAACCAAATTATTCGAAAAAAAAATATAAATGAACAGGGTTGAAAACTGGAAATGGAAATAATGGCATATAAAAATGCTGAAAAACTCTTTTAACTACACTAAACTGTTTCATGGCCACCAAGGTTAGAAAAATACTAGCTATAAAGTGACATTATCAATATATGTCTCACTTGTATTAACTGTAAAATCTAACTGCACAGATAGATTAAGATTATCAGAATAGACCTACAACTATATATAGAGCTCTTCTCAAGAATCTTTCATCAAATTTTTAACTAATAGCCAACTTACCTTGCTAGTCACAGGCTACTCTCTGTTATGCCCTTTGCCTTCCACTTCTGGAGTGTTTATTTCCCATGGTTGCCATGGCTAATATCCGTGGCATCGTAGCAGACTGACTTCAGTATACTGACTCAGTTCATTGCTCAACCGAGCCAGTCCTGTTCTTTGCTTTCTAACAATCCGAACATAAAGTCCACAAACATATCCTAATGAACATATATATTTCATCATCTACCACAACTTGCAATGTACCTTTGCTTAGTTGTATCTAAGGACAGAACACAATCCAAGAATAGAAGTACTTGCTAAAACAATAATGAAGAAGTGAAAATAGGGTTATCTATAATCATCATAATACAAAAACTAAGAAAAAACAATGCATTAAACCAATAACTTCACCAAATCATAGGGGAGAAAAATTCATTACAAAAGGACCATTTGATCAGTTTTCCTATAAAAGCTCGATGTTAATAGGAACATAAATCATAGGATACTCATTAACAAGTTTATGAAGAATTAATACACACAAACATGTGCAAAAATGACATTATACGTACAAGAATGGGTTCGAATTTTTCAAGAGAAAGCAAAGCAATAACTATGGCAGGAATTGGCAATCAAGAAACTCTAAAGAAACGAATTAACATACAGTTTCAGTGATTTCAGTTAGCATCCTTCAGTCGTTTTATCAATGTATCCAGAGATTTCTTCTTAGGATTTGGCTTAGCCCCTCTGGTTCCAAAAGAACCAAACAAGCGATCTGATTGATCCCTTAATTTCTCAGAGATTGTAACCACTTTCCTGTAGTCCAGTGCGCTGTAACTTCTCTCTCTGATAACAGGATTCAGAAAGTTCTCAGGATGATTGCTCAGAAGCAAATTCACCATCTGCCTTGACTCAATAAGTGCTGATTTCAAGTGACTTGCATCTGCTTCAGACAAAAGAGGAGCTTGGTTCTCTGCAAATGATTCCAATAACCGAACATCGACATCAAGACCCATAATAGCATTAACATTGAATCTTTTAACTGATTCTCCAAGTAGAGCCCCAATTATCATCTCTGATATATGAGAGAGAACATCTTTCATAATCCGCTTCAGCACCTGCACCGGCAGAATCTGCTGAGCAGTTGAAATTAATGTTTCCAAGAAGATAATCACCTCATTTGCGTATTCATTCCCACCTTGAGGAGGCTCATCAGTGACCCAATTCACATTCTCAATCAAGGTTAGGAACCCATCAACCTTTTGTTTGAGCAGACCCGAGAGTATCTCCTCAGCCGCATCACGGGCTTTAATAAGAGGAAACTGCCTCTTTCCCCTCTCTGCTATCCTCAAAGGAATGCCCGAGAGCTGTGCAGCATGACGAAAGAAGAAATCACAAGCACGTTCGAACACTGCCATATTTGCTGCCATCTGCATAGCCTGAGTAACTCCACCTATTGAATTGCTAATGACTTTCAACAATGCCCCATCCAATACCTCAGTCAAGAGCCGATCCAAGTACTTCTTAACCACATCATAAAACTCAAGCTGCCCACCGTGGGACATGAAACTCACGGAATCCTCAATAAACGACCTCACAATTCTACAGCAATCAGGAACTGTAGAGGAAAATGGCGCAACATAAGGAAATGCCGGCATGATATTTGAAGTCTGTATCTGAAACGAAAGCACATTCATCGAATACTCGTACTCTTTCTTCATGTACATCTGCTCAAATTTATCAGCTGCCAAAGCCTCAGCAATCTGCTTACGGCAGTCGGATAACAATAGCTCATGATACTTATCCCTGTGCTTGCTAAGCACATCAAGCAAAGCATCAATCGGATACCCAAATCTACGCAATGTAACTCCGAGCAAACTAACGTAATCCTTGATCAACAACAAATGATTTGCTGTTTGCATCCTAGAAAATTGATCCTCTAACACAGAACACATCTTCATTACAGCAGTATCCCACAAATTCTCCACTTCCATCTTCTTAATTAGCCCTCCTCCCGTCCTCAAAACCCGATCCTCCACTATGAAAAACCCAGCGATTTGTGCAAAAAACGTCTGGTGCGACTCCAGAAAAGGAGTCATGGACGAGACTTGGAAATCAGAGGTCAACTGCAACTTCCTGTTCTCGAAATAGTACTTCCTAAACCTACCCTCAAACCCCAGAGTTTGATGTATGTGATAAGCCTTGTACAATGGCGTCAAATCAAATCCTAAAATTCCATTACCTCCGTCAATCTCATCACCATCTTCTTCTTCGAGAGCATAAACACAATCTCTCAAGCTAAGCCGGCTCTGCTCCTCGGCTTGGCGCTGCTTAATCCTCAACTCTTCTTCCCTCTGGCGCGCCGCCGAAGCTTGTCCGATGGCGAGCTGACCCAAATTCCGGCTCACAGTTCGGATCTCCACAAGCCAATCGCCGAACTCCTTATTCACCTGCCTCTCAATGTTAGCCCTAATCGCCGGGATCTGCTTCTCCACCATTCTCTTCAGCGTAGACGACGGCACTTGGTCCTGAAAATCCGTCTCAATCGAATCCAAACACTTCAACGCCATGTAGAAATTGTTCTCGGCTAGATGAGAATTGGCGCGCGAGCAGAGCTCCATCAGCCGAACGCACGTGTTGAGCGAATTGATCGCGAGAGTGATGTTGGAGCACTTGTTCCTGGCTTCGACGTACGAATCGAGGGAGGTGAGGAGCGGGACGGCGACGTTCTGGAGCTGCGAGTTGGAGTTGGAGAGAGAGGATTTGAGCGAATCGACGTCGGAGAGGAGAGATCGGAGATCGTCTACGGCGGTGATGAAGTCCTGGTAGTGAGCGCGACAGACGTCCTCGATCTCCGATTCCTTCGATTTGGAGAAGCGTTTGAGGTGGTAGTGTAGGGTTTCCGGCTTGCCGGAGGCGAAGACTTTTCGAACGAAGGAGCCGAGGTCTTCGCCGTTGCATATGGCGGCGGAGAGGAGTAGCTGGTCCTGCTTCTCGGAGGTGTCGCCGTTCTCCGCCGCCGGAACTACTTTCCGGCGAGCGTTCGTGGAATTCATGATTTTTCTTCTGACAGTAACTGCTAATGTGACGGAGCCGTTAGAATCGGAGAGGATATAGAGAAAATGCAACACCGCGTTCTAATTGTAATATGGGGAAAATGGAAAATTGAAATAATTGACACATCTTGAATGAATTGACTGATATGCCACTGGGATTAGGTGTATTGACGTTTTGACTACAAAAAAGGATGAAAACCTTTGTTTGGCTGGCATGGAGTTAGTAAGATTATCTTGAAATCTAATTGTTTTTTTTTTAAACTCAAACACGTTTGTCGTGAAGTCAATTATGTGACTCACAACATTGCTATAGCTGCTAGGAATTTTTCGTTTCTGCATGTTTGGGTAGAGCCTCAGTCTCTTGTGGTTGGCCTTTTCATCTTTTCTTGTTCTCGTCTTCGATGGGATCTTGTGGAATCAGGTCAACGCTGGCCCGTGCAGACTGGAAGGAAATATAAATTTCTTAGCTTTCGAATCAGCCCAAGAACGAAAATTCCCACTAGTCTTAGACTCTTAGGTAGCGTCTCTACCTTGAAATAGGTTCAGATACGGTTTAGAATCCGAAACGAAGTTCAGTTATTCAATATCCGTTCTTAATATATCTTTGATTAAAAAAAATGAATCTTTACTTTGTTTTGGATTTGTATTTTAATGATTAATTATAACTAACAAATTATAACTAACAATTCCAATAAGTATTAATTGAAGGTATAGATTTTAAATTTTAATTTTAAACTCTTATTTACATCGTTGCTTTATTTATTACTCTCTCCATCCAATAACTATGGTCTTCTTTTCTTTTTTCGTCCGTCCACAATAAGTGTGATATTTTCTTAAATAGGAATTACTCAACTCACAATAAATATAAGTGTCATTCTTCATTCAAAATACTTCTATCTCTAACTCACTCTACCACTCGTAAAACCCGTGCCACTCCATTCGGACCGTGCTTATCATGAACGGAGGGATTCAGCGGTAAACGAGCCGAGTCGAGCCGAGTATTGGACTGCTCAAACTCGACCCATTTAAATATTTGCTTGCTCGAGCTCGAGTCGAGTTTCTGTTATCATGATCGAGCTTGACTCGATCTAAAATTAGCGAGCTCGAGTTCGGCTCGGCAAATACTCGATAACGAGGTATTCGAGCTTGAGCTCGAGCCAGACTCGCCAACATGTTAATCGAGCTCGAGTTCGAGCTCGCTTAAAGCTAATTTTTTAGTTTTATGCACAAAACTTGATTATTAGACTCGCCAACAAGCTCGACTAAAACTCGATTTGTAGGCTCGTGAACATACTCGATTGTAGGCTCGCGAACATGCTCGATTAAATACGAGCCGAGCATGTTCGTGAGCTTGTCGAGTCGAGCAATATGATGCTCGAATTCGGCTCGATAAACTTATCGAGCTCGATTTCATGCTCGAATTCGACTCGATTAGTTATCTAATGGAGTGTCGAACGAGCTTTTTTCGAATCGATCACCGAGTAGCTCACGAACGGCTCATTTACAGCCCTAGGAGGGAATATGATACTAAAATCCATCACACCTAATATAAAAGACGTGTATGGACGATTCGAGAATATAAGGAATAGTTTGAAAATAAATAAAGCCAAGAGGCCCAAGACCAAACCAACAATAAATAAAAATAATTCTCAAACGGGCCAAAATAAATTGGGCTACTCGGAATACTAGGGTTCAAAGCCCATTTAATACCACTGATAGCCACTCTGCTTTATAACTCAAACACTACAAAACCCTAGTTTCTCTTTCTAACACTCCATCGAAGAGCAGGTGCAGAAGCGGCAGCCGAGAGAGGAAACATCAGCAGCCATGGTGCGCCGCCGTTCATGAAACTCTTTTACATTTTCTCTCTCTTCATGTTTCGCTTCGAACGCTTGTTTGTTAATTTTTTTAATTCGTGTAATATAGGGTATCGACTTGGTCGCCGGAGGTAAGGTCAAGAAGACCAAGCGCACAGCACCGAAATCGAACGATATCTACCTGAAGCTTCTCGTGAAGGTACGTAAATCTTTCCGATTTCCCTGCGGTTGAATTTAACTTTTTATAAATCAAATGTTCTGATATGTGTGTGTGTGTGTGTGATACGGTGACAGTTGTACCGATTTTTGGTGAGGAGAACTGGAAGCAAGTTTAATGCCGTGATTCTGAAGAGACTCTTCATGAGCAGGATTAATAGGCCTCCGCTTTCTCTATCCCGTCTCTCGGCCCTCATGAAAGGGAAGGTACGGTTGATTATATATGTGTATATTAGTACCGAAATTTTTTATATTTTTTGGTTTTAGATGTTCACTGAAATACTCGAGTTTTTGGATACTTTAAAACGTTGGAAATGTGTAATTGTTCGCTAATGTGTGCATTTGCTTTACATTTGTTATTCAGCTGTTTTCGTAGTGCAAGCGAGTCTTGTAATTAAATTATTGGAAATGGTTTTAGTGGGTAAGGCAAAAAAAAAGAGATATTTGTTAGAGGTTTCGTTATGTTGAGATTTATATTGAGTCAGATGTGCGGCTGTGTCTGAGAACTTCATACGCAGCTGCTTAATGTTGCAATCTATGTGATTTATTTGGTTGGATTTTTATATTGTTGCTGTTTTTTGTTGTCTGCAGGAAGACAAGATTGGAGTGATTGTAGGAAGTGTTACTGATGATGTTCGTGTTCACGATATTCCTACCATGAAGATCACAGCTCTAAGATTCACTGAGAGAGCTAGGGCTAGAATTGAGAAGGCTGGTGGAGAATGTTTGACGTTCGACCAGCTTGCTCTAAGGGCTCCGCTTGGGCAGAACACGGTATACACTTTAGAGCTTTGCTAATTGCATCATGTTTGTAAATTTTGCAGACTGAAATTTCAATTCCCTTATGTCTAGTTTGAAGGATTTTCTCACATATGACACATCTCCAGCTTTCATTTGAATCATAGGGCTTGATTTGGGGTAGTCTTTTGGATTATTATTACGAACATGGATCCTACATTTGAATAAACCAAGTGTGTTGAACTGCAATTTTATCTGTCTGCTATCTTCGGTAGATTCTTTTTGAGAAAGTAAAAACAGTGTCATGAAGTATAAACTTGAGCTCTAGATTCGGTATGTATTTGTCTACTTTCTGTAATATGTTATATATGGTATTTGCGCGCAAGATCCAGTTTTTACATATTTTTTGCTTTGAGCTAGGCATGTGGTGGGTTGTTCTCAGTTGAAAATAGGCTTTTATGTTTCGATACTTTTGGTGTGATGTGGCATTTGTCTTTGATCCAGTTTTTACATATTTTTTGCTTTGAGCTAGGTATGTGTGGTGGGTTGTTCTCAGTTGAAAATAGGCTTTTATGTTTCGATACTTTTGGTTTGATGTGGCATTTGTCTTTGATTGAGTGGCATGATTCATTGCGAGTAGATAGCTTGTAGTTACTCGATGGGTCGACATTGCCCAGATCCTTGCTAATGTTGGTCAGTATACCATTGTGGCAGGTGCTCCTGAGAGGGTCGAGGAATGCTCGTGAAGCTGTGAAGCACTTTGGACCAGCTCCTGGTGTACCACACAGCCACACCAAGCCTTACGTGCGAGCCAAGGGAAGGAAGTTTGAGAAGGCAAGAGGAAAAAGAAACAGCAGGGGTTTCAGAGTTTAAGTTCTTGATAGTTCTGGAGTTTGATTGCAGATTTTGTCTGTTAGACCGTCGGATATTTGGTATCACTGTAGTGCTCCCTCTATTATGTGCCATCCCCTTGAAAAGTTTTGGACAAATTTTGTTTCTTGAGATATTCTATAATATCATTTTCTTACTTGAATATTATCTTCTTCATTTGCTTGTTTTGGATGGTTTTTTGTTATTCTGAAAATCTATCACATCAAAGTTGAGAAAGCATATTTTGGGTGATGGGATTATACTCCCTCCGTCCTGCCATAAGTGTCTACATTTTCTTATTGGGCTGTCCATCATAAGTGTTGTATTTTTAATATGGAAACATCCTCTCTCACACAATAGATGTGGGTTCCACCACTTTTTATCTTTTTATCCTTTAAACACTTCTCTCCTAAATATTCGTACTCAAAAGAAAGTAGACACTTATCATGGGACGGAGGGAGTATGTTTTTGTAATCTGAAATGTGAGTTGTTTTGGAGTC
Organism: Agastache rugosa; assembly: GCA_031470985.1. Classification (NCBI taxonomy): domain Eukaryota; kingdom Viridiplantae; phylum Streptophyta; class Magnoliopsida; order Lamiales; family Lamiaceae; genus Agastache; species Agastache rugosa. The sequence goes on from CM062609.1 coordinate 343,120, forward strand.
AAGTATCTGTGTTGTACCAGTCTAGCTATTTTTTTTTTTTTTAATTTGGGATAATTTCGGATAGATACCATATCTAACCTCACTTGAGGTAAGGAAAATCTGTTTAGCCAAAGAGAACAATAATTAAGAAAAGGAAAATAAAAATTACAGATTTAGAATTAGATTTGACTAGTTGGAACTTGGACTGATCGTCTGAATGTTTACTGGAAATTTTCCAAAATTTAAAATTATCAAAATAAGAAAAAGAAAATTAGTGTAATCTTTTTTTTTTTTTTTTTTGGAGTTAGGTACACTCATCTTATTCACCTGATTTAACTCAAAAAAAAAAAAAAACTTTATTAATAGGTTTTACCGTACAGATGAGCTTACTCAGCTTATTACAAAAAGTCAACATATTCGGGCAACATCTTCAAACATGGAGAAAATCCGGCATAGAAACATCCAAGCGAACGGCATAAACATCCACGTGGCGGAGGTCGGCGACGGCCCCGCCGTCCTCTTCCTCCACGGCTTCCCGGAGCTCTGGTACTCGTGGCGCCACCAGATGCTATTCCTCTCCTCCAGGGGCTACCGTGCAATCGCCCCCGACCTCCGCGGCTTCGGCGACTCCGACGCGCCGCCCTCCGCCGCCAGCTATACAGTCTTCCACATAATCGGCGATTTGGTCGGCGTATTGGATGCTCTGGGCGTGGACCGGGTTTTTCTGGTCGGCCACGATTGGGGGGCGGTTATGGCGTGGAATTTTTGCATGCTCCGGCCCGACCGGATTAGGGCTCTGGTTAATACGAGCGTCGTGTTTCAGCCGAGGAATCCGAAGAGGAAGCCCGTGGAATCTATGCGGGCGATTCTCGGTGACGATTATTACATCTGCAGATTTCAGGTATTTTGTTTTCAATCCGTAATTTTAGTTGGTGACTGTTGGAAATTTTAGTTAGATTTTGCTGTTTCGAGATTGATTTAGATTGGAATCCGTTTCTTCAATGAGGAAGATAAAATTGGGTTTGTTTATTGCATTTGTTGCAACTTCGAAATGATGAATTTGATTTTGGTTGAATATTGAATATAATCTATTGATAATTTGCACCTTTTGTGTTAAAGAGACTTCGTGTGGATTGAGTCCCTTAAAAATGATTTCATATAATGTTAATGTAGAGCTTCTACAATATGATCAAAGTTGTTTTTGTTGCAAATGTATCTCTATGTTTTGAAGCTTCCGATTTTAGTCTTTCTAGTTGATGATTGGGTGGAATATTTGTCACTATGAACTTAACTTTTAAGGGTATCTCAATAGCTTTGATCTTATCTCCGATGATTTTAAGAGGCTTCATGTCGATCGGATTATAGAAGTGTGATCATTCATCTGTGATCATAGTTGCCAAAAAGTTTTAATGTACTATGATGTTAGGATTTTTAATTGTGCCTCTGCGTGTTAGGTACCGTAAGTCTGTTACGTTCAGTTAAATTTGTCGTGTTTGATCAATTTTGCTCAGATCACTCAACAATGGGGTGTCTGAACTTTTCTCTTAATTCTACATTGGATTTCTTTTTTTTTTTAAGTTCTCCGTCTTGTGGTTGATTAGACTTCATTTATTTAGGAACCTGGAGAAGCTGAGGAAGAGTTTTCTCGTGTTGACACTGCAAGATTGATCAAGAAATTTTTAACATCAAGGAATCCTGCTCCTCTTCAGGTTCCTAAAGCGGTTGGCTTTGGGGGCTCGCCTAGCAATCCAATTACAATGCCGTCTTGGTTGTCAGAAGAGGATGTTTCGTACTATGCCAGCAAATACAACCAGAAAGGCTTCACGGGTGGATTGAACTACTATCGAGCTATGGACCTGTAAGGCCTCTTTGTTTTTGCCTCGTGGCAGCATTTTCTTAGCTTTGCTTGACCTGTGTAGCATTCGTTGATTATATCTAGAAATGCTTCGACTCTAGGCTTAACACACACCCTTTGGTTAGATGTGTAGATTTTGTGTGCATATATGATTTCCTCTGTGAACAGGGTGTTAAAAAAATGGCGATGGCATGAAGTATTGCTATAAAATCGAGGTTTTTAAGTCAAATCTATGTTTATGCAAACGCTGTCTTGTTTTATATTAGGAATTGGGAGCTGACAGCAGCATGGACAGGAGTGCAAATAAAAGTTCCTGTCAAGTTCATCGTTGGGGACCTCGATCTAACTTATAACACTCCAGGTGTGAAGGAATACATACACAACGGCGGCTTCAAGAAATATGTGCCGTTTTTGCAAGAATTAGTTATCATGGAAGGAGTGGCTCACTTTCTTAACCAAGAGAAGCCAGAGGAGATCGGTCAGCATATCTACGACTACATTCAGAGGTTTTGATTCGCTTTCGAATTTTCGGGCCATGTTTAGGTAAATCACTTCAAAAATTCTTGTTCATCTGAATTATGAATCACACATGGTTTATATATTCTTACAAGGTTGTTCTCAATTGCTCTGCAGCTCACAGCTCACTTCTATAGCTGGAAGCTAGGATGCTGTTGATGTTTCATGTAAGTTTATGTTATAGTATGATTTTAGTACAGTAAGAGAGTGTTTACTTTGGGTAATAATAATAATATGATAGATAGATAAAAATTATCTACCATTTATTTTAATGAATTAATTAATTTCGACCTTTGTTTGACCATCTACTCCTTGAAATACTTCATCATATGTATTTTTCTATCCTATTATCCAAAGTTAACGCCCTCTAACTATGGTTTGCATGTGTACCCGAGAAAACATCATATTTTTGTTTGTATGTACATATATTTAAATGTCACTTTATAGTTAAATAATTAACTTTTATTAAGTGATACTTCCTCTGTCCCGTTATTTTTGTCTCATTTCTTTCGGGCACGAGTATTAAGGAGAAAGGAATTAGGGATAGAAGGTGTGTTAGTGGAGTTTTTAATTGAATATTTAATAGGGTACAAATAGTGAAATAAAGTGGGTAGAGAGAGAGTGAATAATGAACGACACAGAAAATGAGAGAAAGAATAGTGAAATGTGGAGTAGTTAGGAGGAATAAGGGCCACATTAACAATTTAAATAGGGCTTTAATAATCCTTAATTTAGTCCAAAAAAGGAAACAAGACAAGAATAACGGGACATCTAAAAAAGAAATACAAGACATGAATAAGGGGACGGGGGACGGAAGGAGTAATATTTTAGAACATTCAATGTACTTTTTAAAGGAAACTCAGTAAATTTACGTGCCGGGTACAAACCCATAGCAAGATATTGCAAAATAAAGATTACAAATTCGAACAAATGTAACTGCAGTTGCAGATTATTCTCGTCATTTGATATGAAATAAAAAGGGAAATGTATTGGGGAATGACCGAATGAGTATAATAGTCATAAATTGATAAATAGATGAGAAGAAGCTGATAACGTAAGCCTGTGGACTGGTAAAGCGAATGAATACTAACATTTAGCCAATTGCAATATGTTGGCACAACTTTTATGCAGATTCTTTACTTAATAGAAAGTTGATTATTTAATTTCGTGTTTAAATTTTCTATATAGCATATCTACATATATGACGCGACAATAAAGGTGTTCATAGAAAGTTGATTATTTAATTTCGTGTTTAAATATAGAAGTACTAGATATTCCACTTCAAATTAATCTTTCATTTCATATTTTACTTCTATATATCTAAACAATAAAGGTTGTGCAATGTACAATCCAAGGGCATAATGAGAAGTAGAAAATGGTTTAAATATCTACATTAATATCCATTATCTACTTTTCACTCGAGCAACTGCCAATTCAAACACGATTTGTCTCTCTTTCCAACTAAACAGATAGGATCGCAATAGTTTTTCAATACTTTTCCTAATTCATAAAGCTACTATTTCATTAAAACGTACTATCATATATTTGAAAAATAACTCATTATAATTTATTTATTAATAATTTGAGTTCATATTGTCTACGAAACCGAATACCTCTTTCTTGAATTGAGTTCATTGAATGGACTATACCGAGATGTTCATTATGCAAACGATAGGCAATGAAGCGGAACTACAGCCACCTTTGGGGGTGCCGTGTACTTTTGAAAAATTTATGATTTATCGGGAATTTGTATCGTTGTCCCCATTGTGGCTAGGATATGAAAATGTATTTTTAAATAAATAATATAAATGATCCTTGTACCTTTCAATTCGATATAATATAGATATTTATGTATGAACCTTCCTTTTCTCTTTTCTCTCAAAAAAAAAAAAAAACCTTTTCTTTTTTGAAATACTCACGACGATTTCCATACATGATATATATGTAATTGATTGAACCATATACTACTATACAAGTAACGGTTCGACAAAAATAATTACTGTATGTAATCACATTGATACGCATCATTCTATATATACAAAAAATAGCAGAGAATCTAGTCATCCGAAAATCATGGGCTTATATTTGTATACAGTATATAACTACATATATACAAGAATATAGTTTGTATAAATATTTCTTAAAATCTTCGAACAAACCCATAAAAAATCTCAACTTCCCCTTGAGTTTCGAGAGAAAATGGACGAGAAAAATCAAGATTCAATCGGCTACGCCTTCAAGGGCAAAATCATGATTTCCTCCATCACCATTCTCTTCTCCGCCTGCTTCATCATAGTCACATTCCACGTCTACGCTCGTTGGTGCCGCCGCCGCCGCTCCGACCACCATCTCCGCCGCGTCGCCACTCCGCCCGCCGCCGCCGTCGCCACTTCTCAGGGCCTCGATCTCCGCGCAGTGAACTCACTCCCCACTTTCGTCTACGAATCGGAAAATCAAGAATCTCCGCCGGAATGCGCCGTCTGCTTGTCGGAGTTCGAGGAGAGAGAAACGGGTCGGATCCTACCCGAATGCAAGCACTGTTTCCACATTGATTGTATCGACACATGGCTTCAATCTCACCGACATTGCCCGCTCTGCAGAACCCGGGTTCAGGGTCAAATCGTTGGAAACCCGCCCGATTCCACAGTGGTCTCAATATATGCACTCGAGTCGGGTTCCGGGTTGAACCCGATAGAAGAAAGCGATAGGATCCGTATTTCCTGCCCTTATTCCGCCTCCTCATCAGAGGATCCGGATATTCCAAAGCGATCGGCGGGTCAGGATCCGGTAGGGCGAGATTTGACTAAAATTGAAGGGGCTCCGGATCCGGATGGGAGTCCGGGTCGGACTTTGAATCAGGATCAAGGATTCCGGGTAACTCGATTCTGGTTGTAATGGTTTATGCTTTTAGCATTCAATGGCTTAAACTAATATGTAAACTGTGTGTTAAGATTCAAGAAACTGTGTGCTACTGCTATCCTTTTTGGAGGGGAATTTTCTTTCGTATTTTTGGGCTTAATTAGTCTAATAATATTAATTTGGATAAAATATTTCATAATTGATTTATTTAATTAATAAAAACAATTACTAAAATATTATTTCAGTGTGGAATGCAAGTGAATCACAAAAAGTTATGCTACATCCATATAATTATTTGCTATTTCAAAACTATCTATTAATTGAGTTAACGGTCTCATAACTAAAATGTTATTTAAATTCTATTATAACGCATCTAGATTAAGCTAGTAAACCCTATCCTGCAAAACAAACGAGTCAGCACAAAATCATTTATGGTCTTGAAATTTTATCAAATCTGACACCAACAATTAAAAATAAATAAATAAATAAAACATTTAAAAAGACAATATTTTGAGGCGAAGCCTGTTTTGAAGGAGCTAAATAACGATTTCCATCCGTTGAATTTCCACCCAAAAATTTCATGCAGGAAAGCCAGTTATGTTTTAAGCTAATTCATTCTTGTCATTTTAGTGGTTGAACATCACAAAAACAAGGGGGAAATATATAGATACATACATCAAATTCGTAAAGAGAGGAGAAAAAAAGCAATCGAAATTAAATTCACCAAAATGTTGTGCAGGTTGGTTTTCCTATTGGCACTCCTCTTCGGCGTCAGCGCCGCCGTGCGGCCCCACCAGCTCCGCCACGGCCAGAAAATCTCGAAGCTCTCCGGCGACGCTCTGATCCAGGCCGCCTGCCACGGCGTCAGCGACGACGAATCAGACTGCATCTCAACCCTGCAATCTGCCACGTCGGATCAGAAGGCTGATGCTAATGCCCTCGCCTTATTCACCCTCAAGTATGTTATATATATACACAATTTCATAAATAAATAAATTATGATTAATTGTAATTAAGCTTAATATATACTCTTACCATCCCATTGATAACGTCCATTTTCCAGTTTCATTAATTCCATTAATAATGTGCCGTTTCCAAATAAGAAAATAATTAAGTCTTAAAAAATAATGAGACCTACTACTTTTCTATCTTTTTACCTTTCTATCAATGGGACGGAGGGAGTACTAATTTTGACGTACAGATTTGTAGAAAATCACGCAGAAAACATCACGACAGGGATAAAGAAAATAAACGCAGTTCCTGACGTGGCGCCGCAGCTTCAATCTGCTCTAACCGATTGCATGGATCAATACAATTCTCTGGACGATTTGATTGAGGATGCAAACCAAGAAGTTGAATCACATTCTTATGAAGATGCTCAGAAATTCATCATGGCCGGCCTCTCCGGTGTCGATCTCTGCGATTCGCAGCTCAAGGCGAGCAAATTTGAGGAAAAAGCAGAGAACAGAACCGGACAAGATTTTGGGATGGCAAGAGATTTGATCAAATACAACGCTCTACACAAGAAATTGTTGGCTGCTGCTCTCAACATTCTTACAGTCGACTAATTAATTAAGCTTCTTTTCATATATATATAATTCTGCTTAATTATATATGTAGCTATAATTAAATCAAAGAGCACAATGTTACATATATATATATATATATATATATATATATATATATATATATATATATAGTCTTGAGAATTTGTATTAATATTTGATTGATTGCCATGTCATCGTGCATGGTGCTATGCTAGCTATATATATTTTCCCTTTTCTTTCTTCGGATTTGTGCATGATGATGGAATTTGATAGGAATGGTGAAATCGTAACAGAAGAAGTTATCATATAATATTTTTATTTGCTTATCCCTGATTCCTATATTGAAGTTCTAAATATGTGTGGAGAGATCTCCTGCGCTGTTTGTGCAGCCGGAAGCTTCCATAATATTGGAAAATTCATATAATTAAGAGTTGTCGACGGTAACTTTTTGCAATATTTCCCTCACAAATTTAAAAAATAGTGGAGTTTACAAATATTTTTTTCTGGTTCTGCTACTGAACAAGACAATACAATCATTTATTTTCAGTGAAATACTTTGTGTACGGTCCACTACACATGCTTTAATGTGTATTTACGTGTGTACAAGAAAGATTAATTGATAATTATCTCTTATTGCATCTAAATAGCAGCCTAATTAAGTAGTTGTAGGGACATCTTTTGGTGACACACTCAATAATCGGACCATAGCCCATTGATGAAAATTATTAGAAAGTGTCCTTAATTATTTCTATCAAATTATGGACTCTATGATTTGGACATGAAAAGCATGCATTATGGATGTACAGTTATCATCAGTATATATATGTCATTATTATAACTTGTACCTAATGGGCAATTTATTCATTATTATTTCTTTTTTGTGTATGCGTTACATTTCAAGCCCCCCCAAAAAAATCAGCATTGACTGAATAATTAAATTTTTCTTATAGAAAAAAAGAGAATAATTTAACTTTTTTTTTAGATCGACTGAATAATTTAATAATCATATACAAATTAAGTATAACTTCTTATTAAATTTTCCTAATAAACAAATGGAAGAATCTTGCTCCAAAAAATAAAATAAAGAAATTAAAAAAAAAATAAAAATAAATCGTGCAGAGTTAAATCGATCACAACAATCCACTTGTATAAGTAAGCCCTGTTTCGGGTATCCAATCATCCCCCGTCAAGAAGGCAGAAACAGTAAAATTAGCAGCGTCGGTGGCATTGATAACATGAAAACCGGGCCACGTGACTCTCCGGCCCGTATCCGATCCCGGCCCGGAATTACCAAACTCAGCGTAATACGACGTGTTGAGTGCAAAATCTCCCGACCAAACACTCCATCCCGCCGGATTGATTAATCTATCCATGAACGACTGCATGTACACGGCCCGAGAATATTCCTTCCACGGCCGCCCCAGATAAGTATTCACCGTCAGATTGCTGCCGGCGAGATCTTCGGCGGCCCGAATCGTGCAATTCTGGACGGAAATCCCCGTGTTCTGATTGGGATCGGTCCTGCCCTGTGCCGTGATCGCGATGAACTGATTGGCCATCGGCAGCCGCGGGTAGAGATTGCAGCTCTGGAAGACGACGGCGGCGTTGCCGAAGATGAAGTCGACGGTGCCGTAGACGTCGCATTCCAGGTAGAACTGCCGGAGCGAATGCACGTATAGCGTGTCCTGATAGGCCTCGAAGCTGCAGCTGTAGAACGTCGACAGGTCCGCGCCGTTGCGCACCGCCACGGCCTGGTGCTTTGCGGCTCCCGCCGTGTTGCGGAATGTTATGCCCACTGCGAAGAAATTTGGCGCCACCACAGCTGCGTGGAGGGGAGAGTCAGTTTAGGCCGAATTAACATAATATGAGTCTCGCAAACTTATTGGATAAAAAAAAATCAAGAATATTTAATATTTGTAATTCACAATGCAAAGCTACTTATCAAAGTTAAACTATTATTTAGTCTCGAATTGAATTGACATAATATGAGACCATGCAAATATTGAATAAATAACAAAACTACTTATTAAACTTTATAAAATGTAGCATGAAGTAAATCCGGTGTCAACTTGACATAACTACTTACTAAATTTAGTTTAATTAATGGTCGAAACAAATTCAAGGCCGAATTAACATAATATCAAAGTTTAATAAGGAGAGGGTAAATATATATACGTACCGAATGTCGGAGAATTGAAGGTCGTCCATCCGTCGACAACACTGTGATTTCCGGTGATGATCGTTTCATTGATGCCGGCGCCGACCATCATCAAGTGTTTCTTGTTTTTGGCGATGGAAACGTACTCTTCATAGACGCCGGCCGTGATGTAGATGAGGAAGTAGCCGTTAGTGCCATCAGTATTGTTAGGAGCAGCATTGACGGCGTCATTTATCGTCGTGAAATTCCAGCTTCCGTCCTGACTAACAACAACAATGCCACTCACCTCCACCTGACCGTCAACGTTATCCGCCTGCAGCAGCCGTCTGTTTCCGTTAACGGTCCGATAAATCTCCCGATTTCCGTCTGACATCTTCAAATTCAGCTTCCCGTTGCGCATCAGATGCTTCCTGACCGCCGCATTGTGTACAGCAACTTTGCCCTTCCTCTTCTGCGGCACCCATCCCTTGGTGAACAAGGCTAACGACACGCTGTAGAGGCGCGTGTCGTTAGAGAGCGGCGTCAGGACGCCGTTGCTGACGCTCCAGGACGCGGCCGCGTCCTGGAGGCTGTCGATGCATGTCTGGGTGTTGGTGAGGGTGGCGCTGAGTAGGGTTTGGACGTCGTCGGCCCGCGATACCGTTAGGGTTTGGGAGGTTTTGTTGACAGTTTGGAGGGAACTGATGAGATTATCAATGCTGCATTGTGCTAGAAATTTGCAATCTTCGAGGGCTCGAGTTGCGGTGACGGTGAGATTCTTGGATTTACGAAGGTGGTTGGTGATGAGGGCTAAGAATCTCCGTGCTACGGATAGCGATTTACGGACGGAGAAGCGGCCGTAATCGTAGACGGTGGAGGAGGAGTTGGTGGTGGGGAGGACGGAGGTGCAGTAGGAAGGGTAGGGGGTGGATTTGCATAGTTTAGAAGGGGGTGGTGGTGGTGGTGTTGGTGTTGGTGTTGGGGTTTGAGCACAAGATTGGGAGAGAATATTTAGAAGAAAAAAGAGAATGTGGAATGAAAATAGTGGAGAAAAGAGTAGATTTTTGGCCATTGTGGCTTTTGGGAGATAAATTAATGTTATGAATGTTGAATAATGTGTAATAATTGGTGTGGGATTTATAGGTGATTCTTTGACAATTATTTTGGTTAAAATAAGAAAGGAATGGAATATAGTAGTGTTATTTTTGGGAGTCAACTACCTTTGGCTTCATACATATTGAAACCGCGTAGATCTCCGATCGAAGTTCATAGCATTAATGGATTTATTTGGATGTGGAAAATTGAGCAAGTTGTTTGTCTTGCTTCAAGAAGTGTTTTGAATTATGTGACTGTCATATTGTTGTCACTAGAGGTGGCAAAATGAGTACGGCCTGGTTTTGGGCCGGGTTGAATTTTAAAATTATAGGTCCGATGAGATTTCGGGTCGAGCCGGACCAGCCCAAAAAGAGAAAATGTCTGATGGGGAGGGCAGGCCCGGCCCGAAATATTGCACTATAAAATATTTCCGGGCTTCAAATTTTTAGGCCCGATGAATTTTCGGGCCGACCCGGTAATTGCCAGCTCTAGTTGTCACGTGTATTTTAAAATTTTCACATTTCTGTAGTTTTACATTGAATATGAGTTGTAATTATAAATATACTTCACGATAATCTAATGGTTGGAACTGAAAACTTTTTACAATAGTGATTTTAAGGTTGATTAGCTTAAGTACCAAACATTAGCACACAAGATTATGAGAATGATTTTAGTTAGAATATATGCATAGGGACAATCATTATTGGAAGACTATAAATTATTATTGTTAATTTATATGGTTGAATTATCTTTTCTTATTGTTGACGGCGATATAATTAATGAATAGTGAGGATTTATAGGAACAAAAAGTAGGGAAATTAAGACTTTAAGCCGACAAAATAATATCCAATTTTGCTATTCATATTGGTCCGTTCAGAATTATAATTAAGGGATTAAAACTTGCTACTTCTGGGCAAACAACAGCATTAACATTTTCTAACGAGAGGGTCTATTTATTTAATCAAAATATTAATTATATTTACTTAATTTATACTTATCATTCATATGATTTTGTACATTGATGAAATAAAATGCCGATCGACTTGTTTTTTCACCCTGCCAATTGTAATCAACTAAAAAAAAAAGAATTGTAGCTAGCCTAAAAATTAAACGAGTCAATATATCCTAATTAACAATTATTAATTATAGACCACAATAAAAAGAATTGTTTCGCAGTTATCATGGCAAGAATGACAAATTTTGTGAAGCAACGATACCTAATTATGTTGAAAAATTGTGCAACAAATATTCCGATCCTAATTCTTGCATAAGAGTACTTAATAACGACCTAACTCTGTCCTAATTATTATTATTCTTAAAGAAAAAGGAACAAAATTACAACTCTATATGTGGATCGGTTGGTATTATTGAGTCGATTAAAAAAAATTATAAAGTCATATTTTTACCAACTTGGATTGCTTAAACTTAAAAATGGACGAGGTTTGCTAAGTCAATGTCTTAGCATGTGACTTATGAAATTGTGACCATAATTTAAATACACAACTAGGATAAACGCGGGTTTTAATTTGATTTTCAAATCATTTCATTAATCTTTTCCAAAAAAATAAATTTACTTGTTTTTTTTCACCCTTCTAGAGAACATAGGGACATAATATAAGGTACTTGGAATGGAGTAAAATATTACCTAAATTTTTAGGCAATTTGTTAAAGTAAGAAATAATATTTCTACGACAAGATCATCTTTCCTCGTATTTATATTGTCCTTCCGTCAGTAAAGATTGTAATCTTATTACTATATTCGTCCGTCTGCAAAGAATTTGGTTTTTTCTTTTTTGTACACTACCCCACTCATTCCTTTATATTTTAAACATCACAACAAATATAAAGAAATGTGTCATTTCTTCACTCAACAAACATTGACTATATATTTCTTAAAATCCGCGCCACAAACTCCACACCACAATCTTGGCGGAGAGAGTATTTTTTAGAAAAAAGGCTACCAAAGTCAAAGCCCAAAATGTCAAATTCCGATGTCTAAGGCTCGCTGGAGGTTTGAATTCAAACTGACAAAAAAAAAAAAAAACACGTTTACGTTAGTGTATTTCACGTCACAAATCTAACCTGCGCCTCATCATAACGTTGCAGTTGGTATTTGGGCTTTGAAATTTTGGCACTACAGTACAGGCTGGCAATGTTAATTATGTACTAATTTTATTACAACTAAGGGTTCGTTTGGTACAAAGTATGAGATAAGGCCTGATATATTTGACTGAGATGTCTTATAAATATAAAAAAATAATATTCCGTTTGGTATGATGTATTAAATTCTCTGCAACACATAGTAATTATTGTAATTTATTGCTATAATTAGTTGCAGTATTATTTATACCACCTCATAGGTAGTATACATAACAACAAAAATAAGTATTATTCATACGGGCCCGAACTTTATAAAGGGCCGTATACTTCATACCAAACAAGATATTAGGGTGTCATAGACATATTATACACCCTAATCACCTCTACCAAACGAGCCCTTAGTACTTAAGAAGGAAAACTTATCTTATAAGAAATTTTTGTCGTTCAAAACTAGCAATATTAGAAGAAAACATAATAATTAAATCCCACTCATGAAAAAATTCGTGTTAAATAAGAGAGAGAGAGAGAGACTGAACTTCAGTAATATATTAGCCCCAACGGTTTTGCTGGGAGGAGACTTTGACTTTTGGGTCAACTTTTAGGTAGGAGAACTTTATTCTGCGGTGGCATATGAGTTTGCCTTTGAATTTAGATTGTTAATTTAACTAGGATTTTCAATTCCCCCCTTATTATATGAAAAGTATTTTCTATAATTCCTTTTTTTTTGGTTTGGAATGCTACCTTTTCAAATTATTTTGCATTTGATATTTATGTTGTCGCCCAATTATGGGTATCTTATGATTTGATCTTCTGATTTTCCCCCCTTTATGGTTGCACTTCACTTGCTAAAGTATATGAATTCAACACTTATTAATTTAGCTATCCGGAGCTACCGTTGTGCCTCAATTGATTTTTTTTTCTCCACACAATATAACTCACTCATCTATAGTCGTGGAATCAGGGACTGGGGTAGGCTGAAGCCGTTCTAAATGAATCTTGTATTTTATATACGTATATTTCTGACCAGTCGAGAAATTGAAATGATATATGAAATACAAACAATTCATCATCCAATTAAATTTTCTGCCTATGCTAGTACTCGTCAACTAAATACTACTCCCTCCGTCCCATTATTGTTGGCACGTTTCTTTTGGGCACGGGTATTAAGGAGAAGGGTGTTTAAAGGGTAAAAAGATAGAAAGTGGTGGAGCCCACAACTTTTTGTGAGAGAAGGATATTTCCCAAAAAGGAAATGCGTAAATTTCTTTATTTCGTGGGGCGAATTTACGGCACAATATAATGGGACGGAGGGAGTATATTTCTTAATTTGCATGCAAAAATAGTTTAAAAAAAGCCTTGAGGAAATATGGGCTAAAAATCCCACTAGAGGGCAGGTGCATATAGCTCCATGTCCATGCAACTTCAATCTTGAGATGGTTAATTTATTGCAAAATTTGAATACTTTATTGGATAAATTATTATTTTTTTGAAAAAAATACTTATATTTCGAGGTACAGAGTGCATTTATCCCTTCAAATATTAACAATGAATATAAAAAGGGGAAATAATATTAAATTAAATAAACTAAACGCAACATTCAGCATTGGCATTGCTGGTGATCCGGATGTACGGTACAACTTGTTGAAGCTGCTTGCCATATAAAAGCAATTGACTTAATCATCTTCTGTAGATTTATTTTATTTTTTTTATTTTCCTCAACAAAAAAGGCAGAACATGACGACGACTAAATAGATTATCATAATGAAATAAAAATCGCAGTTGACTAATAGTTATTGCGTGATTGCTAATGAAAATATTAAATAGCGCTTTCATAATATAACGAGCAGAAAGTAAATGTAACGAGGTAATCGTGTTTAACTTTTGATTTTTTTTAACGTTGTTATATAATTCAAACGATATTATGATTGGCTTAAATTATTAATTAATTTCTAATGTTATTCTTAAGATTTTACTCTAAACTTTTCATAACCATGTTTAATTGGGGCGTTAGATAAAAATTGTTTTATGAATTTATGACGGGCTGGATAATGCAGGCTCATTAATAATTCACCATTTGACAGTTTATGGGCTGAAATATAAAGCCCACAACAAACAGCCATCAAAGCCCAAACGTATCTCCTCTGTATATGTTAAATTAATTTTCTTTTTGGTTGATAAATTAATGTGTGTATATATATAGTATCACTTATGGCCCGACCTTTCACTCCGTGGTAATTTTATGGTCTGACCTTTCGAAATATTCAAAAATGGCCCGACCTTTGCTCTATTGTGACACTTATGGCCTGAGACCGAAAATCCAACGACGGAAAACTGAGTGGGGCGGCCGGATGATGATGTGGATATTCTTGCCCCATTTTTTAAAGAATATCCACATCATCATCTGCCGCCCAACTCAGTTTTCCATCTCCGAATTTTCGGTCTCAGGCCATAAGTGTCACAGCGGAGCAAAGGTCGGGCCATTAAATCAGTATGGAGCGATAGATCAGGCCATAAGTGATAATTAACCCTATCGTTGATTCAATTGTTTTTTTTTTATTTTATTTTTGATGGTTAAGAGAAATAATTAAAGTTTTTGTGTATTTTTTATTTTTTGTTGAGAGGATTGACAAAAATTGAATTATGGCATTCCAAATTTCCAATCCTCAACAAGTGCATTCATGTAGTTGGATATATGTTTTTGTTTTTTACGACAAAGTTTAAAGTCCAAGTTTTCTTATTGATTAATTTGATATCCCTATAATACGGAGCCATTTGAATCAAGTAGTGAAATAGTCTCTAAATAAATCCTTTAATCTAGAAGAATTATTCATGCATTTCAACTCCATCCTCAAATTTTTCTCTTAAAAATAATATTGGGATCCGAATACAGCCTTAATTTAGTTGAGATTAGGCTTGAGTGCATCTAGAATAATATATATTTATTCAAACGCAGTATAATAATATATATAGTCGTTGAAACATAGTACAATTTACTTGTGTAAATTAATTGATAAACCACGAGTAAAAGCAATGTTTACGCCGTAGAATCTGATTGCCTTGTTTTTCTAGAGCTTATCAATTAATTTCATTAATATTTATAAAAACATATTTGATCTGACAAACGAGGTTGCTATGTCTGTAAAAAAAATTTTATGCCTCCCCATGACCAACTTCCACTTTATAACGTTAGACTCTAGCATATATACGAAATTTTGATCAGTACGTTATAAATACACAGTAGAATCTCTATAAATTAATATAGTCGGGACTGAAAAAAATTATTTTTTTATACAGATTATTAATTTATCGAATAATAATTTAAGGGACAATAATACATTCGGGACCGAAGGAAATTATTATCTTATAATTTATCGAGTATAAATTTAAAGAGATTCTACTGTAGTTCGACTAAATTAAATCTTGATTTTGTGAGTATCATTTACTAAATTAATGCATTCATAAAAATATGTTTAAATATTGTCAATATATAGCTTAAAAATATTATCACATACTCAACAATAGACACGTTAGTTGGCTTAATACCAACAAAGGATAATGTCGCGATTCTGATTTCTGACTACTTTTTACAATATTTTTCACAAATTAACTTGAAATGGATAAACAAGTTTGCCAAATTTCACGTTTCTATGTGAATTTTTCATCAAAATAGTAACAAATTTGGTACCCATACCCGGCTGAATGAATACTTGAGATTTCAATGTTAAAGGCAAAATTAAAGCAAAAATTTGACTAAAACTGCAAACTATTATTGTTGCCCCTAAAAATTGAAAAGAGAAAAATACTGAATTAAAATTATCTGGTCCACAATTAGTATCTCATTTTCTTATCGTATTTGAAATTGTTTATAGCACATCGCTCGCATGCAATGAAACATTAATTGTGGAGGAAAAGATTTCACCTCAAATATACTACTCTCATAATTATGTAACTAGCTAGAAATTGAACATATTTTTTTAATCAAAGTCAGAGATTGGCACTTGGTATGTTCTTTGAAATTGATTTGGGCGGGGGCTACAAGCTAGTAACGTTAAACTCTGACTAATTACGAATATCGATGCTTAATTTTTAAATGGTTGATCTATGAAACTTAATTGACTATTGTAGATTTTAATTTATTTAATTGAGCACAACCTCCCACGCAAGAAAGAGGTAAATATATGAGTGATGCTATTTAGCCATAATGTGGCTAGCCGCGATTAAATGAAAATAGACCAATTTTGTTAGATATTTGATTCATATAAAAGTAAGATTATATATTTTATGTTAGTGTTTATATTTTTAACTTAAATTATATCATGATTAGTGTAAATATATTTCTTTCTTATTTTTTCGACAAAAATCTTTGTATTACCTTTATTATATCCATTGAGATTTATGTTACGTCCAAATCCAAATATATCAAGGTAAATTTGTATAAATTAAATATTAGAAGTCATTTAGAACAAATTTTTTTAAATAAACCGATTTTTTTTTGTTATTGAATTAAATTATGGGTAGTCATAATGTGGCTGCATAGATTTATTTTAAATATATTTACTAAAATTTGAATAAGGCCAGCACTGTCGAGACTCACGATTTCGGGAATATATATATATATATATTCATGATGTATGTATTGATTTATAGCAGTATTATATATGTAACTATGTAGTATAATATATAGCTAATTATTATTTTTGCGATAAGAAAATAAATAGATGGCTGGATTTGAACGTGAAAAATTACGAGTGTGATTTATATAAAAAAATATTAATGAAATGAATAAGAAAACAAAAACACGTCTTTTGAATTTGGTCTGAGACTACAAGTTTGCAACGTGAAAACTCTGACAAATTTCTGAATTTCAATGCTTTAAATTTAGAACTGTCAATTTTTGAAATTTCGATCTATGATTACTTTCAACTTTATTAATGCAAGAGCTAAATAATCATTAAATTTTGATCGAGGTCAGCACCGTCAAGACTCGAGAAAACGATTTTTTTTCGTTTTATTTACTAAAAACAAAATAGTTACTATTTCATCACAGCCATCTGTGAAAATCAGAAGCCTAAAACAAATACTAACTATATTTAATTAACAAAAATTTCATCATATATTATCACATCCACTACTAGTTCACATCTTTCCGAACACACTTATTATTCAAAAATTTATATTCTCAAGATGCATATGCGTACTTTAAAGTATTATCATATAATTATAATAAAATTAAAAAATAGTCAGTCATTGGAAATCTAAAAATAATATTGAAATTAGAAAGAAACCATATTTGTGGGGACAACTAGAGCAATGAGTCAATGACGGACATAAACTCAGTGCAAAAATACTCTTTTATTTGTATTAGTATTCACAGGATTAACCTTTTCTAATAATTTGCAACGGTAAACAATTAATGCCGGTGACACATTAATAATAATATGTAGTATTAATGTTTGTAAATAAATACAGATCGTAATTCAATTAATAATGGATAATAAGTCATAAACACTAAACGTGCAACCTGGCCCCGCCATGCATGTTGCTATTTACTGTCTTTTTCTCGGATATAATAATAACAAAATTCAAATTCAAGTAATTCTAAAATAAAAAATAAAAAATCAAATTAAAGTAAAAGTTGTTTTACAACTCTACTATAATTCCAGCATTTATACCACACCAATCCCATCCCCTGCTTTCCCACCTCAAATTTTCCAATTTTCACAAAATGTCTAAACTCACTCTCTCTCTCCTCCCTCTCCTCTCTCTCCTCCTCCTACTCACACTCTTTTCTCTCAATTTACGCCCCGCATTTCTTCGAAATTCCTCAAATGCCCCAGCAAAAATCCACGTTCACAAACACGTCCAATTACTCGCCGAGTCCGCCTGCGACGGCACATTGTACCCGGACCTCTGCGTCTCCACCGTCGCCGCCCTGCCGGAGCTCCGGCGGAAGACGCTGCCGGAGGTCATATCGCACACAATCAACGTGACGATGAAGGAGGTGCGCGACTCCGCCGACAATTGCACCAGCCTCCGCCGCAAGCTCCTGAAGAAGCTCGAGCCGCTCGAGCTCCGCGCGCTCGAGGACTGCCTCGAGCTGTTCGCCGACACCGTCTTCGAGCTGAACAGAGTCCTCGTCGATCTCTCGTCGACCGCCGCGCCGGAGAAGTTCTACGCCGATCTGCAGACGCTCCTCAGCGGCGCGATGACGAACCAGTACACCTGCCTCGACGGATTCGCGTACAGCAAAAACAACACGCGCCGCTTCATCGAAGGCAGGCTGCGGCGGATCTCGAAACACTTCAGCAACTCGCTCGCGATGGTGAAGAAGCTGAAGAAAAAGCAAGGCAGAAAACTCACCTCCACCTCCGCCGCCGCCGCCGAGGAGCAGTTTCCGGAGTACGGCAGGATGCGCGGCGGATTTCCGGCGTGGCTGAGTAAGAAGGACCGGCGGCTGCTGCAGGCGGCGGTGAACGAGACGCGGATCGATCTGGTGGTGGCGAAGGACGGCAGCGGCAATTTCACCACCGTGAATGAGGCGCTGAGCGCGGCGCCGAACAACAGCAACACGCGATTCGTGATCTACATCAAAACTGGAGCGTATTTTGAGTACGTGGAACTGGAGAGGAGGAAGATGAATATTATGTTTTTGGGGGATGGAATTGGGAAAACGTGGATTAAAGGGAACAGGAGCGTCGTCGACGGCTGGACCACCTTCCGATCCTTTACAGTTGGTGAGTTCAGTTCGGTTCGGTTTAATTTCTCTACAGTTTGTGCAGTTACTGTTGATTTATTTATTTATTTATTCATCCTAACTGCATGTGTCATGTGTGTGCGTGTGTGGATATGTGATGTGGGCCCGTGCATGCATCGGCTTAATCTTGTTTGCTTAATTATATACGGTACGAGTTGCAGAAACAATTGCAGTAAAATTTGTCTTAACTAGTAACTTTAATGAGGAAACAACAAACAAAATAGTACTAATTAATTATTAAAAAACTCTTTATGCAAAAAAACATAAAATAAAAGAAAATAATTAAAGTTGGATACGAAGAGAGAATCTTGAACAATATCTAACTATTTGTTACTATGATTTATCACGGGTTTATGTTGAGCGAAATTTGAGTGTAGAAAGGAGAGTGAAAGGCCGTAGTACTCATAAATGATTAATATTTGTCTTTTCTTTTTGTCGTGAATATCATAGAGGATCTTGAGTGGGTGGCTAATTATATTTAAAAATCTAAATAAGACTATGGGAATTTATGAATATTTTTCATAATATTTTCAGATTAAAAAATCTTGAAACTCATAAAGAAAATTACATACACATGCATATGTCTAGCTAATTCATAAAACATAGGTCTAGTCTATTTTAGTTTCTCTAGTCTTTATCATGTTACGAATTAATTATTAACGAACGGGTCTAGTATTCATCAAGTATTTATTGATGATATGTCGTTTCTTTTAAAATCATCCCTTCTCCCTATGAATTCTAGCTACCATGTTTTATAAGAAGCATTCATTAATGTTTAATTACTGCTTAGTATACTGTCAAGACTAATTAATTTCAATAAAATTTGATTTTGGTGATCAGCTCTGACAAATGATGTGCTTTTAATTAAACACATGCACCTCGCTTTCAGATTAGTGTCACAAGAATATATGCTTGAAAATATTGTCCAAAATGAAATTATCACTCACTACCACCACATGCTTCGGTGTTCTAAATAGGCCCCAGAAGACGTGTCGTGATTAATAGAATAATAGTAGTCACTATAAGAGTGAAATAAATTTTTTTGCATTTTTAAAATAAGAATGATATAGATTAGTTCGTCGTCTTTTTATTTCGGTGTATTTAGATCATCCACACAAGTAACGATCGTATTTAATTATCTAAAATGATAAAATTAGATAGATATAGTTTGTCGTAACGCCATCATGCTATACTGCTTAATTTTGGGACTAATTACCAACTATATAGAGAGAGCTCATTTAAAATGTACTAGTAACAATCTTTTTCGTAATATTGAAATAACTAGTACATATAATAATATTGATTTATTATTCTTTTTATACTTTTTATCTACCTAATACACCATGCACCGACGTTCCCCGTCGGTAGCACAATGTAGTGCATGAATATTTGAGATTTTCTCTAGTGTATGGACCATTAATTCCCATGATTGTTTTTCATTCTTTATCTCGAATAGTAATTGTTTTGAGCCCACTTTTTTTCTTTTTCCCTTTATTGGTCTACATTGACAATGATGGAAACTTGAATATATATATATATATCATATATATATATATATATCATATAGTAAGAAAATAAGACAAATATTGGGCTGTGGGGGACAGCTTAGCATTGTGAATTCACTAGGCTACATATTTGATTCCTAAGGTATTGTAAAATTGGAATTTGAGATTTTCTCTAGTGTATGGACCATTAATTCCCATGATTGTTTTTCATTCTTTATCTCGAATAGTAATTGTTTTGAGCCCACTTTTTTTCTTTTTCCCTTTATTGGTCTACATTGACAATGATGGAAACTTGAATATATATATATATATCATATAGTAAGAAAATAAGACAAATATTGGGCTGTGGGGGACAGCTTAGCATTGTGAATTCACTAGGCGACATATTTGATTCCTAAGGTATTGTAAAATTCGAATATGAGATATTTTGATCACAGATATCAGATCTCACTTCATGCATTGGCATGCCATGCTAGATCGTATATGGGAGAAAAATAATCTTATCAGGGAGTTCATGTAGAAGATCTTAAACAAGAAAAACCAATAATAGTTCCATAAATATTCATTACTCCCTCCGTTCATAATAAATATGGCACAATTTCCTTTTATATACGTTCACGATAAGTGTAACACTTTCTATTTTGGGAAATGATCTTACCCACTACCCTTATTTTTAAATCTCACGACAATTCATTATGATGGGTCCATTTCTCCACTCAAAGTCAATCTATCAATCTTTTCTTAAAACTCATGCCGAACCCAGAGTGTTACACTTATCGTGGACGGATGGAGTATTTAATTTTCCAAAACTTAATTAAAATGCATGCTATTGCTATTGCTATTATGGTAACTCTAGCTATCATATATGTCTCTTAGGAGGCGTTTACTTTGCATGATATAATCGATTGATAAAACATACCCCCTCCGTCCCATTTATATAAGCTTATTTTCCTTTTTCGGATGTCCCAAATATATAGGCTTGTTTCTATAAAAAGTAATGTTTCTTAACTCATTTACTAATATATCCCTATTTAATTCTTTGATTGACTCATAAAATATGCATAGTCAAATAATAAATAGGGACATATTCGAAAGTTTACTATATAATTTACATTTCCAATAATTTTTCTTAATCCTTGTGAAAAGTCCAATAAGCCTATATAAATGGGACGGAGAGAGTATGATTGACTATATGAAGGATCAGATGATCAAACAAGTTTAAAAGTAATCAATCCATCAAAGTAAATGGTAGATTAATCTATACTATTTTTATCTATCTATTCTATCACACAAAGTAAACGCACCCTTAATTAAAATGCTACTGCTATTATGGTAACACTAGCTATCATATATGTTCCCTTAATCAATTTTTCAAGCTTGTATTTGATTTGAAATTTGAAACCTACGTCCGTACAGCCGTAGTGGGCAACGGGTTCATAGCGAAAGGCATAAGCTTCGAGAACTACGCGGGCCCCAGCAAGCACCAGGCGGTGGCCCTCCGCAGCGGCGCCGACTTCTCCGCCTTCTACCAGTGCAGCTTCGTGGCCTACCAAGACACCCTCTACGTCCACTCCCTCCGCCAGTTCTACCGCGACTGCGACGTCTACGGCACCGTCGACTTCATCTTCGGCAACGCCGCCGTCGTCTTCCAGAACTGCAACCTCTACGCCCGCCGCCCCGACCCCAACCAGCGCAACATCTTCACCGCCCAAGGCCGCGAGGACCCCAACCAGAACACCGGCATCTCCATCCTCAACTGCAAGGTCGCCGCCGCCGCCGACCTCCTCCCCGTCCTCGCCAACTTCTCCACCTACCTCGGCCGCCCATGGAAGCAGTATTCAAGAACTGTCTTCATGTATTCAAATATGGAGAGCGTCGTTCATCCCAAAGGCTGGTTCGAGTGGGACGGCGATTTCGCGCTCGCCACGCTTTATTATGGGGAGTATATGAATCGGGGCCCCGGATCCAATACCAGTGCCCGGGTCACGTGGCCGGGTTACCGGGTTATTAACAGCTCCACGGAAGCCAGCCAGTTTACGGTCGCCAACTTTATTCAGGGGAGTCAGTGGCTGCCGGCGACGGGGATTCCGTTCTTCCCGAATTTGACGGCGACTTGACGGCTTTTTTTCCGTTACGGGTTCGGGTATGGGTACCGGTTTTGGGTTCGGATAGGAATTAATTTGTTCGATTTGTATTATTATTACTATTATTATTTAACGATTATGGAGTATCTTCCACTTCAAGAATTTGGGCATTCTAGTGCCCTGTTTAGTTATATTTTGTATTTTTAGGTATGATTAGTTTTTCTTTTCCTTGTTAATACAAGCGTTATTTGTGTATTGAATTTAATTATTCCTATATGTGTGTGTCATTAATCTTTCGACCTAAATATATATATTTAGATGGAAAAAGTATAGTACAAAATGAATTCGCGTTAATAGAGTTATCAACTGGGCTGGCCCAAGTCCATGCCCTCCCGAGACCCAGCCCAGAAAACGATGGTTAAAATAAGGAGAAAGGTAAAAAAATAGAAAGTGAGTATGTTTATCACTTTTAAAGAGTTAATTATTTCATTTTTTTAAACATGATAAGTTAAATAGAATAGCCCAAAAAAAAATAAGACAAGTTCAGTGGGACGGAGGGAGTATTATATCTTTCTGTTGTTGGAGTGATTGAGTTGTTTAGTTGGTTAGATTTAATTGTGTAAATTGATTAGACGATTGCTGATTTCTCTTTATTTGTTTGTGCCTATTTGCTGATTTATGTTTTTTGTGTTATTTAATTGACAATAGTTTGCTTCTTAGTTTATGTTAGATAAAAAAATTATTGAATTTTCTTGCTATTACAAATTGTTTGAACTATTAAGAAATAAATGACATCAGGCTATTATGAATCGTTTGAATAAGTGATAATGTAATTATGTCTATTACATTGAATAATGCTTCTAATAATGATAGCGCTATAGATGTTTAAATTGAATTTGTGAAGCCAATGTGATGCAAAATTCCACATCTTTGTATATGTGATGGAATGCAGAGTATTAAACCTAAAGATCTTATAAGAGATTGTTTTGTTATTTATTGCAAAAATATAGAAAAATGATAAAAAAAATGTAAAAAAATGAAATTTAAAATTCCTTATCTAGATATAGAGACTGTGCCCTTCAACCTCTAAAATGTTAATGAAAGCCCAACCGTGTTCACAGAAAAAAACCTACATTGATTAATACATTTACTTAGTTTTTTTCTACTTATATTTCATTTATAATAGTATTAATTAATAATTAGCAGGGCTTGATGAACTTAAATCATTTACACCCTTTTGTTAGTTTTAAAATTTAAATCATTTACACCTAATATTAGTGTTAAATTGAACTAAAATTATATCTAATTTTAAAAGACTTTCTTTCTACAAAAGTATGAAGTTTTTGATATTTTACTAACAAATATATTTACCAATTCATTGTTAAACAAATAATCGCGATCCTTTCAAATTTAGCTAGTGCAAAGTTGAACTAAAATATAACTAATTTAAAAATCACTCTTTCAAGTTTCAGCAATTGGTTGTTGCAATTAAATATTTCTTTCAAACTGAATTATGATCATAAAAACCCATATAAAAATAGCCAAATTTAATAAAAAGCCTCGCCCAGGCCCAGCTCTCGCTCCAGCCGTCGGCCTGGGTTGTTTTGCAGAAAACATAATCTCACCGTAGAAACATAATCTCACGACATATATAGTTTTGACACTTATTTATGTTTACAAACTTGAAGATCGTACTTTCTTATTTTAATGCATATAATTTACAAAAGATGCCAACAACAGTTAAGTGCAATGACCATTTTTTCCAATCACAGTAGCAAGAGGAAACAATACTTACATTCTCTGCTTATTCTTGTACACCAACTTAAGACTGACTTGTATCGCCACACCAAATAGCTCCTAAGATGCACCATCAACATCATCAACAGCCAACGGAACGGAGTTTACCTAAATTGCACAAAACATCTCACATGTCAAGCAAAAACATATATAGGATTGTATTTATCAAACAAGATCGGCCATGTCAAGAAGAGAGAAACTCACGAGGGGGCGAAATTTGAGAATGTAAAACATCTCAAGATACCGGCGAGTTTCAAGCCTCTCTAGTTTTGAGACATGTTTCCAGAAGCCATACACACCGGCTAATGTCATCAGCCTCTCCGAGTAAATCTTCCACGTATACCTTGATATAAACGGGTTTCAATCGTATTTTTACAATTTGAATTCCTTTCAGCTAAGAGTGGAGAATTTCATGGTGAAAAGATAGGTAAAAAAGTACTCACCTTTCCATAATCCTACGAAGTGCTGCTTCTGATATAGTCACCCAGTAGTTGGGATCTTCAGAGCATTTCTGAAAGAAATCTGCCATCAAGGCTCCAGCTTTATCTGGATGGTATGGATCTATATGGAATCCAGATATACCGTCTTCAATAATTTCCAAAGGACCGCCATGGCAAGTAGCAAAGGTCGGGAGGGCACAGCCCATAGCCTCGACCACTGTCAGCCCAAATGCTTCATAGAATGCAGGCTAAAGCAAGAAATGAAATATATATCTTAACCAGGATTTAAAGTGCAAGTAATGAGTCCAATGACATAATACATAGTTAGTTGCAAAAGCGTTCGTCACCTGAACAAAAATCCCTCTCTTGTCAGCTATGTAGCGGTATAGCTCACCGTTACGTGCTCTGTTTGTTTGTGCTGATATCCACCTTATATGGCCATCCAAGCTGTATTGCTTTATGAGAGCGTGCATCTTCTCAATTTCTGCTATTTCTTCTCTGTCACTTGATTTTTTTACGTCATTGTAACCAGCAACCACAACAAGATTAGCCAGTTCCTTCAGCTTCGGATTTTTACCATACATCTCCACCAGTCCTGTAATGTTTTTAACCCGATCGAGCCTTGCCATTGAAAATATTATGGGCTTTGATGGATCGTCCAATGTACCACTGTCACATGGAATGGGAAATACAACCTAGGAGTCAATATTCTTCTCTAGACAGTGAAACTAGATATGGCAGATTTGCATGCACGAGAGAGAGAGAGAGAGAGGCACACAAGACTATTCATAGTAAATATAATAGTCTTTCAAGAGAATAGCAGTGGGACACACTAATGTAAATTCCACTTACATGTGCTCATCAGTCTGTTCAGAATCGTATATAAGCTTTTCAAGGGTTTCATGGAGAGAAGTGAGTCGTTTTGCCTTCTCAGTATAGGAGAAGTATATGCTCTCATCAGCTCCAGGAGAAACTATATTGAACTTAGGATCAAAAACGTCACATCCGTGAACAACACGATATAGACCGGGCAGAGTGAAAGCTGTATGACTCTCATATTGACCAACAGAGTTTTTCCTGGAAACAAAGCAGCAGACAGGATTACTTGAAAGATAGAAAGTCGTATCACACTTTGAACGAGACTCGATTTGTGTGCCATATGCCAGGTTGTATAATAATGAACGTTATTGGGGCTTATTATTGGGTGCTCACAACAACGTCAGGTTGTATGAAAATGAACATTATTTAGGCACCATCCATAGGGACATACGGGTAATTTAACATTTGCTGAATCCGAAAACGGCATATATGGCACAATGACCTCTAGAAATCCATATGAAAGAAACAAAATTTGAGCAAAAGTTTGCAGAATATGTTCTGCGTTAATGCAAGTTAAATTTCAGTGTATCCAAAATAGACATCAATAAGCAAAATTGAGTTACTTACGTTCCAGCAATTTCTTGGTATGTACTTGTGATAATAAAATCAGAGTGATTCATGGCTAGTAGATCAGCAGTGAATTGACATGAGAAGTGATATTTGTCCTCGTATTGTTTCCAATATATGTCAGAATCCGGATATTTCGTTTTCTCCAAGGCATGTGCAATGGTACACTGGATACAGAACCAAGAACTAAAGTTATATACAGCAAACAACTTTATTTATTTAAAAAAACTATGGAAATACAAGTATCAATTCACCTCCGTGACTCCCATCTTATGGGATAATAAGGAAGCTACAAGATTTCCATCACTATAGTTGCCAATAATTAGATCTGGCACACCTTGCAATTCAGCAGAAATTTCACCAGCAGCATCCTGGCAGTAAAATAACAAAATATATAAGGTGACAGTTCAGGAAATTCCAAAAAAAATTTGTCCAAATACAATATGATCCTGAATATTCTGAGTGTCAAGAAGAATAATATGAATTTCTTGAATTTATTTGCTACGACTTCCAAATATCTTTTATGAGGATCTTTAAAACTACACTCTTTCTTCAAAGATAAGAGCATTTGTGATATATCTGCTGCAGAGTATAATCATTATAGGCTTTGTCATGACTGCATTATGTACCCTTAGTTTTCTGGTGGACCCGGAGACCTCTCCTTTCAAGACGTCCTCTGCTGGGTGTTCCCAACTCAAATATAGTATGAAAATAAAAAAATCTGATTGAGTTTCTTCAGAACTGATATTTTATGGTTGAGCTGGCAGCAAGATATTCCATTTTCGGACAACAATAAGTGGTCATTTGCAAGGCACCAATAATTTTCTTCCATTTTATTGACTCCTTACTGAGGAATTCATTAATCCCATTGAGCACCAACAATATGTTCAACACCAATAAACAAACAGAATCTTTTAGTGAAAAATATCTGCTCCAAATTTCCTATTACCCTAAAATGAGCTTTATCAACAATTTATAGCAATTTCTTAGTACTAGCATAAAGCAGACAACGACCATTTTCAAGACACAATTCACCAGTAAATTTCATCCATACCTCTGCAAACTTCTCCAGATAAGGCCAAATATCAAATCTCGAAATCCATTTGCGGAGTATCCCATGCTCTGTTTTAAAAGGAACGCGTAGAATATGTGAGTGCTCGCAACCACTTATCTTCTCGAGTCGCTGGTTGCATGAGGTGCCTTTTGCATCGGGTATTAACCGAGTAACCTGGAAAAAGAAAACGTACACGAAGATAGAAAAACATAAGCATCACATAAACGGGCATACAGAAAAATCAATGAAATTACATGAGCATACAATTAGAATTCGAGGTTTAATATTCAGCCCTTGCTTCTTAATCCTTTGGATCATCTCAGTCTCCAAGGCACGCACTTGATCTAGTATATACACGACCTGCAGATGAAATAAAATAAGAATAAAGGCCCAACGTGACAACCAAAAAGTAAACACACACACACACACACTGGAGATATTGTTATTGTACATGTTTTGAAATCGGAATCTCAAGTGAGTACTTCTTTATGTTAAAGTGACACAAGGAAGATGCCTACAGGGAGCGGAGCTCCTAAGTCCGTAACTTACTCTTTTAATCTTCACAAGTAGAGTCTAAGAGCTCATTACAACAATGGGAATATATTAACACAAAAATTTAATAGTATGCACCCATTAACGAATTCAGAGATTATTACCTGACCACCAGTGTCGGGCAGACCTAGGACATTTGCTTGGCCAAAATATCCATGTATCGATAAAATGACAACATTAAACACCATAGGTATTCTACCAAGAAAATTTTCCAAAGTCGAAGGATCAGGAGCCTGAAGGATATCAGAGAGGAGATGCATCATCTCAACAACCCGTTCAGCAGTATCTCCCCAACCTCTCTCAAAACCCATTCCTTGCAATCTGCATACGGACACAACAATGCATGAAATGAAATGAATCTAACTTCTCGAAGGTAGGAAAACTCCCTGCAAGAAATTGTGTGGACAAAACTCACGCATATTCAAACTCAGAATAAGGTGTTTCTGGTGGCAGCTTATTAACATAATCCTCAGCCTTTGCCAGAGCAGACTCAAGATAGGAGATCCGCTGGATCCGATCATTCAACATCAAAACCTATTCACATTAAACGTTAAACGTTAGATAAGCATTAGATTAATTCACCCCACGCAAAATTGTGATAAGATCAAACCACTCATTTGACACAAGTAAAATTGATAGCTGTGCACGTACATTTTAGTACATTAAAATACAATCTCAAAGCATAAATCATATTTGTTAGTTACAACATCATAAACAAGTCACTAAAAGTTGAAAACGAAAGGTGGTATTAGACATGCTGGTATTCTGAGAACGAACTTACATGACCTTTATGTTTGTGTACCCTAAGGAAATCAAGTATAGGCTCCAGAGAGTCTTTGTTCCGAAACATGATTGAAGAGAGATGGCGATTGAGGAATTGGACCCCATTGCCAATTGATGAAGATCGAGATGGGCGAGGAAATGATGCATTAAACGGCTCAAAATCCAGTTCAAGAATATAGGCATCATCCTTCCTAAAGAATATTGCAAGTAAAAACAATGAACATCAAAGAATCAATCCAGCAACTGAAAATTGCAATATTAAGCAGCAAACATATCACTCACTGCCCATCAACTAGATCTTCTTTGAAGCGTAGATATTCAGAAACCTTCAGCTCCTCGACACTGAGGTCGTACACATTGACCCGAACAAACTCCCAAACACCGGGCCTCGGTCGAACAGCTATAGCAACAAAAGGCGGTAAAACGATAGCCTCCTGCCATCAAAATAAAGATTTCTCTCTCAACTATATTGTAACACACACGCACACACAAAACGCATAACATCAACACTAAGCAGATTATCAAATAGCCACTTAAGAAATTACGAAGCTACAGTGTATGATTGAAATTTACCCAATTTGATACTCTCCACATAAAAATAAACTTACATTGAACTTAAATAAATTATGCTATTACTCAGGGCAAATATCAAAATATGTGAATTAAAATTACTTGAGCAGACTTCAAAACTTCACTGAAAGGGCCATCACAAAGAGTTTTCTTGGCAGAATCAACGCAGAGTATGTTTTCGAGTTCGTCAATCAGGTGATGGGGCTGAAGTATACTCTTCCCCTGCGCCACATATCTTCACACAAAGTAGAAAATCAGTACCGCAATATAGTAATGAATGAATTATTCTCTAAATGAAAACCCAAACCGAAAATCAAACTAAAAGATAAGACAAAAAAAAGGAAAAAAGTATGATGTCGAAACTTCCGGAGCCACTTCGAAGAATCCTACTACGAGCGGCAAAATTAAGATTTTGATAGGAAAATTAGATAATTTTAGAGAGAGAGAGAGAGAGGGAGACCGGGAAAGGAGAGCGACGAGTTCGTTTCTGTGAGCGGAAAGAGTGTCTTCAACCCTTTCTCTCATGCTGGGCAATTTCTCTAATTTCGGATTCCCCATTGAGATAGATCTCAAGAGGTTGTATACAAAATTATTACAAATTTCCGGACCTAGATTTTCCTATTTCTGGGGATTGAAACTTGAAACCAAACGCGAGAAAATAGGAGTAATGCTATAATTCGATATGTGCAGAACCGGACTGGACAGAGAGCAGAGAGAGGAGAGAGAGAGAAGGGAGAGAGAAAAGGTGGCGATTGATGGATTACACTACAACTGAGGGGTATTTCATGCCTCCACGTGGTATTAAATTACCTAACATTCTCTCTTTCTTTAAATGTGTTTAGCTAGATATCTCATAATTTTAATACTCCCTCCGTTTACGGTATAAAGTCTCGAGTCTCGTTGAAGGTATTATTTGTGAAATAAAATAATTTATAAGAATAAAGGTACAATAGAGTACAATTTGTAGGAATAAAGGTACAATTTGTAGGGTTATCAATGACAAAATAGGTAAATATAAGAGATAATTGAGAATGTGATAGCACAAAAAGTGAAATAGGACTTTTTTTGTTGACAAGTGTAAATGGGTAAGTAGGATTTTATATCCCGGACGAAAGGGAGTATGACTTTTACACTCTGTTTTCTAATAATAAATCATGATGTTGAAAAAAATTATCATACTAATATCATAGTTGAAGCTGAAGTTTAAGCTTCTGCTTTTGAGTTAATAGAAAGAAAAGCAACAAACTAAACAATTTCTTTAATTAATAAATTAGGCGTATATATGGTGAGATTCTAAACAACCTATTTAGTTACGCAGTTGTAAAAATATTTGTTCGTAGAGAAAAGAATCTAACATTAGAATTGAAATTTTATGTTACTCCTGATTTGGGATAAGCTTTAATGATTAACAAATAATAAAACAAAATTCCAAATACTGAAAAGTGCAACTTTTCATGAAAAAATGGTAAAAATTGTGGATTAGAGTGAAATTAATTAAGAAAGATTGGATAATCACGGATTAGAATGTGGGGCCCAAAATACAAAATGCACAAAGAATTAGGATAGGGCCAATTGTATACGTGACCAGTTTATAGTGCCGACACAATTTCGATTCTGAAAATTGATAACGTCCGACTTCTACCGACATGCATAATTTTGGGTTTTAAATTGGAAGAAAAATTATATACGTCTCTGCCTCTTTTTCTAAACAAGGAAAACGAAAGTATACAATTTGTGCATAATAGATAAATTTTAATACTCCTTAGTCCCGCTGAAATTGTCCTCTTACTATTCGGCACGATTATTAAGAAAAA
Organism: Agastache rugosa; assembly: GCA_031470985.1. Classification (NCBI taxonomy): domain Eukaryota; kingdom Viridiplantae; phylum Streptophyta; class Magnoliopsida; order Lamiales; family Lamiaceae; genus Agastache; species Agastache rugosa. The sequence goes on from CM062609.1 coordinate 374,007, forward strand.
AATGTAAAAAGAAAGAAAATGGATAGGTTTCATTACTTTTGAATGGTTAATTATTTACTTTTTGGAAAAGAGGACAATTTAAATAGGACAACCCAAAAAAGAAATGAGGACAATTTCAATGAGACGGAAGGAGTAGAATTGTAGAAAAATAATTCTTAACAAAAAAAAATCGTGCACGATAGATAGGTAAATTGGACTTTGTCTCATGAATGTTGTTCGATTGGATAGATTCGGCCCAGTACATGGTTTGACGGTGGCAAATAGGATTAATCATGCATTATGAGTTTTGGCTTTCTCAGTATGACAAAAATAATCTTAACTAATCTTAGGCCAATTAAATCTCTCGTAATCTTGAGCCAATTTAATCTTGGCAACCGAACACCCCTTAATAGTACGAAATCTTGTTCCATGGCCCACTTTTCACGACCTTTTTGGAGGCTGCACTTCATTCGAATTATTAAAGCAGTCAAATATAGTCCGACCCGATTCATAAAAATAATAAAAATAAATAAAAAAAGAGCTTGTTTTTTGACGGACCTATAATTCTAAAGAGTGATGCTATTCAGACATAAATGTCCGCACATAATCTAGTTCGTTTAGGTAAATAAATCGGTTCGATCCGTTTAACTTATTTATTTAATTTTGTAATTTCTCCACATTCATTCAATTTATTATTTTTTGAGTAATCTAATTCAAGTGAATGCATAAATATATAGTATTTTCCAAAAGATTAGTGAAAATCACAAAATAACTTTATTAGTTTAATTTCGTATTTTTTGTATTCATATTTCTCTCTCTAAAAATGGCGATTTAGATTAATTAAGTAAATACATTAGAGTACTAACCAACACCATTATTTTATTTGATAAATTATAAGTTAAGATTATTAATATATTCATTTTATGTCCGGACATATATGTCCAAAAAGTATTAGTGAATTCTAAAATGGACCCGATTTCTCACACTAGCTCAAGAACTACTGAATTTTATTTTTATCTTTTTACTGGGGTTATTGTGTAATTAATGAGACAATCAAGAATTTAGGTTGTGATGTATGGGAAAAGATATATCCTGGCTAACCAAATTGTGGGTTAAAACGAAATAGAAACAAAATAATACAGTTGATTGAGCTAGAAAATAATTTATCGAACTTCATAATTAACACATCTCCGTCCATAAATATAACACTTTGGGTTTGGCACGAGTTTTAAAAAATGGTTGGTAGATTGGTTTTGAATGGAGAAATAGGTCCACCATAATGAATTGTTGTGATGTTTAATTAAAGGTAGTGGGTGATGTCATTTTTTAAAATGAAAAATATTACACTTATCGTGGACGTACGCAAAAGAAAATTGTGTTACATTTCTCGTGGACGGAGGGAGTATTGGTTTGGAAAGTGCCCTAAAAAATTAAAATTGATTTCAATATTTATTGGACTGGATATAGTTATTGGGCTTGACATGCAGACTAATGAAATGAATATTAGGCTTTCAAAATAAATTATAGTGCCAAAATTAATTTAGTGTAATTGCTTATTTTAAAAAATACTCCCTCCGTCCTATTTATATAGGCTTGTTTTCCTTTTTCGGATGTCCCAAATATATAGGCTTGTTTCCATAAAAAGTAATGTTTTTAGCTCATTTACTAATATATCCCTATTTAATTCTTTGATTAACTCATAAAAAATACATAGTCAAATAATAAATAGGGGCAAATTAAGAAATTTACTATATAATTTACTTTTCCAATAAATTTTCTTAATCCATGTGAAAATTTCAATCCGCCTATATAAATGGGACGGAGGGAGTATGTGTTTTTGCTGTGAAGTTAGATACCACCGCATATATATCAATGAAACTAGCCATTACAACTTTTACTTTTTCAAACTTTTCATGATGATAATTTTTCTAAGACGATCCACTTATATCTACATCATATTCTCACATATGTTACCCTATTTTTATTGTGGCTAAAAGTAGTAATCCCAAATGAATAGCAGAGAGAAATTATCGGATTATTAGACCACAAAATCAATGAACTAAATAACAAAATGATTTCCGATCACAAAAAATAAAGATTTTTTATTTTTTTTACCTGGACAATCACATATATAAACCAGACAAGTTCTTGATTGAACACCAAGAAAAAAAGTTGTTTTTATTAGATAATGCGAGTATCTATGGCTAGTTCACAAAAGAACCTTGTAAATATGACCAAGACATGCCTTGTATTAGGTATAGCTTGTTTGTTCATGACCAATGTTGACGCCGCTCCCGCCACCAACAAAGGCAAAGGCCGTATCCTGCAGGGTGAAACCGTTTATGATATCATGAAATACGGTGCTAAGGCTGATAAAACCACCGATGATGCAATGGTGAATATAATTTAAAGAAATGATTTTTTCTGATTTGCATGCACGTACAAAATATATAATCTATGCAATTGTGTAGATATATTGTCACCGAAATTGATCTCGTGTATTATAGGCGCTTATTCAGGCATGGAGGGCGGGATGTGATGCCGCGGGACCATCAAGGATTCTGGTCCCGGCGGGCAAAGACTTCATGATGGGCGAGGTCGTCTTGCAGGGGCCCTGCAAGGCGCCCATCGTCCTTGACATTCAAGGCACTCTCCATGCCAATTCCGACCCCAGCTCCTATTCCAACATGATGTGGATCTTGGTTGAGTATGTCACCAACATCAAGATCACCGGCGGAGGCACCATCCATGGTCATGGAGATAATGTTTGGAAGTATGCCGACGACAAGAATCGCATGCCCGTCGTAAGTCACTTGGGATCCTCTGTCCCCATTTTGGTGTCCCACTCCATGTCCCACAATTATTTTTCTTAAGTATTTATTCATTTTTTTTCTTCAATTTTAATTGTTTATGTTTTAGTTTAATTTTATGATTATTGACTGGGGTTCATCCATCCGGTTAGGGTTTATAATTATTTTTTTATATTTAATTTGCTGTTTTTGAATTAATAATTCATTATTATGATTGCTTTTTCCAAAACTATGGTATAAATTTTTTTTAAAATCTGATTTTTAGTTATATATGTCAATAATGATTCATTATACAATACTAAAATTTTATTTTAATACAAACACTATTAAAAAAATGAAATTATGAGTGGGACACGGATGATGGGACAGAAGATCCTATCCGGTCGTAAGTAGCTAATGATATCATCGTACTATATATACACATGGCACGCACAAGAATCACATGACCGTTGTAAGTACATATGACATGCACTGATTGATATATATGTGTATATTTTTTTTGGTGGCTGGATTGATAGAGTTTTACATTCCAATCGTCTAAAAACGGGGACATAAGCAACCTAAATCTCATCGATGCAATGGGTTTCCATAGCAAAATTATCGACAGCGATAACGTTAGGGTAACTAACTTGAAGATCATCGCTCCTGATGAAAGCCCCAACACCGATGGAATCCACTTTAGCAATGCCACGCACATCAGCGTGACGGATTGCTTCATCGGAACCGGAGACGATTGTATCTCCATCGGCACGGGCAGCATGCACATGTACTTCGCCCGACTCAAATGCGGCCCCGGACACGGACTCTCGTACGTATTCTCATCAGTATTACATAATATATAATATTTTTGTCCCAGTGGGGATGGCCTAGTGGTGGAGTGGTTGCCTGTTGACCAATAGGTCAGAGGTTCGAGTACTCTCGGCCACAAAAAAACCCTAGGTGGAGTGTGTGAGTTTAATATTTGTAATGATATTCAAAAAAAAAAAGAAGAATATATAATATTTCAATCTCGTATTTCTATTAGTGTCGGGAGCTTGGGAAAGCGGCCCGACGAATTAAGTGTGGGGAACATCACCTTCGACGACTGCACTCTGACCAAGACAACCAACGGCGCACGAATCAAGAGCTACCACGCGTCACCAGTGCTGACCGCTACTGGTATCTACTACGATAACATAATTATGAATGAAGTCAAGAACCCCATCATCATCGATCAGCATTACGACTCCAAGAATAAGCCCCAGGTATGGCTATTTTCTATCGTGTTTCAATTATATATCTTTAACTTTCCTAGCTCGTACAAACAAACTCGTGTTTAAATTGAACTCGTGTTTTCGTGCATTCGTGTTTTAACAGCAATCGAACGTGAAGATCAGCGACGTTCGCTTCAAAAACATAAAGGGCACCACCATCTCGGAGGTTCCAATTCTATTGAATTGCAGCTCAAAATACCCATGCGACAAAATTGAATTGACAGACATTGACTTGAAACCGGTTCTGCCGGCGAAAACTGCCTCATCTGCATGCGTCAGCGCCACCAACATAAAATACGGCGGGACTATCAACCCACCAGCTCCCAAAGCTTGTACAAACAAGTAGATTACACGACGAGCAGTGACAGAGCCAGAAATTTTGATAAAAGCAATAAAATGTCATGTCGCGCGCATATTATATAACATTATGAATTGATAATAATAAGTTCGGTGAAGTCCATTTTTTTTAAACTCAATTACATTTTTAAGCATTCAAAAATCGATAAGTACCGTAAATGCAATTACTGTACTCTGTTACATTCACTTGTATTCCTCATATTTTTAAATTGTAATGTAATAGTTTTATTGCTAATTAACATTTATAAATTTATCTTTCTTAACGTAATTGTGTCCTTATTTTCTAGATCTTTTTTTAGATGGGCCATCTCAATTAGAATCAACTCTGAATTCAAAAACATGCAAACCTTAAAACTAACGAAATTTATGGAGTAGTAATTTTATGTTAAACACAAATTAGAAAATCAGTTTCGCAACTGAAAATTAATTATTCTTGAAATAAAAAATTAAACTAAAAAAAAAAGGAGAAACGCATTAAAGTAGAACACTTTATTAAATTTCTTTAAATTACTCTCCTAATTACTTATGCACGATAATAACTACCAATTAATTGGATAAAGTATTTAAACATTTACTGCTTAATTAATTGTTTGAAAAATCGATTCATCTATTAATTGTGTCAAACTTTATATTGTATAATATCCGTCAATGGAACTTACTATACGTTAAATTAATCCAATAATTACAAATCATACATTATGCATAAATAAGTCTGTTAAGGATAGTATGGTTTTTCAAGTCTATTACATAAGATTTTTTTTTTCAATTATATCCCTCTTAAATACTTAATTTAGGGCAATAGCATGTAATTATGCAAAGTTTATAATTTAATTCAATTTACATTTTATTCTAATTTGGCCTTCAATTCTTTCTTCAGGGGACATATATCATATATGAGCATGCAGTTGTCGTGAGCTTGAGTAATTAAGAGGATTAGGAGATAATTAAGGGAATTATAGATAATTAGAGTTAATTAATTTAAGTAAAATTTATTAATTTTAATTAATGTTGGTTATTCTTCAATAGAATTTCATTACATATTAATTTATTAAAAATAAAAATTAAAAAAAATATATAAAAACATAGTATAGTACTGTTCTGCACCAACCGCACGATGCAGTCACGTAACGCATAGAAATGCTTCTGTAAATTCGACACTACTATTTTGAAACCGTCTTTTGAGTGCAAATTAACATGCCTAACTTTTTTGTCAATCAAATTTTGAGATGGTCAACTTTATTTTCAATATGGATAATTGGACACGTACTTTGACCTTATATACATGTATACAAATAATGTTATAATCCAGCTGACCTGAGCAGAGTACGAGTGTGTTCAAACTCAAATCGATTAATTTTTCGTTTGTTCAAGCTCGATTCGAGCTTTTAATATTGTGATCGAGTTCGACTCGACTCAAAATTAACAAGTCCAAGTTCGATTCGTTAAATACTCAATAACGAGGTATTCGAGCTCGATCCTAAATTATCAAAAACTCGATTCTATTTAAATTTAGCTCATCACCATGTTAGTTGAACTCGAGTTCGGTTCATTTAAAGCTTGTTACTTTACGAAAGCTCGATTTGTATGCTCACGAACTAGCTCGATTTGTAGGCTCGCAAACATGCCCGACAACAAGCTCGATTAAATACAAGTCGAACATGTTCGCGAGCCTATTGAGTCAAGCAACATAATGCTCAAGCTCGGCTCGATAAATTTATCAAGCTCGATTTCAGACTCGAGCTCGGCTCGATTTGTTATCGAATTGAGTTCCGAACAAGCTTTTTTCGAATCGATCACCGAGTAGCTCACGAACAGCTTGACTTATTTACAATCCTAACAAATATTGCCCATGTAGAAAAAATAAAAAAATTAGTCCCGAGAAAGAATTTTTCTGGCGACGCCACTGAATTAGTTTTGATAAAATTGTTTTAATGAATCTAGTTTTTCTTTTCTAATTAAATGGTAGTGCTTGTTTTTTATTTTTATTTTTTTTTTGTTTAATAAAAAATTCTCAACTGCCTTTTCACTTTTCCACAAAACTAACTCTACCCATGCAGCAAAATAAAATTTTCAAGATATATAGTTTACTAACAATCTGATTTATCCAAGATCCGCTTATTTCTACATCAATATTTTGCCTATTTTTTTCGTGGCTAAAAATAACTCAAAATTAACAGCGGAAAGTAAATATCGGGTATTGAACGTGAATCATTCACAAGATCAATGAACCAAACAACATTTGCCCAAAAAAAAAAAAAGAAAAGAAAGAAAGAATTTTTCACGCAGACGATCACATATATAAAACCGACGCCTCGCCTTCAATTACACACTGCTTTGAAATAATAAATTTTTCTTCTTAATAAAACAAAGCAAATAAAATAAATTGTGAATAATATATATACGTATACGTATATGGCTAGTTCTCGGAAAAACAGTGTGAATATCATGGGAGGGGCGTCCCTTGTTTTAGGCATAAGCTGCTTGCTCGTAATCAATGCTGTCGCCGTTGCCGGCGAACGCCGTATCCTGCAGGCTGAGACCGTTTACGATATCACCAAATACGGCGCCAAGGGTGATGGCAAGACCGATGATGCAATGGTGAATATTTTGTGTCTTGATCGTGTCGTGTTTCTTTCATTATTATAATAATATTGCATTGCATGCATGTATGTATGCATGGATTCTTTGGTTTGTGCACAACGGAAATTTCCGTCAGTAAAACGCGTTTTTTTTTTTTGTAGTGGTGTACGCACGAAATGCTCTATTTCGTACGATATCAAAATCTATTCAAATTTATTGTGCCATTTTTTCATAATACGTGAACCATACTATAATGTAAATTATTCCGTGTTGCAGTCGTTTATTAAGGCATGGAGGGCGGGATGCGATGCCGCCGGAGCATCAAGGATTGTGATCCCCGGGGGCAAATTCATGATGGGGGAGGTGGTCTTAACGGGGCCGTGCAAGGCGCCGGTGATCGTCGACATTCAGGGGACCCTCTTGGCCAATACCGACCCCAGCTCCTACTCCAACAATATGTGGATCTTGATGGAGCACGTCGACACCGTCAAGATCCTCGGCGGAGGCACCCTCAATGCCCAAGGCTCAAGCATGTGGAAGCTCGCCGGCGAGGGCAATCACTTGCCCGTCGTAAGTTCATTTGCTTATTGTACTGTACTATATATACACACGACGTGCATTGATAAAATTATATATATCCTTAATTATTTTTCACCATAGAGTTTGACATTCCAATCGTCCCAAAACGGAGATATTAGCAGCCTAAATTTGGTCGACGCTATGGGCTTCCATAGCAAGCTTATCGACAGCATCAACATCAAGGTGACTAACATGACCATCACTGCCCCCGAGGACAGCCCTAACACCGACGGAATCCATCTCAGCAATGCCACTAACGTCGAGATCACCAACTCCGTCATCGGAACCGGAGACGACTGCATTTCCATCGGCACCGGCAGCAAAAACATCCTCGTAAAAGGACTCAAATGCGGACCCGGACACGGACTCGCGTGCGTATTTCAATCTCGTATTTCATTTAATTAATTCCCACATTATTTAATACCGACAATAATAATACTAATAATAATAATAATAATAATAATAATAATAATAATAATAATTGTGTATGCTAGCGTCGGGAGTCTTGGCAAGCGTCCCGACGAATTAAGCGTCGGGAACATCACCTTCTCCGGCTGCACCGTGACCAAGACGACAAACGGAGCGCGAATCAAGAGCTACCACGCGTCGCCGGTGATGACCGCTGACAAAATCGTTTTCGAAGATTTAACCATGGATAGTGTCAAGAACCCCATCATCATCGATCAACATTACTTCTCCAAGAGTAATCCCGCTGTACGTACCCACTATATATTTTCTATCGTATTTCAATCTTTAATTTTTTTTTTTAATTTTTCGTGTACTCAATTCGTGTTTTCGTGCATTCGTGTTTTCGTGCATTCGTGTATTTGACAGCAATCGAACGTGAAGATCAGCGACGTTATCTTCAGAAACATAAAAGGCACGACCATCTCGGAAATTCCAATTCTATTGAACTGCAGCTCCAAAGTCCCCTGCGACAACATTGAATTGGCAAACATTGACCTGAAACCGGTGTCGCCGGCGACTTCCGTCTCGTCTGCATGCTCTAGCGCCACCAACGTTAAAGTTACCGGAACCGTCAACCCCCCAGCTCCCAAGTGCTAAATTTATTAACAAAAATTAATAGCATTATTCCTCAAAATGAGACCAAAATTAAATAAAAAGCATAAAAAGATGGGATGAGGATTGATGAAATGTATTTTCTTTTTCTTTTTTTTTTCTTTTTTTGAGGAGTGGTGATGGTGCAGAAGTAACTAGTACCACGGACTCTGGTTGCTGTGCTGAGTTTATGAATTTTCTATTTTTTTATTTTTATTTTTTTTATTGTATTTGTGATGCTACATGTACATGATGATATTATATATTGTGCGTGTAGCACGGATGGATGGAGCAATTGCATGTAGTAGAGGAATTGTGCAATTCATATGAATAAATGAATATTTGTTCTTTATTTGTTCCGATTTAATTATATGATTTACCGTTATTGCTGTTTTATTTAATTAATTTATGTTATAACTAATCCGTCTTCAAATATATGGACTCAATATTTCAATCCATTTCTTTTCGAATAGTCTTCATATATTTCCCTAATGAATATTGTACTTGACATTTCGTAAATAAAATTAGCAAGATAAATTACTATTCCTCAAAATGAGAAAAAAAATATAATTAACATGAAAAAGATGGATTGAGGAATGAATAAATATATTTAATGATAATTAATTTCTTGTTTTCCCTGTTTTTTCTTTCTTGAAAAACTAGATTTATCCGAGCGCGCTGCACCATGCGATTGTATTTCAATTTTTAGATGTCAATAGAGCATTATTTAGGTATTATTATATCTATATAATCTAATTAAATAATTTCAAACTAATAAAATTTATCTTTGTGAATCTTCTTACACAAAATAATACATTTAGCAAATACAAAAAATTAATTAACGTGACAAAAAATAAAATAATTACTATATTTTAGTATAATAATGCAACATACACGTGATTATATAGTGAACTAAATTTGTTAGGCTTTAAAGTTTAATATTTGAATTTAAAAAATTAAAATGACCTGGGAAAATGTACAATTATGAATTTGCATTAGAAAGTGTACAATTATTTGCATGTGGCATGCAAAATGAGAGGGAAAATTCATGAATGGGCGGGAAAGTGCATTGCAAATTATTTTGCTTTAATATAGTAATAGATGGTGAAGGTCTACGTTTATGAGTTTTTTAATATTGTATTTGCGATGCTATATATATGTAGATGAATGAGATATTATCATTGTATGGCGTTCTTTTCGACTGTCTTCATTTCTTTAATAGATGTTATACATGTTAAATGATTTTGTAATATGAAGCATTAAGAGAATTATTAATTTATGAAGATGAATGATTTAATAAATTAAGCCTGCGTAGTAATGATTTATAATTCTCGCATAATTTCGTAATTAAATCCAGTGTTTGAGAAACACTTTTGAGAATTTTTTTTATCATCATCAGATTTTCCTTTTTCATTTTTTTTTATATAGCCAATGTCTGATGCAGAATCCAATTATCTAATTTGATTGTTATTTATATTAGTCCAAGCATCGCATGAGTTGGTCGCATTAGTATTTTCTGCATAATCAATTGCTTATATTTCCTCCGTTCACGATAAATTTGTCACAATTTACTTTTTTGTCTGTCCACAAAAATTTTGCCACACAACTCACTTATTTTTTCACTCACAACACAATTTACAACTATATAAAAGTGGGACCTTTATTCCACTCACAACACAATCAACCAACAAATTATTAAAACTCGTATCATCCACAATGTGACAAATTTATTGTGGACGGAGAGAGTAGTTGTATTTCTAGAAGACGAACCCTAACAAATTTGGATATATGTGGAAGAGATCAAATAGAAATTAATGAATTCGTACATGTTAACTAAAAATAAATCGCGCCGTCCATTTAGTAGATAAAGGGTGTAGATTAATGGGATCTTTGTAGTGTATTCTTATTTGTTCGGATAATTGAAAATAAATATAATAGGGGTAGAATAGTATATATATATATATATATATATGGATGGGTTAGTATAAAAACAATTCCTCCCGTGAGAACTTGAGAACATGCTTAAATCTATATATAGTCATGCTTAAATCAATATATAGTTATGCTTAATAAGATTCATGCTTTTTTGCATACATAATAATGCTTATATAAAATCATGCTTAAATCTATATATATTTATGCTTCGAATAATAACAACCATAGATCATACAAAGATCAACGGTTTAGATTGGTTCCTAGTTCCCACACTTGGACTAGTTTCTATATGATCCAATCCCTATATATATATATATATATATCTGCTCTTCCAAAATTTTCTGATGAAGGAAATAGGATTTATTAACCTCTAATTAGTAGTATTAATTAAAAACGAAAAATAATTAGAGATACCTAATCCTAATTAGAGAGGTACCTAAGACTAAATGACTAATTAAATCTTTCTCATTCTTGTGTTGTTTTATTTAGTTTTAAAAGGTGTGTGTTTTAGCATGTTTCTTTAACTATGAATTTCAACAACTCAAGGTGGAACTGGTTACTCTGTTGCCTTAAAATTTTATGATTTGAGAAAAAGAAAACAAATTAAGAGATATATACCTCAGTATCACACTGTGTGTTGGGTTTTTCATGCCAAGATTCATGCTGATAAAAATTATTACAGCATGCGAATACATTATTCAGTCCTCAGACAACACTAATAACATCTGGTAATTAAATTTTACCACCATATATCTTCTTAACTTGTTTTAATTTTTTGCTTGACCTTTTCATGACCTTTGTTCATAACCACCTCCTCCTTTCACAGCATGCAAACACTGATCCTGCTGACGGTTCATCAGCGGGTAGCCGTAGATCTCCAACAGAAACACGGTCAGGAACACGACGAGGCTGAGCTTTGCACAGGACAAGTCGAAGAACCAGGAGCACGAGAGCGAAGACAGCACACACAGCATCCAGACTATCATTCTCCGCCTCGTTGAACTAGTCATGATATCATCTTTCACCATTCCCATTTCCACTTCATATTTCTTCATCACTGCCATATCTTCTTGTATCTTTCCTCCCACTGCATAACTCATAACCTTGACTTGCTGAGGCGCTTTGCGCGACGCCTTTGGCCATTCTGCTTGCCAAAGAGCCTCCCTCTTGGATTCACCTCTTCCCATTGACCTCTCTTCCTCAGACGAACCTCTCTCATCCTTCAAATCTTTGCTCCTATCACCACCATCATCATCATCATCTGCAATCACACTTTTCACTGCAAAATTAGAAGTATGCAACACTAAGCTCGTCTTTTTCATCACCTCCGCGCTTTCACAAACCTCCCCATTCACCATGTTACTCATTGTAGCTTTACCATTATCACTATCAATCAACTCTTCTTCAACTTCCTTTGCACTCTCCCCCTCTACGCCATCTTTGTGGCCTTGTGTCTGAGAGTCGGGATGCTGCACTAAGGCCGTCCCATTCTCATTCAACCCTAAACCGGGAGCTGCCTCATTTTCACCATATTTCACAGTTTCTACCTTCATCTTAGCATCAACCTCCAAACTCTCACCAACTTCGTCATTTGCTCCACTCTGTTTTGTCAACAGATTAACTACGCAGCCAACATTAACAGATTCATCCACACGAACCATTTCCACAGCAGCGGTGGGCAGGAGAGGTTCATCTCCTACTCCATCTATTTTATGGCTTTCAGAAACAACTATTCCATCACCATTCAAATCCACCTTAGCTCTATCTATGGCTTCTGATTCCAGAAATATCTCCTCATTGATTTCTCCATTACCATTGCAAAACCCTCCAAATTCTCTCTTCTCCATGTTCAGTTCCATGTTTACATTCTTATGATCAGCCTTGGTTTGATCAAATTGAACTTCTTCAGCACCATTCTTATGATCAGCCTCAACATCATCCTCTTGATCATGGCAGAGTTGATCATCACCATCAACATCACTTTCTCTCTCTGCACTTTCATCTTCAATATAGACATGCTCAAGATTTGTGCTTTCTTTTGAAACATCATCTTTGGTTAACTGAATTTCCTCTTTTTCGTCTTTATCAGCCAACAAAGGAATTTCTTCCTTGACGATGACGATTCCATCATCGGAAACGACGTCGTCTTCCATCTTTCTGGCCTCTACATCATCCTGAACAAAATCACTCGTAACTTGAAAATTCTAGTATCTAAATTGATCATCTTTGAATTCCAAAATCATATATATGAATCAATTAATGGAATTTAAGAGAGAGAAAATAATAACATGGAGCAGCAGAGGAAAACAGAGTTACCACTTTCAAGCTGTGAGCATCTTTTTCCATCTCAACCTCTTCTTTTGCTCCTTTCCTGCAAAACCAAATCTCCGATTCATACAAAAATCCACCAAAATACAACAATTCTTCACAATCACAATAAAATCATGGTATCAAATTTGAAACTTTCAACACCGAAAAAATCCACACAAATTCACAAACCTTTCATGTTCATGGAAAGTTAGATCACGATGAATTATCTCCTGCCCCTTGTTCGCTTCGTCTTTCTCACTCTTCTCAGGTGACGAATTCTGGCGGTGGCCCTTTTCGGCGCTCCGCCTCTTTTGGCCGAGTACAAAGGCTGACGCGAAAGCAGCGGTGGCCAACGCGCCACCCAACAGAACAACAGCTCCAATGCCGCCGCCGCCACCTCCGCCTCCGCCGCCGATTTTGATGACCATTTTGTTGTTTCCCACTTGATCATTTCGAGATTTCTTGGTCTCCTCCATGTTGAATTTGATGATGATGATGATGTTGTTCTTTTCTTTCCGATCAAGGCAAAATATTATATAATTACTTAATTAGTGTGTCAAATTTTTAGTGTTTTTTCAGTGATTCTCAAATTTCGCTTTTGGTGTGTGTAAAGTGTGTGAGAAGAGTTTGTTGTGGTATTTACTGGATCTTTCGGAGTTTGAAGCGGACGTCGCATTCCACATTTTTTATTTAATTTTCTTTTGTCTTACTTATTGGTGGAATATTATATTATCATGAGGGTTGAATAAATTGAAATTGCTCACGTGACACACGAGTGGGAAAATTATCCTCCCTCCGTTCACGATAACTTTGGTTTTCTTTCATTTTTCGTCCGTCCATTATAAATGTGGTCTTTTGTTAAATGGAAATGACTTCACTCACAATAAACATAGATCTCATTCTCCACTTACAATACATCTATTTAACTCACTCTCTGACTCTTAAAACACGTGTCACTCCCTCCGGACCACATTTATCGTGGACGGAGGGAGCAGGTGTTATGTTATCAGGGCATAATTGAACTACTCGATTTTTAAAAAAATAATACTCCATCCGTCCCCTAAAAGTGTAATTCATATTTGATTATATGTGAGGTATAAAATATTAGTTGAACCACACTAACCTAGAACGAAAGGAGTAGTATGTTATTAGGGCGTAGTTGAGTTGAATTGAATATTATGGAGTTAATTTTTTATTTGGTTAAGTTCTTTCTGGTTTGATTTATGGAACATATTTTAAAGCTCCCTAGCTTAAATGGACTCCATAAATGCATAATTAACTTTATATATTCATATTTTTCTTTTGGAAAAAGAATTATAGTCTAAAATATTTTATTTACTCTAATTAATTAATTTCATAAAAATGACATCATATATCAATTGATATGTTTATCACAAATTACAGTATAAGGTAAGTAATTCAAATTAATTTTTTTTTTATTTTCGAACAAGGTGGTGTCAAATTTAAGATTGAATTATTTTTGTTAAACGAAAGTTCTGTTAAAAACTTGGCAATATTCGAGTAGCTTGGCCCAGGAATTTATAGCCCTATATGATATATTTATATATAGTAGTTATAGTCTTTTGGAGCATTGATATTAAAGATGATAAAAATGTGCGTTTGTATCGTAAATTTCAATCATGGAATATTAGTGGCCAATTTTAACCAAATGAGATCCTCTAGAGGATCTCGTCCATTAATTTTACCTCACATAATTTTTTCTATAGTGAGAATATGCACGTACATATATATCGTCTACAACGTTGAAACACACACATGATATGTGCTTGGATCCAAATGTAAATGTCGTATATGTATTAGATTTTAATTCGTCAGACGGTCTGGTACAAATTTTATTTTATTATGAACACGATATGACTTTATAACTAACTATAGGGATCATATTTTGTTACGAATTACTTTACAAACAAAAATTCAGGAAACATTGTATAAATTCTGAATTTCATTTTTTTGTATGATCAAAATAAAATTTTCTTTGAAAGGACGAAATCGCATACGCTCTTTGTTAAGTGGGCTCTTTAATTTTTCAAACACTATTTACTTCAATGAGCTTGTATACTTTTATCGTTAAGTATAATTTTGATAGTTATTTTTTGAAGATTGATTGAGAAATAAAAAATCAAAATTAATTTTTAGTTTTTGCTCTGGCTGCGTGCTCAAGTTCCTCCTTGGTGATTCTCTTTTGTTTTTGTTTATTTATTTTTTTTGGGGGGGGGGGGGAGGAGGTTGTAATATTGCCATCAGATTAAATTTTGTATACTGGATAAATTAGGTAAATATGTTTTTTTAATGACTTAAGAAATTATGTATGCCAATGCATATAAATACTTTTGAAAAAATAATAAACGAAAATACAATAGAAAAAAAAAATTAAAAAAGAATCAGAAGTCCTTGTTTATATCGCCTGATGTTCCCTCTCCACCAACTTTTTAATTGACTGCTGAGCTTTGATTTTGGAACCACTCAAGAAATGTCAATTCATTTAACATTTTTTATAATGTAGTCAAATTTGAGGTACCTAAAATAACTAATTTGCTTAGGACCGAAATCATACTTAAATAATTTTAAGTGAGACAGTCAAATTTGTTGAATTAAATAATGTGTTGTCCCACAATTTCATCTTTGACAATTAATTTCGGTGTAAGTTTTAATATGTAAGCAGTGTAGATGTAGTTTAGGGTTCTCTTTTTCCCAAATAAAAAAATATATACTCCCTCCGTCCCAATCATATAGGCTGATTGGAGTTTTGCATTAGGATTAAGAAATTATTGGAAATACAAATTATACAAGCAAACTTCCTACTATGACCTTATTTATTGTTTGATTATGAGTCAATCCAAGAATTGAATAAGGTTAAATTAGTAAATGAGTTAAAAAAACATTACTTTTTATAGAAACCGGCCTATATATTTGGGACATCCGAAAAAGGAAAACAAGCCTATATGATTGGGACGGAGGGAGTATTAGAGTATGATGCAAATTATTCTATATTTTATCTTTGACTAATGACAATTATTAATTGATGAATATCATAACATGATGAATTGATGATGTTAAGAGTCATTTACTAACAATTAATACTATTCACTAAATTACATTTTATACATTTAAAGGAGTCTTTATTATTGAAATAGTTATAAAACGCTATATATTAATAGCCCAACTTCAAAAGTAATTGAACGTATAATTTAGGCTGAATAAGCAAGGCTTATTTGTCTCGTGTTTAGCGTTTTTTTTTTTATTTTAAATAAAATAATCAAAATAAAATATAACTAAATTAAGCCCAAAATATGTACTGCCAGGCCCAAATTTCATGGGCTTACAGTATTTGGGTTTATCGCATAGATAGACAGAACAAAATGGGCCGCCAAATAATGAAAATTAGCATCCTTACGTTTATTTATGGAAAATATACTTTTATATATCAAATTATTTCAGTTTTCACAAAAATATGCTAGTAATAATAAAATATTAATACATTATTAGTAAAGTCAATTACAAATATAGTCATATAACATGAAAACATATATATGTTAAATTTAAATAACAATTTCTCTGATAAATAAATAAATAAATAAAATTATAAGATTCAACAAGATTATTTCGATTGGACTCTCTCACCCTTAACACAGCCTCCTCAATAACGCGAAGGTGTACTTTGTTGAGGGTTAAAAGTGTAAACAAAAGGGCCAACAGAGTACAACCTCATGTTGCTGGTGGAGCCGAGCGTCCGATAAGCCGAAAGCGGCGCGCCGCTCAATCCTCTGTTGATGTCGGTGGCGTAGGGGCAAGCTTTGAGCCGTGAGCTGTGAACGAAGGCTTTACATTGCAAAATTTTGACGCCGTCGGCTTCGAGCAGCTCAGCTGAAAGCTTGGCTAGGAAGTAGCCGTTGGCGTCGGTCGGCCGGCTCAAGATGGAGAACGGAGCCGTTTCGTAGCCGTCTTTGTCGAGTCCTAGGCATGTAATTCTTACAACACCTCCTACATTTTAGAATATGGTAGTTATACATATATTTTTTTTAATTTTATAAAAGATATAAAAAAATCTTCTAACCAAAAGACTCTTGCTTGTATATTTCCAAAAGAAACACACACACAAAAATGTTAACCTGTATTTAGATTAATATAAATAAGTTCAGCACAATAGTTTCGAATGATCATGTAACACCATCACACAAAAGTAAGGGTAAATCACCATTTTTTTGTCCATATTGCAATATTGAAATTATTTTTGAGATATTGTCAATAATAAATATTTTTTAATTGTTTTGCAATCCCTCCGTCTCTCTTAACGAACTTTATGGATGAAACGTCGTTTGGCACTAAAAATTTGGGAATGTCGAAATTGTTACAAATCAAAGTCACTATTAAAACTAGAGCAATCGATGATGGTCGTGCTGTATCGAAGATCTTAATTCCCCGCCTGAGCCCACGGGCCAGTGGAGAATTTGATCCGGCCAAAATTACAAAATATGCCGAAAGTAGAGATGTCAATTCAACCCGAAACCGATGGGTTGACTCGAATAGACCGAAGAAAAAGAAGGGTTATGGTAAAAAAATTATAACCCGGGTCGAAAATTTTAGCCCAAACCCGATAGGGTTAGCTCGAAAACCGAGAGGGTTGGCCCGATTAACTGAAAGTTTTCTCATTACTTGATTATCGAACTTCATAATTTTGCTTAATTCTGAATTTGATGATCGTGTCTTCTTTCAAATACTTGTAGGTGGAAAATGTTTTAGTTTCCTATTTGAAAGTTGTAGTACTCATCATAAGAAAACTTATTGATGTGACAAAAAAAGTTTTAAAAAAAAATTTGTTCAATCATTACTATACCTCTCACGGAAATAATTATTAGGTTTATTCAAGTCGATGGTTGGATTATTAATACTCATTTTATCATTCAATACGAGACCAAATGTCTTCGAATATAATATATAACTTAGTTCTCTATTAGAAGAATACGTACGGTTATCAATAAAATTTATGAATATTAAAAAAATTCATAAACTTTCTGGTCCGACGGACTAGCCCGAAAATCGAAAGTTTAAGATTAGGGTTGAAAATTTCTAGCCCGAAAAATATTCAATTCGATTTGGCCCGAACCGCGCGAATAGCCTGATAACCAAATAGAGCTGACCCGAAACTAAGCGGGTTGACCCGATTGACATCCCTAGCCGAAAGTGATTATTTATTTGACAATTGCCAATAATTCAATTTCATCTATCCCAATATAAGTAATTAGAATTCATTGAAAAAATATAAATTTTAATCTCAAAACTTCATAAAATGGTCACCTTTGAGCGGGATGACTCCGGAGGCAGATTTGCAGTAAACGAGCCCTTGCACGCTAAAAACACCTGGAAAAAACTTACTCTTGGAAATATTTGAATTCGAATTCGGGTTCGGGTTCGGGCCAGACCCGTAACCGCTCGCCGAAGCTCCGACGATCACACACAGCGGAATCAGATACAACGTTAGCAGCAGAGAACAACGTTTTCCCACAGCCATGTTGTTCTTTCTGTTTGTTAATTTTCATTCAAATCCACTCACTTTTATAGGACAAAATATTTAAATATTATATAAATTCTCTACTCTATTTAAAAAATGTGTGATGTTTTTGCACGTTAATTACTTGCCAGCACGATCTTTCTTTTTCATGTTTTAATATTTATTTCGTGTTCTTTTATCAATATATATTTTATGTGTGTGTATTAGGAACCAGTCACACGCTAATGAATTTAGATATTACATGTGTATATTTAGAAAAAAGGGATAAATATAAATTATGATTTATAATTACTTTAATGGATTTAATTATAAATGCAACTCAACGTAATTAAAGTTTCAATTTGATCCAGCTCAAAATAAAGGTTTAAATTGGATCAATATTCAATAACGACCTCTTAAATTAGAGGTGGCCAAAAGAATCGGAACCGTTGGAACCGAATCGAAAACGAATCGAAACTGGTGGTTTCGGAACCAAAACCGAACCGCCGATTTCAGTTGCGAACCGCTGGTTCCTCCTATTTTTTTTTTTTACTTTTTTATCTATATTTATACTACAATTCATATTTATTTCACCTAAATGTTATATTAGAATGCATAAATAACAATTAAACAAGAAAAAAGTAGAAAAAAAAATAATTGGCATGCGGTTCCGCTTTGGAACTGCAAAAATCAAAGAATCGAACCGAACCAAAACCGACGGTTCCGATTTGAAACCGAATCGAAATAATAGGTGGTTCGGTTCCGTTTTCATTGGGATGGAACCAAGAAACGTAGGTTCGGTTCCGGTTCCGAAACCGAACCGTATCGCGGTCACCTCTATTTTAAACCACGGGACTCGCATGTTGGGTTATTTTTTTAACATAATACTAATAGATAATAGAAGTATATTAAATTTTTTACGAAATCTAAAAGCTATAGCATGCAATTGTTCATTTTTTTTCATTTTTTTTTATCACCATTAATTATATTGAAGATGTGCGATCACATAGCGATGAGAGGGAAGTAGGAATGTAGGATTAGGCTACCACGTCATGTTATTGAAACTTGTGTACAAAATATAGCAAGATTCGTACATTACATAATAAAAAATTATCTGCAATTTATTATATAATTATGTCAACAAAATATGCATTATTATTGTTATAATTATTCAATTGATCAAACTCATACGTCGATAATTAACTCTAATTACTCATAGGAATTTCGTATGTTATAAAATTAATAATCAAAGCATTATACAGATGTACTAATACCATATGCATCAATTTTTGTATCACTGTAAATAGATTTGATTAAAAACAATTGTTCCCGTTAGTTTGGCTTCTACTAGAGCCCCCAATTTAGCAAAATAAAATAAAAATGAACAACTAACTATTGGATAATGGTTTAACTGAAGCAATATAAAATACTTTTTGAAAACCCTTTCTTTTTGTTGAAACTGAAAATTTTATAATATTCATGACTTTATGTTTATCTTCACAAATATTTTATTCTAAAACTTTTCGATTGCGCCTCAATTTATAGATACAATGTGCTTGCGAGGTTTTGTTTTGGGCTGGGTGGGCCTTTACGTTATGTTATTAATTAAGTCTTATTGTCGTCAAATAAATCCTGCTTAAATGAGCTTTATGGCTCTTACAATCTTTTACTGATTTTAATATTGAAATTTGTTTTGGGCTCCGGATGTCATAAGAAAATAATAAAATATAATAAAAATAGAGTTAATATATAAAAATAAGCGAACAAAATACTACACTTAAATAGTACTCCCTCTATTCAGATGAGTGTAACACTTTGAGTTCGGCACGAATTTTAAAAAATGGTTTATACATTAATTTTGAATGGATAAAGGGACTTACTATAATGAATTATTGTGAGGTTTTTAAAATAAGGGTAATGGGTAAGATCATTTTCCAAAATGAAATATACTATACTTATCATGAACGTATGCAAAAAAAATTGTGCTACACTTATCGTGAACGGGATAGTATCAAATACCTCATTCGTTGTTTAGCGGTCCAATCCAATCCATAGCTAATTTATACACCAGTGTTGACGACAGCTAGCAAAAGCTGCACTCATACACCACAGTAAAATTATCCAATAGCAAGAAGGGAAGCCTTTTTGTTGGTGGGCCTCAATGAATATTCGAGGAAAAACACTCGTATTCGAATAAATCTATTCAATTTTCTATTTGTTCATCTTGTCAAAACTCGTGTGTAAATAGAAAATTGAATAGATTTATTTTCCTTTAATTATTAAATAAAAAATCGGATAATTAAAGAATTTTCATTATGAATAATAATAGTTTGATTTGATTTTTTTTTTTTACAGAATTTTAAAATACAACATTTATTCTGGGACATTCTATTTAAAAATAGACCACTTATTCGGAGATAGATCAAGTATTATTATCCGAGTACATATAGAGATACTATTCAAATAATAACAAGACTTGTTCTTGTGTAAACTATTCTTTTAATCGAATTTCATACAAAATCAATTGGACAAACAAGGGAAATTTTATTGGGAGTGTACATATAACGCACTCACCTCCAACATGATAAATATAAATTACATTATTAAAATATTTTAATAAAATATTATTATATAAAAGGTGTGTATAGTAGTGTACATATAAGATAATTTTTTATTTTTTTATATCATAAGAACCCGCAATCACTATTTTGTTGTACACTAATAAAACTCTGTCTCTGTACAATAGCCTGCAAACCATATATGATAGGTATAACACATTTTCAAAGTACAGATGTAACATCCTGATCTATATTCAAAACCAAAACAAAAAAAAACAAAAACAAAAACAAAACAAATTGGTAAATCACCGCGAAAGAGATAGGTATGCTAACCCCACCCTATGGCTGCTACATATATTAGCTAAAACCTTCGTCTCTTTTACTCAAATCTTCATATCAAAGTTCATAACCCTCGTTTCCAATTAGAAAATCATCTCAATTTGTCAGATTATATCCTTCATCTTCTCGATTATCTCTTCTCAATATAGCATAACGTACAGATTTGGAAGTCATCTACCAAAAATGTGTGGCGGTGCAATCCTCGACGGACTCATTCCACGCCGCCGCGTCTCCTCCACCGACATCCTCCCCACCGCCGCCGACTTCTGGCCCGCCGCTTTCAGCTCTTCCGGCCGGAACGACGCTCCTCCTCTCAAAAGAGACAGATCCTCTGCAGGTAATCGGAATCGATCGATTTACCTTACTCCTAATTTATTTAAATCGGTCCTTATTGTCTGAGATTTATTGCTTAAAATCATCGGATTACCGAATCTCTGCAGGCGATGAGCACGTCGCGAACAGTGCTCCGAAGAAGATGAAGCAGAGGAAAAATCTGTACAGAGGAATACGGCAGCGGCCGTGGGGCAAATGGGCGGCGGAGATCCGCGACCCGCGGAAAGGCGTCCGTGTTTGGTTGGGCACGTACAACACTGCTGAAGAAGCTGCCCGCGCTTACGACAGAGAAGCGCGCAAAATCAGAGGGAAAAAAGCCAAAGTCAATTTCCCAAACGAGGACGACGATTACAGCTGTAATTACTATCCTAGCCCTGAAAAACCTAACAATTTCGAGCATAACTGTGAATTCAACCAGGTTGGATTGGGAATTTGCGATAATGTAGAGTTATTCTACTCTGTGAGTAATGCCGCTGAAGCGAAGCCTGAGGTGAACGTGAGTGGCGGTGAAGATGCGGCGATTGGACTTGCGTCGGCGGCGGAGGAGGAGGAGGAGGAGGCGGAGAATGAAGTGCAGAAGCTGTCGGAGGAGCTTATGGCATATGAGGACTACATGAAGTTCTATCAGATACCGTATTACGACGGGCAGTCGCCGGCGCCGTTGAGTAATCCGCCGCCGCAGACGGCGGAGCTGTGGAGCTTCGATGAAGTTTCCGGTGAACTCTAATGGTGTGTATGGAATGTTAGTAGCTCGTGTTATTGTTTTCCGTGATTCCGTCGTGTTGTTATTAATTATGGATTAATCTGTAAATCGTGGATTAATTTAGCGTTCATCGTCGTAATTACAAGTTTAGAATCGTGATGAAATATCGTTATATTTCTACTATTTGTTGAATATATGTTTTAATTTCATTTTTATATAAAAACCGGATTTGGAAAAAATTACACTCCACATATGATTTCACTCGTGTGTATACATTTCAATTAGTAGTAATCATAAAAAAAAAATAGCGGCGCGACATGAAAAAGAGCAGTAGGACTTGGAATTGACCAAGTCCTTTTATTTTTATTTTTTTATTTTCTTAGGCATATTGTCCTTTTCATTTTCTAGAGGTCGATGAGGGAATATTCACTTTTTTTTTTTAATAAATTAACAATGAAATTTAAAATTTATGTCACGGTAGATACGAATTTGAGATTTTTAGCTTAAAAAATTAATCACTCTACCATTATGCCAACACATATACACACAATAATTATTTTATATTAGATTAGATGATTCCTATACGGATATTAAAAAAATAAGGTGTTTATATTAATGTTGGAAAGAGATTATATTTTTTAGAGGGTATTTTATTTTTATCAAACCAAAAAGGAGAGAAGGGAGAGAGTAGTTTTTTTTTTGGTGGCGTTAAGTGTAATTTATGAATTATGTTAATTATATTTATTATGTGTTGTGGGATATTGTAATTTATATTTTAGGAAATGGTCTATTAGAATGGGACATTTGTATAAGAAAAACGAGCCTATTAAATTGGGACGATGGAGTATAATAGAGTGAGTAATCTTATATATATAATTCAAATAATATACCTTCGAATTTTATATATATAATATGACACGAGCAATCGAACATTTCAAAAACTAACATAGAACAGCAAATTTAATAATTGAGAAATTATTAATTCGAATATCGTTGATATCTTATAAATCAATCAAATCAATAACTTAAAGTACTCTCTCCGTCCCAATATTCATGGCTCAAAACTTTTGGTCATGGGTATTCAAGAGAAGGAAATTAGGGATAAAAGGTGTGTGACTCGCATATTTGGCGTAGTTTTTATTCAATATTTAATTCTTGTTAATTTAGTCAAACACAATTACATCATCCAGTAAAAAAAACGGCCGAGATTAAGCTCTTTAATTAAGGCCTAAGTAAGTCCTAGATTAGCCCAAATAAAAAAAGGACCATGTTATATGGAACAACCCAAAAAGGAATATAGGCCATGAATATTGGGACAGAATGAGTACTATGAATAGTTAGAATATAAAACAATACTAATATTAAATTATAAATTACAAGTTGAGGCGCGTTTGGTAGTGGTGTGCATGCATGAAGCTCGTGAAAATGAAAAGGCCAATACCAGTGGGCGCTGCAGGTATTTTACTGCCTTATCGCACAGCGTCACGGCGGCGCCCACTGCTTTGCCAAACAAGCCTTCTTATACTGCTCTTCATTTAAGACCTTTTTTTCCGATTTTTGGGCTTTTTTTCTTTCTTTGCACTAACATTTCTATTTATCTGTGCACAAAAAAATATGTACATATTGTGCATTACATTATAATCTAAATTGTATGGGAATTATGTATATTAATCTATTTTTTGTAGTGTTTTAATAAAATGAAAAAAAATATATTTAACAATTAACACATAAAAAGCACACAATAAACAAATCAATATTCATCATACATTTATCATAAGCTTGTAGCATAGCGAATTTTAGTCCCCCACAATTGATTAAAAAAAAATTAAAAACTATGCCTTACCTTTATTCATTTACTGTAACCAATATTCAAATTTACCTAACAAAAATTCTATGTTACATGTAGCGTACATGTGGCTCAGGTTTTAAACAAAATTACAAATTGGCCGGAATAACAAATCATTACTAATAATCCTAAACTGAATTAGGTATTGTAAATAATTTACTAAATCAGACAAGTCACACAATTTTTTCTCTCTTTCTTTTTTGGCTATTAAAAGTTTAAGACTTGCGTTTCTGACGGCAAATTCAGTCAAAATCCCGGGCCGGGCCGGTCTGGCCCGAGCCCACCGGGCTTTTTGAAATAATCGCGCCGGGCCAGAAAATTTTGTAGGGAAAATCGGGTTGAGTCCGAAAATAATTTTGTAGTGCAATATGTCCGGGCCGGCCGACCCGAGCCCACCGGGCTTTTACCCAGGCCGCGCCAGCCCTGTCCAAAAAATTTGCGGGCCCGACAATGTGATGTCCGGCCCAGCCCAAAAATACTTCGGGCCTGAAAATGTGCAGCCCAACCCGGTTTTGGGCCGGGCCGGGCCATTTTTGACACCCCTAGGCCGCCGCAAATCTAATTAAATACTAGTATAATTTACTTTACAAAATTATTGACCAAACCATATCTCGAATTTTCCATTCTACAAAAACATGAAATTGAATCATACATTACCCAGCACATTATTGGCCCAATAATACGGTAATACCCAAGTTTATGGGCCTTCAAAAAGTTAACTGCTTTGGGCTTGCTGCCTAATATATTAATATTATATTTAAATATATAAATATTGCTTATTTCCTTGTTTTATTGACAATTTTTATTTAATGAGGGATTGTTGGGAGAAAATTGTAGAAATAATTGTCTTTCTAAAATTACATGGCGATTTTTCAAATTTTTTTCTTTTTCATTTAATTATAATATATGACCAATGACATAAATTCGAAAGGATAATACTACCTCCGTCCCATTATTCTTGTCTCATTTCTTTTGGGCACGGGTATTAAGGAGAAGGGTGTTTAAAGGGTCAAAAGATAAAAAGTGGTGGAGCCCATAACTTTTTGTGAGAGAAACATATTTCCTTTTATGGAAACAAGACAAGAATAACGGGACAGCCCAAAAAGGAATACAAGACAAGAATAATGGGACGGAGGGAGTAGTTATCTGATCTGATGACGTAGTTAGCTAAATTTCTACGCACCGAACTCCAATCTAATTAATTTATATGCATACATATCTTCTGCACATGTATATAAATAGCAAATTAAACCGCCATATGCTAAAATCAAATCTAAAATCAAATAGCTTTTGTCATACATGATACATCAATATAATATCCTCATACACATCATACAAACGTGACATGTATGGAAGATATATGAACAAATGATAAAATACCTAAAAAGACTTTGAACGTGGTCCAACTTCAGATTACTTCCGTCTCGAAATAAGTGTCTCAAGGCTTGTTTTCCTTTTTCGAATGTTCCAAATATATAGTTTTGTTTTCATAAAAAATTATGTTTTTTACCTCATTTACTAATATGTCCTTATTTAATTCTTTGATTAACTCATAAAAAATACAGAGTCAAATATTAAATAGGGGCATATTAAGAAATTTACTATATAATTTAGTTTTCCAATAATTTTTCTTAATCCTTATGAAAATTTCAATTCATGTGACGGAGGGAGCACTAATATAAAGCGGATAAATTTACTCTTTTCACCCCTAAATATTGCACGAAAGATCAATCAATGGAAGAATTTGATTGAAAAGAAGGACAAAATTGATAGTTTTATAGTAGTATTACTTTTTCCATAGAATTTCGAAATTATTAATTCACTTAATTTGGGAAGGATGGAGTAGTATATACGGCTAAAATTGATGATTTCATTTTTGAAAAAGTGCATGATTTTTCACGACTTTAAAGAGATTCACAGTTTTCGCCACCTTCGCATGGCGGAAATTGGGCATCTCACATCTTTCCTTAATCCCTCATGCAAATCTCGCGCTCCTATTTTGGCCATTTTCTGGGATTTTCAACGTTTCCTGCAAATCTTTACGACTTCCTTTTTTCGTCTAAATTTTTGTCCCACGCTATTTCTATAAATTACAATCTCGCAAATCATCATCGTCATCAATTTTCTTCCTTAATTTCGACGAACTCTCCCTGAAATCCAAATGGGTCGTTTCTGGGCTCTTCTTCTCATTTTTCCCCTCGCGTTTTTGTTCGTTTTTGCAGAAATTAATGATGATGAAAGAGAAAATGCTCAAACATTCATCGTTAGAGTCGAAAATGAGTTGAAACCGTCAGCTTTCTCCGACTTAGAACAGTGGTACAAAGCTACTCTTCGAAGCCTAGATTCAAACCTCATCAACTCCGAAACCTCAGAAACCACAAAATCCCAAGAGTTTCTGCACGTTTACCGAACTGTCTTCCATGGATTCTCTGCTAAATTAACTCCAAAACTAGCTCAACAGCTCATGAAACGGCCGGAGGTCATCGCCGTGTTCCCCGATCGTCTCCGGCAGCTGCACATAACCCGGTCGCCGCACTTTCTCGGCTTATCCTCCACCAATCCTTCGGGTTTGATGTCGGAATCCGACTCCGGCTCCAATATCATCATCGGAATTCTCGACACAGGAATTTGGCCGGAACGACGTAGCTTCCATGACGACGGCCTCGGCCCCATCCCTTCCAACTGGAGAGGCGAATGCGTCGAAGGACAGAATTTCACAAAAGCTCACTGCAATAAGAAAATCATCGGCGCGAGGTATTTCGCCGACGGCTACCAAGCAAGGAGGGGCAGAATTAATACGTCGGAGGAAGTGAAATCGGCTAGAGATACTAACGGGCACGGTACGCACACGGCGTCCACCGCCGCCGGGAGAGCCGTCGGCAACGCCTCTCTTTTCGGGTACGCCGCCGGCGTCGCAGTCGGCGTGGCGCCGAAAGCGCGGATCGCGGTGTATAAGATTTGCTGGCAGAACGGCTGCATGGATTCCGACATCCTCGCCGCGTTCGATAAGGCGGCGGAGGACGGCGTGAATGTCATCTCCATCTCCGTCGGCGGCGGAGCCGTGCCGTACTATCTCGACCCGATGGCAATCGGGGCATTTGGGGCGATGGAGAGGGGCATTTTGGTCTCGGCATCTGCCGGAAACGAGGGTCCCACTAAAATGACGGTGACCAACGTCGCCCCGTGGATGACAACCGTCGGCGCGAGCACGATAGATAGGAAATTCCCCGCCGATCTCGTGCTCGGTGACGGGCGGGTGATAAACGGCGCGTCGCTCTATAGCGGCCCGCCTCTGCCTGAAAAGACTTATCTACCCTTGATTTACGGAGGAAACGCTTCAGCCAGCTGGGGCGGCGGCGGCGTCAGGCACGCCGGTGGTATCTCCTCCGCCACCTGTCTGGCGGGGTCTCTCGACGAGAACGCCGTGCGCGGCAAGATCGTGGTGTGCGATCGCGGTGGTAACTCGAGGGTCGCGAAGGGCGAGGTCGTCAGAAAAGCCGGCGGCGCCGGCGTGGTGGTGGCGAACGTCGCCCCGATCGGTGAAGGCCTCATCGCCGACTCGCATCTGATCCCCGGCCTCGCCGTCACCGAATCCGCCGGAAAAACAATCCGCGACTACATCAATTCGAGTCCAAACCCAAGGGCAACAATGGCGTTCCGCGGCACGGAGGTGGGGATTAAGCCGGCGCCGGTGGTGGCGTCGTTCTCGGCGAGGGGACCCAACGTCGATTCTCCCTATGTGCTGAAGCCCGACGTCATCGCGCCGGGCGTCAACATCCTAGCGGCGTGGCCCGCCGGCGCTCCGCCGAGTGATCTGGCCGTCGACGCGCGGCGCACCGAATTCAACGTGGCATCGGGCACCTCCATGTCCTGCCCGCATGTCTCCGGCGTCGCGGCGCTGCTGAAAGGGGCCCACCCCGACTGGTCGCCGGCGATGATCCGGTCGGCGATGATGACGACGGCGTACAGCCAAGGCAGAGACGGGAAGCCGCTGCTCGATAAGAGATCGTACAATGTTTCCACCGTATGGGACATTGGAGCTGGACACGTGGACCCTGAGAGAGCCGTCGATCCCGGCCTCGTCTACGACATAACAGCCGTCGATTACTTGAATTTTCTTTGCGCATCGAATTACACTCGTCTAGAAATAAGGCAAATTGCTAGAAAAAGATTTTACTGCAGTAAAAAACAGCAGAAGCCGTGGGATATAAATTATCCCGCGATCTCGGTTGATTTTGAGGCGGCGGCGCGCGGTAATCTTGAGGTTGTGGTTGCTAGAACGGCGACGCATGTTGGTGACGGCGCAGCCAGGTACGCGGCGGCGGTGACGAATCCGAAAGGAGTGAGTGTGACGGTGACGCCGTCGGTGATGAGATTTACGGCGAAGGGTGAGAAGAGGACTTACAGGGTGAGGATAAAGGCGGAGAAGCTGACTGTGAGGCCGGGGAATACGGTGACGGAGGCGGGGAAGGTAGTTTGGTCGGATGGGCGGCGGCAGGTGGTGTCGCCGGTGGTGGTGATGTGGAAGCATGGGTATTGACGGCCGGCGGGTAAATGTGGTGGTGCAATTATGCATGAGATTCTCCACGGTTAATTATATGGAGTTTGCAAAACCATGTTGACTTGTATGGTGAAGAAGATAAATTGGGTGTACTGATTAATAGTTATATGAAATGAGAAAGAATATGGCATTTGAATAATTATTTGAGTCGTACAAAAAATTAGTTGTATATATTGCCAACCTCCTCTTTCGATTTATAGGCCAAAAAATCTTAGTATAATTTTTCTTTTTAGGATAAGAATCTAATTTTGTTTTTAGGGAAAGAATCTAAATTGTTAGTAGGATTGATGTTGCGAAGATTAAAGTTTTTCAACAAACTCTTGACTTAAAATGGTCTAGTAAATGAAATAAAAATTTCCATCAACAAAATAATAATTATTATTAAACCTTTAAAGTACCTATCTACCCATCTTTACTAATAAGTTAATGTAAACCTAATCTTTTTACCAATGAAATCATTTTATAAATTTGTCCCACTTCGTGAAAATGATTGGTGACATTTCAAGTTAGATGAATATAATGGATAAATCAATCAATATTTAATATTTCCATCGTAGAAAGGAGTAAATATTCACTCTGCACAATTTTTGTTACATAAAGTTCTTAAACTATTGTTTTAACATATGATGTAATTTGCGAGATAATTAATTCCAATTTTAATCTTTGGGAACGAATTGCCCTTCGGCCCGTTTGGTTGACAATGATTCTACTCCAGAACGTATTTTGATTCTTAATTATTAAATTCTCGTGTTTGGTACAACAAGGAAAATAATCTGATTCCAAAAATTAAATTCTTATGTTTGGTTTAAATTTTTAAAAAGTAAGGAAAGTAATCAAAATACACAAAATATGGAAAGTAGGTATTCTAGCATTCTTATTCCCTAATAAAACATAGGTATTCTTTTTCCATGATTCGAGGACAGCGCCGTGCCCTTCCGTTCGCTTCTCGCCTTTGATAGTCAGTCGCCGCTTCACCATTCACTGTGACCTCCTGCCATCGTCGCACCACATGGTGGCTGCCGTCTGTGAATCAAAATAAATTTGAAGGAATTTATTTTCCTTTGTTATGGTGGCGCGCCTTCACTCCATCCCCAAGGCCGAGCCCAATTTATGCTATAATCTGGTGAATTTATGCTAGAAACTTGTAATTTCAATTTTGTTTTTCTTTAGAATCCGTGAAAATAAATTGGTATTTGCATTTTGGCGAGCATTTGACTCTTTGTGGTTGTGTTTGGTGTGAAAACAAAAGTGATGAAATGAATTGTTCTCAATTTTTCAGTTAGTTTTGGTTGATTTGAATCTTGACGAATGTTTACTGAAGAATGTTGTTGGAAATGTTTTTTTTGGGATGAACAAAAAACGAACGACAATTGGGATTATAGAATTTGGGAGGTGAAATTTGGCTTCTATTTAAAATGTTGAATCAGTTTGTGTCATTTCCAAACGCAGGATAAGAAAATTTTTAGGATTAATTTTCCTCAGAATTATATTCCGTGGATTTATATTTTCTGAAAACTTTTTATTTTTCTCAGAATTATTCCACGAAATGACATTCATTTAGAACTTTACTTTCCTGCCAATCAAACGAGCCCTTTAGGTTTTGTTGGGAACAATTATCCCCCCATGATGTTTTATTGGAAGTATAATTATTTATCACAAAAACTAGTGTGAGACGATCTATGAGATGGGAGAAAGATATTTATCCAAATCTGTCATTGAATATTAGTTTAGATTCATACTTCAACCCATCTCATCGTGAGACCATCTCACGCTCGAGCCATTCTCAATAAACTGATAAGCGTATAAATAAACTGAATTAAGGACGAAAAGTAACTAATGAAAACAGCTTTAAGTTGCATAACACTAATGTTCAAAATAAAGCTTTTAACCCAGTCTCAAATATAATCAAATGTTGAGCTAAAGTGAAAATCACAACAAAACTGAGGCAGCAAAAAATGGTACACTTAGAAAAGTGAGGTTCCTTTGCCCTTCTTATCTCCACCGATTTCAAAGTGCTTGCACCTCTGCAAAAGAGAAAATTAACCAGTTTTAAGCACAAAGAAGTGAAACAGTCGTCAAGAAAATGCAAGAACAAGACACCAACCTTAATTGGGTGCTGGGAAACATGTTTGCAACCTTGGCATTGCAACCTCAGCACGATTTTCTTAGTGGTTTTTGCCTAAACATAATCAAACATAGCTTCTGAGTCAGTTTGTAAAAACTAATAAAGCAATACTGGCTTCTAATGACAGCTACCAAAAAATTATAGCAAATTTGATAATACCAACTCCATGAGTACCATTTCTGATTCATTTGCTTACCTTTTTGTGGAAAACGGGCTTCGTCTGGCCACCATAACCCGACTGCTTGCGATCATAACGACGCTTCCCCTGAGCAGCTAAGCTATCCTTTCCCTTCTTGTACTGGGTGACCTTGTGCAAGGTGTGCTTTTTGCACTCCTTCGACTTGCAGTAAGTCTTCTTTGTCTTTGGAACGTTCACCTGCCAACACGAACCAATAAATAAACTAGTTATGATACAAGCACATCAACGAGAAACTGATTACATTGTTTATAAACTAAAATCTAACAAACCACAACCATGACCCATGTTGAAACTTTAATCTAATTCTCTAACAACGGTACCCCAATCGAAACCATCAGAACTCCAGTAAATCAAACCGCCGTAGTTCTACAACAAACAGCAATTGCACTAAATTCTTCTGACAAATTAACCAAAATTACAAGAACTGCTGAATATCCACTTAAAGAGCTCAACACGATGTAATAACTCTTCGATTCTAACTAGTTAACAAATAAATTTGTGCTCATTCACTAAAACATTATTGGTACAAGAATACACACATGCTGGGAGAGTGCAAATAAAGATGGCAAGTAAAATCAATCTATCGCCTCAATTCTAACTGTCATTACAAACTATCAGAGTAAATTGCTTTAATTTATCAAATATATTAGGAAAAATCAACCTCATTTCCATTCGAAACATAGCTCAAATTATTTAACCCAAAAAAAAAAGACTCGATAACATAATAGGGGTTTGTGAATCAGAAAACCGATAGACAAACATATATCAAATACCTACAGCTCAATTTATTCAATTCAGATTTCATTTGCCCCAAATCAAACAACACTAACAAACGATTTCCGCAGAGCTCATCATTATTTCTCACAGTATCATCAAAATTTCACCACTGTCAGCACTGAACACGCAGAATTATGGCGAAGTAGAGAGAGAGATTACCATTGTACGTCGGGGCAGAAAAATGCACTGGAAACTGGAATCGATTTCCTGCAAAAATGACCGACTGAAACCCTAATTATCGCAATATGGGTGACGGATAGCAAGGGTTTGTAATGGGCCGGCATTTAAAAATTGGGTCTTATAACCTAATAAATGGGCTAACAAATTACTTGATTTTTGGTGAGATTATAATCAATTTATATTATTTTTTCCATATAGTTTTTTTTTTGAAGAGAAAATGTCCATATAATTCCTAATTCCTAATACAGTATAACCTATTTAAATTAATATTTGATAAATTAATAATATCTTTAAGATAATAATTTTTTCCGAACCCGACTGTAATACTATCCTATAAATTTCAACTCAATAAATTAATAACCTTTAAAAGATAATAATTTTTTCTGGTCCCGACTGTATTAATTTATGGAGGTTTTCAAAGTCTAACAATAAGAATAAGAGCCGCACTCCCATACGACCGGTCCTATGTGAGACTGGATCCGGGTTGACCGGACCGGGTCAATCGGGTCAAAATGTTGACTTTCAATTTTTTTTTTAAATTTGATTTTTTCAAAAAAAAAATCTTCTCCACCTTCAGCTCCGATTTTAATTTATAAATAATGACTCGCTCCGAGGCCTTCTCGGCTCCCCTCGCTCGACTCTTTAAACAAAAATTAATTAAAAAACTAAAAAAAAGAATAAAAAAATTGAAAAATAAGAATTAAAAAAAACTGAAAAAAAGAATAAAAAAAACTGGAAAAATATAATAAAAAAATCAGAAAAAAATTAAAAATAAAAAAAAGTCAATTTTAAAAAAAAAGAAGTTTGGCGCGTGGACGCGCCTGGAATGACGTGTGTGATGCACGCGCCCGACTTAAGGGTCGATATGTAGCGCGTGTGATGCTTGGACCGGTCTTATGCAAGTTTTTGCGTAAGAATAAAGTTGAGCACATATGTGTACATCCAAAGTTTTCATGTTCACACTGTCTTGTTTGATTTATTTATCCTTATCCTAATACTTATCACAGTCGATCCATTTTTTTCATATCAAACTGAATCTCAATATATCTAAATACAATGTGATAGTAGCCAACCGCAAGATTAGCCGATTCAAGAAATATCAAGAAGATGAGAGAACATAAGTTTTGAACCCTGTGTATTTAAAGGAGGAGAAAACTCCCATGAGTTCCAATGGAACATCATGGTAATTAAGAGTCTTTCACAAGTAGTTTATCAAGGAGTTCAAATGCAGGCAATAGCTTTCTCTCTCTACAGATCAAATCAATCAGAGTACTCCATGTAAGAGGATCTGGCTTAAACCCCATCTCGACCAATCCAAACGACGACCTAACAGCATCATTCACCATTCCCGCCTTACAAAGACTAACTAATAACTCATTTGACGTGCCAAAATGGGGCACAAAACCCCTATGCAGCATCAGAATTAACAGCTCGGCCGCCTTCTCCAGTTCACCTTCTTTCAACAAAGAATTCAACACAATCCTATAACTAGCCTTGTTAAGATAAACACCGTCATTGGGAAGTCTGTCGAGCATGTTAAGAGCCTCGTAATATCTGTGTTCCCTGCACAATCCACCAAGAATAACATTAAATGTTACCTCATCTGCCTTGCATTCGTTTTCTTTCATCTCCTTTAGCAGCTCAATTGCTTCGTTCGTTCTGCAAGACCTACACAACCAATTAATTAAAGTGGTGTAAACAACAGTATCGGGACTCAGCCCAGCAGCTTTCATCTCCTCCAACACTTGCTTTGCTTCTTCGAGTTTTCCATCCTTACAAAGCCCATTCATTAAGGATGAGTAATTGAATATATTGGGATGGCATCCATTCTTCTTCATAAATTTCATTATTTTCTTGGCTCCATCAGTTTTTCCCCCACGACAAAATCCATTGATTAAAGCATTGTAAGTCAATGCATCTGGCAATATCCGACGCTCAGACACCATTTCCTCGAATAACTTGATTGCATCTTCTAATCTGCCATTTGCACAAAGACCATCAATCACAGTTGAGTAGGTTATCAAGTTTGGTATAGATTCTTCAGACTTCTTCATCTCTTCCATCACTTGAAAAGCAGATTCTATGTCTCCTTTCTTACAATGATGTTTGACCAAAATATTGAAGATACATGAGTTTAGCTCCAAGTTAAAATCTTTTCGAGTACTCAGGAGAAATTTCCTTGCCAAATCAGTTTCATTTGCATCAACCAGAAAATTAAGACACGTACTGATGGCTTTCATGGAGGGGTTTGAACGTACGATGGGGAGAATAGAGTAAAACATTTCAAGCACCCTCTCATGCTTGGATGCTTTAGAGAAATGCTTCATGAGATTAAGGAATATACCTTCATGGAATTTACAGGTCTCATAGGTCATCCGATGAAGAACAGCATCAAGGGCCTGATATTTCTTGCACTGAGCGAGCTTATGAAGAATCATCGCATAAGTGGAATTGTTGTGCTCAAAACCCCTCTGTGCTGATACTTTATTAAAAATTTCTAACGCATTCTCTGGATTTTTCTCACTTTTTATCAAGTTGACTGCGGACTCATGGGAAATGTATTTGCTTCTCCTAGGAAGTACTGTTTGAGTAGCTGTGGTTTCAGCTGGTGTATCTACTCTGTCTTGGGTGACCTTCTGGTTTCGGAGAGGAGAGATGAACTGAGCTGAAGATGACAATGACTCGACAGATAATAAGTGTCGGCTGTTGTTGGAAACAACTTTCATTGTATCCACATAAATCAATTGATCTCCTACATTATCATCTTATCAACTACCTGCAAGCAAGTTGTTCGATAACAAAGAAATGAGATGATGAGGAACGATCGGAATTGATAAATGAACACACGAAAGGCGTTACAAACATGAAATGACAAGCACTGATAAGTACAAACATCATAACATGAACAGGAACAAAATCATTAACTTCAGGCTTCAGGGAGAGTATGTGATTAAGTTTATCTTAAAAAATCTTATTAGCTACCATAAAGTTTTTCTACAACTACGTTAGAAAGGGCCAAAATTACGAGGCGTCAAGATCTTAAAAAGAGATTTTGATTTTCTTAATTTTGTATAACAATACATAAGACAACATTATCTTATTGTGGAAGTTCAAAAGATCACTTTTTTCCGTTTAACATCTCATAAACACCATAGACACTCTCTTGCACATGCTCAACTCAATCAAACACCCTCTATCTCTCTCTATCGATCAATATTTTACATGAGGCGTTTAAGGAGTTAATAAATGCAAGCACAATACCAGCAGCCACTAATTATTCTGAAACAAAAGGTAAGAAATTCCCAAATTCACACCAGCTATCGAGTTACATTACATCACAATTAGTTCACAAAAGCCAAAGAAATTTGAACATAAATGAAAATAACACAAACACTAGATAACTTACAAGTCTACGTTCGTACAGATGGCAACACGACACCTTCCTACATTGGTCAAAAGAGGATTGGGTTCCAGTTGAGAGTTTTTGCCCTTCAGATTATCCCGATTTATGAATGATGAATCGATGAAAGAAAAGGAAATAATAGTCGCAGAGTTAATCAAGTGAGACAAAAATCAAAATGGATTACAGAAGCTGCTCATGAAATTCACGAAATAAGGAAAAAAAGCATGAAAAGAAATAGTCGAAAATGAAATACGGAACAACAAAACGGAAGCGGTGAAAGAAAAGGGAAAATTGCACTAGGGGAGAGAGAGAGGAACCATCAGAACTCCAGTAAATCAAACCGCCGTAGTTCTACAACAAACAGCAATTGCACTCAATTCTTCTGACAAATTAACCAAAATTACAAGAACTGCTGAATATCCACTTAAAGAGCTCAACACGATTTAATAACTCTTCAATTCTAACTAGTTAACAAATAAATTTGTGCTCATTCACTAAAACATTATAGGTACAAGAATACACACATGCTGGGAGAGTGCAAATAAAGATGGCAAGTAAAATCAATCTATCGCCTCAGTTCTAACTGTCATTACAAATTATCAGAGTAAATTGCTTTAATTTATCAAATATATTAGGAAAAATCAACCTCATTTCCATTCGAAACATAGCTCAAATTATTTAACCAAAAAAAAAAAAAGACTCGATAACATAATAGGGGTTTGTGAATCAGAAAACCGATAGACAAACATATATCAAATACCTACAGCTCAATTTATTCAATTCAGATTTCATTTGCCCCAAATCAAACAACACTAACAAACGATTTCCGCAGAGCTCATCATTATTTCTCACACTATCATCAAAATTTCACCACTGTCAGCACTGAACACGCAGAATTATGGCGAAGTAGAGAGAGAGATTACCATTGTACGTCGGGGCAGAAAAATGCACTGGAATCTGGAATAAACCAGTTTATATTTGTTCCTTATAGTAGTTCTTAACAATAAGAATAAAGTTCAGCACATATAATACTTTTGGACTTTTGTTTAAATTTAAAAGAGTTATGTGTATCGCAATATAGCTACTAGGTAGGGGTGAGCACGGTTCGGTTAATCGACCGTTTGCCACAAAAAAAAAAACTATCATACGATTTTTAATCGGTTCGATTAACCACTAAAATGTAGAAAATAAAAACTAAAAACCACAATAACGGTTAACCTAAAAATTGGTTCGGTTAATCATTATTCAACGGTTAACCATTAGAAAGAAAACTTTCAATTTTTTTATAATTCATAGCATCAAAAACAAAAATCCATATCTTAAAATGTGAATACGAAATATTCATTTAAAGAATTATAAATAATAAATTGAACACTCTCATATTTTCAAGTCAAAGTTGTAAAATCAAGTTAGTTAATATTATAATTTATAATATATAATTAGTTGGTATAATAATTTTATAACATATAATTAGTAAAATTATAATTTTAAATGAGTTTCGGTTCGGTTCGGTTAACCGTCGGTTTTTATATATAAAAATAAAAACATAACCGTTATCTTCGATTTTTTAAAATTAGAAAAATAAATCGAACCATCAGTTCGATTAACCATTTTTTTGGAACGGTTTCGGTACGATATGTCGGTCGGTTCGATTTTTCGGTTTGTTTTGCCCACCCCTACTAGCTAGTATCACTCTCGAACAAATTCCTCACAAGTCATTCTTCAGAATAAATTACTAGTGATAATGTTCAACATTATTCTATCCCCTAAAATATGAGTATAATTTTTTTTTTCAATTGTTGTAGTAGTGGGCTCGTGGCCCAAAAAGTATTGGTAAGCCCACGTAGAAAAAGCCCATAACATAAACCCTAGGTCGAGAAAGATTAAGCGCCGTATAAAGTCTTATCATCATCGCAGCACAGTTCATTTGCCATTCTCACACCCACCACCACCGGGGAGAGAGAGGAGAGAGAGAGAGAGAGAGAGAGGAGAGACATGGTGTCGCTTAAGCTGCAGAAGCGGCTCGCCGCCAGCGTATTGAAGTGCGGCAAGGGCAAGGTTTGGCTTGACCCTAATGAGTGCAACGAAATCTCCATGGCCAACTCTCGTACGTTCTACTTTCTACTCTTCGGTCGCCTAAATGAGTTATAATATCGTTTTACTGGTTTCCGGAATCGTGCTCTGAGATCTGATTTGTTTGATTCGGTTGATTATGCTCTGTATTTTGTTTGATTATTTTAAATTTCAGATTTATATGTGCTAGGAGAAGACTGTTTAGGACTTTGTTGAGATTTTGTATGTGATTCAGAAGACATGATTCTGCTGAAATTTTGTGGAAATATTGGATAACTTAAAAATATCAATTGAATTATAATCTTGCATATACTTGGTGATGGAAACGATACTGTTAAGATGGGTTCGTTTTTAGCTTACAGTTACTGTTGGTTAAGCTTCTCTCACTTAATTTCGATAGATGTTAAGCGGAGAACTTGTGAAAAATGTAATTTCCATGAAATTGTCTGATGAATGACTTACTGCTGTTCAGAACATCTATTAAGAGACTACTTATTTGAAATTAAGTTGCAGAATTTATAAATGCTATAAATATTGGAAGGATTGATAGTTATGGAAAGTAGTCAGTTTTAGGGATTGAAGGTCAGCAAGGAATGCTACTGCTATGGTTGTATTAGTATAAGTCTTTTATCTTAACTTCGTATCACTTTATTAGTGCTGCACTCTTGGTACTAGGCAGTCGATTCTTATTTTGTTTTTTGGAATCAGTGTCTTGTTGTCATATTTATATCATGGATATTTGCTTGGGTGCAGGACAAAATATTAGGAAATTGGTCAAGGATGGTTTCATCATCAGGAAGCCAACAAAGATCCACTCACGCTCCCGTGCCCGCCGGATGAAGGAGGCCAAGAGAAAGGGACGTCACTCAGGATACGGTATAGTTTTGCTCATTATTTGTATCGTCGTTTTATTGTTAGAATATTTCGGAATGCCTTATGCCTTTTTAATTGACAAATGATCCAAGTGTTTTATGATATTAGTGTTTTGTTGCTCATTTCTAAGTGGTAATTTGTTTATTCATTTGTCATATCTGAATTGTTCCAGGTAAGCGCAAGGGTACCAGGGAAGCAAGGTTGCCCACTAAGATTCTGTGGATGCGGAGGTTGAGGGTGCTGAGGCGCTTGCTCCGCAAGTACCGAGAGGCGAAGAAGATTGACAAACACATGTACCATGACATGTACATGAAGGTCAAGGGTAACGTGTTTAAGAACAAGCGTGTGTTGATGGAGAGTATTCACAAGTCCAAGGCTGAGAAGGCTCGGGAGAAGACCTTATCTGACCAGTTTGAGGCCAAGAGAGCAAAGAACAAGGCTAGCAGGGAAAGAAAGTTTGCTAGGAGAGAAGAACGACTTGCTCAGGTATAACACCAAAAAAATCTGGTCACCAATCTGAATCATGCATTGATCTTATAATTAATAATCCTGGATAATGTTGTATAAGATTTAATTTGGCCAATTTTGATGTTGCTGAAATGGGAATCCATATAATTTCAAAAAATGCTTTATTGTCTTGTGTATATTTCCATGACAGAAAAATTAAAATATTTACTTTTTTATTGATTGCTAACTGGAATTTTCGATTGTATAACAAATATAGGGACCGGGAGAGAAGGTAGCCCCACCTGCAGCAGCTGCTCCTGCACCGACACCCCAGCCAGAACAGTAAGTGTACTTCAATTGCTCTGCAAAAACAATTGATTGCTAGCTCAATACGAATGATCTGATATTTGTTGCATGTTGTAGGGCAACTAAGAAGGCAAAGAAGTGAGATCCTCGACTAATTTCAGCAACTGGTGCTTCCTTGTCATGTTTATGGTTTCGTTAGAACTGTACCCCCAGTTTTTTGATCTCTTGCTTTTGAGTTGTCATTATGATATAACTATGTTGTTTAGTGAACGGAGTATTGAAATTATACCCCTCTATTTTGATTATAATATGTTCCATACTTCCATTAGTTGATTTATGTTTGAATTCTTATCAGTTTGTGTGAGTTTTTCCCTCTTTATCTTTTGTCTGTGCGACTTTATTTTATTGTTGGTTTATCTTGGCTCTCGTTTTGAATTGTCGTGTTCTTGGATTTGTTTTTGCTTAAATGCGACTTGTTAGATTTCTCTTCCTAACTTGTTTGATTTCTTCACTTTAATATGTTTCGATTACCTAATACTGCTTTTGTCTCAATAGTAAGGTTATTTTCTTTTCGCCTGTTTTAAAGAAAGGTTTCAGTTTAAAAAATAGAAATTATTTACTCTTCAAAGGGTTGAGATCTAACAATTTTTATTTTTTTTATTCTTGTTTGTACTTAAAATAAGGAGACTTAGGAGACTTTGCTATTGGATCGAGGTGTATATTTTCGTCTTTTTGATAAGCAAAAAATACGGTCAGTTAGAATAAACTTAATTCGTTCTTTTTTGTAAAATGATGCTTTTGGTTATGAATAGAAGTATAGAACATCTATTCAAAATTAAACTAAATTCGATTCAATTTTGTCAGAATCGGCATTTAAGTAATATATAGTAATTCTATTTATTTCTGTTTTCGACGTGCATAAATATTAAATATCTTCCCCCTCTAAATTTGTTACAGC
Organism: Agastache rugosa; assembly: GCA_031470985.1. Lineage (NCBI taxonomy): Eukaryota > Viridiplantae > Streptophyta > Magnoliopsida > Lamiales > Lamiaceae > Agastache > Agastache rugosa. The sequence continues at coordinate 414,059 of CM062609.1, forward strand.
CTCAACTCCTTAACTTCCAAATCTATTGTATAAATTCATTCCGTGATGTACAGTTTACATCTGCCGACTGCAGAATTTTCACGAGTTCTCATCTTGGATTTCCACATCTACTACTTTTGGTTGCATGATCTTGTTGATTTATGGCAACTTTATGCCAATCACGTATTTCACACAATACCTCCTTTTTCTTTGCACTACCTAAATAAGACTTCTAGTCTCATAATGTGCCGATGACACCGTCACTCCGGCGTCGTCGTTCCGGCCGTAGTCGAAGAAGGCGTTGTCCACTCTTTGATTAGCGCTGTCTGCGATTGCAGTCATGCCAGCTTCATTTGTTTTATCGCATTTGGCAAGTCTGACTACGAATGTCACCGTGCTGCCATGCCCCAACCCCTCGCTTTCGATCCACACATGACCTCCCATGAGGTTCACAAACCTGAATTTTAGATTTATAAATTTAAATATACAAAATTACCAAATCATGTGTTCTACAACATTGCAAGTTCGAAATTTGTACCTTTTGCAAATGGGAAGGCCGAGGCCTGTACAGTCTCGATTCCGGCTTGATGAATTTCGTGACTCGGCAAACTTGGTGAAGAGACGTGGGATGTCATTTGGGCTTATGCCACACCCAGAATCTCTCACCTAAGAGAGAGAGAGAGAGGGAGGGAGGGAGAATTTGATATATATGATTATGACATTCAAGAAATGAGAAATTGGAGAAGGGGGTTCATTCAGACCTGCACTCGCAAGTAGAATTGGATGTCAGTTGATGATGGATATATTTCTGAAGGTTGCCAGCCTCTAATGTTTTCTGGCTTCGCAACAGAAGCCTCGATTGCGATATAACCTTCCTTGGTGAACTTAACAGCGTTACCAACTACGATCAGTATGATTTGCATCAGTCGTTTTTCATCGCCAGTAACATAGACAGGAATATCAGGAGCTAATTTCATAGTTAGGGACAGTTTCTTCACGGATGCAATAGGCCCTATCAAGTCCACAACCTGTGGTTGAACAACTGTTGTGAATCAATATGCATTGTTCGTTCTTATGTTCGAACTTTGAATCGAAGAGGGACTTGCAGGACGAAGTTGAGAGAGAGAGAGAGAGGTTACCTCTCCAAAAGCTGCCCGTAGGTTGAATTTTTCAGCTTCTAAGTGAAGGCTGCCATCTTCGAGTCTTGAGAGGTCTAAGACGTCGTTGATGAGCGTTGCTAGTATGTTGCTACTCTTGAGTACGGTCTCTATCATGGCTCTTTGGTCTGGAGCTAGCTCAGCTTCTAAGAGCATTGAACATAGAGATAAGATAGCATGCATTGGCGTCCTCATCTCGTGATTCATTACAGCCAGGAAGTCGTTCCTAGCACGGATAGCCAGCTCTGCTTCTTGTCGTGCTAAATCCAGAGCTACATTCTGCTGCACGAGCTGATCATGGGACCTCATGGATTCCTCCAAAATTGCAGCATGAGAGAGAGCTACTGCCACCTAAGCATTACATATTGAATCAAAAAAATGGGCACAAACCAAAACATGCTACTTAAGTACTCTTGTTTGACATGGTCCAATCATAAGATAACTGACTGAACAATCTAAAAGAAAACATATAAAACTTTTCTTCATGATACACACACACTTCATAGATGGAAAAAGAAATCAAACTAACCTGATCAACAACAACTTCCACAAGTTCAAGCTCATGCACGCGCCATTGTCTTATGCCTTTTAGAACAAGAACCATCACAGCATAGCTTTTAGCTGACATTTCAGGCCAGTTGTTAATATGGAAATTTGAGAGGTCTAAGAGTGGTACACGCACAGCAACAGCTTCAGGAGACATATATCTACCAGGAGGAGGCTTAATATTTGCCAGTGGACATGTGTGCGGAACATGGATTGCTTCAGCCCGACTAAAGACTTCATTGACAATTGGAAGAGTAGTAGACACAGTGGAACCAACTGGTATCAAATTGCTCAGAGTATGGGATAATTGCAAATTCAAGCCTCGTTGAGATGGCATCCAAAGTGCACATTCTTCCAAATCTAAGGTCCTTCCCAGCTCAACAAGAGTAGTTCTCAGTATAGTGTGTCTGTCAAGTGTGCTTCTGATCTCGTGAGTTAGCATCCGGACATGCCTGCTAGTTTCTTCTTGTTTGATGATAAGTCCCATTTCTCTATCTAATTCTTCGGCCTTGTGTTTCAGAAAGGACTCCCTATTTTTTACGCTAAGCAGATCAGGAATAATATGGACGAGCATTAATGCTGTCACACATGATACAGCAGCAGTAGAAACTTTTGCTATGGTCATTACCACTGCAACAGTTTTCGAATGAAGAGTGAATGTCCACAAATTGATTAGATGAGTTGCTCCGCAAAGAATGATGAAAGCACCAAACTGTATTAGCACCCATCTATATGGAAAGAATGAAGATCGATGAACAAAATAGATAAGCTCTAGAGGAATGGAGAAGTATGCAACCGCAATAAGAAAATCTGATATATATTGATATTTCACCAATAGTCCATCATCTGGCCAGTGACTCTCGACACAGTCGCATGACTCCATTAGAGAAATCTGAAAAACAAAAGTAGAGTACATTTGTTTGAACAACATCATCATAAATGTACAATGTAGATAAATGAATTTGATTTCCTTGAAAAATTGGAGACTTTGCATTCACCGACATACCTAGAATTGATGTTTTCAGTAATAAAAGAACAAATCAACATGGTAGCTCGCTTATCAATAAACAAAATACCTTCCAAACTCATAATATACCGAGATTTCAATGGAAAGTACTAACGATTAGCATTTTTGTCTATGGATGACACCAATCAAGATCTGAAATTCTAAAGTTAGAAAATTTCGATTATCAAATAATTAAAAGTAGTTACTTATCAATGAATAAATAAACAATACCAAAAAGTTAGCTTATTATCCTATCATCCTTTGACGGAGAAGAACAAACTTCACACACACAAAACACACATAAGTATATTCAGAAGTTCAGAACACATATCATTCTTCACCCATACATTCACACGGCTTCATAAATACAAATCAAACTTCACAAAATTCAATTTTCAAGCCTTCCACATCAATTGCTCTCACTAAACACAGTTCCTAAACCAGTATTTCAGCACACATTATACATCAGCATGCTAGAGATGTCAGAGAGCTAAAATAAGCTCTAATTTTCCTCATCCATTGCTCCAAAATCAAACAAGGTAAGCACAACGACAAGATCTGATACATAAGTTCAACAAACAATACGCAAAACCTCGAATCATCAACACCTCCAGCACAGAAAAACCGAGATCACGCAGGAACAGATGCATTTCTCCAAAATTACAGTTACAATCCGCGAATCCACATTCAGAAACATTACCAAACCATTTTTTTTCTTCTAAATAAATTACCTGATCAACAAAATCACATTACGCGATCCTATAACTTCACTCCGCGGACTGATTCACTCGGAGAAAAATTGCGGAGTTTAATTTGGAGAGAAAAATGGTTGGATCGTTTTAGGTGAAGATAAAGAGGAGTGAGAGTTGAGAAGTCATCAAAAAGTGAAGTAAAGTGGAGGGAAAAAAAACATTTATAGCTTAAATTTGAGCTATCACGGGAGATGAAAATGACTCACAGAGCTCGGTTCAATGAACTTGCTTGAGCACACGTGTGAAGATTGCATTGGATCTATCCCCAACTGGCACGTGTGGGAGCTGCATTTTATTGGCTGGACAATATATGCGGCGCGAAAATAAATAATAAAGTATTATTGATGGACGCTGACAGTGAAGTGCAGACAATAATTGTAGTTGTTTTTTTTTTTAATTTAAATAGTTGTAGTTGGTTTAATTAATGCCCAATTTGTCTTCCACAATCAAATTAAAGAAAATAATTTTACTGCTGAAAGGGTATTAAATAACTAAATAAGTACTAGTATTTCCTTTTTATACTCTCTCCGTCTCATTTATATAGGCTTGTTTTCCTTTTTCGGATGTCCCAAATATAAAGCTTGTTTCTATAAAAAGTAATGTTTCTTAACTCATTTACTAATATATCCCTATTTAATTCTTTGATTGACTCATAAAATATGCATGGTCAAAGAATAAATAGGGGCATATTTGAAAGTTTACTATATAATTTACATTTCCAATAATTTTTCTTAATCCTTGTGAAAAGTCCAATAAGCCTATATAATTAGGACGGATGGAGTATTTATTAATTATCTTGTTGAAAATTCAACACAGACTCCAAGTACATCTCGTTATATCGATAGACTTGAAAATAACGATGACGAAATTACTAGAAGTTACTCCTTCCTTTTCCAAATAAGTATCTTGAGCTGAGAAATTCTATTATATATGTGCATGTACTACACTCACTTCTTACATGATAATATTTTAATAATATAATTAATTATTAAAATATTATCATGTGAGAGGTGGGTGTAGTACATGTACACCCCTAATAGAATTTTTTAGGACTGACAATTTTCGACACGACACGATAACCCTACACAAACCGACACAAAATTAATGAGTTTGAGTCAAGTCTTATTGGGTTCGGGTCCTTATCGGGTTGACCCAATAAGGACCTGAAAATTTCGGGTCGGATTCGGGTTGGGTTCGGATTATCCGATAAGATATTAAATTTTTTAATATTATATTTATTTAATTCATATCAAGCTTTTAAATTGATGACATATTTATTTTTCCTTCCAATTCATCAAAAGATATTAAATTTTTAATTTTATTTATTTTTCTCTCATTAAATTTTATTTTAAAATATTTTTTCTCTCATTAAATTTTTTAAATTTGGGTTCAGGTCATTGTCCTGTCGGGTCAACCCGAATTTTATTGTATCAATTTCGTGTTCATGTCGGGTTCGTGTCGTGCTCGGGTTTGAGTTCGGATTGAGCATATCCTTAACAGGTCGGGTTCGGGTTGGGTCTTAACAGATCAGGTCGAAATCATGTCGATCCGAACCCGACCCAACCCGACCCGATTGCCACCCCTAGAATTTCCCATCTTGGGCCATCACATTTAAATAGTGTGCAAAATGACTCTTTTTATCCATAATTATTGTATGAAAATTGAAAAAATAAAACTGTTGTCTTGACTAAAGAGATAAATATGGTAATTTGATATAATTTTTGCATAGAATTATGTGATAGGACACTTATTCGAAGACAATTTTTTACGGCTCGGAACACTTAATCGGGTAGAGGAAAAATATGCGCTTACTTTGGGTGGTCTTATTGTATTATATCTTGAAAGTTTGTTAAACATGACAATGATTCTTATTAATTTATTGAAGGATGGGCCATTTTTATTGGAAAAATGCGTTTGTTTGACTTCTGTCGTGCTCATATAATTTATTATGAAGTTGTCATCCTAAGATTCAAATATTTGATAACATCTTATTTTCCTTTTTCGTCCGTCTCATTAATAACTTCTCATTTCAAATAAGAAAATTAACTATTCAAAAATAATGGGACATCATCAATTCGTCCGTCTCATTGATAACGTCTCATTCCAAATAAGAAAATTAACTCTTCAAAAGCAATGAGACATCATAAATGGGACAGAGAGAGTATATATTTTGTTGTCTCTAACTAATTAATAATAAAAGACGTTTTAGACTAAATTCTTCTAAAAAATCAACAATAACTTCAATACAAGTCTGAAACTCAACTCTAGCTCGAAACAGAGGCGAATAAATGAGGATTCAAATTCGTAGAAATATAAAGTTAGCAAAACTCTTTTCAACATTAATAAAAATTATATCGAGACAAATTTAAAAAATTAAGCAGATCCCAGGAGCAAAAATAGTTGATTTATTATTCATCATGGAAAAACCTCTGAAATCTCATGCCTAACACTAAGAGTAGTTCTAAATGCAGAGTTATGGAGTACTTATTATGTCTCCGTTACAAATGGGGAGGCTTTCTCACAAAAAACTGCGTCGTTTCAAAAACCTCAAAAATAATAGTCTCTGTAGGTTACATTACAACCTCCTAAGATAGTCGTTTTCCAAACTCTATCAGGATCTCCTTTCAAGATATATATGTTGCCAGATCGATTTAGTCTGACGGGCCAATCATCTTTTCTGGGACGACGAGGGTATCAAATTCTTCGGAAGTAAGCACCCCAAGCTTCAATGCAGCTTCCTGCACAGTCAAAACCTCAATATAAGCATATCATTGTTCACAAGTTAATCCTTTTCTTTTTTAAACAAATTAATATTGGAATTTACAGAATGTGAAAAGAATAACCAGTGAAAAGAATGATATATCTAGATAGTGTGATCTTTTTTTCATTTTTTGGGGATAGCTGATCATGTATAGTGTTGTGTGGCGAATACGACACAAAAAAAAACATGAAGGGATGATGAAAACGAAGGGCAATAAGAAGAGTCTCTAACCTTCAAAGTACTTCCCTCCTTGTGAGCTGTCTTGGCAACCAATGCAGCATTGTCGTAGCCAATTTTCTAGAACATATAGCAGAGTTCAGTTATGAGAAGCATGATCAAGCAGGGAGTACATAAAGACAATTGAAATACTTCAATCTAAAGACTTACCGGATTCAAAGAAGTAACGAGCATGAGGGACTGTAATATCATAACAATGCAACATGTCACAATTAGACAAAGGGTGTTTCAAATATATCAAATCCATGTGAATCATATGTGTGGTAGAGACAGACCTCATGCAACAACTTATGAATATTTTCTCGGTTGGCTTGGATTCCCCTGACACAGTTCTTTTCAAAGGAAGCAGAGGCATCCCCAAGCAATCTCACCGACTAACCAACAAATGAGAATAAAGGATAAGTTAATTCTCTCAAAGCAACAATATTTGCGTCTCTGTCTATTTCTATTTAAGGCATCAGCATACACGCATAAATATACATGAAATTCTAATAAATAATAGCACCAAACCAAAAGGAAGCATAGTTTCCCAGAAAAATAGAGCAGAGGCGATAGAGAAAATGGCAACAGGAGATGTGAAATAAAGGGGGTAAGTGATCTGCTCCTTTTCTAGCATAATTGAAATTCTATTTACTTAACCAGAGACGGGCTATCTTATTATTACTATTAGCTATGAGAAGAAATAACGTAGAATTGGAGCGACGATCATGTAGTAGAGTACAGGTAAATGACAGGCTGAAGTACATCCAAGATGTCTATGAATGACTTGACTAATAGTGGAACATACATGTAATAAGTTGCTGGCAATGACAGGCTTAAATACATTCAGCTCGAAATGGCCATTGGATCCCCCCACTGTAATTGCGACATGATTGCCCATAACCTGGAAAAAAATAGCATCAGTAAACTATCTTACTCGAAAATTACTTCTTTATCCTCATTGTAGATATCATTACCTGAGCGCAAACCATCGTGATGGCCTCACACTGTGTAGGGTTCACCTTCCCCTGAAATGTAAGATGATTTGAGTAGCACACAGTTAGTAGTAGTCACAATATAATTAACCTTAATTGTTTCCAATAAATAAGATGAGGAAACACATTACCGGCATTATACTGCTGCCAGGTTCATTTTCAGGGAGAATGAGTTCTCCCAGACCACAACGTGGACCACTGCATATAAGGGAGAATGTGAGAACTAAACTAAAAAGCAAAGAACCTTAAGTATAGGAGAAACTCCTCGAGATCTCATTTACCTTCCTAAGAAACGTATGTCATTTGCTATCTTCATGAGAGAAGTAGCAACGGTATTTAGTGAACCACTTGATTCAACAAAAGCATCATGTGCAGCCTATTAAAATAAATACAGAAAGAAAATTCTCTCAGAAAAGTATTGCGGAGACGCACAATTTAAATCTATACTCAGGTACAATTCAGTAAGAAAACTTGCTCGGGACACATAGCTATAGAAGCCAATAACCCAGAGAAATAAGGTTCCAGAGCCACAATGACCACAAGAAAAACTTCAGAGAGAAATTTACCAGAGCCTCAAATTTGTTTTCAGCCGTCACAAACGGCAAGTTAGTCTCCTCAGCAACTGCTTCAGCAATCTTTACATCAAACCTGGCACCAGAAAATTTCTTTTATTAGAAAAACATAAGAGAACTTCTTAAATCTTAGTGCCACAACACAAAGATTAAGAAAAGAGCATTTGGTATTTGAAGAATTCAGCAGGTAAGAGGTAAAAAACAACAAAAATAACTTTAATACTTCACTTCTTACCCTTTCTTGGTGTTTAAACCAGTTCCTACAGCAGTGCCTCCCTGTGCTAGCTGTACATATTTTCCAACTTTTTAGGACCAGAGAGAGAAGCTATTTGAAAAACCCGAATACAAGGTCATTGAAGTGATCAGTTAACCTGATAGATGCGTGGGAGGGTGCATAAGACTCTATCAATTCCATACTTCACCTGCAACCACAGACAAAATGTATGGTTTATAGCAATCATTTCGCCGGCCCTAAGAATTAGACTGAAATAAATTCACCACACCACCACAACAATAAATCTCAGAAAAGGTATCAGAAAACCTTACTTGTGTGGTATAGCCACTAAACTCTTGTCCAAGTGTCAAAGGAGTAGCATCTTGCGTGTGTGTCCGGCCAATTTTAACAATGTCATTGAACTCAACAGACTGAGACACATTTGAAATAACAAGTTATTGTATTAACGCAATCCAAGAATGTGCAAAATGTAGAAAATGATATCATTAAAGAAAGCCAAGACGTAATAACATTTATTAACATAAACCACATAACCTACTATCAGGAGAATGGATCAAAAGAACCCAATGCAAATAATTGATAAGCAAAAACATTCACCTGGAAAAACTCGACCTCGGATAAGATTAATTACAAAAAACATTTACAAACTTTCGGCAAATTCTCAATTGCAATACTAAAAATTTCAATTGAATCTACCGAATGTCATAAAAAATTTAAGCCATGACTGCTGAAGTGGAGCCTGAAACTTGTGTTTTTCTTTCAACTGCGCCAAATCATATTTGATGTTGAAAATCACTACTAGAAAAATGAAAAAGATAAAGTCATAAAACTAATAACTATTATAAGATCCCAGTTACAGAGATAGGGAGACAGCAATTAATATATAAATATATATATATGGGAGAGAGAGAGAGAGAGAGAGAGAGAAGATTTGGGTAGGGGGGATGAAGGCAGGCAAGAGGAGAACTCCTGAAGTACAAGAAAGAGAAATAGAGAGCCAGAGAAAATGAAGATGGAGGAGGCAAGAGAAAGAGGAAAAAGAGTGAAGAGAGCGCAAATTCAGAAGGCAGTCATGGGCTAAAATTGGTGAATTCAACTGAAAATCGACCTAAAGTTCATCAATTGTTCAGTAATTAAACACACAATTTTGACAGAAAACAATGCAATAGGATCATATATAAATGAAAAATGCATTACATTCCCCAGAACTTAATAAACCTTGTACAAAGAAAAACAAATCATAAGGGGATAAAAGGAACAGAGTCCAGAATCATAGAAGGTAGCAAAACCTTTGCATGTAGTGTTGTGTGTAACTGTTTCAATTTTGGTATTAATCTTGAATTGATCTCCGTTGCAGCAGCAATATGCATTACCTATGCGTAAGACGAGCGAAAAACCAAATTAACATTTGAAGTTCTCGTAACTATGACAAAATAAAATAAGAGGATGGTCTTAAAGCTTACTGTTGGAAATGTGTCGTTAGAAGATTGTGACCTGTTCACATGGTCATTTGGATGAACAAACTTTCCACCACGCTTGTGGCCGAGAATTTCAGCTGCTCTATTAGCAATAACCTGATAAAATGAACATCATCAATCTCAATAGATAAGCAACTGTACCTGCAACTCTGCACTGAACAGTGTGCCCATATATAGACATTTGACCACACTTTATATGTAGAGTACTAACAAGCAACTTATGAAAGATATGAAGTCCTACAATTGAATAAACAAAAGCAATCACCAGAAATAAAGGATAAGTCAGAGTAACTCCAAGGAATTGTACCAATTGAAGGCCAAAAAATTCTATTTCTCTCTCTCCCAAACAACAAAAGTGGGTTTTTCCTCTATGCCCCCATTCCCCACCAAAAAATAGGACAGAAAAAAATAATAAAGAAAAATATTTCAAGAATGAACGATGTTTAAGTTCGTAAATGCGCTGACCACACTTATTACCAGATATTGATATTTTTTCACGATTTAAACAATCAGCTTCCTAGAATCATCAAACTTAGTTTTAGGATGAAATGAAATAGAGGATCTCGATTCTCGAAGACATATTGTTCAGAGTTCTGAAGAAACGTAACGACATTCAGCACCAGTGAAGCAGAAAATAACAAATGTTACTTGACTAAAAAAAGAATTTGAAACGCGAATACCTCATTGGCATTCATGTTACTCTGAGTACCACTGCCAGTTTGCCAAACAACCAAAGGGAAATGATCGTTTAATTTTCCCTCAGCCACTTCCTGTGCGGCTTGCATAATTGCATTCCCTATGGCAGGGTCAAGTCCATATCCCATGTTTACCTGTGAAGCAAAATATATTTAAGAACTTGAGATAATTATTCCCTTTCATTATGTTCTATCTTAGGGGATTGGTAATGGCAGATAGAGGAAATGTAATGATAGCAGATTCTACAACCATCGATAGAAGCTAACATAACTGTAATCCAGTTACAATCGAGCACATTTTACCTTCGCGGCACATTTCTTAAGAATCCCAAATGCACGTATGATTGGTTCAGGCATCCTTTCCCTCTCGCCTCCAATTTCAAAGTTCTGCAACGACCTCTGAGTTTGGGCACCCCATAATCTGAAGATAACCAGGACAAAACACGAAAATAAGCTACAAGCTTTCATGGAAAATCATTACAAACCACTATAAAAAATGTTAGCAAACATTACAATGCTAATATCTGCAAACTATTTAAAGAATGAGAAATCAAAATTCATCGCCCCTTGCCTACAAAATATATTAAGTAAATTATTGATCTACAGGGGAAAAAAATGGCACATGGTTGAAAAACACTGCTGCTGGAGTTGGCTGCCATTTCCAATTTCGTTTCATTACTCAAAATATAAAAAAATGACAGTAATTCAATATCCTACAAACTAATCCAGCACATGAAATATCCTTCGCTTGCATCAGACGACCTCAAATAAAAGTAGCACAACAAATTAAGCAAAAATCACAGACGCGGATATCATTTTAATAGAAATCGATGATTGCGACTTCAGTGTAAAAAGAGACGAAGATCCATTAAGAAAATCAAACAAAATGTAAAAACAGATAGAATAGAATAGAATAGAGCTCACGAACTTGTCCGATGGAACTTGAATGGGGCCAAAAGTGTCTCTCTCTTCTCTAAACGACGATGAATACCATCTGAAGCTCGCTCGGAAGTACGACGTCGTAGACGATACCCGACGGCTGGCTATCAGTATCGCCATTGCCGGAGTCAAATTTCCGCCGCCGCAACCGAGAGTTAGTTTCGCTGATCGCCGCCGCGATTAAAAAAAAAACGAATATTCAGAACAGAAATCGACGAATCGTAGTTTGATTTACTTCTACTATAATAATCCGACTAACAAATTCTTCCGTATTGGTTGGCACGCAAATCTATGCGCAGTATACGGCCCATTTCTTATGGGCCCGTTGGATGAATTTGGGCCGTATTCCGGGCCGGATTCTTTATTGTTGAAGTAAAGCATTTGGTTGCAGTTTGGCCCATTAATGAGCATAATAATTTTTTAATTTAAAATAAAATAATATAAAAAATCAAATGTGAAATAAGTTAGGAAATTTCACTACATTTTAGTGAATTATTATTATTATTATTATTATTATTATTATTATTATTATTATTATTATTATTATTCCTTGGTTTTTTGTTGGAACAATAATTGAGTTTTTGGTTATTGTCAAATTGATTATCATTAGATGGAAAGATTTTAGTGTATCAAATCCACATGTGACGACATTTTGATTATTATGTTTGTAGGCGTTGGATTTAATATCATAGAATAATTTTTTGAATAAATTACACAAATTTAATAATTATTTTTATTTTGTATTAACCGAATTCAAACCTATGAAAATTTATTCATAAGGTTGTTTGCTCCACTAATTAAATCACTTTAAAAAATTGATTGAATTAGGTTAGCTAATTTCTCTCTTATTTATATCAGGAGTATTATGCAACATCATCGACACATACTTGTATTTTTATATCATTAACACGTACTCGAAATAAAATGCAACCTGCAAAAAAATTAATTAAATTAGGGTTTTCAAACATAATTATGGTTACGCACTTGGGTGTGCAAGCCATATACACACTGGGCTTGGGCCACCAGATGCTAAAAAGCAGTGACAAATTATAGGATTAGTTGTATTAATCACAATTAACTTCGATTAGAAAATATAACGATTAGTTTCAAATTTAGGTTTTGATACAATTTTAAAAATACTCCCTCCCATTTATATAGGCGGATTGAAATTTTCACATAGATTAAGAAAATTTATTGGAAAAGTAAATTATATAGTAAATTTCTTAATATGCCCCTATTTATTATTTGACTATGTATTTTTTATGAGTTAATCAAAGAATTAAATAGGGATATATTAGTAAATTAGCTAAAAAATATTACTTTTTATGGAAACAAGACTATATATTTAGGACATTCGAAAAAGGAAAACAAGCTTATATAAATGGGATGGAGGGAGTATTTTTTTATATACCTCATTATATTCGGTATAATATCAAATAAAAGCATATTTAAAAAATCTATCTGGGCCACAACTACAGAAGTAGCCCATGGTCGGACTGGAGCTCAAAATCGTAAAAGGCAAAAATATATAATAATTACATAAAGAACCTAGCAAAATAAAAAAAAATAAAAAAAGCAGGTGGCTGTAATTATTTAATTCATAATGTGTGTGTGTAATAAACATCAAGATCAAGTCTAATTACTTTATGATCTCGAGTAGTAGTATATTCAATTTTAAGATACACACATGTTAAAATATAATCATATCAAATCAAATATCAAATATCCATGTAAAAGTACAGTATGTATCATCTATAAAAAGGTTCGATATTGGTGTATATATAATGAATATATATATATATATGGTATTTTTATTACTTCAAAAAAGTGTACATAGTATTTGCATAGTTTCATTATTGTGAATTATTTATATTTTATTACGTTAATGATTCTCGTCTAATTTAATTAATCTATTAAAAAAATCTTCTTTTTTACTTCCTCCATCCTGTTATTCTTGTCTTGTATTCTTATTTGGATTGTCCCGTTATTCTTGTCTCGTTTCCTTTTTTTGAGCTAAATTAAGGGTTATCAAGACCTATTTAAATTGCTAATGTGACCCTTATTTTTCCTAATTACTCCAGCTTTTACTATTCTTCCTCTCATTTTCTCTGTCGTTCCCTATTCACTCTCTTTTTACTCACTTTATTTTACTATTTGAACCCACTTTATCTCACTATTTGTACCCTATTAAGTATTCAATTAAAAACTCAACTAACACACCTTCTATCCCTAATCTCTTTCTCCTTAATAATCATGCCCAAAAGAAATGAAACAAGAATAACGGGACGGAAGGAGTAGGTTTTTTGAAACTTAATATACTAGATAGTCTAGATTATTAGTTCATGTACTTTAATTGAATATAAATCATTCTTATTATATTCGACCCACTATTCAATTAAATTTTATGTATAATAATATTAGATTTACGCATATCTCCTATATAAATACGTATATATGTGTGTATTTGCATACACAAACATATTTAAGCATGTATTAACACTATATTGACTATTCGAACATTTCATACAAAAAATTGGAGGATTTATCAACCTACTATCCCTAGCATGTTTTTTGATTTCTTAGACGATAGATTTTCTAGATAAAATTTCTATGCTATTTCAAAATATCCATAAAAGTTTTACATCAAATTATGTAATAAAAATATAAATATAAACAAGAATTATAAATATTTAAAAATTAAAAAAATATACAAATATGAGGTTGAAAATTGAAATCATATGAAAGAAGTCCTCCTACATGTGGTGGGTGGGGCTCCGCCGTTGGATTCTCATCTCCTTTTTAAATTTAATATTTTAGTCCAAAAAGTGGGGTAGATATACAGCTGTACTTATGTATGTATTTATCACAAAAATTAAGCTTCAACAGTCAACAGTAATTAAAATACTCTAAATGCTAATAATATTTGTCCTGACCAGATATGAATGTCATAAATATTGCTAATAAATACGTGTGAAAACCGTCATTTAAAATTCAGAGATTTTCCCAAAAAAGAAAGAAGAAAAAAAAATCATACAAATCTACTCCACCAGGTGCCCTTTTTTCCCCTTATTTATTAATTATTATGTTTATTGGGACCAATTAGCCGAAGAAAACTGCACTTGCCCTCTTTTTTATATTAGTAAATAGTATTTATATTTGTATTCATGCCATCTGAAAGATATTTGTATTTGGAGGTGTCAAAAAAAGTCCGATCTGATTTCGGGCCGGGCTGGGCACTATATTCACCCCGAAATGGGTAAAAGCCCGATGGGCTCGGCCGGATCCGGAAAATTACACTACAAAATGATTTTCCTGGCCGAGTTGGGTTCAACTTTTTCAGGCCCTGAGAATTTTCGGGCCGAGCCGGCCGGAATTTTGGCAGCTCTATTTGTATTTATGCAGATATTACTTTTACTACTCTTTTAACCTTTATTTACATATATTTAAGTGTTAATATGCAAAATTTGCAACAAATCACATGCTACAGATTTATCTTGTAAAATCTACAGTCAACGATAAGATCGAAAACCGCAAGTATTATGTAGAATTGTGGTAGATTATCTTGAAAGTTTGAATATGATAGAAAATAAAATAAAATTTTATAAAAACAATGACGCATCTTCAATTTCATTTCAAAGTGACAGGCGTGCTACGGGCTTATTCTAGATTAATATATTTAATGATAGTTTATTTAATACTCAGTTTATTTGATGTAATTTATGTGAAGATAAATCATATAAAATATTACTCCATCCGTACCAATAGCAAGGTCTCATTTTTTTTGGCACGATTATTAAGAAACAAGAGGAAAAAGATAAAAAATGGTAGGTCCCAAGCTTTGAAGGGTTAATTATTTCTATTTTTGGACTGAGACCTTGCTATTGGGACAGACGAAAAAGGAAAGAGAACCTTACTATTGGGACAGAGGAAGTATAATGCATCATAATCTGATTTGATTGCAGGATTTAAGGGATGATAATTTCATGACAAATTTGGACTACAACCCAAATATATACTCATAAAAATGTTTATAAATCACCAAGATGTATATTATTTGGCACCATAACGTTTCAAAATAATTCGTAATAATCCTAAAAAATGAACTAAATCTTTCATATAACCGTCATAAGTAACTAAGTTTATGAAATGGTTCCAAAAAAAAAAAAGTTTATGGAATGGAGTAAAATATACTCTGGTTTTATTGAAAATAATAGTAGAGTGATATTTATATTAAAAGACACTTAAATTCGAAGAACACTTCAAAATAAATAACAATTATGGACATTTATGGATTCAATTATAGCTAAAGAAAAAGGGATTAACTTTATGTAAAACAATAATGCTATATAACCTGGATTTGAACCTTTAGCAAAGATTGACGTAACGCAATGGCCCTCTAAAAAACAAGTTTATGACAAAAATTTTGCAAAACCAAAAAATTAAAAATAAATAGATAAATCAACTCGAACAATAAATAAATGGAAAACTTTACAGATAAATGATTTGCAATTAGTTTTGTTGGTTTGTAAACAAGACAACACGGCCCACAAAAGGACATACAACACAATGACTTAAAATAAAACAAACCAACCCCACCCCAAACACACACCAAACTTATTTAAAAAAAAAAGGGATTAAATAAAATTTGTTAAGGTGTGTTGTATAATTTGTCCATGATATCATTCGAATATTTAACAAAAATATTAGTATATATTGAACAAGATATACTAAACAATAATTGAGAAAAATGTATAGTTATTGATTCATAATGATTTATGTTTGTTATGTCATAGCTGCTATTATCGTAATATTTGTTTAGTATGTATTCTCTCCGTCCTAAGTTAGTGTAGTTTAACTAATATTTTAGCTCACAATAAATCAAATATGCACCACACTTTTGGGAACGGGGGGAGTATTATTTTAAATATTCAAAATATAACTCAAAGGAGTGAGGTTTATTAATTAAAACATATGAATTGAATCAAATTAACATGCATTTACTTAGTGATTTGCAAGTCATTTCACAACAAAAAAATTTACTTGTAATAATTATAGTTGGGATGCAACTATAATAACGAGTATTAAGCAAAAATCACATTTCCTTAATATATTCACAAATATATATATATATATATATATATATATATATATATATATATATATACTAAGGAGGCAAACGGTGTCCTTTTAGACAAGTGCGTATTGTGGCTGAAAATGTCCATGATTCAAATACAAAGTATATCACATGTAGCATACAGTATTATTACACCTTATCATATTCAAGTCAGACTGTCGAGTATTATCAGAGATATGCGAGTGCGGCGCCAGGTGCATGTACATTCACACAATACTCTAAAAAACGGGTATCAAATTGGTCTAGTCTATTTGAAAACGAGGAAAGACATTACATAAGAATAATATTTTACCTAAAAAATATATTCCCATTAATATAAAGAACGACATTTCCTTCGAATATTCTTTACAAAATTTCAATAATTATATCAATTTCACCCCCCCCCCCCCCCCACCCCACCCCCAAAACCTGGGCCTTCTGAGGTGGGGCCAAGATTGGGGTCTGATCTGGCAAACTCAGTGATGCCAGCCTAGCATTTGCCATACATCATTGAGCAATGGGCCCCATCTTCCACAAAGCACATGCCAACCTTCCCATGCACACACATTACACACACACACACACACTAACACTCACGAAAGAGAGAGAAAAAAAAAATCTTAATTCCGTTTGTCCCCTTCTTAATTTTGACTCCTTATTTATGTTTAAGGTTCGCTAATCATGCTTATTACATTACATTATTATGCCCCTCTGACTCTCTCTCTCTCTCACACACACCACCCTCTTTCTCTCTCTTCTACATAAAAAAGAAATCTCTATGCAAGGAAGGAAACAATAAAACATAAATATTTGCCGTTATTTTAGTGTCGGCAAATACCCGTTGGACAGAAAATTACGGGAGTGATTAATGCTTCCTAATTTCTTGAAATTAAACCGATTTACCCTCACTCATACCCTACTTGCAGCTCGCTTCTTTCCTATTATAATTGTATTGAAAGAAATTTCTTTTTTTTTTTTTAAATTGTTTCCTTTTGCAACTCCATATATATGGTTTAATATGAGCTAGACGAAGAGGTCTTTTTCTTATTCTGTGCTGTCCCTTTCATTTACCATCCATTTTTAATTTTTCTTGTAATAATTTTAAGATTTTTTTTTCTCCTTAATTGCCACTCATCATCATTCAATCAGTCCCCTTTTTCTCTCTTCTTCTTCGTCTCGTTTATTTTATTTTTTATTTTTTCCTCTTCTTAGTTTTGTGTGAAGTCATAGATTTTCAGAAGGGGTGGATTTTGATGAGAGATTGAAGAAGAAGAAGAAGAAGAAGACATGAAGAGGCTAGTAAGTACGTTAATTTAATTTTATTAATTACAGTGATTAACTATGCGAATTGCTTAGTTTTCTTGATTAAAGTTGCTTTCTGCATCTTCTTGGATCAAATTTAGGTGTTTTTATTTTGTGGGCTTACAAAAAATCGAATCTTGCGATTGAACCATGTTGTTAGAGCTTCATTTCTGTCTCTACTCCAACTGAGATTTTCAATATTGTTTTTCTATTTTTAGTTAAGACAGTGCTAATTTAGTTAAGATTTGGAGCTGTCCGAGGTTGAGTTTGATTTGATCTTTTCTGTTTCCCAGTTGTGGTGTCAGTGAAACTGTCCACATTGTCTAAATATTACAACTATTTCTTGATTTGTAGATCTGAAATTGTGTTCTTTGTGAGTGGGAGGTTCAGTTTAAGCTTCTAGAGTTGTACTTTGTGTTAATGCTGGGTTGTACTAGTGTATAATTTTGTTGTTTGGTTCAATAAGGTGAATAATTGAGATCTACTCGTGCTATATCTTGTAGCTGAAGGTACTGATTTCCTAATTATGCCTTATTCATTCTATTAGGCATTGTTATGATAAATTCTGTAATTGTAATGGCAAAAGATTTCATTTTTCAGTAATAGCTGAAATAATGACAAATTATAATCTGTTATGAACTTTGATGCTAATTATCATATGTAAACATAAGCGTTGAGAAGAATAGTAGTATGTTTGATCCAGTCGAGAAGATGTTCGTAGCATTTGGAGGTTTTTTTTTTCTTGTTTCCTTACGAATCCTTGCGTTGTAGGTAGTTATTCTTTTGCTCGTGGTGTTAAGCAATGCTGCAGAGTACAATGGAGTATGCAAGTCCGATTGGCCATTGACTCCTCGACCTCACAGTGTGTCCGTCTCGGAATTTGGGGCGGTGGGAGACGGGAAAACATTAAATACCGTAGCATTTCAGAATGCGATTTTCTACCTTAAGTCCTTTGCCGATAAGGGTGGTGCTCAACTATATGTTCCTGCAGGCAAGTGGCTGACTGGATGCATCACTCTTACCAGCCACCTCACACTTTTCCTCGAAAAAGATGCTTTCATTCTCGGCTCTCAGGTTCGATTTGAAAATCTCTAGTCTATTAATTTGAAGATTAAATGATATTGCTATTTAGATTTTATATTTTGTTTTTCACTAGATTGTTTTTTAGGATCAGAGAACTACTTAACAAATAAAAACTATCCTACATTGCAATAAATAGTTCTTGTATTTTTCTTGCCTTTCTGCATTATTAAATTAATATGATCAGAAATAGAAAGTTTTCGACAACCAAATGCCATTTACATTTACAAACTCATCAAGAAAGGTTTTATGAAATCTCAATACTTTTACCTTCATTGCAGGATTATCTGCACTGGGATGTAATCGATCCATTACCTTCTTATGGCCGAGGCCTTGAGGTGCCCGGTCGAAGATATCGGAGCTTAATCAGCGGACAAAATTTAACTGACGTTGTTGTAACAGGTAGGGATATTCGCTGACGATTTTTCTTTTCCCACTTTGTTAATCCTTTTCATTTTCTCACTTTCTCAAATTTTTCATTATTGTATTTGTGTTGCTTTTGCAGGAAATAATGGAACTATTGATGGTCAGGGTTCTGTTTGGTGGGAACAATTGATTAATCAATCTTTAAATTACAGTAGACCGCATCTAGTCGAATTTATATGGTCAAACAACATTGTTGTATCGAACTTAACCTTCTTAAATGCACCTGCGTGGAACATACACCCTGTTTATTGCAGGTAGCGTCTCCTTAAAATTTTATACAAAGTTTCTTCTTTTTATAATGTCTTGATCGGTATATTAGTGTAACTCTGTTTGGTGTGACGTTCTGTTGCAGTAAATTGCTAGTCCAGAACATAACAGCTTATGCTCCACCGGACTCTCCCCACACTAGTGGAGTCGTCCCAGGTATGTTTAGATTGGGATCTATTCGTAATATTTATGTCTTAATTTCAGGAATTGTAGTTTTTCTATTGGTACTTAAATGATTTCTAGCCATAAGGCCAATATTAGATCGAGGCAAAATGATATATACCCACACAGGATAGTAAAGGACAAAATATACCCACCATTTTTAAAACCATATAAATTATACCATATTGACCAAAATGCTCTTTTGTCACTATTTTTGTATAATACTCACATTACAACAAATTAATTGATGATGAAGTTTGTATTTCTAATTTGAAGATACAACAATTCTAGTAATACTATGTACTTTTTACATTTCAAAATTAATTTTTGTTTTTTGACTAAATTTTTTACAAAAAGGGCAATTTCGTCGTTTCACCCTAAAAGTGCCTCCAAATAATACACTTTTACGTTTTGTGTAAAGTTTTTGTCTTTCACTAAGGAAAAGTAGGTATTTTTAACAGTTAACACTATTTTTATTTTAGATGTTTAACAATTACATGTGCTCATCCATGATGTTTTTTCCTAATATTTTAGGTCAATGTATAACTTAGGCGTTTCGTTCTATTTCTTTGCTCTAAAGCTCAAACTCGTCTAATTTCAGATTCGTCAGAGTATGTTTGCATCGAGAACTGCAACATTAGCATGGGATATGATGCTGTGGTGCTGAAAAGTGGTTGGGATGAATACGGGATTAACTACAACAAGCCAACCACCAAGGTCCATGTTAGAATGACGCGGTTACAATCTTCTTCTGGTTCTGGACTCGCGTTTGGTAGTGAAATGTCGGGTGGGATCTCCGATGTTTTGGCAGAGCATCTTCTCGTGTATGACTCAGTGAACGGCATTGAGCTGAAGACGGCCAAAGGGAGGGGCGGTTACATGAAAGACATATTTCTGTCGGATGTCTACTTGGAAAACGTGCAGCAAGGCATCAAGGCAACAGGTCAGTTCACAACTCACCCCGATGATGGATATGACCCTACTGCCCTCCCAATTGTTACCGGCATTACCTTTAAAGATGTTGTTGGTGTAAATATTACTACTGCTGGGATATTTTCTGGCATAGACGAGTCCCCTTTCACGTCTATATGTCTTTCCAACGTGTCTCTCTCTGTCTCGTATGATCCCTCTACGTCTTGGATATGCACCTACGTTGAGGGCTCGTCTGTAAATGTGTCGCCCGAACCTTGTCCGGATCTCCAAATCTCGTCGTCAAGCCCATCCTCCGATTGTTTCATCTTCTCACATCCAAATAGCCAAGTCGCAGTCTTGTGAAACTCTCCCATAATCAGTTCTTTGTCATTCATTCATTGATCCAAAGGGGCGAGCATACACTTCTCCTTGTGTTGAAGCTGCGTGTGATCATACGCAGCAACGGCAGACGGGAACGAGATCGTTGGGCAGCGAGTTCGTTGTCCGAGTGGTGTCGTCGCGTTCGATTCTGTGTACAGTGTCAGTTTCTTTCATTCATGTGTAAGAAAAGTTTTGGTAGTGCAGGGGGGACTCAAATGTTTGTTGCCTTTATTCATTTTCATGTTATTTGGTCATTTTTCATTCACATTTTGTACATTCTTGAACTGGAGATTTGTGGGATTGCATTGATTATAGGAGGTGATGAAAGGGTGTCATTATGGAGACTTATATAGTTGGAATTTGCAATAAAATTTCACTTTTCATATTTCATCACTTAGAATTTCCCTTTTCTTTAATTGCAGTGTTTTTTATTTATTTTTTGTTCCAAATGCTTGTGCCCTAATCTGATGTTGATTGTAAAATTTTACTTTTTATGTACTCCCTCCGTCCCATGAGGCTACTTTCTTTTGGGTACGGGTATTTAGGAGAAGAGTGTTTAAATGGTAAAAAGATAAAAAGTGGTGGAGCCCACATATTTTGTGTGAGAGAGGGTGTTTCCATATTAGGAAAGTGGTCACTTATGATGGGACAACCCAATAAGGAAATGTGACCACTTATGGCGGGACGGAGGGAGTAATATTTTTACCTCAGAAAAGAATGTAATTGAATGTTTCTATCGGTTGGTCAAATACCATGGGAAATCTTGTGGTCATCCAATAATTCATCATGCATGTGACTCTGACTCTCTTCCTAACTTGGGCATCAAATGTCATCAAATGTCAAATATTATGTTTGAATTCTACAATTTTATTTTTTTTAGTTTAAATAACGTTTTTTTTTTCAAAAAAAAAAAGGTAGTATGAAGCTTCTATTCTTCCCCCTTTTTAACCTTTTTTTCATTATATTCCAATATAAGAAATATTTGTTGCTTACATAATCGGACAACGAATATTTGCCTGCCGATTCAGCCACTAATCAACGAAAAGGCTCACATGAGTAACAACTAACTTTTAAGTATGTGTCCCAACTTTTTGCATTTTTTCAATATCTATCGTCTATTTTTTAAAATTTATCAATTTTATCCCGGCCTTTTCAACACATTAATTCTATCATCAAAATTGATTGAAAACATTTGACTCAATTACTCCGCTACTAAGTTTCCGATGACAAAATTGAAACATGAAAAAGATGTCAAACGGACAAATCTAATGATAGAATTAATACACACTGAAGATATTCGAACAAAATTGACAAGTTTATTAAGGTTGTAATAGAGTTGGAAAAAATGTCGGGGTTGGGATAGTTGCTAAAATTTACATTCTACTCAAAATTTAAAGCACAAAATGAGACTCCAATTGTGAACTGAAATGCTTTCTTCTCGATGCTTTCATCGACAAAAAGAGCCCATAAGAGTAGAATATTCAAAAGTGTAGTCCCAACCACCAAAATAAAAATTCAATACTATAATCTTATGACATAATCCCACCAAAAATAGGGGACCAACCAAAGTATGACAATCACAACAAAATGTACAATCGACAAATGCAGATGATGATGCAAGTCACTATCTTCATGTACATGCAATGCAAAAGAACATGTAAGTGGAGACAAAAGAATATGTGAGCATATCTGCGGTTGTCTGTTGCACAAACGATACGATTCTCGAATTTATTGGTGTGATATAGACTGACTAGCAAGTTGAACCCAAGCAAATTCCTCTTTGTAACTCTGACCTCCTTCACATGAAGCCTCACATGTGTAGACAGCAATGGTGGCCCAATCGAGTGAATCTTCGACGTCTTTCACATGGAAGAAATACAGTAACTGGGGTAAAACCTGAAGACGGATCGACAAGAACAGCATCAATAAAGCTTCTCAAGGGATAATCAAAATGTAGTTGCTGACGAAGCCAGCAATTTCCAGTACCGTGATGCAATGATTTTGTTAAAAAAATTCAACATGAACTCGTATCACTTTATTGAACTTATGTGAATGGTAGAACCACTGATTTATTAATAAATAAGGTCACACCTGAAATTCAAAAGCACGTGTGCCGCCACAATGGTTACACCTAGGAATATCAGGTTTTGATGGCCGACCACTAGAAACGGGCCATAATGGCTTTGCTAGAGAGGAGCTAGAGTATCTGCTCATCAAAGAAACGGATCTGAAGTTAATAAAGCAACATATAATCTAGCAACTTGAAAACAGATGATGTCCAATCATTTCAAAGATTTTAGGTAGACACAGGAAAGTGCAATGCCAATGAAAGTGGAGACATGGTTATATTTAATTCCAACTGATCACCTCAAAACTTGGTCGGGAGCTGAAGATATTCTCGTTTGGAAAGATGCCCAACTAATATTTTCATCAGAACCCTAAGCAATAATTAAAACAAAAGAATCAGATTGTAATTTATAAAAAGTACAATACCAGAAATATCAGATTACCGGAAAAATAAAATAAAAAAATCACATTATCACCTTGAAATATTTCATAACGTTTCCATCAAAACCCTCTGTTCGGCTTCTAGAAACCAATGCATTAGTAGATCCATTATCATTGGACATTGGCTCATCAAATTCACACTCATCTTCACATGTAATCTCATACTCGGGCCAAAGGGAGTTGCTTGCAGCTGTTTGCCAATAAAATTCATGAATCCAAGTTAGATCAGAATAACTGAATAAGAGCTCTTAACCTTATTGGACACAAAAGCAAGACTGAAGGAACTTCCTACAATTCGATAATGTATCACTTCACTACCCAGGACACACAAATCTCCTCCATAAACATGGAAGATTAGTACCGACCATATCCTCAACTTAAATAGCATATTGCTATAGAAGGTAAAATATGCAATTAAATCATTGAGCACAACATTTGAATTAGAAGAATCTCTACTGTTGCAAGTAAGCATACGAGCATGTGTCCAATTCAACTATGAACACGAGGCGCATACTATAATAATTTGTCTTGCTTTGAACTATTTACCTAATTCAGACTCCTTGCCAGATGCCTCCAACTGTTGGCATAAGACTTTATGACTTGAGCTACTGGATCGCCAATGTGCAGCCTGTAGGTATATCATTTGTTACCTAAAGCTCAAACATATATTTCATGCATAGATGAGAGCCAAGTACCTGGTGCTTTCCAGAACAATAGCGCACTCTTTTACAGCCACTACAAATCTTGTCTCCTTTCCATGTACGACACCAATCACATAGCATTGCTGGAACAGTCTATCGAGCATCAGTGTACATGTAAATTAATATGCTTCATAAAAATCACATGCAGCAATCTACCACCACATTATAATGGAGACAAGGGTACTGCACCATTGGTGATAAATCAAAATCACGAGTAACTCCCATAATTATAAAGAGACATTTTGGGAAACTAACTGAAGCAAAAAAGGAAAATCAAATGAATCCTCGTTCCTGCCCAACATCTAGGCCAATTGACTAACAGAAAGACCTCTTATTTAAAGAGTCTCCAGCCATCAGCCCATGAAGAGTCCAGCACGGCTGAGTAAGTAACCAAACTAACGCTGAGGATAATTTATAACTACTAAAAAAGATGAAGAAATAGCTAAGCAGGTCCCTCCGCCTGACATGATCCCCCCCCCCCCCCCACAAGTGCAAATTCTTCGTGGGAATTCCTGCTAGTATAAATGTGAAGAGTATGAAACACCAAGTAAACTAAGTCGCTAAACACATATTTCAACCGCAATAGCACTTCTCAGTTCTTAGCCTACGTGCAAATTCCATCTTGGGTTAGGAAAAATTCCTACCAAATTAATAAAAAATTCTGTCATCCAAAGTAGCGTTTATATAGTTCTGGGGGAAAAGCAATGCTCAGACCCGTAGACCATTAAAGTCGTCGTCGCTGCAATAATATGAGTGCCGACATAATATTTTTCAAACAAATCAACAATCAATAAACAGGAAATATACCCAAAAAAAGTACCTCCGGCTGTCAATGGCTGCTGGTTCCCATCTCCAGCAGGCGCCTCACTGGAGTAGAAGGGGTTCGCCCGTGGCAGTTGACACCGAAAAACCTTGATACTGTACAGCCATTTTATTATCAGAAAACAGAACATATCAAGTAATATGTCAATCGGATAATTTATTTACATGTATCTTAACAAGTAAGAGGGCTAAACACAAACCTCCTTGATTGAACTTCTGGAGGCCGCTTCCACTGCTCATGCTGATCACGAAGAATGCATGACATTGACGTGCACATGAATACGAACAATGTCCGGTGAAAAGCTGATTCCTCAGGTAAAGGTGCGTAAACCTACTCAATCAAATAGAAAAGCATAACAATAAGACAGATGCATTGCATTTATTTACAGGATCCAAGTATACACACACACTTAATTTACTTCACCTGAAGCAGAAACTGCAAAGGCTCACAGCAAAAGTCACAGAGACTGGAGCTACCCGAAGGCAAATTAATGGGGTCCAACCATGCCTAAATGACGAAATAGCATCATAATCATATTTCATTATCCTCAAAATAATCCTTAATCAAACAATTATAACATAAATGCACATCCTCTTCAGGCACATTAACATTACCAGGAAAAAAACACATCACAATATACGTACTATTTTATAGATTTCAGCAGCAAATGCTGTTGAAAAAATTCAAATTCCACTCAATTCTTCAAATAAATCCGTTTAATTACCGGAAAGCCGCCAGCTTTGCTCGGGAAATATTGGCGGCGCGATGACCACATACTTTTGGGCTTCTCCGCAAACCCTAATGTCATCGGAATCTGATCTTCTTCATCGTCGCTAACTACATCCTCTACGTCGTCGTTTGGGGCTCCACCTTCATCCTCCTCCTCCTCATCACTGAGAGATGATATGCACAAAGATTTGAGCTTCTCTTCTTCGAAATCAATTTCCATTTCTCTCGAGTAACTTTACCAAATTCAGTTTGCAAGCTATTTCAATCGGATTGGACAAAATCGAGCGTCTATCGCCGGTGAAAATGTTAGGGTTTTAGGGTTTTGCGCCAAATTTTTCTGTTGATATTTTGTATTAGTAGTATATATTGGCGCCGCTGCAATGTTAATGGGCTTTTGATAAATGAGGCCCATAATCTTAGATTATCAAGAAATCATCCGGCTTTAAAGGTTGCGATTAAATTTATTTTGAACTAGCCCAATATTAAAAAAAATTGTTTTAATAAGCTCAATCGTTTTTTTAAATGAATTTACCAATTCTTTAAAATCAAGCTTTTAATCATTATTGACAATTGAGTAATAAAATTTAAATTAAAATTGTAATAAGTTACAAACATCTTCATAATTTATGGGGATGATTCTCTCGTTGTATAGTTTTCTATTCTTTTTTCCTTTTAAACACTGTGTCAGCACATTTTTTCACACTTGAAATGGACAACTAAAAATATCCAGCAATCCATAATACATGTTAGCCTATTTTCACAACAAATTAGTAAAAAAAAATGTTGATCACAATACAGAATACTTTCACAATATCCCAAAAGAAAAATAAATACTTTCACAATATCACAATACAGAATACTTTCAGAATACCAAAAGAAAAATAAATGAAAGAAAAAAAAACCTAGCAACTCAACAGATTGTTTAGAATCACCACATCCATTCACAATGAAACCTTTCTGTATTTATACTTTACATAACACTGTCTCAATGAATTAACCATAATTTTCACACTTGTAAATTGTAATGGACAACTTCCTAAAAATATCCAGCAATCCAAATACATGTTGGCCTATTTTCACAACAAATTAGTAAATATATATATATATTGATCACATAATACAGAATACTAGCAACTGGAATCATTGCTTTGCCTATAATATCAATAAATGAGATGAAAAATGAAGGAAAAAACAGGGAAATTTAAAAAAAAAAAAAAACTCTATATTCACCATTTCACATTACTGTGTATTTTTTCTTTTTACTTCCTCAGCCCTGTTTTTCGTTTCGTTTCAGTGTTTTGCCTACTGCCAATCCTCTGTGCAGGAGATGCAGCAACTGCTTTTCGAGATGGTGAAGGGCCTCCTCCTATCTTTGGGATCATGCTCCTGATGCACATTGGCAAACAAATATAAATATATTTGAAATCATTAGGATTTTAGTGCCAAAGATGAATTTATAAGTTTTGAGTTTACCTGAGTTCTGGACTTCTTGTTTGTTTTGCATGAGTTTTTTTGACATTCTGTCCAATCCCGTTGCTGAAGCTTCCGAGTTTGGAATGGTTAAACTGCCAGAGCAAATCTGGCTCGGACGAATCACTGGTTCCCGCATCAAGCTCATCCAGATCATCAGTTGTGTTAACATCAAAATGATTGTTTGTGGGAACTGTGATGCATGGATTCTCAGGGTAGGTGTTGCCATTGGTAGGATTCCAACACACGAACGGGAACGGGTTTTCAATCCCAACAGGTTCTTGCTTGTTCACCATTAGCTTGTCTACCCACTCACCAGAGCCCGTTTCTCTATCATCATCCCCGTTGTTTTGATTCTGGTTGCTGAAAGGTGGCCAGCTCGGGGAGTTTCCAAGCAGGTCGTCTAGATCCAAACTTTGCTTCTTTTGCCTCATTTTCTTATTGCCATGAACCTATGAATTCAAGAGATATCAAATCTCAACTGCAAACAGATGCAACATAATCCAATTTGAAGAGTTGAATGCTATTCGTGTCAAATACTACAAAAGTACTATGATTTATGATACTATGTTGCAGATGTTGCCAATGGTTGTCTCTAGACATAGTGTATTAATCAAAGCCTGTATTTTCTGTTTCTTTCATCCAATGATAAAACTCTCTAACGCGTTACAATCACAGATTTAGTTTTCATATCATTGCTATTGGCACGAAAACCATCTCCAACCATGTTTTAACACAAAAACCCCCTAATTCATATTGTTGACTCTTACCTCTATATTGCCTACTTCTTCCATGGGCTTCCTCATGCCATTTGGAGACGCTACATTTCTAGCATTCATAGTAGAGTTACAAGGCGACAGCTGGAAGCTACATGGACTGCCGGTGCCAGATGCTTTCTGCTGCACGGAGACGGGTTCTCCATCTTTCCTTGCTAAGGCAGCTTTTAGACTGGCAATCTATCATGGAGAGTGAGCTATTTTAGCAGTGATCCAACGAATCGAGCAAAAGAATGCATATAAAGGAGACAAGCAACAAAAAAGGAATATGAGAAGCACCTGTTCCCTGAGTTCTTTAACCTCTGATGAATCCTTATTTACCCGTGCAGCACCAAGTTCAACAGTGGCGACACGCTCAGCAAATTTAAGTGTGCTGATGGTCTCTCCAACGGCGTCAGTCTCAGGACTTATGTGGACGAACATCAATGTCTTTGCTTGCCCTCCTATATGGGAAATGGACACCACAGATTGAGAACAATGTTGAAAGAAAGTTTGATTAGTTTAAGGATCCTAATTCTTACCAAGTGAATCTTGCAGCAGTTGTGTTAGTTTGCTATTTCTGTAGGGGACGTGTGAATTCTTTTGTGCAAGAGAGGAGATCACATCACCCAATGCAGAAAGAGATCTATTAATGTGTTGAGCCTCTTTTAGTCTATCTCCAGTCACTTCGGATTTGTCGACTCTCTCACTTCCGGCCAAATCAACAAGATGCATGCAACCTCGGACAATAGTTCCAGATGTCAAATCTCTCCCTTGGACATGAACTGTTAAACAACTGTAATAACGAGAAGTTCAGTCGACCAAAGTCACTCCAGAAACAATAGTTTCGTTTCAGATTGCTCACCTGTGAGAGCGACTACTGCGGTCATTAAGTGCTGTTGCACCAACTGCGCGATTTTTGTGTCCAAGGTTCATCAGATCAATAACATCAGATGTTGAAGAGACGCGGACCAGGCTAGCATCGGGTACACTGAGTCCCGTCTGAGAACTATTACGTATCTCTAATGTATTCTTAAGTCAAGGAATCCTTGAAATGATACCTTATCTAACAATTATAACTCATCAGGAAACTTGTATAAAAGATGATTCTGGTTAGAAGCTACAATCAAATATGATAATGGAGTTTATCAGGTAAGAAACTAGATAGAGAAAAGGATATCTTTTGTTTAATCCATCCGTAACTAGAAGATCCCTCACTTGTTCGTTGTAAATCTCAATCATCTGAACAGAGACGTCGTAGAAGAAAGTGTCCTTTCTTTGCTCGGCAAGCATGAACAAGTCACCTAAGGCCCTGTAATTCACCCCTTGGCTCTTCTCTGTGAGATCCTTGGGTCCACTCTGAATTACAACCAAATCAACAATGCCGTTCATCTTCAAAACAGAAACAAGTGAAAATATCTCTAATGGAGAAAAAGGTGGCTGTTATCTTACCATAGTGAATGTTTTCCCTGATCCCGTTTGACCATAGGCGAAAATGCAGACATTGTAACCATCAAGAACTGATCTTACTAGCGGTTGGGTGTCTGAAAATACCTCCTCTGCATGGAGATAGCAGTAGAATGTGAAGATTTTGTCAAACCTCAAAGAGTAGCCAGGTGAATAAAACCCGGATTTTAAACCTACCTTGCGTTGCAGAAGGTCCAAACACTTTGTTGAAGTTGAAGGATTTCCGTACTTTTCCATTCTTTGCCAAAGTGTTTATTGTTATAACTCCTTCCTCAACATGATCCACAGTACTCGAGTAATTATTCTGCCCCGGCAAGAATGGCCTGACACGACAATAGACCCTTATACTTCCTGATTGAATACAACATCAAAACATAAAGTTAAGGTAAAACAGTGGCATAAGGATAACAGAAATACGAGCATACTATCAAGAAACAATGGTATTACCCTTTAGATCCTGGACTTGATTATAAAGCTTTCGATTTTCCTCCAAAACTCTATGATAACCAGAAGCAGCATATGCTAGTCCATGAATATGGAGGCCTGTCAAGAACACATAAACTCTCATGAAAGTGAATAATCGTAACTAAAGATATTCTTCAACAAAACTCCCCATCAGAGCCATGCCATTCAGCCCTATTTAAATATAAAATGTTCTAACGCCTACCAAGATTGTGAAACTCTTCATTGAATTTCATTTGCATGAATTGCACGCCAGCTTTTGTAGTAGATAGAGTTTGTTTTAGTACCTTGAACAAAATAATCCATGTCAAAAATTTATCAGCTTAAATGCCAGAAAATGGGAAGGAATGTGTCAAAGATGACCGAGAATATATCTAATTTGATCCGTTCATACCTTCATATCTTTTTGCTGTTGGTTAACAATCATTTTCTGCTTCATGAATCTTGCTTCAGATTCTTCATCACAATTTCTACTTTTCTCCAGATTTTCATTCGGGATCGCAGCATACTTCTGTTCAGCCAACAAAAACGTATGAAGAAGAACGTGTTAGTTAAGCATAATCAAGAAATTTATCATCTAGTAATTTCTTCTTATTTTTAGAAAAATAAATATTACAAATCAATGATTACCTGTACATTGGATGAAGGCGGTGGCTTTATCATGGATTTGCTACTATCAAAAGTATTTGAGTCTCTACAATTATCCTTCTTCTGTTACAAGAACAAACTTTTAATGCAATGAAGTTTTAAAGGAATTTTAACTCATTCACAAACTAATATAAGCAATTTATCTGCTCCATGTGGAAAGTAACATAGATTGCAAAAAGAACTAACCAATCCAATTTGGCCTGAAACATGGTGTTCAAACTCCTCCATAACCTTACTCAATACAGATTCAACAAGCTGTAAAACAGAGGATAAGTTAGCTCGAGATGAAGGGATTATTGCAGCATATTTGTAAACTCGAACATATGAAATTATTCTGTTGCACAAAGAATTTCAGCTATATCAAGTTAGCTCATTCATATCTTACATTTGGAACTTCTTCAGGCTTCTTATCCAATAGAATTGCACGAACAAGCTTACTCAAGGAAGAACTCGGCTGAAGAAGAGAAGATAAAAAACATGAGTTTAGTCTCGTAAACTCTATATGTCATTGGTTGGTGCTAAAGGAGACTTAACGCTCACTTAAACATACCATATTGTTAGAATCTTTGTCTATACACACACTATTTAAGGATTTCTCATTTGCAGATGAACTCCTTGACAAAGAACTCATAAATGGCTCAGAATTTTTGCGAACAAACTGTTTTCCAGATGTAGTGGGCTTAACATTTCCACCAAATTTCCAAACCCCATTCCCACCTGATTGCTTCCATTCATAATATGACTTGAGTGCCAAAACACAATTCACAATCCTCGAAGATTTTCCTCCCTGAAAACAAATCAGCAATGTTCAATTATCTCACAGGAAACTTGTGATTTTTCACCAATCAGTTGCATTATCAATTCAATGAAAAAACACTTAGTATAAATGCTAGTAGCATCTATAAGTTAGTACCTGCTCCAAATCAGAGGCCTCGAAAGTCGGTATCCCCCTCTCTTGCACGGCTACAAGAAAATTCCTCACATTCTCAAAGTACTGATAAGCTGACAATGCAGCACCATCAGGTATAACTGCAGCATCGCATGGACTTTCGACTACCTGAAACAAATGGATCGAGCTCAATCATAGAACTACATTTTCTACTGATTTCTGATAATATGGGAAAAGATAATAATAATTATTTCAAAATATATAATTTGCTCACCTTAAGCACAGCTCCTTGTTGAATTTTATTAAGTACATTGCAGAGAATTATCCCACTTCTTAATCCGAGCCTAAATTCGTCCTCGGAAGGCTCTGCCGGTAAATCTCTTGCACCCACTACTCCAACCACTTTTCTTAGCCAAGCCGCAGCTTCAAATCTTCTGATTGCTGCACATTTAGAAACGGACCTTTTAATCAAAACCAGTTGAACTTCATCATAGATATAGAAGAGTAATAGCCACATCATAATTATCAATTTATCATTCTTATCATAGTACTTCAGAATTTCATGGCATCAAACAAATTAGATCAAAGAAGAACTAACGGTCATAAATCTTTTTTCTTCAAAATTTTAATTTATCCATATTATATTATATCGTTTTTAAACCAGAAAAATGACCATTATATTATAATCGTAATTATAATAATAATAGAAGATAGAACACATTAAATTTCACCACCAACATCATTTCTTTCACGTGAGAAGAAGAGAGAAAGAAAAAATAAGAGAACTTGAATCGGAATTACAGAACCAAGCTGGAAAAAATCAAGAATTACCGGCTTCTTCCGCCCTCCGAGCATCGAAATCGAGATCACGGGATCGATTCTCGTGCTGCTGCAGAACATCCTCCACAACTGACGCCATAGAGAACGAAAATTCACCTTCTACGGCCGCCATTCCCAATTCCTTCCAGAAAAAGCTAACCAAAAATCTCGATTTTCAATCCAACACGAACCAATTACCAATCAATACATTCAGAAATAAATCAATTGAACTTCGTAGCAATATCTGCGTCCGACGAGAGTGAGAAAGTAAATGGCAGAACGCCCAAGGTATCCAATATAATCTGATCAGTGATCAGTTCAACACCATATCCACATACATACAGAGAAATAATTGATAGCTTTTTTCTCACTCTACAACAACACCCCAGTTGTGAGTAGGCATTCGGTCATGGCTTCCTCCCTTTATCTCTCTCTCTCTCTCTCTAAAAACTCCAAAAGCTACTTCTCTGCTTTATACCGCTACTGGTAACGATTGTATGAGTGTGTGTCACTTTTTGAATATATTTTTGCCACGTTCACGAGCCTCGCTCCGGACCTCCAGGCTCGGATGCCCAACCGCTAAATGTCTTCCCTCACTTTGATTTTTGTTAACTTTCGCCTTCAAGTTTTCAATAATAATAAAAGGGAAAATATTTTAATTATTTTGAATATTGAATTTTCTACCCCTAAATGTCTTCGAATATTGAATTTTCTATCCCTTCTCATTATTCTGAATGTTGAATATAATGAAGAGAAAACACCTCTAGAACATTTTATGCTTGATTTGTACTAATTAATTTTCCTAATTTAAAAAGTTTTACATGGCATTACCACACTTTCCTTTAAAATGGGTTTGACTCGATGTTGACCCAAATGTTTGTTTTGCTAGTTTACTTACACATGATCGTATTTCAAACACTCGACGACTCTAACAAAGTGGTACATATTATCGCTCATTAGTAGCATTGAGAACAAAATAATATGGCATATGGAAGTCACTCAACACACTAGCTTTATTTAATTGAATAATGTAAGTCATTTACAACTTCTCTAACTAAATTCTCTATGTTTTTAACTGAAAATGAGTTATATGTGTTTTATAAGAATTTTCTGCTAAAGTACCGAACTTCTTATTTAGATATATGTAGTTTTTTCTATAGATGTAATGATTATCAATTTAAAGATACTAGAAGATTCGAATTCATAACCTTTTAATTATGATATCGTCAAATCCACTGATTAAGCCACGATCGGTGGATTGTAGTGCCTTGAAGGGATCCCACAAACAAGGTTGTTCGCATCTAATCCACAAACAACTTTGTGGCATTAAAGTTATGGTCTATGAAAGGAAATTGGTAGTGCTCGAGATATTTCCAAAGAAGAAAAAGGAAACATATATATGTTTTTCATTTTATAGAGGTATGATGCACACGTCACACGTGATTTTATAATTTTTATGTGGTTTTTAACTAGTGAAATTTTGATGTATTCGTATTGGGATTTTCTTTAATTTTCTTTTTTTTCTATTTTAATAAATCCAATTTATTTGAATAGGGACTTTAGATATCGGGCCATTCTGCTCAGTACTGTGATAATACATTCATATTTACGAAGCAATGATTATTGATTAACCACTTTCTTTCAATTATTGTTTGAGAAATTAATTTATTGCAGATATTATGGAAGGTGGGGATTCATTTGTCATTTACTTGATTCCTCAGCTAAGCATTGTGGTTCCTACATTCAAATTTTGAGTGAAGACTATTTCTTTTTGAGGTACATCATTATCAATATTGGTTTCTTGTTTATTGATTTCTTAGCTATACATTGTCGCAACCAAGAATTCAAGAATTCATCAACTCCATCTAAAAATTAAATAAAAAAATACAATATATGTGCACATGTGGAACCGATCATAAGATTAATTGAATGCTCATTTGAATATCTTACATTAATTTAAACTTTAATTATTTTAAATTGTCTATTTGCTAGTTAAATTATACAGCCCCGTTTATATTTTTTTACATTCACATGCCTCTAAATTTTTTAATTTATTCCATTCACTTGTGGGTATGTTAATATGTTAGCAAATATTGTGATAAATGTGAACAAAATAAATATTAAAAAGCAAAAGGAAATTCTTATTCTAGTCGTGTTGGTATTGTCCATAGTGGGCAAGTGAATGGCTCAGTTATTTTAAATTTAAATGCGTATTTGTTGAAAAATATCTTTATTATAAATAAATTAAGTGAATATATTGCTAACTGCAATAGTATGTTAACCAAAATATGTGTTGCCAAGTGTCACTTAGCCTTTGACCACATTCCTCTTCGATTATTTGGAATGAAATGGTTGCTTTGCTTCCAAGATGTATATTTTTTGGATAGAAATTATAATAAATATTGTATTGGGAAACTAAATCCTTACATTGAATGGATTGGATAATGTACGTGTCACACTAGTTTAAATAAATTTGATATTGGAACGGTAATAGCACTATCCCAAATATTCGGATAATATAAGTAAAATGTTTGTGAATTGGAAAAAGAAAAGGTAATCTTGGACTTAAATTGAAATAATCAAAGATTTAAACAATTGTATTATAGAAAAACTATCCCCTATTAAATCTTCCTCTATTGCAATTAGGGTCGGCATAAGCATTGTATATTATAATCCTATACTTTTTTTTCAAACAATATTATTTTACATATTTTATGTATCAATTATAAACAATACAATGCGAAAGAAAATTACTTAGTAAAATTCAATACGTGATTCTACACATTTATATTGCAGAGATTTGGTTACTAACATACACCCTTCTATATTGGATTTGTGCTTTCTTATATATATATATATATATATATATATATATATTGAAAGTATATTACTATTATTATTATTATTTTATAAATGACAAAATAGTGTCATGGCCAATTGCATTTAAATTTTGTGAAAACTACCCATAACTAAAGTACATATATATCTAATTTAAATTCGAAATTTATTCGAACGACAAAGCAAATTAAAAAAATGGAGCTATAAATAAAAAAACCCATATGCTGCAGACTAAACGTTAAAAATCAAAATTTGAATTTAGAAAGAAAATGGCCCGCTAGTATTAGGTGGAATATCATTATCCAGCAATTGTTTTAGTTGAAAGCGGTTAACTTCAAAGCTGGTGTCAAAACTATGCAAGAATTTATTACAAGACAACAAACTTTGGGATTTAATACTAAGTATCAATCTTTTTACCAACCCCTTTTGCTTTCTTTGTGCCAAAGGCACAATTAACAAAAATTAAACCCCCAAAAGTTTCAGTTAACATATTACTTCGTCAGTATTACAAAATTACTCCAAGAGTTTCAGTGAAATATATTACTTCGTCGGTATTACAAAATTAGACTCAAGGCCGAATTGACTAATATGGGGCATTAATAATATTTTGTATGAAAATCAAATCGTCATTTTTTTAAGTTATAACTCTTAATGTATTTTTCTTTCAATGATATGATTAAATCTTTAGATTTTTCATTCTAAACTATTCTTTTACAGATCCACATTTGCACTTTTTTTTACTTTCTCATTTTTACATTTTTTTAATCTTTTGTTATCCTAATAATTGCAAAAAAAAAAAATACATATCTATAATTTTTTAGAATGTGCACAACTTTTTAACATAGTTATAGCTATTAGTGTTAATAGGCATAAGTAATCAAATTATTTATATGATTTACGTCAAGCAAAACTAAAAATCATAAGATATATTACAATAACCAAATAAATTTCAAATAATTTTTAAAATTGAAGAGATACAATAATGAACATGATTTTCAATGTAACAAAATTACATACAAAATTAGTGAATTTAGAAAACCTATATATGTGGTGACATAGATGACAAAAAAATAATTTTTTTAGAAAATGTATATATTCATTAGTTAATAACGCTAAATATAATTAGAACATGTTTAATACGAAAGTTGAATAATAATAAAGTGAAAAAAGTAGATTAGTAATTTAGAAAAATGAGCAGAAGAAGTAAAGTAGCAAAAAAAAAATACTACCATTAACGTCAAAAATTTGTATCGTTTATCATTGAACTGCAAAATATATTAATTGGATAATTTTAAAAATAATGTACATAGATATATTAATAAATAGATTGATGACATATTCAGGACCTCAATTACTATAGAGATCTAAGGCGACCGCCTCAATTACCTCATGGGCACGCCGGCCCTGAATTTAGACTTGTGAATTGTTCTCATTAATTTGTAGAAGCATATATGATCTACTGAATATACAATATGTTTTGATATTTTTCTTCATCTCCACATATACACCGATCAATTGACGAGACAATAAGGGTACGTACAAAAATGCATGTAAACATAAATTCTCAATTTATTTCTAATATTATATGAAAATTATATGATTATTTAAATGCATATTGTGTGGTCTTGTCAACCACTTGTATATATTAGTAGTTTCAAACCTACTCCCTCCGTCTCCAACTAAGTGTGATCAGCTGTTAAAATGCGTATTCCAAGTAGTAGGTAAAATAACTTATTTTATTCTTAATTATTGCATGGAAAAAAGAAAAAGTAATTTTTTTGGCATTAGTCAAAGGATAAATATGACAATTTGACATAACTTTTGCATAGAAATCTGAAATATGATACTTGTTAGGGGAGAAAATTTTGACGGCTCGGGACACTTATTTGAGAACGGAGGGAGTATTTATGGAATGTTATTGATGTACAAATGATTGGTTATGGTGCACTATAGTGAATTTCTCTTCGAATGTCTTCCAAACCTTTTTTTTTTACAAGGAAAAATGTGCAAATACCCCCTTCATGTTGGCAGTGCTGGGCAAATACCCTCCTGAACTTTGTTTAGGTGCAAATTCACCATTCCCTAAAGTTTTCGGGTGCAATTACCCCCTCGCCGTGACGGAAACTATACTTTTGTTGGCAAAAAAAATATTTTTGATTCATTTTTATTCTTGTGGACCTTTACCATTTCCAAGAATTAATTGGTGCTAAAAACTCAAATTAGGATAAAATTTGTTTCGAACCCTAGCTCACAACTATCAAAACTCAGGCGAAGCTCTCTAATAATTTGCAATCCAAGCCAACTATTTGTTGTTGACATTGATGATCTCATATTCTTCAAGTGGTCCGTCATCCTTTTTCGTGCAAATTATTGGAGAACTTCACCTGAATTTTGATAGTTGTGAGCTAGGATTCGAAATAATTTTTTTCTTAATTTGAGCTTTTAGCACCAATTATGTAGTATATAACCGTTGGAAATTGTAAGGGTCCACAAGAATAAAAATGAATCAAAAATATTTTTTTTGTCAACGAAAGTGTAGTTTCCGTCACGACGAGGGGGTAATTGCACCCAAAAACTTTAGGGAAGAGTGAATTTGCACCTAAACAAAGCTTCGTATAAGATTCGTCAACAATACATGGTAAGTATTTGCACATTTTCCCTTTTTACAAATAACTATCTCAAAATTAAAACATTTAAAATTATGAGCAACAACCTTATTGAACACTGCTCTTTATTAAAGATAGCGTATAATTCTTTAAAAGCTGCCTCAAAAATTAATATAAGGTCGTTGGATTACGGGGGCGACTATTTAAAACAGAGGGCCTTTTCGTCCTTTCACTGCACCATGTATTTCTGAAACTAACGTTCGAAAATTTCAAATTTCTGGCTCGGTGCCGAGCCTGAGAGGTCCGGTCTGAGGTGTACTGGTCCCACAGAGAGCGTACTGGCTAGGGTCCACGTCACGGCGAGGAGCTAAGATCACATGTGGCCGGTTGCATAAAAAACTAAATCGTTGGCCAATGGTTGTTCTGAATTGCACGAGATAGGTAAGAATTCGTTGAGTTGAGGTGTTTGATTTTCCATTCGACAAGTCAAAAGGAACTTTCTAGAGAAGATATTTTATGGTATCTTTTCCTGAAATAGAAAAGGAGGCCTTTTGTGGAGGAAAATTAAATCGTACTCCATCTGTTCATTAAGAGTGTAATTTTTAGTGGGTAACACGAATTTTAAGAAAAATAAAGTATATGTTATTTGAGTGGAGAAATGGACTCACCATTTTGAATTTATGTGAGTATTAAAATATAAGAGAGAATGTAAGGTCATTTCCTTAAAAGTAAAAACTATACTTTTGGTAGACGGACGGAAAAGGAAATATGGTCATACTCTTTGTGGACGAAGTGAATATTTATTAGAGCACCCACATCATTGGATGCTCGAAGGTGGGTGTTGTAGATGGGCGAGGGCGCTCGTGGGAGTTCGGCATGGCGCCCGCTTGTGGGCGTGGGTGGTGGGCGGAGACGCGCCCATTTCGGGCCTGTGGCGGAGGGAGTAAAGTGAACACGTGGCGACGTTTGATTGAACAATGGTTAAACCGTTGCCCTTTCAAACGTTTTTTTAGTTTAATTTAATTGTAATTTTTACCTATAAATACTACACCTTATTTCATTTATTTTCACTCATTCTCTACATTTCTCTCTCAATTTCTTCTAATTACTCTCTTCTATTTCTTTGATTTTGTGCTACAAATGGATTCCAATCAAAATTGGTCTTGATTCGGTTCTAGTGATGCAAGTTTCGATTCCAATAATCCAAATTTTTATTTATAATGTTTTTTATCTCAATTCAATAAAATTTGCATTTTAAAAATAATTGTTATTTAAATTATGAAATTAAAAATAAAATTGAAAAATAAAATCATTAAAAAAATGAAAGTGTCCACCAAGTTTGGTGGGCACCAATGTGGGAAAATTTATTGTGCTCATTATACCCCACAATAACTAATTAAATATTGTTGGACACAAGCTTTTTTTTTTTTTGATGTAAAGGAAATATTATTAATTCAAACAAATGCAGGAAATATGAAAAATATCCTCCACAAACGTTGGAGGTTCATCCCACACAAATGGACTAGGAAAATCTTTAGCCCTACGTGCTAGCCTATGAGTCACCTTATTAACATCACGCCTAACATGCTTTTAAGTGGATGCAAAATTCTATTAGACCTAAAATATTGAAATCCAACCTGCATCTTGTATTTTCCATGCAGTATGTTGATTATTGTATATAACCAAAAAAAAAAAAGTGTATTTATTTACGCGTTCTTATAATAGAAGCTAGTTTTACCAAACATGTGTGTCCACAACGTATCTTATATAGTAGTAACTGTAAACTTTTTTCGTCATCAAAAAAGACAAAAAAAATAAAAAAATAACGAGGTGCATCAAAGATAAATATTATAAATGATTTAATAAAGCATGTGTGAGGTCATACATGTAAGTTAAGATTCGGAATAGGTATTGATAGGGGTGAGCATTCGGTCAGACCTGGACCGACCTGCCCAATCCGTCGACCCGAAATTTTTAAAAATTTGGACCGACCCGGACCGAAAATATAATTAAAACCGACCCAACCCGGATCGAAATCGAACCTCGGGTTTGGGTCGGGTTCGGTCCAACCCGTGACATTTTGGGTAGAATAACTTTTTTTCTATTTTTGCATCATTTTCAGCATATATTCAACATGTAAAATCACCAAAAACTCATAATAAAACATCATTTAATCTCTAATTTTCTCGGTCCACAATAAAAACATAAATTCAAATCAATCTATGACATAATAGTTCACATTATTCAACTACATATTCATAAAAACAAATGTAAAGAGTTTAAATTCTATGGACTTCAAATTCAACCCAAAGTTATGGTGTCACACTTGGGCCAAATTAAAAATAAAATAATTAATTATATATATATATCCGGGTCGGTCCGGGTTTGGACGGGTTGAGAAAATTAAACCCGGACCCGACCCGGAAAAAATTCGGTCCTTAAAATTGGACCCGACCCAGACCGAAATTATATTGAAACCCGGATCGACCCGCCCGAACCCGTCGGTCCGGGTCGATTTAGCGGGTTCGGGTTGGGTTTGCTCACCCCTAGGTATTGATATGATCACGAAAGCCTGTTGTATAAAATAGTTGCAGAAATTATAGTTATCGAGTTAGGAGATGAAAGTTAAATTTGAAAATGAAAAAAAAAGGTACAAAATTGCTAAAATAATATTTACCCGTTCAATAAAATATACTGTATAAAATGAGCTATAAATTCATAATATTATAATGAATAGCTCAATATAGATATTTTAGGTCAAAATGTTAATATGAAACCAAGGGGCCGAATTCTATTTTTTATATATTCCACATACCTTTGTTTGTTACAAAAAAGATCCCGTTTTAGGATACTATCAAATCACTTCAGTGGTGCAATATGTCATATATGAAAATTTTTTATCAAGTGAATGAAGAACTAAAAGATAGCTACAAGTATACTATGCAATGAGTTTGTGAGACGACAAAAAGTATAATATATATATATACATATAATATGTATAAAAATTCAAATTAGTGTATGACCCGTTGAACTGATTAAATGTTATTGTAAATTTATAAAATTATTTTGAGTCCTTTTTCATTCATCAAATGCATCAGATAATTTTTATTGATTGAATCGAGGTGGAGCTCCTTTTCGACTCTATAATTTTTTTTAGAATTAACATATCAAAATTATTAAGATTTAGAATTTTATCTAAATTAAATTATCTCCGACTACATATATCTATATTTCTATATGGTATTATATTATTTTACGAGCTGGATCTTATCTCAATTTGAAAAGTGTACTTGTACTTGTACAATCGCCGACCTCAAAGAATAAATGTCCTCAAAATGGCTAGTGTTTTATTCTTTTTGTTATATGAAAATAAAATTGCTACTTTTTTACTAGTATTAATAATCACATGTTGAGAAAGTGGGAAATGGCCAAAGTATAATCCAAAAACACTATATTTGTTGCAATCAAGCGATATATCTTTACTTGTTATAATTTTATTATCCAAATTTTTGGAGTACGATTTTTTTATAATTGCTAACTGCAAAATAATGATTTCACAATTCTAATTAATGCGAAATAAAATATTTAGATCTGTCACTTTATCTAATTAATGCAATGTTACAATAAATCGGTAAAAGAAAGATAATAAATTTTAAACACGACATAAAAGAGTAATGTGACTTGATTTGCCAATTGCCATCAATTATCCAACACTAAATAATTATTTGACTTGATGCTACAAAAAATGCAAAAAAATGCTTTGTTTTCAATTATCCAACATAATTCACTTTTTCGACAACTTCATGTTACTGATTAATCATTAAGAATGATTCTTTTTCCCAAAGTCTCACACGATTAATTTACAATAAAATCACTTTCATTTTAAAAACATTCCCCTAAAAATATGAATTTAACATATAGCCAGTGAAATATCTTTGACCTGTAGTGTGAACAACTCCAAAATTAAAAATTAAAAATTAAAAACTAAAAGTTCAAATCCCGTTTATGCTTTATGATCGAATTACTCAGAGCTCACTCATCAATAATTCTCCCTCCGTCCCATTTATATAGACTTGTTTTCCTTTTTCGGATGTCCCAAATATATAGGCTTGTTTCCATAAAAAATAATATTTTTTAGCTCATTTACTATTATATCCCTATTTAATTCTTTGATTAACTCATAAAAAATACATAGTCAAATAATAAATAGGGGCATATTAAGAAATTTACTACATAATTTACTTTTCCAATAATTTTTCTTAATCCTTGTGAAAATTTCAACCCGCCTATATAAATGGGACGGAGGGAGTATGTAATTTTAGAAAAAACGTCATCCCATAATACCACGCATTCTAACCTACTTAAATTCTTAGAGCCACTTCTTATAATTGAAGATAAAAATTAGGAAGTATATAAAAAGTTTTGTGTGAGAGGAAAGATTTGTCTTGCCATGCCAATTAAAGATTATACCCAATAAGTGGGGGTGTTTTTTTTTCCTTTTCTTTTCTTTCTTTTAATTTTTGAGGAAAACGTAAGAGCATTCCCAGCAGTTCTCTCAAAATCATCATTAACTCTAAATTTATGCTAAAATAATAAAAAATGAGATAAAATGGTCATCCAGCAGATCTCTCGAATTGGGTAGGGCCGACAAAAATATTTACACATTCCTAAATCTTCTTTCAAATTTACACTTCCCTAAATATATTCTATCTCACAAATTGAGTTGGACCCTGTATGCATTTGTAATATAGGAGATATAAATAGTAAACTTTATGAGCAATTTTTTTGAGAATTTTGTTGGAATTGCTAAGGTTTTTTAGATCATCCTTTAAGTTACAAGTTATGTCTTCCATCAAAAAAAAATTTGCACTCGAAAATATTATTCGCTTCAAATTTTTTAATTTCTTTTTATCATAAAGTACAATAAAACACTTTTTTTGTCCCAATAATTCATAACATATTCCTTCAATCTTTTATAGCTCGAAACCCTATTCTAATTTCTAACAATAAGTCCACTATCCTAATCCACCTTTTACAGCATCTAGATCAGTACATTTCTCCAACCTGCAACCTTTTATCGCTATCCAAATCTTGATTTGCAAGTTTAACTCATTGTCAATCAATAATCTATATCTCTAAATTGGAAATCTTACATTTCTAAATTAATAATCACCTTTTAGACTTCTTGAAGATTGTATTGTGGCCATAAATTGGTGTGGACCGTAAAATCCAAAAAAAATTCAGGCTAAAGAAAATCCAATCCTCATCCGTTATTTTCGGACTATTCAGATTCAGACGAGCCCCGTCGGTTTCAGACTGGATTGACATATCTTATGAATTGATGCTCACACTTATAATCGGGAATGAGGAAAGTAAATAAGTTTTGGCAAAAAAGCACAAAAAGGATAAAATCATCATCATCATCATATTATTATTATTATTATTATTATTATTATTATTATTATTATTATTATTATTATTATTATTATTATTATTATTATTTTGTAGCTTCAACTTTCAAAGAATGGGTCCATAAAACCAACCAGCCATTCCCTACATATATCATGACACTCATTGCACACCTTAGGCTTTAACTTTTACAGCTGATCAAACTAATTATGGACATAAAATAAATCTTTCCTATTTTTCTAGATGGAAATTATACTCAATAATGTTCATATCAACATTGATTTTGAATGTAATCGCATATAATTATGTGGTGTTAAATGATATCACGGAAACTTATATTGCATTTTCATTGAGCACCGCTGGCATATAGTCCACATTTTTCATTCTCTTTATTATTGGATTTATTAAGTGTTCTTTGGAATAAACGTACATCGAGTATAGCATCATTCACGATATAATTATTTCTCTATACAAACAGTTCAAAGTTTACTTTGCAAATATCTTTCGATTATTATCATCATCATCCACACTATTATTATGTCCATAAAATTGTACCAAAAGCACTTCATTCATTCGACAGAGTTAAACACACAAATTTTGGTCCAAAATTTTATTAATTTATCTTCAAATATAAAACACATATCTTACAATATTTTACATTCGTTTTTTAACTACAACGAGTTGAAGACTGAATATACTCTTTTTTTTTTCTCTTATTATGTTTCGGACTCCATCTCCATCACACACACACACACATCAAAGTTTAAAGAAGTAGCCATATATATTTAAATTCATATTTCAAAACTCCTGTCAGAAAATGCTCAAAATTTATGTATATACTAACTAATATCTAAAAATAATATAAATCTACTCTCAAAAAAATAAATAATCAAATTGTTAAAATAAAGAAATTTCGCAGCTTCTAAAATAATTTCCGTTGGGCCGAATTGCAAATGAACGGGCCCAACAATTAAGCTGAAGGTAAAGATAAACCGACTTCACAATTTTGACCAGTTATTTTTTAAATGGGCCCCCAAAATCGAACCTAACCCTATTGGGCCCACATACCACATTTAAAAACAATGCCTTTAAATAAAAATAAATCATAATTTACAGATTTTGATATTTTTTTTCTAAGTTTTCAACTTTGATTGCGCCAACGCCAAATCCAAATCTCATGATATTTGACAATTGCAAGATCATTTCTAAGGTCTTAGTAAATAGGCTACAGCTGGTGCTTGAAGAGATTGTGAGTGAAAATCAATCTGCATTTATCAAGGAAAGACTCATATTTGATACTAATATATTGTTAAGCCATGAAATTATCAAAGGCTATAACAGAAAAGGAGTATTTCCTAGATGCATGGTAAAACTAAAAATTGACATTTAGAAAGCCTATGGTTATGTGGAATGGCCGTTCA
Organism: Agastache rugosa; assembly: GCA_031470985.1. Lineage (NCBI taxonomy): Eukaryota > Viridiplantae > Streptophyta > Magnoliopsida > Lamiales > Lamiaceae > Agastache > Agastache rugosa. The sequence continues at coordinate 458,578 of CM062609.1, forward strand.
TGAAGCATCTCCTGTTAGATCTCGGATTTCCTTACCAATTTGTGAATTGGATCATGGCTTGCATTTCAACAATGTCGTACACAGTGAATGTCAATGGTGAGCTCACAGTACCATTTGAAGCAAAAAAAGGACTAAGGCAGGGTGATCCTATATCCCCATATCTATTTGTTTTGAGCATGGAATATTTACACAGATGCCAGAGGGAGTTAAGAACAGATTGTAGATTTCATTATCACCCAAGGTGTAAGAGATTTGATTTGATCCATGTTTGCTTTGCTGATGATTTATTGTTGTTCGCTAGAGGAGACAAGACTTCAATTCAACAACTTATGAGAGCTTTTCAAAAGTTTTCAGAGGTTTCAGGGCTAAAAGTCAATCAATCAAAAAGTTGTATTTACTTTGGTGGAGTTGCTGACAACATTCAGGAAGATATTTTACAAGAGTTTGGTATGACTAGAGTGAAACTTCCGTTTAAATACCTTGGGGTTCCCTTATCTACAAAAAAACTCACTGTTCTGCAGTGTCAACCACTCATAAAGAAAATCTTGGCTAGAATAGATTGCTGGAGCTCTAAACTGCTATCATATGCTGGTATAGTGCAATTAATAAAATCTGATCTCTTTAGCATACAAACCTACTGGTGTCAAATCTTCTTGATCCCCCAGAAAGTTCTTAAAGCAATTCAAACAGCTTGTAGGACTTTACTTTGGACAGGCTCTTCTAACACATCTAAGCGTGTACTGGTAGCTTGGGATCAGCTTTGCCTCCCAAAATATGCTGGAGGATGGAACATAACTGATATTCAACTCTGGAATAAAGCTGCTTTGTGTAAAATATTGTGGAGTTTGTCTCAAGAAAATGACAAAATCTGGATCAAATGGATCCATGGTTATTATGTGAAGCAAAGAAACATTCTCACCATGCTTATGCCAGCTCAAGCATCTTGGGTTGTGAGGAAAATCATTGGGGCTCGCAGCTATTTAGAATATATTGAAGCAGGGGAGCAGCTGATAGCTCAACCAAATTTTACTATTAGAAAGGTCTATCTGGCAATGAGAGGTGTGGTACAGAAACTTCCTTGGCAAAGGTTGATTTGATCTAACATTGCCCCTCCTAAATGCATATTCATTATGTGGCTTACCATGCTGGGGAGATTGATGACTTGTGATCAGCTTTTGAAATTTGGAATCTCTGTTGATCAACTTTGATGTTTATGTGGCTTGGAAAATGAAAGCTTGGATCATTTATTCTTTAAGTGTGCATTCTCTGCTGATGTAAGGAGAGAGATCTCAGTTTGGTGTGGGATCAAGAGACACACATCAGGATGGAATGAGGAGAAAATTTACCTGATAACACAGTGTCACTCTAAAACAGGTAAACAGAAAATGTATAGATTGATGGTGACTGTTGTTATCTATCATCTGTGGATAGAAAGGAATAGAAGAATGTTTCAAGCGAGCCAATGCAGAGCTGAAGATATGGTAAATACATGTCAGATGCAAATGGCCATTTGCTGTCATAAGGATCCAAAGCTATCTAGATTTTTAATTGCTTAATGTTGTTATAGCTTAGCTATGCAGTTTCTTTGTTTGAGGGTTGGATCATGTTTTGTCATGCTTATTTGGTGAAATAAAATTCTTATTTACCAATATATATATATATATATATATATATATATATACTCGGTCCCATTCGAAGTGTGTCTGTGTCTCACTTGCCGTATTGGATCATCCCATTCGAAGTGTCTCAGTCTATGAAGCATGAATACGTCTAGGAGGGTGGCATACTCATTCCAATACGTATTTAATACGAATACTCAAAAAATACACCCAAAATATGTATTTCATACGTATTAATTAATTAATTAATCTATATTTATTTTTAAAAATAAAATACGTTTTTACTACGGTCAAAATAGACATTTGAGAAGTCAATAGACATATTTTTCTCAACTCGTTTGCCGGTCTCTCTTGAAGATAGAACAGAACCTCTCTTCCTTAAAACTTACCGCCGCCATCGCCGGTCACGCCGCTGACTGGGCTAGCATCAACGATTGGGTCCGCCGTTTATTTCTTCTTTCCTCTTCAGATTTGATTTCGTCTTTTGGTTTTGAATGATACATCAATTTCGTCTTCTCTTCTTTCAGGTGTGTATGAGAGAGAGAGGGTGTAGAGCGGCGGTGAATGAAATCTTAATTCTTAATGCCCTAATTCTTAATGCCCTAATCATCCGCGTTTTTGGGCTTGGGTTAGGGTGAATATTTTTATTTTCCTCTTATTACAAAAGAAGTTTACTAACAAAAGTCCTCTATGGCCCATGTCAATTACTATATTGTTTTACTTTGCTAGTTATTTGTTTTATTTTAAAATGAATGTGTTCATATAATTTTCAGAATATTATTATAAATAAATATAAACGTATTTTCAACATATTCGTATCTTATTTTTTGGAAATAAGCATATTTTCGTATCGTATTCGTATTTCATATTCGTATCCGTACCTGTGCTTCTTAGGTCTCAGTCCATTTCAGCATTATGTTTCATTCATTATGTATGTTCATTCATTAAAATTAAGACAATGTAATTACTTTTATAAACACTAGTGACCCAAATTGAGCAGTATGTGTAACAACAACCCAAAATAGATAATGCACATTACTCAGTAAAGCCACAAATAAAAATATATCGATTTGAAAGTTGAAACAAAATAACCCTCACTATATTTACAACGGTCCCAGAGCCAAATAAAATGAGTTGCATATGATGCCATAAATCAAATTAGGGAGAAAAAAGAAAAAAGAAAAAAGAAAAAAAAAAAAAGAAAAAAAGTTGGTCTTGCCGTAGCTGGAGATATTAGAATTCCCAGAGAAATAAATTGGAAACTTTCAATTGGATGTTCGTATATCATAACTTATCATCATCATCAATCTCATTCTCTCTCCTAAAAACTTGAATATTAGCCTAATCAGGAAAGAATAGAGTTTCATTCTTCAACCTCACAGCGTCTGAGGTTGTGGATCAGGAGGGAACAAAGTGACGAGAAAGCGATGAATCATTTCAAAACTGGTGAATGTGATCACAGCAGCTGGGGTTGTCCTCAGCAGGTTAGTGGCACAGCCCCGATAAAAACCGGGGACGCCCTCTTTATAATATACCTTCTTCACGCAATCTACAACACCAGAATACCGTTTCTCTGAGTGGTGTCCTTGTTCTTGAAGCCTCGAACGAACAACCTGCATTATGTAGTTGAAGGTAAATATTTAAAATTCTCAGGGGAAGGAATGACACATATGCCAATATGTCTTCGAATACGATGCCATAAGGTCTACGAGTACAATGTGTGGGTTTCACCTATATAACATATCTAAAAGCATATAACCGTATGTAGATCACATTGACTAGTTATTTGGCTAATGCTCAATCGACTAATAAGGTATGTTTGTTAACTTTGTTTGCATCAAGAGATTAGACAGCAAAAAGATGGCTTGCTTTACACCGTACCTCATGGGGATATGTCAAGGTGGAAGCAAATATTTTTGAAACTGAGGAAGCAAGAGCAACGTCGCTTGCATGGAGTTTATCCGTTGTGGTGTTATCTATCATCATCACAAGAAGGGCAGCATATGATTTTATGTCATTGTAGAAAAGAAATGTAAGTAAGAAGAAACAAGAATAGGATGCATTTAAGGCAGGAATTAGTCACAACATACTTCGATCAGCTAAGTAACTTTTTATCTTCTCATACGTTGGAAACTGAATCGCAACATGACTGATACCAGCCAATGCTGGCACGAGACCACTGAGCACCCAAAAAAAACATCAGAAAAATATCAGGAATTAATCCTTCAAACAGAAATAAATAACAAAATTATAGAAATAGATAGATTTATCCAAAATATACTATCTCATGATTCTGAGAAAGAAAAATTAACCTATACAGTCCACGAATACCCTCCTTGTGTTTAATTGTACTTAAGGCGGAGAGTGTGCCTCTATAATGGACCACTCCTGGTCTAATTCCTTGAGTCTGCAGGGAAGATAAAGCAAAAATCAGTCTTAAATTTGTGAGAATAGATCACCAAGAAATAAGAATCCCCCTATCCCTACCATTAGCATATTGATCGACCAGAAAGGTGAGAATCATATGGTTTTCAAGCCAATGTATTAAAACTGAAAACTAAAATGACCACACAATTGAATTTCAAGGAAAAAGTTATTCATTAGAAGTACAGCCATTTTATTTGGGCAATTTGCTTATGAGCTAGAAAACTTAGGCATATAACTGTTACTCTGTTAGCAATTTGACAATATCACAACTGTTGAATCAATACCAAAAATAGATCCTTTCAGCAATACTAATGTCAAAAATAGATCCTTTCAGCAACACATTTTCTGATTGAACCAAAAGCTTGACAGACAAGAATTTAGGTAAAGAATGCCTATCCTCCCGAAATCTCACAGAACTAGAGAGAGTTTGTGGCAAATCTCATTTCTCCCCCTCTCTCCCTCAAGTATTGTAGACATTACTCTCGAAGGTCTAATGAAATACACCTCAAAGTTTTACCATTATAAAGATACAGTAATATGTGAATATCAATAGAAAATGAATGTGAATTCTCTTAAACAAAAATGCACACTGAGAGACTCGTGGTTCTTGATGTCAAGCATGAAACACAATTCAGATTCAGAAAGCAGAAGCACTGGATTTTAAAGATTCTCTTTAAGTATCATGCATTAATTAATCGGAATGCCAGAAGCATGAACAAAAACACCCAAAACCTTGCACCCCAACAGTCGATACCACATTTACAATTTTTAAAAATATTAGATCAAACAATATTTTCACAAAGAAAAAGATGTGACATAGTTATGCCGCAGACATACTTGAAACCTTGTCTTGACAACCCAAAGAGGATTTGTGACAATCGTTGTCGCAGCTCCAGCACCAGAAGCAGCAATCATATTCGCACCAATTGAGAGCTGATGATGATTTGCATCTACAATTTCCAAAAATGTAATGCTTACTAAGGAAATATATGGAACTACTAAAATGTTCATTTGTACATTCATCCTAAATATAAAAACACAAAATGTTTCTTATTTTTTGTTCAATAAGAAAAATCTAAGAAAGAAAAGCAAGTAGTTAACTAACCATCAGCACCAAGATAACTCTTTAACTGATCATAAATTGTAAAATACACCTGCAAAAGTCATACTGTCAATTATTTTCTCGCTAAAGTTGTCTGCTGTGGCATCATGGTAAGAATAACAAATAGAAAGTAAACAAAGCAAAATGACCTACCGCCCAATTTGGAAGCAACGCAAGCACCGTAGGTGAAAGCCCACGGTACATGCCACGCAACCCCTCCTTTTTACATATCTGTTCTAAGCTCCCAACTATAATACTACCTAGCCAATTATGAAGAAACAAATATCAGTAAAACTTCTTGCAGAAAACAGAAATGCAAGCTTACACCTCACAACCTCAACCTGGATAAACTAAAATTTTTATTTAATCACGACTCAGATGTGAGATCTTCAATTTCGACAAAAAGTGAACAAACAACGAGTCAAACTTCCTCTTTTGCTAAATTCACAAATGATTATGTCTACAATGAGTAATCTGACCTTTAATATTAGTATTAGTGAGCTGCGGCAGCCCATGGACCTGCAGCCTTGTCTTAATAACATCCAATGGACACACAAAAGTGGCTGCAATCACTCCTGTCAAGCACATAAGAGTTTTACACAATGAGTTTTGTTTCGTACTCAATTGTTCATGTATGGCAGGTGATTTCAGACATGAACAAAAACTATAACTAAACAATTACGAACTCCCAGCACCAAAAAATTGCCATTTTCTCTTTCTGAATACAACCATCTCTTAGTTTAGCTAAATTGAGAAGAGTGATTCTCGAACAATGATCAATACAAAAAAGTCTTGTTTGCATTAAGAAAATGTTAGGTATCTTCATTAAGTGTATCACTGTAAAACTTTGGGATCTTAAAAGTTACAACAGCTAGATTCTTAAATTTTAATTCGCGATGAATGTAATTTTGCTTAGCATTTGAATCATTTACGAAAATGAGCACGAACGAGCTTATTCAATTAAAAACGGTAATTATCATAAAATTAACCGAAGAAAAATGAGTATTCAAACAACAGAAAGCAGATTTACCAGCCGCGGCACCGGCGCCAGCATTGCACAGGAGCCCCCTCGAGGTAGGGACGTGCGTATCAACGGCCATCGTGAAATCTACAACAATCGGCTAATTCAGCAAAAATAGCAGCCAATACAATTTCAACGCCTTGACAGGCGGCGGCGGTGGAGTCCTCTCTCAAGAGGCTGATCGTCTCCGATGACAACCGTCGCATGGCCAGTCCGTACAGATCAAATGTGTGAATTCAACAGAATCTCCTATCTTTCGGTGAATAATAATCCACAAAATAGCTCTCAGCGGTGATAATTAACGGATTAATTAACCACATGTAACGCAGCGATTCGAGGGTTGACGTATCAATTATAGCTAAAAACCGAACTGTTCCATTGATTGCTTTCAATTCCAGCGTATGCGGCGACAGAATTTGAAGAAAGATTAAATAAAGCTCGAAAAAAAAAAACGCAGATTAGGATCCTCTCGCAATCGTTGGAGAGAGAGAGAGAGAGAGGAAGAAGCGAATAGGATTGAGTTGAATTTTGGGAGCGCTAATTCAATTCGCATCCCCGGGCCCCACACGAAACGGAAATGACAAATAATTAAACTAAATTTTATTCAATTTAGATAATGGTTATAAATTCCGAAGTTAACAATTTCTGTTGGGCTGAATTGGTAATACGACAGGCCGGCAAATCGGCCCAAGAGTGATCTGGAATACTATCTCCGTTCCCAAATAAGTGTCACGAGTGGTTAAAATACGTAGATCAAAATAGTGGACAAAATAACTCCGTAAACCCCTTAATAATTAATTGTATAGGAAATTGAAAAATTAATCTTCTTAAGTCAAAAGGATAAATATGAAAATTTGACATAACTTTTGCATAGAAATCTAAGATATGACACCTATTTAAGGACAATTTTTTTTTTCCAAATACAACACTTATTCAGGAATTGAGGGAGTATGTATTAAGGTATTGATTCTCTATAAGAAATTGTTGGCGGACAATACAATACATACTCCTCCTTTCATATTATTATCCTTTGTATTGAGGAATGAATTAACGCGCAGGAATAAGAAAAGACCTTATAGAAATTTGTTAAATTTAAAACGGATCAGTCGATCCGGTCTACGAATCTATTCTAACTCTCAATGAATTCCTAGAATGTTAGGTGGAATAGGGATTGTAATTATTTCCACTTCTCGGGGTATAATGACAGATGGGGAGGCTCGACTAGAAGGAACTGGCGAAGAAATTTTATGTTATATATGGTAATCCATTTAATATCCAAATGAAATCCGAAACCTCTTCCTATTTGTATATATAAAAAAAGGAAGGGGGTGAGTTGTTTAATTACCGAAACCTCAAGGGGCTTTCTCTGGAATGAAAGAACAAAAATGGATTCATGAAGGTTTACTTACTGAATCGCTTCCCAATGGCATGTTCCGGGTTCGGTTAGATAATGAGGATCTGATTCTAGGTTATGTTTTGGGAAATATCTGGCGCAGTTTTATACGAATACTACTCGGAATCTCGGGCAACTCCATCTGCAGCGCACGAATTAATGGAGAAATGTAAGATAACTCACATACACACACTGCACAAGCAGCAACTATTGCATCTCGGGTAGCTCCAATCGAAGATTGGAATTGTCAACTTGTACCCGTTGTCGAGTCAAGTAGATCGAGATGGGCGCGAAGGGAAAAAGTGAACGAAAAAAAAAATGAAAATCAACTTTTTGAATCCAACGGCTAGTTGCTGGAAAATTCCAACGGCTAGTTGCCGGAGCAGCCAACGGTTTGTCGGAAAATTCCAACGGTTAGTGCCAATTTTTTTTTTTTTTCATTTATTCTATTTTACATCTATAAACACACTATATTTCATTCACAATTTCACACCATTCTCTACAGCCTAACATATTACTACATTAATTGCATACTACTTAAAGCTAATATCTAACGGTTCATGTCTATGGTGTTCTGTTTATTACTACTTGAAGCTACTTATAAAAGCTAAAATCTAACTGTTTACTAAGTTTTTATTCAAAGATTTGTTTCTAATACATTTTGGTTTATAATAGATGCCACTTTTGTATATCAATTGTCTTTATGCTTATAGCTGTATTTTTTATTTTCTTAATTCATTTTATCATTTATGATTTTGGGGTTTGGTGGTAGTTGTATAATGTCCGTTTCTGAATAAGTGTCTTATTTTGATATTAAAAACTAGGTTATTGTAGTTCATCGGTTAAATGAATTGCTTTCAAGCAGGTCGTCAGTGACGATTGAAACCTCGGACAATGATTACATGCAATCTTAAAATAGAATTTCGACATAATTTCTGTAAAATTTGAGCGTTGTTGTGTTTTAATTAACATTAAAAAAATTCATCATTAACCTCTATGAATTAGGTGTAATAATGTACTAATCACGAGCCCATATTAATTACATGCCATAAATGAGTAATTAACAAACAAGCAGATTAATTATACAGTTTGGACTGCATTAATTGTTTGTAGATGATATGGATTTAATTTGTTAAGCATGAATTAACATATGGTATTCTTATGTAATACACCGATTAGCTAAAATGTGACTGAAAAATTAATGAAAATTCGCCTTTCTATGGAACTATACATATATAGCGAAGTCTAATAATTAGAGATTGTAGTCTTCAAAATCAAGAATCCTGGTCGATTTTACGACAACATTACTTTTAAATTATTGCAAGTAAATAAAATAGATCAAAAGTATTGATAAATCATGTGTGACGTGGTTGACCAAACAACTTCGAGTCGACTAAGTTTGATGACATGAAGATGTTTGGGTTATATTTGTTAAACATGTTGGATTTATTTTTCTGAAAATTCAGACGATAATTACAAAATAACATTCAGCAGCAATAAATTTATATTTATACACATAATATATCCATGAAGTGTGGAATCCATTTATCATACAATTTTGGTACTACGATTTAATTTTTGGCTTTATATCATATATCAGCACAACCAGTCGATCATCGACAAAAAGGTGAGCATAATTGTGAATTTATTTATTGATTACCCATTTTTGTAAATGCATATTTATGCATGCGTTATCTATATTATTTTATAGATTATTTATTTATTTATGGTGCTAAATTATCTGAAAAATGAATTAAAAGTTACAATTAAAATACTTAATCATAAAAAAAAATAAAAGAAGAAATAACCCATCTTTATTAAGTAAAAATAAAAAAAATAGGATTTCCCATTATGGATATAGAGCCCACATAGATAAGGATGGATAATATTCGATTATAAAAATAATATTTTAATACATTTAATCTGCAACATGTATACTTTATTTTATCAAAAAGTTGCATGAAATTGAGGGCAAAATATAAAACATAAAAATAAAAAATTATTTACATTTTGTGCTTTCATATCCCCAACAACTTTTCTTTACTTTCCAGAAGGACAAAGATTTCACCAATTTCACATAATATTGACAGTGTATTAATCGCCTTATTTTATTAAAAGAAATTATATTTAATTACATCAACAATAATTTGATTACGTTCATGACTTATAAGTAACTACCATTATCTAGATGTATATTAATCACTCTCTGGGGCACTGCAAAATGAAAATTGCATTTAAGGCAACACCTCAATATTTTAAAATCGAAAAATATAAAAAGAAAATAATCACAATAAAATCTAAACACCACTATCTAAAGCCATACCCACGAGATCCTTTCAAATGGTGTCATAATTAATGTATTTTTCATATTATAATTTATATTACAATAATATTATCTTCATTATATTTTCGCATTACATCTCGTGTTTAATTATATATATGATATAATTCATATTAGATGTACTTGATTTCGTAGTATAAAATGACGAGGCGAAATATGATGAGAATGCAACCGATAAGCCAAACTGTTATTAAGGTAACAACCATATGATATAATTCCGATTTTATTTTTTATTTTTTTCACAGAATTATAGAAATCCAATAGCTGACTGAAAAACAAAAATAGTGAAAAATAAATAGAAATTATTTAATTATTTTCCCCCCTTATTTTCATAAGTACAGTAAATGTGGTTACTTCCATTTTCGGCAACCACGAGGTGAAAAAGGCACCGCGGGAAATAAAATCGTTTGTAGGGGTAATTCAGTAAAATGATAGCGTATTACGTGTAAGCATATTTACAGGTGGAAGGAAAATAAAATTTGGCAGTTGAAAACTGCCTTCTTCTTTCTCCCCCCAAATTTTACAACCAGCCATTAATTTTTAGTTTTCCAGATATACCCCCGACTGAGAAACAATCCAAAACAGGAAAAACTAAAAAAAGCACACATACACACAGTAGTAAGTGAAGTCATAACCTTCCACCTCCTCACACACACACACACACACTAACAACAAACCCTTTCAAAAACCTCCAAAATTTCCAATTCCCAAATTCATTTTAATTCAATCTCATTTCAAAATTACTTGTGGATTTCTTCAATCTTTCAATCGCAATTTGGCCCAAGTCAAAACGCATTCTGGCACAATTTTACCTATAAATAGGAGCATTTCAATTGCTTTTCCAGTCAAAATTGACTCTGAAATTCAAGATTAATGCCAAGTAAGGGAGGGTACACGGCGGCGCCGCCGCGGCAGGGCAGCGACAGGTTCTACAACCCGCCGGCGGTTCGGCGCCAGCAAATAGTTTTGCAGCAGCAAGAGCAGCAAATGATGCAGAGGCAACTACATCAACAGCAGCAGCAGCAGCAACACCAAGAGCAGCAACTGCAGCAGCAGCGGAAGGGGAGGGCGAAGGTGAAGGCGAAGGCGGATTTTTCGTCCTCCACGGCATCGGAGAAGCCGGCCGATGGAGATGATTCATCAATGGTGGCTGCATTGCCCGTGCCGCGTTCTGTTAGCCCTGCTCCGAATTTGAAACTCAGCAACTTAGATCGCTTGATGGAATCTGTTACTCCGTTCATTGAGGCGCGTTATTCGTCGGAGGTATACATGAGAAAAGTTGGTTTTGTTTATTTATTAATTTTCTTTCATCTCGTCATGTTGGAGTTAAAACCCTAAACAGCTGTTTTGATTACAGGATTATGATAATGCATGCAGGAAATGGAATGCAAACCTAGATTTCTATGTGAATTTATGTTCCGTTTGATTAAAAGAAATCAAGATTTTGCGCTAAGAAGGCTATTTGAAATGATTTATTCTGAAGATACATGTTCAATGTTTTCTTGAAGTTTAATTTCATTGGAAAGATTTGTTGCATCCTTGTTTTAATGATTTGCGTCAGAGTATTTGCATGTTTTAATTGTTTGAATTCAATGGAATTGAATGGAAATTTCATTTGGGTTTTCGATCCCTATCCTAAACCAAATCAAATGCAGCCTAAATGCAAACAGAGTTGAGTAATAGGAAAATTGGTTTCTGAAATCTTGATTTTAGGTGGTGCTTCTTGTGTCAGTTCTGACAGAGCTTTGAAATTAATTTTTAATGTCCTTGAGATTTTGGCTTAAAATGCCTATCAGAAATGATTCTTGTAAATTTACAGTTCGTTTGATGTGTTTATGCTATTGTATTCAAAGATTTTTCACTATGATTCTAGGGAGCCATTTAATTTACGCGGTTGTTCAGAAGATTAGTGCTGTAGTTTCAAAAAGTTGTTAGGTTCGCGGTCTTTTTAGAAAAATTAGTTATGTATTTCTTTAGAAAGTCCGTCAATCAATGCCATTTTGAGAAATGTGTTTTGGAAATTCGTTATTGATGAAAGTTGTTTTTTTATAATTTTTAAAGTCAGCTTTTAATTGGTTGCTGATTCGTGCTACTTTTCAAAATATTGTTACTTCACGGGCTATTTTAAATATTTATGAAACCGTTAGTTATGGAAATTTCATTAATCTGTGGTTGCTTATTTATAAACAGAAGTCGTTTGTCGGCTGCCACATTTTTGGTAAACGACAAAAAATTAAAGTAAATCGCCAAAAATTAATTAATTTCATAAGTTTCGTTTGTTGACAGGTGTATGCAAGGGGATTCAGGAACACAGAAATGGATTCACATACTTTTTTTTACTTGGAGGATCTATGGGAATCTTTTAGCGAATGGAGTGTGTATGGAAGAGGAGTACCACTTTTGTTGAATGGAAGAGACCCTATCCAACAGTATTACGTTCCATTTCTCTCTGGCATACAGTTGTATATTGACCCGCCAAAGGCTTCTACTCGGATTCGGTGAGTTTTTAACTCAACTGCGCTAGGTTGTCATAATTTCATTCTATTATATGGTTATCTTACTAGTAACCATTCAATATATTATTTAACATGTCATCTACGTGTTTTAGTAGTTAACTTGCTGATATTGGTTGTCTGTAATGGTAGCCTTTGTTTCAGTTGTTGCTGTTGTGAACTATGATCACGTGCCTTAAAACCTGTATGGTTTACCATTGTTTGATGGCCAGTGCCGATTGATGCTTCTTGATGTTGAATTTACTTGATGCTTTATATGACCAATTCATCTTGCAATTCTTGCCCTTGTAACACTTGGTCTACTTCCATAAATAGTTGTGTTTTATCGTAGTTGCACTTTGTAACAACTTGAAAATATGGCCAATGAGGGTGAAACTTGTGAAGATAATTTATTTCTTTGTCGTCTCCTTCAAAAATTTCAAGATTCAAAATACTTGTATATAGTATGTTTTTATTTATTTTCATTATATTTCACATATTGATTTTTCTTACCTTCACTCCTAGCTTTCCGCTTTATTGTTGTAATGGAAAACCTATAAACTAGTTTTAAATTTGGAGCTTGGTTTTAAAAAGCGCGCCTAGGCGAGGCGCACAATTGGGGCATTTTTTAGGGTTAGGCGCAGATATATACTTAAAGCCCACCGAGGCTCATCGAGGCGCGCCTAGGTGCAAAAGCCCTGAGGCGCGCGCTTTCGGTATCTAGGGTTTAGGATATTATAAATGCTTAGCAGACATAATTTAGAATATAATTTAGCAACGTCTTCCCTCCCTTCAATATTGATTAATGATTAGTTGCTTAGTTGATTTGATCGTACTTTAATTTACGTGACGTACTTTAAGACTTAAGTATTTGTGTTTGTTGAATATTTGTGTGTTTTAAATGAAGTATTTGTGTGTTTTAAGTGTTTGTGTTTTAAGTATTTGTGTTTTTAGTAGAAAATATATTATAGGTAAATATATTAGAATTTTTATACTTTAGGTGCGCCTCGCCTACGAAAAGCCCGCGCCTGAGCTTAAAGCTCTGCGCCTAGGCTCCAGGCCAGTTTGCGCCTCGGTGCGCCTTGCGCTTTTTAAAACCAAGATTTGGAGTCAGGACTTCTATGCATGTACATACTCTAGAAGTGAAAATGAACTGCTGAGTGAAGTAGGAAGTTTCACATTAACATGCATACGTTTAAAACTTATCACCAGATCCTATATATCATTCCAACTTTCCAAGTATACTGTTAAACTAGTCTTAAGTACAAATGCTTCTGATTGCTCAATCATTTATTGGGGAGTGACAGGAAAAGGGTAAAGAGGGGATAGATTGGAACGGGTGGAAAGTTAGAGCAGCAGGTGTCGTTTGTCTATAAGTTTGGCTTTTCAATTTACTCCCATACTGTTTGACTGCCTTGTCACTGACTAGGATTTTGACCTTTATTTACTTTCAAATATGTTTATGCCCTCATAAGTTTGGCATCATTAGATACTAGAAATTCAATTAAGATAGGGCAAGAATATGAAATAGAAACTTTGTATTCCACAGTAAAGCAACTTTTAAACAGGCTCCTAAAAGTAGATACAGTATTACATATTGATCGTCGTCCGCAAGCCTTCTCCTTGAGCGCGTAGCTGTGGTGGTAAGATTGCTAGATGTGTAATTTCCTGCACGAAGTATATGTGCTCACCGTATGTTGCCTGTCTCTTTCTGAGACATTTGGCAGTTACATAGCTATCATATTAGCACGTGCCATATTTACCTAATTTAGTTTTCGTTTACTTTTTTTGTTGGACTATGTGTTCTTATTCCATAATTCATTGTGCTAGTATTATCTTAATTAATTTCTAGTGGACCCACTCTCAGGAGCAACAATGAAGGAGATAGGTGTGGTGCTATATCTGTTTTTGATTTGAACGTTCAGCAATTAAGTAGGTTCTCGTTGGGAGATGGTGTAAGTTCAGCTAGTTCCATCACTGACATTGCTGATTCACCTGGCCTACAATTATTTCAGTTTTTGGAACATGAACAACCTTACAATCGCAGACCATTATCTGATAAGGTAAATATTCTTGGAATTGAAATGCTGAATTATAGTCATCCTGTCAAATGATTGTGGTTGAAAATGTTGCCAACTCCTGTGCAGATATCATTACTCACTTCCCAATTCCCCGAGCTTAGTAAGTTCAGGAGCTGTGATCTACTCCCAACAAGTTGGATTTGTGTTGCTTGGTAAGTTCTTCGTACCCCAAATTTTACATTATTCTTGTGGAGTAATTGAGTTTCATGTCTAATGTATGAACTCTAAGGATAAATAATAATACTTGTTGCAGGTATCCCATTTATAGAATTCCAGTGGGCCCAACGCTGCAAGATTTGGATGCATCCTTTTTGACATTTCATTCCTTATCAACTCAGTCTAGAAGTATCTCTCTCTCTCTCTCTATATATATATGCCTTTGACATCAGAATGCATGTATGGTGGGGAGGGAGTGTTGGTGGTTCTATTCCGTTTCCATATTCCTGCTCCTACTTTTTCTTCAGGGGTGTCGTGCTTTGTGGGTGGGGGAACGAGAAAAACTGAGAAAGTAACTGTCTGTGTGATGAAGCATGCCATTATATTTTCAAAGCTATAATTCCTACTCTAGCATTCGTGGCTAACTACTATGTGTCGATGCAGGTAGCTCCCCTCCACCTCAGTTCCATCAAGCAAATACTAGAACTGTTCGTGGTTTTGTTGATCCAACCGCAAGAATTTCCCTACCCGTCTTTGCTCTTGCTTCATACAAACTCAAAGGATCGATTGTAAGTCCTTGCGGCCCTCAGGAATGCGAGCAAGAGAACAGTCTTTTGCAAGCTGCAGACGATTGGCTCAGATGTTTGCAGGTTATGCTACCTGACTACCAATTCTTCCGTGCTCACTATGCTCAATGGAGATGACTAGATCCTAAATCCGAGCGCCCATCTGACATGTCAAGTTTTGGAAACAACGGGCTCTAGAATACCCGTCTCCCGACCACCATTATATCCCGGTAAAAATGTTGTGCAGTGTTGTTCTAGCTTTTGCAATGTTAGTTTTGTATAATTCCGTGGTAAAAAAAAAGAAAATTTCTAAAAGAACAAAAACATTGTTCTTGATAGAGTAGTATAACGATGCGACATATTGGCCGGTTCGGTTCAGTTCAGTCCGATTCACAGTGATGATACAGTTGAAAGTAGTTAACATAGGAATCTGTCGGTTAGTCGAATGGTTGAGACCGGTTCCTGAGATAATGGCGAAAGTTTGAAAAAATATATGTAAGTTGTACTCTTAGAATTGGATATACAAAGCTGAAACTTATATACATGTTTAGAATTTGTTCTTTGAGCCAAGCTTTTCTTGTCTTCAATTTTGTTCAGTATATATATATGTATTTGATTACTTAACTTTGGTTAATAGTATTTGATTGCCTATTTGATTATTGGTTACTTATATTTGTGGTGGAACGATATTATGATTATGACTATTTCACAATTCACACTGGATTATAATTGAAACTAGTTTTACACTAGTGCGTTGTGTTACAATTTGGTAGAGCTGGCAATTTTCCGGGCCGGGCTGGCCCGGCCTGAGCCCGCCGGGCTTTTTTGAAAAATCGGGCCGGGCCGGCCCGAAAATCCTCCGGCCCAAGAAATGTGAAGCCCAACCCGGCCCGGAAACCCCTTTTGTAGTGTAAATGTACTGGGTTGGGCCGGGCCGGCCCGAGCCCACCGGGCTTTTTCCCATATCGGGCCGGGCCGGCCCGGCCTGAAATTTCACCGGGCCTGGATTTTTGGAACCCAGCCCGGCCCGAAATCGGGCCGGCCCGGGCTGGTTTTGACAGCTCTACAATTTGGTGTGTGTATGGACCTCGTTATATTTTTGGATAACTGTCGAATAAGTTCTTTATTGAAAGAAAAAAGAAAAAAGAAAAAAGAAAAGAAGAAGAAGAAGAAAATCCTAAATTTTGAGTATCACAAGCCAATACTTTAAAGTTGGGCCTCGTTAAAACCCTTATAGGTAAAATTTCAGTGGGGAAACCTCATAAGGGAAAAAAGAGTACCCGTCTATTTTACAATACGGAAAGTGCCAAAAAAATGCATATCACGGTTGATAACAGTGGTAATATTTGCCGTTAGGCCACCAACCATCTTCAATGTTAGGAGACGCCATCATATCAGCAATCGAATTCCCTTCTCTTTGTAAATATGAGTAACTCGAAAATGCATGTCACTTATTTGTTGTAAAGCACGAATCCACCGGGAACGGAGACGCCACGGGACCTCTGAAGAGCGAGCATTAAGAAGACTAACCACATAAGTTGAGTCTGATTCCAACCACAAGTGCAGCCAACCTCTAGAATAACTGTGATTCAAAGATTAGATTAGAGAGCAAGAGGTTTCAACCGTTGCAATTGAAACATTTTTTCCACAAACAAATAAAATTAACAATAAACTACATTAAGCTCAAAAAAAAAAAAAAAACCTCAATACTACATCTCGTATTTGAGTCCAGCAAACGAAAATGCCCAAAATATAAAAGAAAATCTATATGTAGGGCCCACTGGGCGAATCGTCCATCCAAAATTTGAAAAACCTTATTCTTGACGCGGACAACCGTATCCCTGTTTTCCAAATCCCTAATTTCGATTTAACGGTAAATTCAAAAGGTGCGCAATTCTTTGATCGAGAAATTCGTTTTTATTGTTTTTCCTCCATCTTATGCTGTCATCTCCACTCGATTCGCTTTGTTTTTTGCCTTTAATTTTGGGGTGGATTTCGAAATTTATTTGTGTCGCGAAGAAAATGGTAGGAATTGCTGAAATATGGAATGAGAAATATACCATTCCCGTATCTTTTTCTGTGCATTATCTCAAATTCCCCGAAAACAACATAATTTCATGGTTTTCTTGATGATCGCACGCTTTTTTTAATTGCAAAGACTGCTATTTGGTTGTAAAATCATTTGCTTTTGTTGAACAAGTAATTTCTATCATATAAAAATAGCATTTTAATCTATTTTTTTTCGTAGGAACTGATGTGAAATGGGATTAGGAGAGGGAAGTAGTAATTTTCGAGTTAGGACAGTTTGGACTCCAGAAATGGATAGGTATTTTATTGATTTGATGTTGGAGCAAGTTGGCAAAGAAACTAGGAGAGATGATCATTTGTTCAGCAAAAAGGGGTGGAATCATATGACAACAATGTTTAATGCCAAGTTCGATTCCAAGTATGAAAAAGATGTCCTAAAGAATCGGCACAAGGTGCTGAGGAATCTGTACCGAGGATTAAGTAACATCCTCGAACAGAAGGGCTTTAGATGGGATGAATCGGGAGAGACGGTGACAGCAGATAACGGAGATTGGGATAACTACATTAAGGTGCAAGTATTAGAAGTTTAACATGGTGGCATTGTTGATGATGCTGCTGCTGCTCTAGACTTATGTTTTGTATGTGCAGGCACATCCAAATGCGCGTCCTTACAGATTGAAGACTGTCCCGTATTATCTTGATCTTGTTAAAATTTATGGAACGGTAGGGTTTGGAGGTGAAAGTACGATTTCTAGGACAGGTGCATTTTGCAATGGAAGTATGTTGAAATCTGATGTGGATCCCTTGCTGGCAGGAGAGGAAGTTGTTGGTACGAGTGTGGATGATGACGAGGAACTTTGCAGTAATGTGTTGAAATATTCGCCAAGTTTGGGTGAAAATGTGAATATTTGTCAAATGGCTACTGAATCTCTTCATGATATAATGATTGGTGAAGATGTTGGTGTAGAGACGGCTGATGAGGCGTGTCAGTTCCTTTCGGATATTGGGTATGCTGTTGGTGCTCGTTCACGGACATACTGGCAGCCCCCGATGGATCATTACTTCATTCAGCTTATGCTGGAGCAAGTAAGGAAAAGGAACCATGTAGATGGTCTACTTAGAAAACAGGCTTGGAGGGAGATGATCTCGTTGTTCAATGCTAAATTTGGATTCGATTATGCAGTTGATACTCTCAAGAACCGATACAAAACTCTTAGAAGGCAGCACAATCTTATAAAGAATCTTCTAGAGGTGGATGGATTTGCTTGGGATGATATGCGGAAAATGGTGGTTGCTGATGACTGTGTTTGGCAGAACTATATAAAGGTGAATATCTTATTAAACATTTGTTATTTTTAAATCTATAATGCTAAGATCATAAATCTGTATTCCCAATTATTTGAAATGTTTCTTACCTTGAATCAAGATTTTGATACTGATTAAAAGAGTTCATGAAAATGTTCAGATTTTCTCTTATCTATAAGATACTAGATCAGAGCAGTTTACTTGCAGCTTTGATTATGTGCAGGCTCACACAGGCGCTCGGCAATACATGACCCGGCCCGTTCCACACTACGAAGATCTGTGTTCGATTTTCAGAGAACTTAACAGTGATGAAAAAGATGGTATCTTGAGCCATCAGAACTTAGAGATTCATGATGAAAGTCCAGCTGCATCAGTTTCCAGTTATGAACAGTTTCCCTTGGAGAAAGGGTCTTCAGATTCGTGTTTGAACACGAACGCTGCTAATGAGTCGAGCAAACGACAGCTAGATCCTCTGTCAACCACAGGATCTTCCAAGAAGTCACGTGGTGAGAACGAAGGAGTGGTACTTGCTATCCGCGAGATGGCAACTGCTGTTTCGTGTTTGGCTGATATGAGAAAAAAAGACGAAAATGTGAACATGGTTTCTGTAGAAACTGTAGTAGCTGCAATCCAAGCCTTACCTGACATGGATGAAGAGCTTGTGTTGGATGCTTGTGATTTGTTGGAGGATGAAAAGAAGGCGAAAACGTTTATGGCATTGGATGTGAAACTAAGGAAGAAGTGGTTGACGAGGAAGCTTCGCCCTTCGAACTTGTAAATTTTTTTATCTCGTCTTGTAGCTCAGTGATATTCCTCCTCTTTATAATGGCGAGAAACGGGGGGTTCGCCCGCCCGGCCGCCCCTATTCAAAATAAAGGAAGTGGTAGAGGTTAAAGATTGAAGAGCAATGGAAAAGGTTTCCATGTTTATAAATAAATTTTAAATATAAGCTTCCATGGTTTCTCTATTTTGTGATTCAAGTGTGTGCATTTCGTTTTTCTCATGCACTCTGCAAATAGTACCGTCGTATTAATGAAATGAAGCACGAGATTGAAACATACCACAAATTGAATATTTTCCATTGCTTTAGATTCAAGTAGCAATATAAGTTGTTACATTTTAAGAAAGAGAAATACCATATATTGTCATAATGTTTGACTAATTTTATAATAATATCATAATATTTAAAATCCGATAAATTCATACATACTAGCCTACTTTAAATGACCAAAATGCATATAAATTCCTGACCTTTTCTCAAATTTTGGTTTAATTCAAAACCTTTTAATTTTTGCAAAATAAATCTCCACCTTTCAATTTTGCTTAATGTTCTCCCGACGACGAATTTGGGTGAAATTCAAAGTGACGTAGCGTTCAAAACGATGTCGTTGGATTCGGGGTCGGGCGTCGGAGGGATCCGCGACAATCTCGATTCGAAGCAGGTGAAGAACAGCCGCCGTTTTGAACGCCACGTCACTTTGAATTTCACTCAAATTCGTCGTCGGGAGAACATTAAGCATAATTGAAAGGTGGAGATTTATTTTGCAAAAATTAAAAGGTTTGAAATTAAATCAGAATTTGAGAAAATGTCAGGAATTTATATGCATTTTGGCCACTTTAAATTTTAGAGTCTCGGACCATATTTAACAGTTCTATGAGAAGTAATAATTATACTTAGGAATGACACTTGAGAAGCAATAAAGTTTTTTGGAGATAAGAAGTTTTTTTCGATTACCAAAATTTCTACAACAGAAAATCTCTACGTTTTGTAGCTATAACCTATGAAACATGCTGAAATCGCTTTTGCTCAAATTAAAGTAATGAAGCATCTGAAGACACCCTTAAATTAAATTAGGTTATCATAAAAAATATTATTTTTCCGTTTTGGGTGAAGGGCGGCAGCTATGAGAATTGTCTATCAAAAGATTCAATCTGACTTTCATTCACACCACCAACCAAATTAAAAAAAAAAACAAATAAATTTAAAAAAAAAAACAAGAAAGAGAGGTAACCTTAGGGTGCCTCCAATGGTTAGCACCCAGTTTCACCTTTCAAGCCGCCACATTAGCTTTTGAAACTCACCTACTTTTTTATCTAACATATACTCCAACAATGAAACCAATTTCTATGTTTTAGAGGGTCCCACTATAATAAACACTACCTTTATATATCTATATACATGTTTCTCCAATTAATTTTATTTGCATTATTATTTATATATTATTTACATATTTTAATTATATATTTAATTTAAAATTCTATATTTAATGATTTAATATAATAAAATAAAACGGTTTTATTATAAATAAGTAATAAATAAAATTACAATACTAAAATCGAATTTTTACGATTTTTATGTCGAATAAAAGATCTCGTCGTGATCTTTAATATAAGATATATGTTCAATATGTTTTAGACGAGTTTAAAGAACCATATTAGTGAAAATACCTTACAAAAACAAAATGGAAAAAAACATAGAATAAGAACTAAAAAAACGAAAGAAAAAAAAAACAGAAAAAACGCAACAAACAAAGAAAGAAAAACAGAAAGAGTAGGGATAGAAAGAAAGAAAGGAAGGAAACAAAAACAGAAAAAGAAAAGGTAAAAATCGAAAAAAAAATAAAAATAAAGCTGTCAGCCGCCCCACGCCTGCGTGGATTGCACGCGCCAACCAGCACGCTTGTGCCCCACATGCGCTGAGGGATGACACTTTTGAGTTTCATTTTGGAAACTAGTTTTTTGGTTCTCATTTTGGAAGCTAATTTCCATTCTCTCCAATGATTGGTTTTGGATTCCAAATTTAAGAAATCAATCATTCGAGGCGCCCTTAGTAGCACTATATTTTCAAGAAATTCAAAAACTTACATTTCCTTAAAAAGAAATTCTAAAAATCATATCGAAACGAATCGCATCTTAAATTTAAAAAAAAAATCAATGTAAATTCACATTTCTCCCAAAACACAGAATTATAAATTCATATGGATCAATTGTAAGATTTAACATCACTTTTGCACAACTCTACAATTTTCACAAGACTAATTAATCGTGTTTCTACACTATTTAAGTTTTCTTGCTAAATTATATACAACAAGTGGAAGTTGATGGAGCTACGATTTTCCGATTGATCTAGCTAGAAAACGTGAGTTGCATAAAAAAAAAAAAACTATTTTAACTACAACGATCGAAAAATCATACGAAAATTACAAATGGATTGTAAAAAGTAATACTATTAACTCCGACAATCAACTCAATTTATATCTACATTTATCTCGAGCCAACATCAAACATTAGCTGTCCAATTTTTTTTATTTATTCTGCAACGATTGAAAAATCATTCAAAAATTACAAATGGATTGTAAACAGTAATACTCCCTCCGTCCCATTTATATAGGCTGATTGAAATTTTCACATGGATTAAGAAAATTTATTGGAAAAGTAAATTATATAGTAAATTTCTTAATATGCCCCTATTTATTATTTGACTATGTATTTTTTATGAGTTAATCAAAGAATTAAATAGGGATATATTAGTAAATGAGCTAAAAAACATTATTTTTTATGGAAACAAGCCTATATATTTGGAACATCCGAAAAAGGAAAACAAGCCTATATAAATGGGACAGAGGGAGTACTATTAAATCGGACAATTAACTCAATTTATATCTACATTCAAATGTCCAATTTTCTTATTATAAATATATAAATAAATAAAAAGTGCTCGAACCCAATTACCAATTAAAAGTGGCGGCCGTTGATGAAATAACGCGGGAGTGGACGGGTATTTTGGAAGCCGATCCGCGTCCACCACAATTATATAATTTTGTTCCAAAATCCAAATCGCCGACTCCAAATTCTCGAATTTCCACGTTTATTTTTCCTCTTATTTTTCTGAATTTTCTCGCTGCTACCAAGGGATAAAGCCCAATAAACCATCCCCAAACCCTACTGGACTGGCGTATCATATCCCAATTTTTTTTACTTTTTTTTTTTCCCGATTTCCGGTTTTATCGCGTACATATAATTCGTGTATAATTCTTGTAGAGTTTCAGCTGGGATAATTTAATTTGTTTAAATTTAATTACAAATGGCCGATCGGTTTTACGATGATTTGGAAATCGCACTGTCCTCTTATTCCATACCCAGCAACGGTGAGCTTGTAAATCTGCGGTTCGGCTTTTATTTTTTTGGTTTGATGATTCTTGGGCTGATTTATTGTGTGAATTTTGTTGTAGACGATTACAATGAAGAGGATGAGGAGACCGAGGGTGAGTATGAGGGGGAAGAGGTCAACGATGTCGAAATTGATGGAAAATCGGAAGAATTGGCGTGCCCTTTTTGCTCAGAGGATTTTGATGTTCTGGGATTGTGCTGCCATATTGATGCCGACCACCGCATGGAGGTTAAGCCCGGGGTAATTCGACGACTTTCCTCTTTTTCTGGTTTTTGGTCAAGTTTATTTTGCTATGTAGGAACATTTTAGGTTTAATTATAATCGTAGTATTAGCAGTTGCAGTAGTAGTAGTGAGTTTGTAATAGTTAAGAATAAGATAGCTGCTTT
The DNA here is from genome assembly GCA_031470985.1 of Agastache rugosa. NCBI lineage: Eukaryota > Viridiplantae > Streptophyta > Magnoliopsida > Lamiales > Lamiaceae > Agastache > Agastache rugosa. Next base: position 481,667 of record CM062609.1, read on the forward strand.
ATTCTGTTTGATGAACGTCGTGGGGTGTTTACAGAAATCTTGAATGCTTAAAGGGGTTATTTGGTTCATAATTAGTTGAAGAAACAGCTAAGTTAGTTTAGTGATGTGTATGTGTAAAAAAAAAAGGTTTAGTGATGTGTGTTTTTAGTTGGATTCGTAGTTTGAGGATCTAGTATGAGGCTGGTTTTCATTTGAGTGTTGAAGACGGCCAAAAGTTCGAAGCTTGGCATCCGATTGATGGTAGATAACATGAGATGAGATGAAAGATAACTGATAGACTGGAGTCATTTTCTAGCTGCTAAGGTGGAAGTGAACTTTTTTTTTTTTTTTGTTTCGGAGAACTTAGCTTCTAATAGATAGATGTAAAGAAAGAAAACAATTTTTTTTCTTTGAAGTGTCTTTCTTGCTTGCTGAATATTAGGTGGAAGTTGAGTCATGCAAGGTTTGCTTACTTTAAATTGTAGTGTTAAAAGAAATCTTTATTTTATCTTAGCTCTTGTTTCCTTTGTCTCCAGATTTGCCCTGTTTGTGCTGTGAAGGTGCGGATAAACATGGCTTCACACGTGATCACTCAGCACGAGAGTATTTTGAAGATATCCTTTGTACTATGTTTACTAGGAGGAATTACTTTCTTTATCGCATTTGAATTTCCCATGTTGATTGTTGAGTTATTTATGAAGACTTAATCATTATGAATTGAGATATTCGTTTTGCATATACCTTAACTCACTTATACGCTCTCTGCAATAAGAAGCATCGTAGCACTCGCTCTCGTTCATCAATATATCTACTGAGGAAGGAATTGCAGGATAAACATTTACGTGCTGTAAAGGAGTCTCCTTCTGTTGGTTCTTCCTCTGATGCAGCAGCTGATTCTATGCTTTTGTCATTTGTCAATAGTCCTCAACCAGCTTACAGACCCCAAATCGCTGAAGCTGCTTCTCCATCTGAAGCAAGCTTATCAGGAAAGAGTGCCTCTGATGACTCTGCCGAGAGGTATGCCAATGGCTTTTCATCTCAAATTTCTTGTTTATTGAACCTAATACAAATGAGCAACGTGCTTTTTTCCCGGTGAAAGAGAATCAATATCAGAGCAAATAAATTGAGAAAATGATATACAAGTTAGTACATAAGCTGAGACGTAATATATGCATTTGTTCTTAAATTTTCGTAAGTTGCCTGTTTACTGATCTAGCAGATTTCCACCAAATAATGGAGTGTGGGAAATACAGCTGACTGACATGCTGATTAGTTAGTATTGCTATGTGCTATAATGTTTTTGATGCTGTGAAATTTCATCCGTTTTCCATAGTATCTTGCAGTTGTATGCCACTTCCAAGTTTATAGGATTGAAATCTGAAAGGGTTTATAGTTTGAAAAGTAGGTGTAGAATCTTAGGTGATGTGTTGAGTATGTTCTACATATAGTTAGCTATGGATTTTAATATGGGATTTTTATCATTTAGCTTTCGCATTCTTAATGTGAAGTTACCATTCCATCTACATAATCTAGTCTTTAGTGAGAATGGTAAACAATGTGATTGATTGACTTCTATCCCTTTAATTCTAGAAAATTACAACAAAAATATATAAAGAGTAAAATATTGATGAAAAGGCCTCTAGAAACCTTCTGGTATGGTCTATCTCTGTTGCGGATGGCTTCTTGTTTCCTATTGAAACCTTCATTTTAGCTGACTTTTTTTCATCCTTCATTTTACCTCTTTTCTAGCTAGCTTCAAGCAAACCTTCCAATTCATTGTGCCTGTGGCCTTACATGTAATGTGTCTTCCCGTAAAACCTCAGCCACCAAACACCAGTTCTAAGTTTAGCTCTCTTCATTAAAACAATATTGAATCTGTTCCAAAATTTATGGTTGTGGGATATCCTTTGTTGCCTTTCCCACCCTTCACGTCGTCTCTTCTCTAGAGAGCAACAATATGCTTGTAAAATGCTAATGAGTATCCTTGTCACTTTGGGAATTGCATTAACCAGGAACATAATTTTTTTTACAAGCATGCCATTAGGTGCTGTGTATATGAAGTTGAAAAGAAATTATCTTGTTTGTTTTCTCTAGCATTACTCAGTGATTTATCTGTACTTTGTGGTGGTGAAGTTCTTTCATAGTTGAAGATTGGGCATATATTATTTGAACCATTGTGCCAGTATTTGAATGTTATACTATAAGTTAATAGGATCTAAACTATTGAAATAACATTGGTGAAGATGTACTAACTACTGATAAAATCTGCACGGTCCGCCAACTCAGCTACTTACTCGCGTCCTGCGAAGTTGGCAGCTTAATAGACATCCTCTCTTAGATTTCTTTATTCTGTTCACCTCAAGTATTGCCATAAACAAAGAGGATGTCACAATTAGCATATTCTGTACCTTTCTTGTATTCGATTCTTTTTTTCTCTGTAGTGCACTAGAATGTGCCACTGCAAGAGCACTTGGTTCTGCTTTCAGAACTCGTTAACAAATTTCTTTGTGCTCATCGTGATTGCAGATTTCCACCGTCTCTGTCAACAGACAGGAACAACGAGATGGCCAGAAGGTCCGAGTTCGTACAAGGATTGCTGTTATCCACCATTCTCGATGACTTGTAATCAGGTGAATATGCCCGAAGCTTCACTTTGTGATACCTAATTATTGACAGAAGAGGCGATTGTTGAACTCTTGTACTGACTCTGCTCGTAATATTAACCATATCTTGCCTGTGCAAAATTGAACGTGAATCGAAGAGAGACAGTTTCGGTGGTCAGTTAGATGCAGCTCGTTTCATGGCTGTGGTTCGATCTTCGCGAGCTGTTAGTGTATAGTTATAATATAAGCAGCTAATGTATTGTGATAAGACCATGGTACCTGCTTTTTTCTTGTAGGTTATTTTCATCAACATACATTTTCAAGGGCAATTTGAATTTGTGATTGACTGCACTTACTCCAGATTTGAGTATTTATGTTATTGATAAAGCATTGTCTTGCAATCTTGTTGACTTTATTGATTTAGTCTAATAATCAGAGAAAATATTGAATGTAAGTTTTTACATTTGGTAATCTCAAATTTCTGTTTAATGCGATTGATGATCAAACTCTATTTTTGTTTCTAGGTGAGATCATTATAATTTCAGATAACCTAGTAGAGTGGTACGTGCGATGCACATAATATTGATATATTTTAATAATATATATATGTCAAAACATAAAATAATTAAAATAATCATATGATAATAAATATTAATAATAAAATACTAAAATAAGGGTTTAATAGACAAATCAAATTTTGTAAACAAGACACTTTTATAATAACCTCTACTTTTCAAGTGTCATTTGTACATTTACTGAAGAGTGATGCTATTCGGACATAAATGTCCGGACATAATCTAGCTCGTTTAGGTAAATGAATCGGTTCGATCCGTTTAACTTATTTATATAATTTTGTAATTTCTCCACATTCATTCAATTTATTATTTTTTGAGTAATCTAATTCAAGTGAATGCATAAATATCTATTAAATAATAGTATTTTTGAAAGATTAGTGAAAATCACAAAATAACTTTATTAGTTTAATTTCGTATTTTTTGTATTCATGTTTCTCTCTCTAAAAATGACGGTTTAGATTAATTAAGTAAATACATTAGAGTACTAACCAACATCATTATTTTATTTGATAAATTATAAGTTAAGATTATTAATATATTCATTTTATGTCCGGACAATGTCCAAAAAGTATTAGTGTTTACTGAAACTGAAAATAACATGCTTCTCAAGCATTGAGTACTAAAGAAGCATACAAATAATCTTTGAATTTTGAGCATAACATCTTAGTCCAAAGTCCAAAATCCAAATAAATATCAACCCACATTTATTTCGACAGCATACTCAAAATAGGAGCTTCCCATGTTTATTATTGAAAGAATATGAGATAAAATCTTATTGCAGCAATGTGGATCATCCATACAGACCATTGCAGAATAAATTAAACCATAAATGGACCTCAAGACAAGCTCAACCTACGAGCTTCAAACAATATACAACTATGAGGCTTCATCTCATATAACACTGCCACATCATCGAGTCGAACACCTTCCTCGCTGAAAAACCCCGGGAAGGGGAGCGCCGTATCCACCAGAAGAACCCAAGTTTTGTCATCTGCAGGGGGCGGGAGACCTACTTTCTCCGACTTATCAGCCGCGTTGAAGGCAAGAAACAAGTCGCCATAGCTAGATCGACTAGCTTCTGCATCAGCTTTCAAAGTCATGGCTAAGAATTTGCAGGCGGGATCATCCCATCTAGGTGGAAATTGCTGCTTTCCATGCCATTCGATGTTATCTTCCTCGAGAAAGCTCCTCCTCTGGAGAAGATCGCCTCGTCTCATCTTCAGTGAGCTCAAGAATGAGACGAACTGTGTCATCTGAACACCAAAGCTTGATGTCAACGCGTTCCAGTCCAGAGGTTTCCGATCAACATATGCTGTGGAGCCTCCGGTGGATTGGCCACACTCATCTCCCATGTTAAGCACGGGAACGCCTAAAGAGACGAACAATGTGAAGACAAGATTGCGGATTTGTTTGAGCCGTGTCTCAAGCACAACAGTTTTGCTCGTGGCTCCTTCTTCCCCACAATTCCAACTCAACTCCGATTCCAGTTCACTACGGCTGAAGCTCACTAAGTCCACTAGAGTGAGACCCGCGTTTCTTGTAACATAATTGAAAGAGAATGCAGGTCCTCTCCCGGCCAAGAACAGATCGCCACTACCACAGAGACGCGTAGCAAGCTCACTGATGAGGCCACGGCCCCTCAAGAAGTTTTTCACGTCGTTGCTGAACATTGAATTCATCTCTGCCCATCTCTGCCAGTGAGGAAACCTGACTTGCTTCGTCTCCATGTCAAGTGGATCCAATGAGTCTGCAATTATCTTGACTCTTGCAAGTAAAGGGTCGACAGCAATCGCCTCAATCAAAGGAGGGCGGGGAAGGAGCTCACTGTGGAGACCTCTAGTCAGAGAAGATGCATTGATGAAAGAGAAACCATCAACATGAAACTCAGTCACCCAATAACGCAGACTCTCTAAGACTAGTTGTTGGACAATGGGGTGATTGCAATTTAAAGCATTTCTAGATTTCGATTCTTCTCCTTCTTGCATGTTACAATGATAAGAACTGTCAATCTCTTTAAGTGCTCCAACCTCATCAGTATGAGTGAAGACAACTTCCAGCAAAACCTCTATTCCGTTGGCATGCAACTTCTTGACCATCTCCTTCATGGATTTAGCAACACTCAACGGGTCGCCAGAAGGTCCGTACGAGCTTGCAGGAGAAAAGAAATGCCAGGGAAAATAGGGTCCATTTTGCTCATCAAAAGGGAAAACTGGTTCTAACAAGATAGCATTGACACCAAGATCCTTGAAATGCTGCAATTTCTCAGAAATAGCAGAGAAACTTCCAGCAATACCAACAGGTAACTTACTCGACTTGTCTTTAGTAAAATGTGCAACGTTCAGTCTATACACAACCATCTTCTCCATAGGTAAGTTAGGACGAACTTCCCCTCTCCAATCAAATGCAGGCTCCTCACACAGTTTCCCCAGCCATTTCCGAGGCTGATTCAAACCAACTGCTCCAATAACCTTTGCATATGGATCCAACAAGACGCGATGGTCTTTGTTTCCATCACCACTTCTGCAGCGATAACCATAACTCACAAAGGGCATGGAACTATATAGCAAAGCATGCCAAACATCACCTGAGCGGTTGATATACGGATCAAGATCAATCTCCAAATCAGGTTTCTCAGCTTTTGTATCTGCATACAGACACAGAACAACACTTTCAGCATTGCATGAGAAAAAAGCAAAGTTCACTGATCCATCGCTTGAAAAGGAAACGCCGAACGGAGAAGGATGTCCAGAACCAAAACCTACTGGCACCGTGAAATTTGTGTTCCTATGGCTTTTGATGATTGAAACTTTTGAATCAGAACCTGATTTAGACTTCAGTAGGAAAGATACGTAGCATGGCGCCAACTCCGTCTCAAAATCCAACTCAACAGTACTTCCCACGAATCGGGTTTCACATTGGCCATCGACACTTGATTGCTGAAAATCTAACGGCATCAAATTTGTTGAATCTGATGTGAACAATCCCCAGATCATGACTATCTCCTCCTGCCCCCGACATAGCTGCAATGACTCCAATTCAACATGAACTCCATAGTTGTTATTATACTTCTTTTCGATTACTACCTTTAATCGACCACCAAACTCCGTCCTAAATCGATATGTTGCTTCTTTTTCCGAGGTTTTGACAACAGAAGCATCTGGAGTGACCAAAGCTTTCGGAATTTGACGATCATAATGAATCCTTTCGACGCGTTTCATGAATTGTCCGCATACTGTTTTCGGTTTGGAAACCAATTTATTAAAATTCCCAAATTTCTTATGACTGCCGGCGAACAACTTAAATGATTCAGAAGCCTCAGCGCTCACACCATGCGATCGCATCACATAAGGAACTGGCAGCATAGCCATATTCCTATATACACAAATAATTAAATCCAACAACTAAAAAGAAGGAGCTAACCAAATTATCTTCTCTTTCTGTAAAAAAAAGCACTGCGCAATACAGATTTTTATCTGAAAATGATGCTCTCAACAGTGGAGATAGGTGCATTCCGCTTCTGCAACCGAGGCGCTACGGCGGGGGACCGGCCATTCATATTGATTTCCATTTCAGCTCCACTCCACCCATGACGGCGGCTGGTGGATGGCGTGGCGGTCTTCTCAAGGATGAGGCTGAGAGAGGGCGGTGATGCGACGGAAACCGGTGACCGGTGGTTAGAGGATAAGACCGAGATTGAGGTGGAATTTGGGATGATTTTTCTACCACTCTTGACTGTGAGACTGATTGGGGAAATTAGGGTTTAGAAGACTCAATTTAGGCATTTGGATCAAAAATGGAAATTCGAGGTAGTTTGGGCTAGAATGTAATTTTGTGAATTCATCAGTTGATTTTATGGGCTGAAAGTGAAAATGGATTTTTTTTTTGTGTGTTGGATAATGGATACTTGACTAATATATGAATATCCATAAATCATTATATTTTCAATTTAAGCTATTCAAAAATTTTAAAACAATTTAGGGATAAAAGTTAGGACTTATGTTTTAAGAGATTGTGAATTTGAAGGTTCTAAAGAGTAATTTGGAGATTTACATTTTAATTTTAATTAAAGATATGAGTTTTGGAGAATAAAATTGTAAGCTATTCAAAAAATTTAAAACAATTTAGGGATAAAAGTTAGGACTTATGTTTTAAGAGATTGTGAATTTGAAGGTTCTAAAGAGTAATTTGGAGATTTACATTTCAATTTTAATTAAAGATTTGAGTTTTGGAGAATAAAATTGGAGTGATGTATGAAAATCCCCTTACATTTCTAGCCTATTTACCTTGAAAAATATATTTTCAGATCAACTAGGTTTGATTTGGACTTGTAAGATGCTTATAGATTGTAATTGATTAGAGCAATTGGAGATTTCCCTTATAGCCTATTTAATGTGGAGAATTTTATTTCTTCTCCAAAAACAAAAACTTGGAGAATTTTATTTTCAATGAAATTTGATTTTGGACTTGTAAGATGCTCTGTTATTATTGAGCTCACAACTTACTTTACAATCATATATTTTGTCTCATCTCATATTCTTTTTTTTTTCTTTCGAATGATTGAAATAAACTGCACTCGACGTGTTTATGGGATTTGAATTTAGCTGTGATACATTTATGTAATTCTATATTTACTACGTGTGACCACTATCTAGAAATGTAAATATTAAATAACAATAGTATGATCAATTAAAAAAAATAACAATAGTATGATACCTGATGCTGTAAATTAAACGAGTATTTCATTTCTTTACACTATCGTAAAACCTTAATCATGCAAAAATCAACCTTAACTACATGACTACATCGAATCACCAAAAGAATAAACAAAGAATTAGACAAATTTGAAGCATGTACCAACTAAAATCTGAAACAATTTTTTACTCCACCAAATCTACTTCCCCACAAGAATGAAAATCAGTAGTAGTGAGAGAAAACTGCTAAAAATAGCAGAAGCAACAATTTTTCTCCTAGCATTACTTGGAAGTATTGTTGGAAGAGAGCACTCTTCTCCATTGAAGTAAACTTTCGTCGGAAATCCATCTCCGCTGGCGACATTGATCAACGGCGTCTGCTTCTTAGTAAAAGATATCACCGTTTGTTGCGATCCAGGAACTGGTGGATCCTTTCTCGGATTAGATCCGTTTCGTTCTGCAATGAGATAGTTTAAGCCTGGGAATCCCTGCAGAAAAAGTGTGTCGTTATTGGGACTAGACAACACTTTCCCATCCATGGAGTAGACTTTCTCGTAACCAGGCATTGCGCTGCCTAGTTCAACTGAGGCGAACCAGTCTACTATGTCTGCTTCGCCCCAGTTGAATAGGGTGACTCTTGCAGTCCACCCTTTTTCGAAATCCGAAACCAAGTGCCAGTTGATGCTGACGCCGCAGTTGTCTGGACACGGCTGAGGATTTGGGAGTTTGCGCCTTTTCATGTCAGCGAACTCCTTAACAAACTTTGTCCTGTTGTCAAAGGGCACCAGCAGTGCCTGAGCCGGCAGGAGCAGTGCCGGCTCAGTAGCACTACATGCCCCACCTGTGCTTGTTGGGCTGCTGTCGCAGCCACAAGCACAGGTGTTGCATGGGACAACAGAATCGTTGAAGAAAGATGAGAAAGTAACACAACATGTCGGCTTCTTAGTCTTGATCTTAGTGATGTTGCAAACCACCTGCCAGCTGGCAACGGCCGCGGTCTGGGAGGGCATCCCAGAACGCTCAGGGAAGAGAGTCGGGACAACACGGATAGGCTGCCCGCACTGGTAATCTGGGCCAACCGTACTGTTGATTCGCCAGTTGATCGGGGGCGAAAGCTCTGTCTTGTTGATGTTTGGGGGCATTTTGTATACTTCGATTTGGAACGACGAGTTGGACTTGTTGGGATCAATCGCAGGTGACAAAATGCTCCCATTCCGACAACAAAAGGGGATTAGTCCTACATTTGTATCGTTAGCTTTGGACAGAGGAAGATCGATGATTGTCGGCCTTCTATCGCAGCTCAAAACCTTAGAGAAATCGAAATCTTTGTAGAATTGTCCTTGTCTGCCGAATATGCAGTCGCCGGTGTCGACAGTTTCTGGATAAGCTCCTCTCATTGAGTTGATGAACTCGCCTTCCATCCATTCCCAACTCAGTTTCCAATTGTCGAGACGACCAAATTGATTTTGATTCGAGATTGTGACTTGAGCCCAATAGTTAGGGTCGTATGTCATGAGGACATCGTACATGATCGTCAAATCGCCCGTTCCACGAGGCGAGAATTCTTCGTCCAATGTTATGTTCGTTTTCGCGTTCGTGTCCGGTGTGCAGCAAGTGCTCATCATGTTCATGTTACCTGCATCGACAACCAAACGAACCTAGTTCAAATTTGAATGGTTCAAATAATATTTTATCTCGTATTTCACGCTATTATGTTATCATTTAGTGTACATGCAATATTGGTCACTCATTGCAACATTACAAGAATTGACTAAATTTAATCATCAACGAAGCCTAAATTCGTCCATATATATACCAAACTTCTTGAAATACTATAATTTATATCATATTCTTCTCCAAATAAAAAAAAATATATCTAATTTATAAAAAAAATCGATATTTATTACCTTGTGTGGGAAGATTCCGGCACAAGTAGCCATCATTAGCAAGAGTGATATTTCCCGGCAAAGAAGCGTTCGGCGGCGCCACCCCAAACTCCGTCCCCACCAATTCCACCACCACCTGCATCTGATTAATATCTCCGGCGGTTTCGATCGCTGACTTCAGGTCGGTCGCCCCGCTGCCGGAGAAAACAGCGCCGCCGCTGACGTTCGCCGGCATGAAGGCGCCGTCGGCGAGCACGGCGTTCGCAGCCGACACCAGAAGCTCGCCGTGATTGAACCCTACGAAAACGCGCCAATTCTTCAGCTCCTGCCGCCCGTTGTTGAGAACTGTCAGCGTCGACGTGAACCGGTACGGCTGGTCGGACCGGTTTGCCGGAGAAAGAAACGGCGCGATTAGCTCGGTTGTGTTATGGTTGTATGTTATCAAAACGCCGTCGTTGCATAGAGTACTGTTTGGAGATTGAGAAAGAGAGGTGGGGAGATAGTAAAAAAGGGAAATGATCGCGAAGATTGAGAGCGCCGTCGGAGTGGAAATAGGGAAGAAAGGAGTGGCCATGTTCATTCTTGATGAGCTTTCGATCATCAAAGAAGACGGAGAAAATAAGTGGATTCTTTTAGAGAGAGAGAGAGAGAGATGGGAATCATGGGATGGTTATTACTACGTAAAGAGACATAGGGAAATATGTTTGAATTTTTCTTGTCGGAATTTATAAATTGGTTGATCGAGTAAAATTGAAATAAATAAATAAATATATATATATAATAAAATAATATTGGATTTGGCGTGCCGGCTTTGAGTGAGTCTTTAACTAGAGAGGCGAAGTAATTAGCATGAGCAGAAAATAAGAATAAGTCTTCTATTTTTGGTTTCATTTCGTTTTCATGCAACTAAGAGTTTTCTTGTCACCTCGATTCCTTTTTATAGTATTTTAATTTCAAACTTCATTTTACTAGTATAAATCATATGTTTTTGTCTGCTATGAAATGTCGTGATCCTGAAATAAACTATGCGATTGGAAAAGAACAAAGAGATACTTTATCTTTTTAGTGGAGGGAAGGTTGAAGATTAGAAGTTCATCCCTTTCTCTCTTACTCGTAGAAAAACTCGAATCACTATCGGTGGTGTATTTTCTATGAATTGTTCATGTATAATAGTTTGCAAACTACATAAAATATAAAACCGTACTAAAAAAACATGTACACCATGCTTGACCCATAACAAGTGCGAATTAGAAAGATCTAATTTTTTTTCTATTTGAGTAAGAAGGAGCAAATGCAGGTATTGTAGTAGCCGAAACTTTTGGGACGTTTGATAATTATGTCTCTATATATAAATAGAGTTGTCAAAATCGGTCCAATTCAATTTCGTGCGGACTAAGTTACATAAATGATCGGATGGAATTTTGAAATGAACCGATCCAAACCACCATTTAGCCTGCGGTCCTACAATTTACCGGCACAAATTATTTTTGGACCGGGTCGGCCCAATCTAATATCTCTTTGACAATCCTACATACGAAGCCCGGCCCTCAAGGTGAAAAGACACAAGGAAAGAGGTGTCAAAATAAGAGTTTCTAGAACTTATAGAAATTTTAAGATAGAAACTACCTACCTTTCAATTAACTTAAGTCGATATTTTCAAAACAATTTAAAACCCTTCAAAAAATTGTAATACCATCATCTCATAAATTATCGAATATCATCAATAATTGAAAAAAAAAATTACATATGAACTATTGATTGAGTTAAGAAAAGTAATTTTCACTTAAAATTCCAAAATTGACCTGCACATAACTCCCTCGCATCCAATTTTCTATGTAATTCTCGAATTTTGAATCAATTTATCTCGAAATCGCAGAACATTAATAACTAGTACATGACCAAAATTACGAAAAATCAAGTGAGTAGACCAATTTTTTTTTTTGAATAAATATTACAAGAAATTTTAAAGGCCGTGTGACGGTGGATTTGAACATGTGACCTTTGGCCCGGGCATTAACCACTCTACCACTAGGCTAACACACGCACACGAGTAGACCAATTTTGCCTCCTCTTTAGTGTTACAAGATTAATTAATTTAGCATTTTTCATGTACTAAACCCACCAAAAACAGTAGAAGGAGAATAAAATTGAATTTCTATAATCATATTATCACTAAATTAATGAAGTTAGTTTATGGGAGGACGAACATTCTTTTGTGCTTTTGGGCCAGGCCAAGAGAAAAAAGATCAACAGAAAAAATCTGCTTTTTGAGATAAATAAGGATGTATCTGCACATGAGTAAAAAAATGATATATCCTTATTTTAAAAACACAAACTTACTAAAAACATAGATGTCCATCATGTTTTGTCCATATACTCATTGGTTACCTTTTTTTTTTTTTTTTCCTTTTTTGAGGAAAATTGATTTTGTCACATGATAACCTATTCATCTTTATATGAAAATAATTATTTTCATATCTAAATGTATAAATTGATGTCGTGATATTAATCATTTGAACATATATACATCAAATAATTAGCTTGATTGAAGAAAAAAACAATAATACGTGGAACAATTAGTCTGACGTTTTTATAAATGCTAAGGTAATATGATTACGTCATACTTTATTTATGTCAAGCAAAATATGAGCCATTTAGCGGTTGTAGGGAATTGTTTTTATTATATATAGTGTATACTAATTTGTCATCATATAAATATAACTATAAATAGCTAAAAATAGATATCTACATGCTCATTCATTTTTCTCTTATGATATTATAGCATAAATACCAAATTAATAATTTAAACATTTTAAAGAAACTATGATTGAAAGTGCTTATAATATTATATATGCTGCAATCACAAATCAATAAAGTATCTATTTTCTTTTGTAAAGTTACTAATTTGATATTGGGTATTTAAAATAATGTTACATATAATTATTACATATTCTACATCATACAAATGATATTATAATATTATTTATAACAAATACAATTACTACGCACCTGTAATCAATCATTAGAGCAATTGAGAGATAAGTTTAGTTTACTATGCTTAGTTTATGATACAATTGATTGATTTTACGATACAATTAATCATAACCAATTATTTGAATAATTAAACTACGTATAAAATACTAACATGCTACATGTTTAATTAAATAATTTGCGTTACGTATCAGATCTGCTGTTAGCTAAATCATCCTTTATTTATTCGACCGTTGAAATTTTAAAGCTGCATGCCTCTAACTTTCTCCTTTCCTTTGTTGACTTCAATGCCAATATTTAAACGAAAAAATATCCCTGCCACGTCGGATGGGGCCCACTTACCCGAACTGACCGTTTTAGCTCAAACATTAGCCGTAGATTTCTCCACATCGACGGACCAGAAAGCTCAGATATTCGACCGTTGCATACAAAATCTTTCATTAAAAGACAACAACAATTGGTAGCCGGAAAATACTTCAATTTTTCAATCCGATAATTCAAAAAATGAAAGAAAAAAAATGTTTCAAATTTTGAAACTTAGCCCAGATTAAATCCACCTTCTTTCCTTCTCAGCTTCTTCTCTTCATTATTTAAATTCTCCCACTTAATTCATATTTTAGAGGATAAAAAAAGAAGCAAAAAATGGTGAAAATGTCATCAAATTCTCCGACGTCATCTCCGGTGACGATAACGGTCACATCCTCCGGCGGAGCACGCAGCGCCGGGCTGACGAGCCCGATGCCGCGGCGCCAATCAATCTCAAACACCGCGAATTCCCCCCTCACCGGCGGCGAGAGCTCTCGCCGCCGCTCAAGCGGCGGCGGCGCTCGACGCCTCGCATTCTCGAAGGAATCCGCCGACGAATTCGTCGCGTACACGGTTCAAATCCCATCAACGCCCGACAATCGCCTCCTCTCCGATTCTCAGAGCAGCCCCCCTCTCAGCTCCAGCAAAAGCAGAAACAGAATCCCAAACGAGGGTTTCATCAAAGACACCATTTTTACCGGCGGATTCAACTCCGTCACCAAGGCCCACATGAGGAAAAGCTCCGACGGCGTCCCGTCCGCGGCGAAGTCCAAATCAATCTGCGGAATGGACGGCTGCGATGAGAAAGCAATAAATGGCAGCTTCAAGAATTACTGCGAGTGTGGATTCGGCATCTGCCGCGATTGCTATTCGGATTGTATCGAAAACGGCGTCGGCCATTGCCCCGGCTGCAAGGAGCAGTACAAAGACGGCGGCAGCGACGACGAGGCCTCGGCCTCGGCCTCGTCTCTGCAGCCGGAGGCGGACGAGGAGGAGGAGGATGATCGGGCTAATCCGCTGCCGGAGTGGGGCAGAGGGGTTAAATTAGACAAGAATCTCTCAGTTGTGCAGTCTTTCAAGAATCCAAACCACGATTTCGATCACACGCGTTGGCTTTTCGAAACGAAAGGAACTTATGGTTATGGAAATGCTCTCTGGCCTAGAGATGGTTATGAATTCGGAAGAGAAACTGGTAGGTATGAAACTCCCCCAGATTTTTCAGACAAAAGGAACAAACCTTTGACTAGGAAAGTTGGGATTTCTGCAGCAATTCTCAGCCCTTACAGGTAACATTCCGTTTCTTTCAGTATCCATATTTTCTCTCTCATTCTTGATTTGGGACTGCAAATTGATGAGAGAGAGTGTTGTATATAATGCAGATTGTTGATGGTTATACGTCTGAGTGTTCTTGGTTGCTTTCTTACATGGAGGATAATGCATCCTAACCATGAGGCCATCTGGTTATGGTTGATGTCTGTAATTTGTGAAATTTGGTTTGCCTTTTCTTGGCTACTTGATCAGTTACCAAAGCTCTGTCCGGTGAAGAGAGTGACTGATCTCACTGTCCTAAAAGATCGATTCGAATCATCGGAGCCTAACCTTCGAAATCCGAAGAAATTCTCTGATCTCCCGGGAATAGATGTGTTTGTTTCCACAGCTGATGCAGACAAAGAGCCACCACTAGTAACAGCAAACACGATCCTCTCAATTCTTGCAGTCGATTATCCTGTCGAAAAGGTGGCTTGCTACTTGTCCGATGATGGTGGTTCTCTGGTAACGTTTGAGGCCGTGGCTGAGGCGGCTAGCTTTGCTCGAATTTGGGTTCCGTTCTGTCGGAAGCACAAGATCGAGCCTCGGAATCCGGAGGCCTATTTCGGGCAGAAGCGGGATCCGTTGAAGAACAAAGTGAGGCTTGATTTTGTGAGGGATAGGAGGAGGGTGAAGAGGGAGTATGATGAGTTTAAAGTGAGGATCAACGCCTTACCGGAGACGATAAGGCGGAGATCGGACGCTTATAACGCTCAGGCGGAGATGAGGGCGAAGAAGAAACAGATTGAGCTCGGTGGGAATCCTTCGGACCCGGTTAAGGTTCCGAAGGCTACTTGGATGGCCGACGGCAGCCACTGGCACGGGGCGTGGCCGTCGGCCGAGGACGGCCACTCGAGAGGCGATCACGAGGGCATCATTCAGGTACCTACTACTAGTACTAGTAGTAGTTTTTATTTCAAGCTATGTTTATTGTTGAGGCAAACATGTGTAGGGTGCACCACATTTTATTTATTTTTAATTTAATTGAGGATTAATAAACTCGAATTGAGATTACTACTACTAGTAATTTTTATTTCAAGTTAAGTTTATTGTAGGAGGCAAACTTGTGTAGGGTGCACCACATTATATTTATTATGAATTTAATTGAGGATTAATAAACTCGAATTGAGATTAATAAAATCTATTTATCGTGATTGTTGTAGATAATGTTGGTTCCGGCTAGCCCCGACCTACTATTCGGGCAAGAAGCGGACGACGAGAACTTGATCGACACGACGGACGTGGACATCCGGATGCCGATGTTGGTCTACGTATCCCGCGAGAAGAGACCGGGGTTCGACCACAACAAGAAGGCCGGCGCCATGAACGCGCTAGTCCGTGCTAGCGCGATCATGTCGAACGGCGCCTTCATCCTCAACCTCGACTGCGATCACTACATCTACAACTCGGTCGCCGTGAGGGAAGGAATGTGCTTCATGCTCGACCGCGGCGGCGACAAGATCTGCTTCGTCCAATTCCCGCAGCGATTCGAAGGCATCGACCCCAACGACCGTTACGCCAACCACAACACCGTCTTCTTCGACGTCAGCATGCGGGCCCTCGACGGCCTCCAGGGCCCGATGTACGTCGGGACGGGCTGCATTTTCCGCCGCATCGCGCTGTACGGGTTCAGCCCGCCCCGCGCCACCGAGCACCACGGCTGCTTCGGCCGGTTCAAGAAGAGAAAGCAGCTTCTAAAAAGAAAAAATCAGAATCAAAATCAAGAAGATGATGAGATGCTTTTGCCTATAAATGGCAACGAATACGATGATGATGAAACTACAAGAAGCTCACTAGCAAAGCAATTTGGGAATTCAATGACTCTAGTAGACTCCATTGCTGTAGCTGAATTCGGAGGTCGTCTCCTACACGAGCTCCGAGGCAAGGGCTGCCTCGGGCGCCCGTCGGGCTCGTTGGCCGTGCAACGGGAGCCGTTGGATGCCTCCGCGCTGGCGGAGGCCGTCAGCGTGATCACGTGCTTCTACGAGGAGAAGACGGAGTGGGGGAAGAGAGTAGGCTGGATTTACGGGTCGGTGACGGAGGATGTTGTCACAGGCTACAGAATGCACAACAGAGGGTGGCGGTCAGTCTACTGCGTCACCAAAAGGGATGCTTTTCGAGGAACCGCTCCGATCAATCTGACGGACCGGTTGAACCAGGTTCTCCGGTGGGCGACCGGTTCGGTCGAGATCTTCTTCTCCAGAAACAATGCCTTGTTTGCAAGTCCGAGGATGAAGTTTTTGCAGAGGGTGGCGTATTTCAATGTCGGAATGTATCCGTTTACGTCGATTTTCTTGCTCGTTTACTGCGTGCTGCCGGCGCTGTCCTTATTCTCCGGCAAGTTCATCGTACAAACGTTGGATGTCACGTTCTTGGTGTTCTTGCTCATGATCACGCTCACATTATGCATGCTTGCGCTGCTGGAGATAAAATGGTCGGGGATCACGCTCCACGACTGGTGGCGGAACGAGCAGTTCTGGCTGATCGGCGGGACGAGCGCGCATCCGGCGGCGGTGGTGCAGGGGCTGCTGAAGGTGATCGCGGGGATCGAGATCTCGTTCACGCTGACGTCGAAGTCGGCGGCGGCGGAGGAAGGGGAGGAAGAGTTTGCGGAGCTGTACGAGTTCCGGTGGACGACGCTGATGATCCCTCCGATCGTGATCATTATGTTTAACATGATCGCGATCGGAGTGGCGGTGTCGAGGACGGTTTACAGCCCGTTCCCGCAGTGGAGCAAGCTGCTCGGCGGCGTGTTCTTCAGCTTCTGGGTGCTGTCGCATTTGTACCCTTTTGCGAAGGGGATGATGGGGAAGAAGGGGAAGATTCCGACGATTGTGTATCTGTGGTCGGGATTGATCTGCATTGTCATTTCGTTGCTTACTGTTTATGTTTATCCGCCGCCGGGAAGCCATGGGAGCTTGAGCTTTGTGATGCCTTGATTATAAAAGGCTTGAATTTAGGTGGATTTTGAGTTGCAGAATATTAGTGTGTGTGTGTGTGTGAGAGAGAGAGAGAGGATGAAGTTATCCTCAACTTCATCTTGAGTTTAGTTGTTTTTTTTACTACTACTTTTAATTTGTCTGAAGATATCTTATCTCTCTGTATGTTAGATTCTTGTCTTTCTATGAATTTGTTGGCTATTTTCTTACTCGATCGATCGATGTAGTCCGATTTTGGGACGTGTTAGATTTTTTTTTTTAATATCATTACAAATATTAAAACTCACACACCCCACCTAGGATTTTTTTTTTGCTTTAGATCTTATATTTTACTTCAACGCGACGTCCATATGTAAATTTACACATAACAAGTGTAAAGGTGAAACTGAAAATCTACGATCGATGTAGTCTTATTTTGAGGTGTTTTAGATCTTATATTTTACTTTACCGCGACGCTTATATATAGATTAACATGTAACAAGTGTAAAGTTGAAAATGAAAATCATAGAAATTATGAATATTATTTATTGTAACTTTATCTGCCAATTCTTAGTCCTGCTGTTTGAATTCGAAATTTTCCTTATTGGTTGAAGGCACTTTTATCATTTTTTTTCTTCACTTTCTAATCTATAATGTTTTTAGTATAATTTTATAATTATTAACTAAAATTCATCCATTCCGAATAGAATTTATATATTTATATTTATATTAATTTAATTTGCATTTTTTTAATTTTTAATTGATATTAGTGCTTCACTATTCCAAAATTAAGATATATAATTTTTTTAAATTCTAATTTTTTTATAATAAATGTTAATTAAGGTTCATTATATAGTACTAAACTTTTATTTTTAAATAAAACCTTTTAAAATAGTGAAATTAATAGCAGGACACCGAGAATAAGATACAAGTTAGGAAACGAGCATTCCATCTGGGTTGAAGGATATTGTTTCTTCGGATATTGGTTAATTAATAGTATAAATTTATTTACCTTTCAAAAAAACTATCTGCCAAACAATTTGGATATAAGTTTTTGTGTTATAATAATTGAAAATTTATTTTCATTCAGATAACACTCGACTCATTATATATATATATAATCTAATAAAGTACTATACCACCATATAGGTGAGACCTCTACACCACATAAATGTGGGACCACTACACCACCACGCAGGGTGGAACCACTACACCACCAAATAAGGTGTGAAATATACTACACTGCACGCAGACGGAATTGAACCCAAGATCTTTCGCTAAGGAGAGTTTTGTGGTGCCTCAGCTAGCCAATTGAGCTAGGCCTCATCAGCATTATCATAGGTAAGTTTAATTACTCCATAACTACATATCAACTAATCTTATTTCAACTATTATTTTAGCACCATTAATTTCAATTTTACTTTTCAAATATATTGATCTCAAATGTTCGTATCGCATATTCGGCGCCGCATACCAACATTAGAATTCAATACCATCCATGTGAAACACCTAAAACTCTCTCTCTCTCTCTCTCTCATATGAGTAATGAGTGTAATGTAAATATATTGCCATACAACAAATTATTTCAGAATATGATAGGGCTCTACCGTTAGATGCCCAGTCCCAATCACCACTTTTTTCATTTGACGTATATAAAATGTACATTACATAGCATAAGATACTTGCAATTTAGATAAATTAAACGTGCCCCAATTTAATTAGTCTTGCTAATTAAAATAGAGATAAAGGAGTATACCTGGCCACGTGTGGTGCCAGGGCGATTGGAATCGCCCTTCCCTTCTTTTTCTAACTTTCGACACCCTGCCATCAACAACAAAAAATTATGGGCCCCACATCGGATATCCACTCCCTCTGTCCATTTTTCTTTTTCGTCCGTCCACAATAAACATTGTTTTTTCTTAAATGAAAATGATTTCATTCATAATAAACATGAATTTCATTTTCTACTCACAATATATCTATCTAACCCACTCTGAACCACACTTATCGTGAGACGGAGAGAGTATATAATTAAAAAATATATTTATATATATACATAATCCCTTTTTAATAATATAATCCCCTACACCTTTTAGACGTAAAACTATAGTCATTGTAAAACTTAATGCAAATATACAACGAAAATCCAAAGTAAATTAAGATTCCAAAACAAATACAATGTCAATATCTAAATATCTTGATTTTCCAGAAATGCCCCCTTGCTTATATCACAATCATTACAAAAAAAAATAACAAAATATAAAGTGGCAAAGCCAAAAACTGAAGGATCCATGTGGTACTGCGTTGTTCCACAATCAATCAGCATCAAAATAATTTATAAAAATCAGTTTTCATAATTTATTGCAAATTGCAATAGATTAATGCTGTACACAAATCAAGTTATGGGCATAAATGTTTGCCGACATCAAGATCATTCATTATTAATCCTCAAGAAACACTTTCTGCTCATGAGAAATCTGAAAATGATATAGAACAAACAACATTTGACAGAAACAAACCAACAAACAGCAAACAGATTTAATATTGTCAGAAAAAGATATAAAATGGGGGTTGGAAAGAAGGGTGGGATCATAAGATATCTGCAAAAAACATAACTTTAATATTACAAATGAATCCCGTGGACCTTTTTTGTGCTCCATAAACTTCATCAAAATTTACAACTGCTAAAATCCACAATTCAACCTACTTCACCTATGTATCCAAGAATGGCCGTCACACACTCTTGCAACCTCCTCCCTACAACGACGAATTCCTCAAATCTTGCTCGTATTTTATTTCATCAGTGTACGTGTGCATAAGCTATAACTCCTCCTCACATCCTATTTTTCTTATCCAAATTGCAAAACTTCACTCTTACTACAAGTAGTTTTATATCGTCAATAGCCCTATGGGGATGCATAAGGTCGACTACGATTCAAAAGTGTCCATTTACTATATCATTTTAAGTCAATATTATATGAACATACTATGCAGATAAAAAAGATAAGTATTCGAACTCCACCAACACTTTATAGAACCTACAAAAGTAGGAGAGAGAGCCAACTCTCTTTCTCCTCATTCCTCACCAACAAATGAGCTCCAGTTAACCCAATAGAATATAATCCAATAGACCTACCACAAACTAAAACATTAACCATTGATTTTTACATAATAAAAGACAGTTCTATAATCATTATCTTCATAGACCCACCCACTATGTCCAGCTGTCACCATTTCTACACAAATACATCAACATAAAGCTATAGTTTTCGAAAACGACAAATATACATACACAATACGACGTCAACTTGAAACTTCAAGAAACAAAGTGCCAGTGAAATTACTAAACTAGACGCAAGTAGACCGACAATATCGAGTCCTCATATAATTTGGAAATCAAGCTGTATCCAGAGGCAATTTCGTCATTTTGTTAGGTCCCCCACTCACAATTTACAGTAATCTCAACGAATCAAAATCAATTTTCATCTTCATCATATATTCATATACTATTATTGTCGGTGCGTATATTTGCTCTACTGTGTAAATTTCAATGAAGAACAAAATTTTGATAGAAATGGGTAAACTGTATAAACAGTGACATATGGAAAACCACACAAATAAATACAAGAAAATAAAAAAGTACTGTATATATCTTCTTCCTCTTTCACCTTTTATTTTCAAGAAACAGAGAATAATAATAGAATAGGGTACAAATCGATCATGACAGGTAATGTAACGAGTCAATCATCAAAATAAACAAAGTTTAAAAGAGTAATTTAACAAAAGGGAAGGAGAAAAAAAAAGCTATAATAAAAAAGAAAAAAAAAATGTGAACTGTAGAAAAAAAATCATGAAGTAATTGTAACAAAGAGGAGGAGCAGTAACTGGAGGAATTTACCGGCGGAGAGAGCTGTAACGGCCAAAAAGAAAAAATTGAATTCCTTTCACTGTCTTGTCTTCTACTGTCCGTACAAATCGAACGGCGCCCAGAGCGAGTCGAGCGGGCACGGCTGCTTCGAGTCAAGCCGAAGCCACGGCTTGCCACTGCCGCTCCAGTGCAGAAGGCTCACTGGACCGGCGTGGAGGTCCCTGCAGCTCCCGCGCACATTATCCCCGCCCAAACCGTGCTGGTTCCACCTGTGCTCGATGGGCGCCACGTGTCCGGCGAAGACCAGCAGGAACGGCGGCAGTGAGCCGAGCTCGTAGATCCGGCTCACGCTCGTTTTCTGTATCTCCATCCACCGCTCGATGCGGCGCGTGTAGCCGAGCCGCCGCCACCTCGCCAGATCTATCACCATCACACCGGTGTTGAAGTAGCACGGATTCCGGCCGGAGAACACGCCGGATAAGGTGGAACGCGACCAGAAATGCTCCGTGAAATATTTTGTGAAGTTGGCGTGGCAGTACTCCGGCGCGCCGATTGTTTTCTTCCCCAACGCCGTGCTCCAGAGCTTTGATACGTCGTCGACGACGACGAGATCCGAATCCAAGTAGATGACCCGATTCACGCAGGCTTCTAGAAGATCTGCGAGATAGTTTCGGGCGTAGTTCAGCGGTTGTTCGAGCGCTTGTCTAACGGAGCTCGAGATCAAATTCCGCACTCTTTCCGGGTCGAAATAGTAGACTTTGAACTTCAATTCCGGGAAAGTGGATCGGACTACGGATTCCAGACCCGTTTCCGAGACCAGGAAATGGAAGAACACGCTCTCTGGACACTTGGAATGCTGGAGAATCGAATGGACGGCGGCGATCGAGCCGCGGAGATATTCGAAATCGAGAGTGATCGCTACGTGAACCAACGACGGGTCGCAGACGCTGAATTTCTCGAGTTTCGAGGCGCGGCATTCGTCGGCATTGCGGAAAACCGGCGCTCTGCGGAAGGAGAATCTGTCGGCGGATGTCGGTAATCGGAGGTAGGAGTCGCCGCCGTGAGACGACCGAATCGCCTCCGCCGGGTGGAAGGATTGGAGAGATGGGGAGAGCACGATCATGACCATCGCGGCGGAGAAGAACCCCGAGAATCGCATTATCCACAGCATTTTCGATCCTCTGTAGAAGAATTTGTGCTTCACCCGCCGCGATTTGAAATCGAAGCTATCGGACTCGGAGGCGACCGACGAGATGAGGAACGCTAGGGTTCCCCTGAGGTCCGCCAGAGTTGGAGAGAAACTTATTTGGGGGAAATTGGATAATATTCCAAATCCAATAGGCAATTTGTGCTTTGCTTTTTTGTAATTTTGTTCTCTCTCTCTAATGGTATGCCTATGCCGTGGGAATAAAGCGAGTTTCCAATTCCATCAGAGAGAAAGTGGTAGAGAGAGAAACAATCAATCCATTAACGGAAAATGGAAGTTGATAGAAGGCGACGAAAAGGTCTCTCGATATGCAGCGACGTGCGTTGCAGTCCCCCACTTCACACAACAACTCAAGCTCTCTCTCTCTCTCTCTCTCTCTCTCTCTCTCTCTCTGAGGAAGATGATAAAGCAAAGACTGCAAAGCACAAAATTTTCACACCAAGTGAGAGAGAGAGAGGGAGAGGTGAAGATTGAGACAGTTTTTTGGAGGGGTTTTTTTTTGCTTATTTCTATTTTATTTTCGTTACTCCCCCTTGTTTTTCGGTTTTTCCATTCTAGAATATAAACATTGTTTTCCAATTAATTTTAATTCTTATACTCGTATATAAATATAGATTAAATTACGTGGTTTCTTATATCTGATTAATTATTTATAATTTTCTTAGACTAGAATAATCAAATTAATACCACGATTCACTAATGTATATTGATTCAGAATCTGGAAGGGATGTATATGAATCAAAAAATTTTGGTTCGGTTTAGTATTCGATTTGAATTTTTGATATTCAAATTCGAAAATTATGATTCGAATACAAATACAGATAATTTTTTTGATTCGATTAGTTATTAAACGAATTCAAGATCATTGTATTCGATTCGGTATTCGAAAATATTCGATTATATACATCCCTAAGAAAGATCATATACAAAACACATTTTCCATAAGAAATAAGAAGCGATCTGGACCATTGATCTTTGTAGACCTACGGTTGTCATTGACTGGTGCATTATAATTGAATATGCAATACATTAACATAAAATGCATTATTTTAGTACATAAAATGCAATATTATTATTTTTTACGGTAAAAGTATTTTGTATGTGAACCAACCCCTATATAAATATAAATATATATATGATATTGACAAATATATATTTGTATATAGTATTTTTTAAAAACTAAACTAAAAAAATTAAAATAAACAAAAGAAGGAAGTTTCATTTAAAATATTATTTTAGAAAATTTTCTTGAAAATTGTGGATCTTCGAATCGAATCGAATCGAATAATCTAAAAAATAAGGAAATTTCGAATTGAATATCGAATTGTATTTATTATAATACACTTAAAAAATTGAATCGAATATTCGACTAGTTTCGAATATTTGCGAATAACAATTTGAATCGAATACAAATAAAAAATAAGATTCGAAATCGAATCGAATATGCAATTATTTTTTCAAATCGAATCGAATACAGTGAGATTCGCTTCTACTCGATTCGATTCGTATATATCCTATGTCAGAGTAAGTCGCAATTTATTCACCCAAGTAGCATTCTTTAAATAAATAAAAACAATGGAAAATAAGAAAATAAAAATGATGGAGTAGAATAATATGAGAAAAAAAAATTAAAAAAAAAAGTGACATAATAGAAAGGCCAGCTGTCGTTGTCTAGTAGCAGAATGACAATTGCTTCCTAACACGTCCATATTCCATACAAAAAATCACACATCCTTTCCCTTTCAAAAAAAAAAACACACACACACACACACATCCTTTCTGTACACATGGGCTTAATTTCGCATACGTCATCATCTTCATCTTCTTCTTCTTCTCCTCCTTCATTCTTTTCTTTTTAGATATTTTTTCTCATTATATATATGCAAATAATATGTATATTGCTAAAATATTTTCATACGTAGAAGGTTGATTTTGGAACATAACAATTGTTATTCGTGAAAATTTTGTTGTTTTTGGTCGACATTAGATGGTTGCTTTTGATTTTTAGTTTATATCAAATCTAAGTTCAATGACGGTCACAAAATGAAAATAAAATTAGCGATACACATAAAAAGAAAAAAAATGTATTATTCGAGCAGTTGTTATTCGTGAAAAATAAGAATAATCTTTCAAACTAAATATATGTTAGAATATCGTGTTATATACCCGAATATTCGAGTTTCGCATTTTTATTACCCTCCCACTCAAATAAGTAACTCTGTGGGAGCAAGATTTATGACAAATTTTACAAAATTTATCATCAATTTTAAATAATAGGAAACATCAAGATTGTTCATATAATTATTTAAAATATATCGCCCTCTCAAAAGAAATAATTTAAAAAATACTCCACTACGTGGGTTTTCAAATCTATAATTTTCCCATTACAGCTTCACAAACTAAGTCATTATGGCCTTGTGGAAGTATTTTATTTCTCTCTTTTCTAATGTCACTTATTTCAGATATATATTTTTAAAAATAAACTAAAATAGTTGGTTCCTAGAGAGGAATTTTGAAGTGTTAAGATAACAATTTTTTATTTTAGAAAACCTCTAAATATAATCGTGAAAATGGGCTGGACCAAAGCCCAAATGCTATGGACTTTATGGCACATCTCAATGTATTGAAAATTATCCACTCTTCAATTTATATTCATGTAATTTGCAACGCAGCACAAAAAATATAAGTTTTTCTTGTGTAAAAAAAATAATACTCCTACCGTTCCGCTCATCTATATTATATTAAAGCAAAATCTTCTGCATAGCAAATTCCCGTCCAAACTAATGTTATCCCACCTAAAATGCATGAGTAAAAAAATGCATATTGATATTGATATTGATACGTATTAGTTTTGATTTTCTGATATATGAAATTATTTTGATTTATAATATTATATTATTCTAGATAATATTTCTTGAAATGCTGAAAATTTCTGATATTGATACGTATTAGTTTTGATTTTTATCCTAACTAAATTCACGCATGAAATCACTTAATTGTTTTGTTTGATTAATTTTTGTTCAAATATTTTATTTGAATTAGTTTTATGATTTTAATCTTTTTTATCATTCAATTTACAATATTTCCCATTGTTTCGTATTCTGCATATCTGATTTTAATAATCCAATTTTCAAATCCCCTATCTTCCGTTATAGTAGTGATCAATCTTTTAATAATACAAGAACGAGATAAGATATACATAATTATATTGATATTGACTCAAATAAAATCTTTTTCAAATCTCTTACTCTTTATATATTGATATTGATATTGATTATTCAACAAAAAAATACATATTATTGATATTGATACACAAAATCTATATTAATATTGATTTATTTTATTATTCATTAATCCTTAATAGAGGAACGAGTTTAGATATACATTCAATATAAATTAATTTCTTAATTTATATATTTCAAAGTAACAAATTCATAATTGGACATTTTCTCATGTCATTTCAATTTTTTAAATTAAAATATTAAACTTTAAAGTCTAACAAATTTAGTTCGCTATATAATCATGTGTATGTTGCATTATTATACTAAAATATACTCCCTCCGTCCCACCGAATATGGCCTGTTTTCCATTTTGGACCGTCCCACCGAATATGGCATGTTTCCTTTTTGGGAAAGAATTAGATCTTACTTTTAACTAAAAGAGCACTTTAGCCATTCATTGTTGACCAAAAAAGTATTTTATTAACACTTTATTACACCTAATTCCCTTTTTCTTAATCTCCGTGCCGAAAACAAATAGGCCATATTCGGCGGGACGGAGGTAGTAGTAATTATTTTATTTTTTAACATGTTAATTAATTTTTTGTATTTGCTAAATGTATTATTTTGTGTAATTCACAAAGATAAATTTTATTAATTTAAAATTATTTAATTAGATTATATAGATATAATAATACCTAAATAATGCTCTATTGACATCTAAAAATGTAAAAATTGAAGTACAATCGCATGGTACAGCGCAACGCGCGTGGGTAAATCTAGTTTTACATATTTACTATTCGGCATAGAAATTAATGATAATGATAAAAATAAGAAGATAAAAGATAGGTAGTTCCCGATTTTGAAGGGTAAATCCATTTCTTAAGAAATAGACAAATTAAATTGAACGTTCGATATGATTAAAAAAATGTAGATAAAATAAGAGAAACACTCATTTTACATATATACTATTCGGTATAGAAATTAATGATAAAAGTAAAAAGATAAAAAATAGGTATATTCTAAATTTTGAAGGGTAAATTCATTCCGAAAAATAGATAAATTGAATTGAACATTCGATAGGATTAAAATAATGTAAACAAAATAAGGGGGACGGAAGGGGTATTTCCATTATAAAAAAGGAGAGTCTCTCGTCTCTGAATCGTCAAACAGTAAAATAGGTTTGAAAATGAGTCGGATTAAAGATTTAAATTTAACTAAATTTGAGACGCACAAAAAATTCGGTTATTTGAGACTTAATACTTACAAATTAAAATAGTAAAATTTATATATTAATATTGGTTTTAGAAAAGAACACGAGACGACAACCTTATAACATGAAACAAAATAGCTAAATCAAAATATGGTAGCATTCTCAAGTATATATTGATGCTAATTAATTAACTACATATTTCATCTGGTGTAGCATCGATCTAATGCCGACTATCATCCGGCCCCGCCTCTGACACTTCATCTCGTTTCTCCACCGTTCGGGTTTCGGGCTGAGAATCGGCATTCCTAGCTTGATGTTGGTTCGCCGGGATGTTATGCGCCGCCGAGAAAAGGTCGGTGAATTCGACGTCGGCAATTTTTCCGGCTTCGAGCGGTGTCCCTCCGACGTAGCCAACTCTGAGAGATTCATCAGGCGATACTTTTGCCTGAGCTGTGCCGTATTTTATGTCGTCCTTGCTCTGCGCCATCTTCTCTCTCTCTCTCTTCTAAATTTTTGCAGATGAAAGCGGTTCTCTTCTAATCTCTTGATTTATGGAGGTGGTCATGAGTCTGACGTGGCACTCAGCTTCTTGATTGAGTGACACGTAATGTGAAAAGGTGACACGTGGCGGAGAAAGGATAGAGGAATGTCCGAGCTAGAGATTACGAATAGATGTCAAAAATCCGGGCCAGGCCGGCCCGACCAACCGGGGTTTTGGAAAAATCGGGCTGGGCCGGCCTGAATTTTTTCGGCCTTGAAAATGTGGAGCCATAGCATGGCTCAGGAAATCATTTTGTAGTGTAATTTTTCCGGACAGGGCCGGCCTGAGTCCACCGAGCTTTTACCCATTTCGAATCGGTCCAAAAAATTGTCGAGTCTATAAATGTAGTGCCCAGTTCAGCCCGAAATCGGGCCAGGCCGGACCTTTTTTGACAGCCCTATTTATGATGCAGAGATAAATCAATTTTTATTTTTATTTTTTTCTAAATTTAACGTGTATGTAAGTGTTTTCCAGAATTTGTAATTATTGAACTCGAAATGTAATACATGTTTTTTTTTTCCCTTTTTTTTCAGGGCTATTTTTATTGGTATTATGTTTTTATTATCATTGTTGTTCATTTAAATGCACAAAAGTACCTTATGGTCATATTAATCTAAATATCTCAATTATAAAAACAAATTAATACAAACTCGATCGATGACTTTTTTAACTCAAAATTAATGAGTTAATTATTTCCCATTTTGACAATTACCCCCGGTTAAACTATTTTAATAAGGAATAAAATTTATTTGTCTCACTAAATCATGACTTTTACATGAATTAAAATAATATGTGTAATTTTAAGAGAAAATATTAATAGTAGTTACAATTATATTTTTTTGTGTATATCCTTCCTGTTTCACCATCGCACTAAATGCATGAAGATTAATTACTATGGAAACTAGTAGTATTATTTGGTACTCAAAATAATTTATACTATTGAATTTGGATTATAATTTGAAATGGATCAAAAGATGTAGACAAAATAAATTAATTTTAAGTAATTATTACTGTTCCAAAAACATTTTTTCCTTGAACTTTTATTTTGAGGCCCAAATTATTTCGTTTTGGGCTAAATTATTAAATGCAAACCTAAAAACCAATTTAGCCCCACAAGCCAGTTGATTTGAGAATTTTTTGAGTATATTTAAATGAAGACTGTTTTACCAATATATTAATTTTTTTTTTCAAAAAACTATTGTCTACTTACTATAATCTATTTTCAGATTATTATTATTATTATTATTATTATTATTATTATTATTATTATTATTATTATTATTATTAATTTGACATAGGGGAAGAGGGAGCAGTGGGGCTTCGAATCTGAGACCTCACTGCTTACAGACTCAACCCGCAATGCTTGGATGTCCCTATAAGGACATTTCCAGATTATAATTTGAAACAATTAGATGTATATTAATTCTTACATCAAAATATAAATTTGAAACAATTGAACCTCATTTGTAAGAATTGAACCCAAAAATATAAAATGGCCACAATTAAATATAGTCCAAATATATTAAAGAAGTGTCGTCGTTAGTAAGGAATTGAACCATTATTAATTTTCCCTAGTATTTAGAACGTTATATTCAATTATGAAAAATATGATTATGATTGAAAACGAAATCAATCGACTTTGTATGCTTTTTTAGCTTTAAAAAAAAAAGACTGTGTATGTTTTTGTACTTTTAGAAAAAACAAATCACGATTTCAAAAAAAAAAAGATAAGAAAAAAGAAAAAACGAATAATTAAAAATGAAAAACAAAGAAAAAGAAAAAGAATTAATGAAAGTTGAACTGTTGACCTTAGGATTTAGACAAGCAGTTACAAGTACTTGTCCTAACCTAAGTATACGGTGGCATTAAACACATTTTATCTATATTTGATAACTTCACCTATTAATTCTTAATCTTTGTAATAATTAACGTGTAAAACACATTAATAATTATTATTCTTTTTCAACATCAATCATTCGTCAAAGAATAAAGGGTCGTATACTCGTAGTCCTACACGCCTTTTTATGGTTTAAATGGTGAGACGTCATTTTTTACTTTACGATTGAGTTTATACTATATAACCTTCAATGATAATACTTTCCAAACTAAACTCCAACTTAAAACAATAATCAAACTTAATTCGTAACTCAAATTGTATAAGATAAATAATAATGTAAAGTTTATATTTGTGATTTGTCTCTCCTATGCCTCGACGGAACAAAATAATTTTAGGTCTCATTCTGACATTTCAAAATAGTTCAAGTGTTCAAATACAAATTATTTCATATGAAATGATAAAAGGTACTATCTCCGTTCCATGATAAGTGGTCACATTCTTTTCGACACGGGTATTAAGGAGAATGATGTTTAAAGGATAAAAAGATAAAAAGTGGTGGAGCCTACAACTTTTTGTGAGAGATGCATATTTCCTTATAAGGAAAGTGGCCATTTATCCCGGGACAACCCAAAAAAGGAAATGTGGCCACTTATTGCGGGACGGAGGAGTATATATGAATTAAGACATTGCTCAGTAGTTTGATTACTACACTCCATCTACTTTTGCGATGAATATTATCAAAATTATTTCTTGATTGTTCGTTTTGTTTCACAAAAATTCCAATTGATTGCACATTCGTTTGTTAGGATTTCGTTGTCTAGTTTGGTAAGAGATTTGGATTCTTGTTTACGTGCATTAATTTCATTAATACACGATTTATTCCCCTCTAAGCATTTCAATTTCTTAATTCATCTCTCCATTTGTGTATTTACTTTAAGATATCAAAAGGGTAACATGATATTTATAGAATTAATTAATGCCAAAAACATTAGAATGAAAAACATAACCAACTAAAAAAAAAAGAAAAAAAATTCAATGATATATTTCACCCTACATAATAGACATACTAATTTTTGGGTTCAATTCTCATAGGGTGCATTTTTTTCCACGACATAAAAAATAAAAATAAACAAAAAGAATCTCATATCTATTCCTTAAAAGATAAATATGAATATCCCTTTTTAGGGATTTAACTATAAATCAATAATACTATTAAAAACGTTATCCAAGAAATTTATTTCCAGTAATTAATAAATCTAGAAATTGAAAGCTTAGCACAAATATATGACACACTTCAAGAATCCACAGTAAAAATAAATAGAGGAAAAAATCATCAGCAAAACTTTAATTAATTATTACAGGCAATAAATAAATTAAGCTGATATTGCTACACATCAATAGTCATTACAGGAATCTGTTGCTTCCATAAAAGCACACAACCAACTTATGACTACATTAATTTACCTTTTACTTATCGATTTAAAATCTTTAATACGGAAAAAAGAAAGAAAAAAAATCCGTATGGTTTCGCGGTAGATTGTGTAATCGTCATGGTATTTTCCATCATTATTTGGATTGATTAACAGGATAAGATAAATCATTTTTAGAGAGAGAAATTATAGTCCTTTCCATACTACATATGCATACATAAAATTTCTCGAAGAAAAAAAAAAGAGCAAATAAAATCAGCATCTGCTACGCAAAATAATAAATTATCTCAGCAATTTGAGATGAATTCACATTTTCCTTGTTTCAAAAGAGAAACATACTTTACTCCTACTTTTAAATCTAATATAGATAAGAATAAGCTTGTCTTATACTACCAAGAGATAAAACCGTACTCTCCACAAAGCAGATTCGCTAGAGAGAGAGAGAGAATGAGAGACTGAGAGAGAGGACGAACTGAAACCGAGATTTTTTTATTGATCTGAAGTTAAATCGAAATCGGAATCGAAATATAAACACCACCTATAACGGATTTCTACCGAAATAAAAATAAAATAAAACTAAAAATTACCGTCGGCAAGTAATTTCTGAGCCAATCCACGCTGCGTCGCGGGGCACCAATTGTCCCTGCGCCATCACAATCGATTTGTAGATCTCAACAATCATCCGCTCATCGTACTCCTTCTTCGGCCGCAATCCGAATCCGGTCACTCCGTCGCCGGCAAATCCGCCGCCGATTCCGCTCCCGATCATCCGCGTGTTCGCAATCTTCATCATCATGTTCACGTACGCATCTCGCAGGCCTAGCAGCAGCTTCTTCGGCGAGAACCGGAGCTTCAGCTTCAGCCGCCGCGTCAGCTTGATCCGCCACGACCGCCGCCGCCTCTCCGCAGCAGCCGCGCCGGATCCTAGCTCCACAACCCGCACCTTCCTCTTCCGGCCGGCGTTGTCGAGCCGCTCGTAGCCTTTGCGCCGCCAGTAGCCTGTAATTCCTTTGTACACGGTGGCGGAAACTCCTTCCATTGATTAATTAATTGGAGGTGGAATCTATCTGCGCAGATTTATGTTAGCTAGTGGAGGAAAATGGTGGTGAGAAATGGAGTGTAGGAATTCATGTTGGGGGTAGAAATACAGAAACAGGTGGGAGGAGAAGAGTGATGAATATATTAATAGGGGAGGAGGAAAGTGGGAAAGAGGTGAGTAATTAATGCTTCAATCTTTTTTTTCTTTTTTTTGGAGAAAATTAATGATTCAATCTTCATTGTATAATTTGTGTGGTGTTTTTCATGATAGGGGGCGTTTGGTTGGGGCGAAATTTAGTGGGAAACATAATGCGCGAGGGTAAAACTAAAACTACCTCCTCACTCTTGGTGCGATCAACATTAATGCCGATTTTACGTCACGGACGGACGAAATTATATTTATGTATTTTGGAATAAGTTTGGGAGACGAAATTTTAATAATATATTTAAAGAAAAAAAGATATTATAAGATTATAGTACTTTCAGGGTAAAAAATACTAATTATAACACCAATTTTTAAAAAAACACAAATAATAGCATTTTTATACATTTTTACCCTTTATGTCTAAAAGTGACGGCGGTGCACCTCCCTCCTTATTTCTGGCGGCAATTTTCTGGCGACGTCTCCCGTCCGACGACCTCCTTTCTTATGCGTGGAATCACATATAAAAAATCGTGAAAATTCACATATTAAAACACGTGAATTCACAAATTAGAATTTGTGAATTTGTGAATTTACGAATTAATATTTTAAATTTGAAGAGATGTATCCGATCTGATGAGGGAAATCACAAATTAAAATTTGTGAATTCACAAATTAGAATTCGTGAATTCACGCGTAATCTCAAATAGAAAATGAAGGGGGGATAAATATGTCCAAAAGTGCTCTTATCATATATGCATAATTTGAAGTACTTACTATAAATACATACAATATCTATAATAGATATAATAAATTTTCTTCTATATCGGACTTATAAAATGCGTGGAGAATGTTTTAGTTATTGTAAGATACAATTAGTAAGTTTTTGATTAATGTGTACTGATCCAATAAATTTTCTAAAAGAAGTTAGAAAAAAAAAGGTAAAGTTTTGATTAGATAATCGACTACTACGTCCAATAACTCATCAACTTGCCTTCGATATAAATCCACGTAAAATAAAATAAAAATAAATAAATCCACGTAATATGGCGAAAGTGATAAATATAGGGATATTAATTAATAATTTAAGTGTGATGAAAATAAATAGAGTGGGCAAACCATGTCCACAACATTAAAGAAGAGGCATACAGTTAAATGTTTCATTATCCCCACTTGTATAATTTGGCTACTTTCAGAAATATTTTAAATGATGGAAAAATTTGTTGGATTACTTATTACAATTCTTCTAAATCAGATTTAAGTTATCAAACCTATATATATTACTCTCAATTAGCAAAATGCGAGAAAAAAGTTTTATGCAATGAGAAATAAAAAGGTTATTATCGTCATTTTCATACCAGTTCCATTTTATTTTATTTTTTTTGTTAAAATCCAGCTCAATTTCTCCATGTCACGTGTGTTTTTTGTTGTAGGAAAATGAGATTTAGGATAAAAACAAAGACATAAAACTATGAAAAAAGTTTGATAGTTCATCAATTTAAGTATCAGTTTCTTAAAATTAAAACCTAATTTTAAAAAAATCAATAATTTAAATATTGCTCTCTCTGTCTCATTGAACCTGTCTTCATTTCGTTTTTGGGTTGTGTCCCATTGAACTTGTCTTGTGTTTCTATATAACGAAACAATTAACTTTTCAAAAGTAATGAGACCTACCTGTTTTCTAATTTTTTATTCTTCTTATTAATACTCGTGCCGAATAGTAACAGGACATATTCAGTGGGACGGAGGGAGTAAATCGTAATTTTTCTTATGCTTATATTATGAGTTGAGTACATATTCCGTTTCTCAACCAAACGCAGCCTTGCAGTACCTAGTTCATTTTTAAACAATTTCACGTGTCAAGATTTTAATGCAGCCACATGTATTTTGTCGAAATCGTCCTTAAAAAAATGAGCTTTCTGTGTTTGTTTGGCTGATACACACGAACACTTTTTTTTTTTTTCGGTTCTTTTCTTTTATTTTTCTTTATTGCTTATTCGTGAAAAGATACTTTCAATTAGAGATTTGCCCATTTTATAAAGTTAAATGAATGGCTTGAGGTCATTGATGATGCGAAGAGGAAGACTGTAGTTGAGTTTTCTCATGTTCGTAGAATCGCCAATATGACGGCTCATAGTTTAGCACAATATGCTATTGAGCACTCCGGTGTTAAGGTATGGAGGTCAGACTTTCTATCTTGGCTTCTTGATATTTGTTCTGCTGATTTGGCTAATTAATTAAAAAAAAATTCCTCAAAAAAAAAAAGTTACTTCACGCTGCTAAATCATGTGGCTGTTGACCCCTAATCAAAAAAATAATTTATTTGTACTAAATTTATCCTTGTTGCATGTAGCAATTTAAATATAATATCATTAAAATTCTATGAAAATTAAATATAT
This sequence comes from Agastache rugosa, assembly GCA_031470985.1. Lineage (NCBI taxonomy): Eukaryota > Viridiplantae > Streptophyta > Magnoliopsida > Lamiales > Lamiaceae > Agastache > Agastache rugosa. The sequence goes on from CM062609.1 coordinate 515,817, forward strand.
TCATTTGATTTTAGTATACTATCATGCACACATGGGTCTGTCGTGCGTGACAAAAAAATAAATCTACGTAAAAGATATAATATGATTTAATTTACTTACAATATCGCCAGCGCATTTACAGAAATCAAGATTCCTCTCACTTGCCCCGATTTGGTATCGGGTCAATTCCGGATTTTATTTTATTTTTTATAATACATTTCATATTCTATTTTATCGGAACGTGAATGCATGTCTTAGATTGTGTCATGACAAAGCTCATATTTATTTATGACGTCTTAAATTGATGCAAATGGTATTAAGAATTTCTTTTTGTTGTTTAAAAAAAAATTCAATTTAATCTTAACCTGGTTTTTTTCATGAATGTTTCATGTTTTCCGAATACGATTTTACTTGGAAACAATATATAAATTTTATTAATATAATTACTGCCTTATTTCTTCTAACGAATTAATAACGCAATAAAATCGTGGAGTAAAGTCGGTCAGGCGATTATTGCATTTTTCTGAAATATTTCTGCCATAATAATACATTTGTCGACGAGTAATAACCTGCTATAGTTTCTGCCCCCCCCCCCCCACCCCCCCCCAAAAAAAAAAAAAAAAAAAACCTGCTATTAACGTGCATGAGCTCCTTGTCGAGTTGTCGTACACTACTAACGAAGTAGATGAATTTATAGACCATCGCTACTAGCCTACTAGTTCAAGTTACTAATAATATTCCACAAAAACTTGTACTATCTCCGTCCCGAAAAAATGTCGTATTTGGATAAAAAAATTTAGACGATACGCATATTTGAAAATAAACTCATAACTGGTCACATTTTTTGTAATTACTATAGAGATTTAAAACTATTTGGACGCGAAACTTAACTTGTTACTGATCCGAACGGTCTGGCACAAGACTATTCCATGGATCCATGAACAAAGCTTGTACAATTTACGAGCAAGTTATTGTCTACGAGCAATACTTACTCTAGGCCAACTAACTATAATTGCTCGGAGTTTCTATAGATAAATCGTATTAAAATATATTTACCCATTAATTTACCTATTTATTTTAAGGGTATTTTATAATTTATTCAAGTATACGCTGTATGTGTGTAGAAATAGTAGCATATACCATTTTATTTGAGCAAAAGATCGATTAAAATATACACTTGTTCCATTTACTCATTTTTTTTCAGTATAAATATTGATCTTTGCCGAAATAAATGCTTATTACCAAATAGGGCTTGGATTGAATGTCCGGCCCAAACTTCGATTTCATTACCAAAAATCCATAAAGCCCGGCCCATATAATAATAAATACTCCATCCGTCTCACAGAAATTGTCCTCCTTTCTTTATTAGGCTGTCCTACTGAAATTGTCATGTTACCCATAAAGGAAATAAATAACCATTCAAAGAAATTGTCCTCTTTTTGTTATTGGATTCCATTGAAATTGTTCTGTTTTCCAAAAAGAAAATAAATAACCATTCAAAAGTAACGGGACCTACCCGTTTTCTCTCTTTTAACTTTTCTCCCTAATAACCGTGTTGAACAGTAACATGACAATTTCAACGGAACGGACTGATTATAAATACTACTAATAAAACCAAAATAATACAATAGTAGATGAATGTTAGATTATAACAGAAAAGATGATTTTTAGTAGAACATAACTTTGCATCACATTACAAGAAAACATACTAAAAACCTTAACTGAACAAAAACTAATCAAAATCTAAACCTAAATAAATTCCTAAAATCAGAACACAGCCAAAAACATTCTAAACATTCAACAAACATTATGAAGATAATTGCAAAATAAAAATACCTAAATCAAACTTCATTTCTTAGCTTTCTTTGCCGGTGGACTTTTCCTCTTCGCCGGCGTCGCCGCGCTCTTCTTAATTTTCTCGCCGCCCATCTTCGCCGCCGTCTTCTTCAACGCATCCGGCGTTTTGACCTGGCTCAGCCTCTTCATCCTCTTCGCCTTCTCCACAACTTTCTCGGCAATTTCCTTTTCCTTGCCTTTCGCGGCTTCCTTCTTCGATTGCTGCGTTGTCGGCGCCGAATCGGCGGTTTTCTTCACCTTCTCCGCGGCGGCGATTTTGTACGAGTTCTTCACTTTTACCAATTTCTCCGATTTCACGAACCTTTTCAACTGAATCGAGAGCATTTTTTTGAAATTTGGGGGAAGCTGCTTCGAGTAGTTTTCCTCCATGAATTTCGCCATCGCCGGTTGGCTCGAGCCGGTCCGATCCTTCATTGTGGTTATGGCTTCACTAATCATCTAAAAAATGAGAAAAATTAGGGTTTCGTTCATGACAAAAAAAATTATGAATATAATTTTAAAAAAAAAAATACTTAAAATAAGAATTTGAACAAAATTTGGAATATTCAGAGAACCTGAAAGTAGGGTGGATGGAGAGATGGAGGGGAAGAACTGTTATTCTTCTTCGTGGCATCCTTCTTCGCATTCACCATTTCTTTGTTTCTGTATTTTTAAGATTGGAGGAAGTTTACAATTTTCCAGAATGAGAGTAGTTGAAATGAAAGCGTGAAAGGGGTAAAATATTTCGAAATTTTGAGTTTTCAAAATTCAAATCCATTTCTGGCGGCATAAATTCCATTTTCGCCTCTACATTTTTTACCGCCTTAAAGATGAGTAGAGAATCGTGGATTAATTTCGACTAAAAAAATCTGAAAATACAGTCGTGAATGGATAAAATCAAATTATTCGAATTTGCACCAGTTTCTTAAGGGTGTCTCTAATGGTGGGTTCCAAACCAAATACACCATTGTGTAAAAAAGAAACTGGTTTTCAATTTTGAAACTGGCTTCAGCAGTCCCAAACTTTGACTTTTTTTGTTTTTTGTTTTTACCTTTTTCATTTCGAGTTTTTTTAATAGTTTTTCATAAATACGGACCTATTAGCTCGTCTAAAACATATTGAACATATATCTTATATTAAAGATCACGACGAGAGCTTTTATTCGACATAAAAATCGTAAAAATCCGATTTGAAACGAGCAAATGATGATATTTTAAAGTTCAAAACTAATGTAGTGTGTATTATAGTGGGACCCTTTAAATAGTAGAAACTGGTTTCATTGTTAGAGAATGTGTTAAATAAAAAAGTGAGTGAGTTCCAAAAGCTGACGTGGCGCTGATGTGACGGTTTGGAACCTGAAACTGGTTTCCAACCAGTTCGGAGACACCCTAACTTTCTCCATCTTTTTTTTTGTGAAGTAACTTTATTCCTTTTTTAATTTACTTTTTTTTTTAAATAATTAATGAATGAAAAATTGAAAATGGCGATGGCTGACTTACTTAAATGGATCAAGGCCCATACCGCAATTTGGATACATATTGGGTAACCAATTAATAAGCCCATTTTCTTTAGATGAAGAAATATGGAGTATATTTTATGATTAAAAATTAATTCAAATTCACGTAACTTTTTTATCGAACCAAAGATCCATATATTATGAGAAAATGATGTAGCGCAGTAATATAATAATAGCGTTAATTTGTTGATTCACGATTGAATGCCGGAAGAACACCAAATATGTTATAATTCCGTTGATTCTTCGAATATCCGGAAAGAACAACAACGACAAAGAAGAGGAATAAACCCTCGTTTTCTTACTTCTTCAAAAATCAACAATTGTTCCATAATGAAAACAAAGCCCTATTTATAGTTGAAGTTTACTTGGGGAAAAGACATAAACATTCGTAAATCGACTTGAAAAGAAAATAAATCAACTAAATTTAAAATATATGAATATAAACCTAAATAAGTTGGGTCTTTGCTGCTACGCTTCATCTCCATCATTCTACCCGTCTTGAAAATGATTTGCCCTCGAATTGCCATTAGGGTCATCTCTATAAGAATTGTCACCCACAAGAACACCAAATTGTTGAAAGTGCACCTCACGCCGACGAACATCAGCATTCGTTTTGTACTTAGTATTGAGCTTCTCATAAATAAAATTGGCTCGTACGGGTATGAAAACTAGAGATGTCAACTGGGTCGGCCCGGTCCAGCCCAACCCGGCCCAAGCTCGGTATGGGCTGCCCAGGCCCAGCCCAGTTCAATAAATGTGCGGGCCTGTGCTTGGGCCAACCATTGAAATGGGCCTAATTTCCAACCCAGAACCGGGCCCGGCTCAGGCCCATTCCGGTCTTTGTTCTTCATGGGCCTAAAATGGGCTTTATTATTTAAGAAGGCCCGGCCAACTCCATTAATGGGCCTGGGCCGAGCTGGGCTACACACTAAAAAACCCGTTCCGAGCTTGGGCCGGCCCGACCTAGTTGACAACTCTAATGAAAACCTTGCCGGATTTAGTGCTAGGAGACTCGAAAAGTCAATAGCATGGTATCATCCTTTGTACGACGTGGTGCTAGGCACGTACGACATAAGATCAATGTCGGGTCCATGTCACCAGACAAAATTTCCTCCTGAATAGTCGGCGATTTGTCAGTGTGAAAATTTATTGAAGAAAAATATTCCTCACCTAGGCCGACTACGTGAGGGTGGTTGGTGGGAGTATCATCAAGAAATTGCCCACGAAATCGAAGGAGGCACGCAGTTTGATGATGTTCAGATGCGCGGTGAGGAGGTGGAGCCACATCATACACTATTATCTTGTCAACGGCTGCAAGCCAATCAAGAAAACCTCTAAAATCCATATTACCATGGAACTCCGGCAGGTCGGTGCGAAATCCACCATCCCACGTGGAGCCTAGTGGGTTGAATCTTGTTCATAAGGAACATAAAAAAGCATACACATACATGCGGGATGTCGGTGAAAATGTATCGTGAATGATTGGTGGTGGAACGTCGGCTAGTCTCTGATTACCAACTGATGTAGTGCAATGATACAATACCAACGTTAATTCGTTGATTCACGATTGAATGCCAGAAGAACACCAAATATATCATAATTTCATTGATTCTTCGAATACTGAATAGCGCAACAACGACAGAGAAAAGGAATAATGAGTTTGAGAGCTACCATATTAACCTCACACCTCACATTCTTAATAGTGAAATACATACTATGAAAAATGATTGATCTACGACATTATATGATAGCTCCCATCTTTGAAATTCCCTCTCGTAAGCGAAGACACAACCTCATACAGAATTTTGTTATCTGTAGCGAATTTTACCTTGTCTAATCCTTTTTATCTGATACAAGAAATTAAGCACCTCATGCAACCCTATTCAGAGGTGTCAAAATTCCGGGCCGAACCGGCCCGGCCCGAGCCCATCGGGTTTTTTGGAAAAAATTGGGTTGGGCCGGGGCGACACAAAATCAAGTCGGGCCTATGATTGTGACGCCCAGCCAAATCCAAAACCGGGCCGAACCTTTTTTGACACCCCTAACCCTAATGCCTCACCCTTTTCAACTCTCGAACAACAAAAAATAATGACTATTTTCGCCACCGCAAACATCCCATACTCACCCCAAATAAATTAAATTCAAATAACTAAAAACACAAAAACGTTTTCAAGGAAAATACTTATAGTGTCTTCACTTCTCTAAGATGAAATTTTAATCTCCTAAAGTCTAATGTTTTGACCAAACCGAGATATTTTTTTATAAAAAATCAAATAACCCAATGACTGCTATAAGAACACTTTAATGACTCCTATAAACCTTTTAATTGATCATTTTAATATATTCTTATATATTTTATCTGAAATGTAAAAACATATTAAATTATTATGGCGAGTATTAGTTACTGTCGCTATGTGAATTATGAAAAATGAATATTCATATGAAAACAATAAATATTAGTATTATTAATGTAAAAATTTGGGTACAGTCAATTGTGCAATAATTAAGCAGATTTAGGGGTAACTAAGAGGATGGGTGATAATTAGGGGCTAATTATAATTTACAAATCACAATAAAAGTTTATTTATCCTACATTATAATTTATTAAGTTTACACATATTATTAATATATTTTTTTTAAAGAAATAAAAATGCGTAGACTGCAACTAGGAATGGCAATGGGTCGGGTACCCACCTTTAATATCCCAAACCCAAACCCATAAAAATTTCCTCAACTCATACCCGTCCCAAACCCGATTAAAAAATCATTTCAAAACCCGTATCCGACCCAAACCCGTTGGGTAATACCCACTAAAAATCCGCTAAAAACCCATATGTACTAGAACATAAACATCAATATTAAATTTAGTAAAAAAAAATATTATAAACATAATTTTAACATAAGTATACATAGAAAATTTCATTAAATTAAAATATATGTGGGTTAAAAGAATAATATAAAATCCTAAAATTATTAATATTTATACTAATATAAATTATATATAAAATAAATATTTAATTACTAAAATTATTAATTCTTTGTATGCAGTTTAAAAAGAATAATACAAAATCCTAAAATTAATAATATTTACACTAATATCTATGATTATATTATAAATTATATATATAATATTTTGTATATATATATATATATATATATATATATATATATATATATATATAAATGAGTTTGGGTAGCGGGTACCCCTAGGTAATTTCCCAAACCCGACTCAAACCCGTCACGGATTTGAATGTTTCTACCCAAACCCGTTCCAAAACCATTTAATGATTCCCAAACCCGTCTCATTAGGGTTTGGGAGAGCCAGGAACCCGTAAAAACCCGACCCATTGCCATCCCTATGCATAACCATACAATAAGATCTATAGTATCGAAGACTCCCCACTATTCGTACGATGAGCCTCACCGCACCAGAGACTCTCCTACTACTCCTTGATCAGTTCTATTGATAGTGTCTTCCTTTACTTATTGGGTTGTCTCACTCAAATTATTTTATTTCAAATAAAAAAAAATAATTAACCCTTCAAAAGTGATGATTTATCCAATTTATATTTTTTTTACCCCTATTCTTAATTTCCGTATCGAACAGTATTAAGATAATATTAATGAGACAGATGGAGTATTAAACTGCAAGATCCCATGCCGGAACAACGTCTAATGCCTCATACCTCGTCCATGTTGGCTCTCGAGCATTTAATGTCAGATTCTTCCTTTGATAGTTTGTATGAATTATTTTAGAAAAATAAAAAGAAACGAATTCACACTCTTTGGATCCATACATTTCACGTGCAGCTCTCTTATTTATGGACTCTTTTTATGGGTAAAAGCAATGTAATTTCTATGTGCACTTTAATCCACTTTTAGGCCACCTTGGGTGGTTTTACTCAAATTTAAGTAAACATTTGCCTCTATTTATATTTTTCGATAAGAAAATTAAATTTCAATTCTAATGATTTACAGTCCCAAAAAATTACAAGATTAAAACGTAATAAAAGAAAACATTCAAGTCCACATGACATTTTATTTTATTTAAATTTATATTTTTCTCTAACGAAGATAATGGTTGCGTAGATGATAAAAATACTAAAGGATGGGAGCGCCTATCTATACACATGCCAGCTTTCTTCTTCACTTTCCACCAAATCGCCGAATTTATTTCTCAGTCAATTAATAAGAAATTTGATTCAATTCTCCTCAAATAAAAAAAAAGAAATAAAGAAATTTGATTCAATTTTCTCAGCTCCGCTTTATATAAACAGTAAAACACCTTTCTCTCTCATCAAGAATTCCAGCAATGGCCACTCTCTCTCTCCTCATCTTCTCACTCATCTCCGCTTCCCTCTCCTTTCCTTCTCTCTCCACCACCACAATCACAGCCATGGCAAAGGACCAGATTTCCTGCACAATGTGCTCTTCCTGCGACAACCCCTGCCAACCAATTCTCTCTCCACCGCCGCCGCCGCCGCTTCCGTCCCCTCCGCCGCCATCTCCGCCGCCGCCGACCGGCCTCAATTGCCCGCCTCCGCCTTCACCGCCCAGCGGCGGCGGCGGTGGCGGCGTCTACTACTTCTCGCCGCCTCCGCCGTCTCAGACATCCTACTACCCACCCGCGAACTCTAACCCCTCCGGCGGAGGCGGGGGCGCGTACTACCCACCCGCGAACCCTAACCCCTCCGGCGGAGGCGGCTTCCCCACTCCGCCGCCGCCGAATCCAATTGTGCCGTATTTTCCCTACTACTACCACAACCCTCCGCCGTCTAACCCCGACACCGGCGATTACAATTCCGCCCAATTCAAATTCCAATCTAGAATTCCTCTTCTCTTCACATTTTTAATCTTTTTATTTTTGTAATTTTAGGATTACAAAATCATACTATAATCAAAAGTTCCTTTAATTGTAGAAATCTGCTGCAAAGAAAAATTTAGCGAGGAATTGTAGAAGAAGATCAACGTGGAGGATTTCTCGAAATGAAGAAGAATGCAGATCCGACGGCTACAAAAAGTTGCAGATTAATTCAGTGTAATTTCTTCGTATTCCATAACAATTTTCTTCTAGTGTTCATCATTTGTAGAATAATTATGGTGACTATAGTAAATTAAAATGTCACGCTGTAGCTACATTATTGTCCATAAAATTACCAATAATTGTAATTTTTCATTATTATGACATTTTTGTAAACTTTATCGTACCTTTTTTTTTATAGTCATAAACAATTCCAACTGTTTTTACAATGACATCTTCCATCGCGAAAAAGATCTATCATTTGTAGCTTTAACGTACGGAAAATGAAGTAGCTAAATTTATCCTTTCAATTATTTTATTTTATTTTATTTTATTTTATTGCAATTTGGTGCAGGATTCTTTTTATATAATCGTGTACATGTGCTAGAAAGCCTAAAAGTAGTGAAGTATATTAGTATAAAGCGAAGCTGAGTTTGCCATATGTGGTAATAACATTATGTATACATATATGATTTATTTTTTGATAAAGCTATATTCGAGAATATTGAGATCTTCAAATACTGTATATGGTAAATATATTATAGAAATAGTATTACAAGGTTATAAATAGTTGGTGTTCCTAATTTAAAAAATATAATGAAAAAAGTGTTAAGAGTTGGAGTAGTATTTTATGGTGAAGAAGATGTTATCTAATTATTAATACTCGTCTATACTTGCATTTATTTTACTTCAAAACAATTAATAAATCAATGTATATCTCCAAAAATAAAAAAACAAAGTAAGGTAATATTGTGTCGGTAATAGTGAAATATGAGATTTGAAAAGAATTAATGATCGAGTTTCTAAGGGACACTCAAGTAGTGTGACTCAGTCTATAAGCAGTGAGATTTCGGATCCAAATCCTATCGCTCCCTCTTTTCCTATGTCAAAGAAAAAAAATAGAATAATCGATGATAATGAAACACGAGATATAAAAAAAATGTAACAGAAAATCTCGTGAAGGAGTTCGACGGTGACGAGGAAAAAGTTGCGGGCCCACGTTTGGGAGTGGACGGCACTAGGGTAGGGAAGGGAAGGTGTGGTGGTGGATGGAAATGGAAGCAATGGTTTAGTCATTAATGTCATTATTTTGAGATTCGTTTTCGACTTTGCTATGTGCTGTTGCGCTTGCACATGCAATTCTTTTGTTTTTTCATCGAACTGTTCTATTTTTTTGAAGTTTATTTTTTGGTATTTTCCCGGTTTCTAGAAATGCAGTAGGTTTTAACTGTAGTTTTTTAGGTGTATTTGAGGTATATTATTTAAAAAAAGTCAAAGGACTATATACCCTTTAGTAAGATGCGGGAACTGAACTAGAAGTCTATAAACAATACTCCCTCCGTCCCGCTATAAATGACCACATTTTTTTATTGGGTTGTCTTAAAATAAGTGGTCACTTTTCTTATTAGGAAATATGCTTCTCTCACAAAAAACTGTGGGCTCTACCACTTTCTATCTTTTTATCTTTTAAACATCATTTTTCTTAATATCCGTGCCGAAAAGAACGTGACCACTTATGACGGGACGGAGGGAGTAATACTTACTTCATCCCATGGTCACTTTCTTTTAGATACGGATATTTAAAAGAATGATATTTAAAGAATAAAAGGAAGGAATGTGATGAACTGGCTCCAAAATTCTATCTTTTGCATACAATATATATCCATGCAAAGAAATTTAATAGCAAAGTAGTAATTAACCCAAACAAGAAAATATTTATTACGATGCAAAAATATCTTCCTCTCCAAAATATATAAGCAAGATCGAACTCTTCTAATCCCAAAGAAAAGTCTAATTTTAAGCAATTTATGGGAAGAATAAGAACCCTAGAAAGAGGAGTTTGTGGAATTCTTACAGAGATTACAAGTAGAAGACGATGTGCAGAGAAGATGTAGAGGTGAGATGGTCTTCAGCGTGATATACGAGAGAGAGGGAGAAGGAGAAAATGGTAAAGTTTGCCCAAGACAATTTTATCGCAGGGGGTAGCCTCCGATATGAAATTAGGGTAATAGTGACGGGCCCACTTATCATGAGATTGAATCATGGACCTGCATGTTAATGGATCTTATAAACCAAACACAAGATAGTATCTTATATGGCCTTTAGTCATGGCCAATATAGACAACCGAACATGGCCTTAAAACATGTATATGACTCATGTGACATGACATGCATAAGATAAATGTTATAAAAAGGGAATAAGCTTGACCTAGGATGCTAAGATCTTAGACAATTATATGCTCGTGAACCTAAGTGTTTAAGACAACTCTTATAGGACCAAGCAACCGTTGAGTTCTGAAGACTTGTCAAAAGAACCTGAATCAAGGTGGGTTTCTATTTTCAAATTGTGGGATTACAAACTCCCACTGAGGTAACTTTAGGGTTATTAAACCCAATACTTTCAAAGTGTGATATGCATGCTAAATGTTTTATGCTCAATTGTTTGTGGTTTACCAATGTTGAATATTTTATAATACGATCGACCTTGTGCTTTGTACAAGCTAAGGTAGTGTACACATGAAGTTATGAGGGTTCGGTTGGAGGGAGTTTAGCTTCCCTCTAATTAAACCGGGCGGTAACCCAAGAATGCGAGTTATTTTCGGTACCGATTACTCTTTTAAACTTATGAGAATGATATTTTTACCAAATTAACCCCCTTCCATAAGATTGAAGTATGCCATATCTTTTATAAAATATTTTCAAAAGAGGGCACGAAATCCATTGAGTGCTTTTGTAATCAATCCTCTGCATTGTTTTCCCCTAATGCAGGTTGATCAACGTGAAGGTGAATGAGGGAATGTCAATGTCATTGTTGTCCGTATGATATTCAAGTACTTGTTGTGTCGGTCTTTATGACCATCGTTGTCGTCTTCAATAAGGCTTATGTCATCAAACACATGTTACCTCTTATGTTCTAACCATCTACTTTTAGATGGTTATCTTTTGAAACGTTTCCGCAGTACGGGGCCGGTGTCCTCATACATCGACCCCAGTTATGTTATGCTAGGGCATCGATGTTGAACAATTACCCACCTTGCCTTTATTTCATTAAACACTTATCTTTTCAATGTTATCAATAAATAACCTTTGTTGATTACTTACGCTTATGATTCATATGATTTCATCCTGATGGTCCCGGAACGAGGTCTTCGGTGTAGAGGGGGGGTGAATACACCGAAGAGGGATTTTTGAAAACGATTGACAAATTAAAACAGAGTTAAGTGAGAGCTCAGTTATGAGTTCAGCTAATTTCTAAAGAAGGTGATCAGCTGGACTGATAACTCAGCTGGAAGTGCGGAAAGTGGTGGAAAGAAAAACTTAGCTCGTTCCCTTTACAAAATCTCAGAAAAACTTAGTTTCAGTTTTCAGTTAAGCAGGTTTGAAACAAATGCAGCTGGCTGGGTCACACAGCCAGAGAACTTAAGCTTTGAAAACTTGTGCTGTGCAAATGCGGTTAGTTCTTTAAATATAAAATGCAAAGACTTAATAAAGCAATAAAAAACACGGAATTTTAACGTGGTTCGGAGAGAGAACTCCTACGTCCACGACCAGGTTTTAGCTGGTAAATCCACTAAGGATAACCACTTGGTTTACGAGTACCAAGCAACTTCACAGCTCTACCTCGAGCTGTGTTCTAACAGTTTACGGGCACTGTAGAAGCCTATCTCTTTTCGGTTTTCGGGTGCGGAACTACCTTACACTCGAATTTCGCGCTTCGAGAGGCGTAACCTTGACCTAACCTTTTAAGGTAAAGGAGGGTTTTGGTTTCCAACTTTGAACGAGTTCTTACAATGAAGAACTTTGGAAGATGAACTCGTTCAGATCTAGGCTTTGGATTTACTATGATTTCTGCCTATTAATCAGACGAAAAACTAAAGCAGTTTCTGAAAGTAAACACTTAAGAATTTAAGTGTTCTTCAAAGAGTTAGATAACTGCTGGAGAACTTTTTAAAACTTGAGAGATTCAGAGAGGTTGAAAGCTTGTAGAGAGTTTTTCGTGTCTGATTCTGAGGTTGAAGACTGGTATTTATAGGTAGAGATTCAAATCTAGCCGTTGGAGGAGCCGTTTGAATCTTACCTACTCTCTGATCTGTCGATCTGCCGTTGAGTGTATCTTCACCTGTCTTCATCATTGTGTCAGATCCTAGGTTCGCCTTTCTAGGATGCTGAGATGTCGATCCCTCATTGGTCGAGGTATATTAACTTCCTCTGACACCGGGATTTCTGTCTTTCGAGCTGGTTTTTGAATTTAGAGCTGGATTGGGTAAACTGACTTGAAGTGACGACTTCTGAGTTAGTTCCCTTTTTGTCTGCTCAGCTGACTCTTTCAGACTTGAGTCGGCTCAATATATTCAGCTCAGATGGATCTCCTTGGCTGGATCCACTCTTCTTGTCTTGAGAGTAAGTCTGACTCAGCTCAGTCTTTGAACTCTGTTCAGCTAAGAAACCTTTCAGCTGACTTTGGGTCCAGCTGATTACTCAACTGGGTCTTCTTTCGTCTTCAGCTTCCTTACCTGTAAACTTAGAAATTCTAAGGCTCAAACAAGCGAGCTGGAAAGCTTAACTTAGGTTTGTACATTCATCTACTAGGTTGGAGAACAGTTGGGTTTTGGAATTGAATCAAAACTCTAGAATTTTCCCAACAATTTTCCCCTTTTTGATGATGCCAAAACCTAACCGAGAAAAACAACCTACTTCCCCCTAAATGAGAAAGTGGGTTTCAAAATGATAAGAATATTTCAGAAGATTAAATTCAGAGTTCAGTGCCTGGACAAAGAGTTATTTTCATCAGGGTGAGCTTGAGAGCAAAAACGTTTCAGTTTTATTAATCCACAAAGATGATTACAAGAAATACAGGATTAACAAATTGACAAAATAGACAAAATTAAATCCCCGGTTAGGCAGGTCTTCTTCATTTCTGCTGCTTCTTCAATCTATCTTCTTCCAGTACCGGTTGAATATCATCTGTTCCAGCTTCCTGTATTCTTCTTCGTTGTTTACCTTGGAAATTTTTCTCCTGATTGCCCATCTATTTACTTCTGAGATAATTTTCGATTTGTCAGGAAGATGAGTTCCAGGTATTAGCGGAGGCTGGAGATGATACAGTTGGGGAGCAGTGAATTGGATCTTTGCGGTACTTGCAGCATTGAAGAATGCTTTCGCAGTCATCCTGTCTTGATGAAAAGGCTCATTGAGATGCATCTTGAAAGCAACATCTGAGGGCGTATTAGGGTAAGCTCCCAGATAGTAGTAATCTTCAATGAACTCAAATTTTGTATGTTCCCAGTCGTCGTTTAACTCTTCTGGGATCCATTCATCTGTTCTTCTCCAGTTCATCGGCATCTGAGACTTTTTCTTTGCTGCTCTTAAGCTTGCTCTTCTCTTCTTCTGCTTCTTTTCTTCGGCATTGAGCAAACCTTCTTTCTTCTTTTGCTGCTCTTGAAAGCTTTTCATCTCTTGCTTTTGTTGATTCACAAAGTTGCAGAGCCATTGAGTATCATTGAACTGTTCTGGCGTGGCTCCACTAGCTTTGGCAAGAGGGATGATCATTCTGCTCCATTTTCCTTTCCGTCCAGCTGGTTCCTCTGCATCCAGCTCAGCAACAACTTCATCAATCTCAGACTGTATCACTTGGATTTCGTCTTCAGCTACAGCTTTCTCTTTGCCCGTCCTTGATGTTTTTCTCTTGTCATTACCTTCCCCCTTTTTGGCATTATCAACAAGAGCGGAGGAGAGGTTGAAAACTGTCTCATTCAATTTGGGCTGGGCTTTGTCAATATCAGCAATCTTAGCCGAGTTGTTCACGTGACGAGATTGAGCCGTGATGTCTTTGTTCTTCCAGCTTTGAACTGATGGTCCAACTCCTTGTAGAGATTGAACAGCTGGTGAATGTCAGTTCTGTTGGAGAGAGTTTGCTGTTGGAGAGCTTCCAGCTGGCTGGATAAGTCGTTGACGCTTCTTTCCAGTGAAGCTTGGAGGTTTGAGATGATCTCAGGGACTCTCTTCTCTAGATGATTTGACTGATCAATTTGTTGAGAAACGAGAGATTGCCTGAGATTTTGACTGGTGCTTTCCTGTAGGTTCTGGGCAAAATCTGTGAACTTCATCAATGGACTGTCCATTGCAATGAACTTGCCATTCTACAGCTGTGATGCGCAGAAGGTTGTCAACATTTGATTTGAGTCTATTCTGGAATATGATTTCCTCAACTTGTTTGGCGATCTCGTCCTTCATTGCATCAGAAAGCACATTAGGATCCGTCTGGGTCCCGGATTCGACTTGGCTGGGTTTTACTGCCTCGATCTCGACCAGTGAGCGAGTGTCATCGGCATCTGGACTTTGTGGGGCAGCTTCGGTAGGCTCAACTGTTGCATTAGTTGGCCCTTCGTCAATCATCATTGTCTCAGCTGTGTCGGCAGGGACAGCTTGGCAGCGATCTGTTGGAACAATCCAACTGAGATTGTGTAGGTAGGAGGTGGCTCTTGAGATGACCTCCTCAGAAGGTGGTACTTCATCCTGTTCAACCTTTTGGATGAGGATTTGGATCAGCTCGTCTTGATGCTAAAAAACATCCTGAAGACTTCCAAATCCAAATATTTCTTGTAGAGCTGCTTCTTCGGCTTTGAGCTTATCAAAAGTGTAGAACTCCACAAGTTATTCATTTGCATACCAAGTAGCCATCTTGGTAGCTAGATAAAATTTGAAGTCGCTGACGGCGACTAATGCGGCAGGAAGTGAAGCAAGAGAAGGAAATTGTTGCAGTGCGCTCTTTATTCCTTGAAGCCTGAGGTCTTCGAACCTCATGATAGTGGCAGCACGTGCAACGGCTCTGGGACTGAGTATTTTGATTTCTTCAGAGGAAGAGGGGCTAGATGGTTCAGTTTGGATTTCATCATCCAGCTACAAAGGATCGTCAGCTGGATGGGGCTCTTTAGGTGAGCTGGGTGCTGAGAATTGGATGGTTTCAGGTACTGAAGAAGTAGGAGAGGATGCTGGGTTGGGTACCTGAGGATGAAGAGGAAGGAGAAGAGAGTGTTGTTGAGGAGGAATGAGAAGAGAGTGTTGTTGAGGAGTTCCAACTGATGTGAGATCAGCTGGAGCGGGTTGTGAGGATGCTTGAAGAATTTGGCGAAGGGGAATAGCATCCTCCGGGAGGGGGGACAAGAGAGGCTGAGGGAGTGGATTCAGATCCAGCTGGCTTATCAGCTTGCTTCTCTGCTGTCTCCTCGGCTGGCTTGCTGGCTGCCTTAAATTTGAGCTTCTTTTTGGCAGGAGGAGATACAGCTGGCTGAGATTCCTCCGGCTGCTTCCTTTTCCCTGCTTGAGAGGGAGAGGCAGTCTGCTGTTTTGCATCCTGCATCTTCTTCTTCCCTTCAGGGGCTGCTTTCTTCAACAAGTCAGAGAGCTGACTCTGCTTTTCAAAAAGAATTTTGGACACAGGAAACTCTTCTGTGTCGTGCCACTTGATTTACCGTCCAGTGGAGTAGTGTTCTATTATGCACGCCACCTTGGTGCATAGATAGATTGTCTCCCTACAGCTGTACCGGGTAAAGCTGTCATCTTCAAAATAAATCTTCTTCGACTCTTTCTCCAACTTTCCCATGAAGAAGGAGAACCAATCCACAGGATCTTTCCTGAGGATGGCTATCATTGGCTTCAGCTTGGGTATGCTGATCTCTCCTTGAGATCCAGCGATACCGAGGATGCACTTCTGGGTGACATCCAGAAGCAGTATGAATTTAGGCTTGAGCGGAAGCTTGGACATGCTCGCCCGGTAGGGTTCCGGTTTGAACAACATCTGGTCCAGTTCCGCCTGGATCTCTTCTCTGGTGTAGTTGTCTGGGGAGCGGTCCCCAAGAGTCTTTAGTCCGAACAGCTTGCTCAACATCAGGTTGATGTTGATGTCGACATCCCAAGGAGTTGTATGCCCTGTCTTTTCCTTGAGATGAAGAGTGATGTTGGAGCGGAGACGTTCATCTCTGTTCGTCATCTCCATGAAGAATTCTGCCACTTCCCGGTGGAAGATGCTCTTCGGTCGCGCAGTCGCCCATTGCAGTAGGCTGGCTTTCTCGATGAGATCCAGCACCTCCTAGAACTCTGAGTTCTTGTAATTCTTGAGAGTTAAGCAACTCTCAAAGTGAAGCTTTGACATGAGATTCTCAGACTGGTTTGCTCCTGGTGTTATCTTCTTTGGTGCCATGATCTTTTTCTGTGTTGAAGAGTTAGAAGATACAAAGGAAAAGAGTTTTGCAGAAAGATAAGCAAGAACTTGTTATCAATAATTTCAGAGATATGAAGAAAATATGGCGACGATTTGCATATCTTTGATATATATATATCAACCGCTTATTTTGATGAACGTTTGAGATCGTGAGATCCGACTTTAAGATCTGCGGCTGGGAGAGATTTGCGCTACACATTAAGTGACGTGCGTAAATAGAGGGTAGGTTACGCGCGCGTGAGGTAGTCATAACGTTCTAACTTCTGCCTCGACTTTCCCGAGCTACAGTACCCTGCATGCTTTTCATTAAATGCGATGGGATCCGATTGGATGGATAGCTAATTGACTAATTCATCTAAGGAATGTTTGGGCATTTGAATTAAATTCAAATAATTTTATCCTTAAATAGCATATTCCTCAGGGAAATAAATGAAAGACTGCAAACCTGTCAGCTGATCTTTGTAGTCAGCTGATACCTCGGCTGTGTTTCTTTATGTTGAGTTTCTCCTCCAGTTTTATTAACCAGCTGAGCTAGATTCCCCCTCAGCTGGTGTCCCTTCTTGAATTGAGTTCACGAACCGACTAGGTCTGGATTCTTCTAACTTGATAACCCAAAGGTATCCAGCTGAGTCTTATTCCCCCTCAGCTGGAAGAAGTTCCTTGAGCTATCACAGAAGATTGGAACTTGACCAGTTTTTACTTCATAGTCATCCAGCTGATGCTTCAGCCAGAGAATTTGAGAGCAGCAGCTTCCAGTTGCCATATAATCCGCTTCAGTTGTAGATGTAGCAACACATGTCTGTTTCTTTGAAAACCATGATATCAACTTGCTTCCTAGAATCGACATGTTTCGAAGTTGATTTTCCGTCTAATCGATCTCCAAAGAAAGTCCGAGTCCGAGTATCCAATAACCGCAAATTATCTTGTTGGATACCACAGCCCAACACTCTGAGTACCCTTTAGATATTTGAGAATGTTCTTATCTTGCATATGTCTCCTTAGGATCAACTTGAAATCGGCACATACTTCATTGCAAATGATATATACGGCGGCTAGCTGTGAGATACAGCAGGGAACCAATTATCCCTCTGTATTTGCTGGGATCCACTGATTTTCCTTCGATTCCAGGTTCAATCTTCCAGTTGGTATTCATAGGGATCTTCACCGTTTTGCTGGATTGAATTCCGTATTTGGCGATCAAGTCTTTCATGTACTTGGATTGATTTATGAATATTCCTTCTGCTGATTGCTTGACTTGAAGTTCTAGGAAGAAACTCATTTCTCCCATCATTGACATTTGGAATTGTTTTGATATCAACTCTCCGAATTTTTCATATAAGACAGTTGATCTTGAGCCGAAGATGATGTCGTCCACATAAATTTGGACAACTAATATATCTTCACCCAGTTTGATGGTGAAGAGGGTTATGTCGACTGAACCTTTCTTGAATCCTTTGGATACAAGAAATCCTGATAGAGTGTCATACCAAGCTCGAGGTGCTTGCTTCAGACCATAAAGCGTCTTCTTTAGCTTGTAGACTTTGTTTCCTTCTACTTCAAATCCTGGAGGTTGTTCTACGTAGACATCTTCTTTGATTTCCCCATTCAGAAATGCACACTTCACGTCCATTTGATATACTTTGAATTTGTGATATCCAGCGTATGCAATGAATAATCTGATGGCTTCCAATCTTGCTACTAGAGCAAATGACTCTTCAAAGTCTATTCCTTCTTGTTGTGTATAACCTTTGGCGACTAATCTAGCCTTATTTCTGATTATTATTCCAAGAGTATCCAGCTTGTTTTTGAATATCCATTTAAGTCCTATTATTTTGACTCCTTCTGGTCTATCGACCAATTCCCAGATGCAGTTTCTGAGAAATTCATTCAGCTCTTCTTGCATTGCATTTGTCCAGGGCACGCTTTTTAAGGCATCGAGTATTGTTTGAGGCTCTGGAACTTGAGCTACATAACATGCCATGAGAGCTGTGTCTTCGTCGAAGACGGTCAGTTCTAGCTCTACTGAGACTTGAGCTTCATTAGCTGCTTCTTGAGGATTTGATGACGGGTTTTGAGCAATTGAATTTCTTGTTCTAACTCTGTCTGAAGGTTCTCCAATGATTCTTTGAAATTTGGATGATCTTCGATCCATCTTCGTCTTCTTCTAATTTCTTCTTCTAGCTCATTGATGTTTGTTGTTGCTAAGTCACGTCTTGCTTGGAGATGTTAAGTCATATCACGAGACTCGTTCGATTTGGATTAGAATTAGATTGAACTTGAGGCGTAGGCGAGTGAATTCGGTAGAGAGGAGCTAGGGAGTCGAATGGGTCTTGATTTCCAGTGGCGGCATTCCCTTGGTACGATGCGGGGATTCCTCTGGATTTTCAGCTGGTTGATTTGCCTCTGCTGAATTGATTTGAGGTTCTCCTGGTTCATCATCCCAAATCAATGGTTCGGCTAGATTCCGGATTCGAATTTCTTGCGATCTTGTTTTAGCTGGATAGGTGTTTGATGTTCCAGCTGTGTTTCTTTGTTTGATCAACTCTCTGAATTCGAAAGAAGTTTCATCAAAGGTGACATGAGGGGTCACTTCGACTGTTTGTGTTCTCCTGTTGAAGACTCTGTAAGCTTTACTTACAGCTGAGTAGCCAAGGAATACTCCTCGGTCAGTTTTGGCGTCGAACATCTTCAGCTGGGTTTTCCCATTATTTAGGATATGGCATTTTGAACCGAAAACCTTGAAGTACCCGATGAAGGGTTTCCTGTTATTCCATAGCTCGTACGGAGTCTTTCCTTGTCTGGATGTGAGTAGCGATCTATTCTGAGTGAAGCAAGCTGTGTTGATTGCTTCAGCCCAGAATTTCTTTGGAATGGCTGAGCTTGCTAACATTGAGGTAGTTGCTTCTTTGAGTGTTCTGATCCTCCTCTCAGCTACACCATTCTGCTGAGGTTTGATGTTGTACTCCGTTCTTCTCACAATATTCATATATAGTTTCATTCAGAAACTCAGTTCCTCGGTCTGATCTAATCGAGATAATTTTGCATTCCTTTTGAGTCGTCAACCTTTCCAGCAGGGCCGGTAGCTTGGATCTTGTTTCGCTTTTCTGGTACAGGAATGAAACCCATGTGAATCTGGAGAAGTCATTCACTACGACCAGAGTGTATTTTCTGCCGTTGAAACTCGCTGGTGTTACTGGACCAAAAAGATCCATGTGAAGGAGTTAAAGAACTCGATCAGTTGAAGGCGTCTGCTTGAGAGAAAATGAAATCTTTGTTTGTTTTCCTTGTTGACAAGCACTACAGATATGACTCTTGTCATAAACTTGATCTGGAATTCCATTAGCGAGCTGATTTCTGGCCAGCTTGTTGATTGTCTTGAAGTTGAGATGATTCAGCCGTCTGTACCACAGCCAGTTGACTTCATTGCTGCTTTTTGATACAAGACAAGTGTCTGGAGGGCTGTTATTCCAGTCAGCAAAGTATATGTTTGCTTCTCTTTTCCCTCTCAGTAATACCTGCTTGGTTTCCCTATTTTTCACTGTACATCCCTGTGCATCAAACTTGACAGAAAAACCATTGTCGCAGAATTGACTAATGGAAAACAAGTTATGTTTTAATCCTTGTACATATGAAATGTTAGATATTTTAACATTGTTGGTTTCAAATGTACCGTAACCTTTGGTTAAACCTTTGGAGTTGTCACCAAACGTTACTTGAGGGCCTGGACGCTCTTCGTATTCTTGGAGTAGATGCTTCAAATGAGTCATGTGCTTTGAGCATCCGCTGTCCATGTACCACAGTGTTCTCATTGATTCCTCTATGATGCGTCTTTCTCTTGTAGCCTGTCACAGAAATCAAAATTTAGGTCCCCATTTGTGATTGGGTCCTTATTGGTTAGTTAGAGATCCCTTTACGATCCAGATTTGTTTGATGACTCTGATTGGATCATTTGTTCTGATAATTCTCCCAGCTGTGTCTATGAACATGTTCTTTGTGTTCTTTGTTTGACTCTGTTGGCTGGGTCTTGATTTCTTGATCGTTCAGTTCTTCTTTGGTTTCCAGCTGAGACATTTCTTTGTCTCTGTCTCTACTGTCTAACTTGGTATCTCGGCTGGACATGATAATCCAGCTGGTAATCATATGACTGATATTCAGCTGGATATCTTTTCTGATATCTCGGTTGATATCTTGCCACTTGCTGCTGATGATGTTGGTGTCGATATTGTCCAGCGTCATTCCTTCGTTGTGGTTGAATCCAATGATGTTTAATTTGTGCCTGGGGTTGCCTTACAGTTGGTCTTCTAGGACCTTGCTGTGTCTTCTTTTTCTCAGTCTGTTGTGCAGCTGGAGTTGGATTCTCTTTTGCTTTCACAAAAATTACCTTGGTTCCACTTGTAGTTGCAACATCTGTTAAATCCTTAGACCCATCATAACCCAATCCCGTCTTTAATATTGCTGGTCGTTGTACACTAATTATTTCATCCATCGTTGATGTAGCTTTGATAAGTGCTACCAGCTTTGTGGTTAGTGTTTCTTCTAACCATTTTAGTTCCAAGATCTCAGCTGACTTTCTGTCTGACTCAGCTGTGGATTTTTCCAAGTTGTCCACCAGCTGCTTTTTCTCATAGTAGAATTCCTTCATCAGCTGATCCTGTTTGACTATCTTTTCGTTGAGCGACACTATTTCCTCTTTGAGCTGTGTGGCATCAACTGCTTCTGATGATTCTTTCTTTTTCAGTTCTACCTTCAGCTCAGCATTTTCACACATTATGACATCAAGAATTTCTTGTAAATCCTTGAAGTCATTCATGACTTTCTCCACCAGATTCCAATCAGGTTGTCCTTCTGATTCAGAGACCTGCGTAGAGTGTTCGTGTGATGGTGATGGGTTAGATACGTCCTGAGTTTTAGAAGTTACCTCATCATAGTCGAGTCCGTCTGTCTGTCCCATGAAGCAAGTATCCCAGTCTTGATCATCACGGGCCATGAGTGCATCTTCCTCTGAGTCTGAGAAAGGCATGTCATCATCTATTTTGTTACACTCGGACTCTTCATCAGCTATATATGCTCTTCTTCTGTCAGCTGCCTTAGCTTTCAGAAAATCTTTTTCATTCTTTGACAGTTTGGGACAGTCCTGCTTATAGTGTCCCGGCTCTTTGCAATTGAAACAGCCTTCCTCTGTCCGTTTTGAGGAGTCAGCTGGCTTTTCATCAGCTGCAGCGTACTTGTCTCTGTACGTCTTGGCGAATTTTTTGTATTTGCCTTTGCTGGTATTAAGTCTGTTGTAATTTTTCACCAACATGGCAATTTCTTCGAGTAGCTCCTCTTTGCTCATATCCTTTTTGTCTTTCTTCTTCTTGGAGGACTCAGCTGACTTGACTTGAGCTGACTTTTCAGAGTTGGCTCTGAACGCTATTTCTTTTGGAGCTGGGGTGAGTTCTCCTTCATTCTGTCTACTTGAAGACTCTTCTTGGGTGATCTTCAAGTTGTATTCGTTGGCTTTTAAGAGTGAGAACAATCTTTCTGTAGATAGATCACCCAAGTCACTTCGACTTTGGTGAACTACTTTGTAAGTGTTCCATTCAGCTGAAAGAACCTTTAAATTCTTTTCCAGCTGGGTGTATTTCCCAGTTCTGATTGTCTCTGTCTCGATGACTATGTTTGAGAACCTTAGCTCCATCGCTTCGATGGACTCGTTGGCTAGCTGCTTAAAGTTGTCGAATTTTTGGCAAACTATTGTGAATTTGTTTTCTTTGATCTCTTCTGACCCTTCACATAGCTTGGCAAGTGTTTCCCACTTCTCTTTGGCTGTCTCGCACTTGATAATTTTACTCAGGTAGGCGTTTGAGACTGTTGATGAGATGGTGTTCCTAGCGAAGCTATCCAATCCAGCTTGTTTTCGCTCTTCTGTAGAGTATTCCATCTTTGGTTTGAGAATTGGCTGGTATGCTGGTTGTCCTCCATCATGAGCCGGTACGAGTTCATTTCCTTGCTTATAAATGAGGATGGGTCCGTCTGTAATGACGTCCCACATCATGTCATGGTGCGCACACAGGAAGCTTTTCAATCTGAATTTCCAGATTGCATAATCATCAACTGAGAAGGTGGGAAGATTCCTGTTAAGATAAGAATCCATGAAGAGATGTACATGATGCACTAGTATGAGTTTTTCTGAAAAACGGATCTGTTCAGTTGACCACTGATACAGAGTTTCAAGACAAATCTCTTGATTCAGAAACAGAGGTCGTTTGAACCACTGCTCTGATACCAATTGATGGTCCCAGAACGAGGTCTTCGGTATAGAGGGGGGGTGAATACACCGAAGAGGGATTTTTGAAAACGATTGACAAATTAAAATAGAGTTAAGTGAGAGCTCAATTATGAGTTCAGCTGACTTCTAAAGAAGGTGATCATCTGGACTGATAACTCAGCTGGAAGTGCGGAAAGTGGTGGAAAGAAAAACTTAGCTCGTTCCCTTTACAAAATCTCAGAAAAACTTAGTTTCAGTTTTCAGTTAAGCAGGTTTGAAACAAATGCGGTGGCGGGTCACACAACGAAGAACTTAAGCTTTGAAAACTTGTGCTGTGCAAATGCGGTTAGTTCTTTAAATATAAAATGCAAAGACTTAATAAAGCAATAAAGAACACGGAATTTTAACGTGGTTCGGAGAGAGAACTCCTACGTCCACGACTAGGTTTTAGCTGGTAAATCCACTAAGGATAACCACTTGGTTTACGAGTACCAAGCAACTTCGCAGCTCTACCTCGAGCTGTGTTCTAACAGTTTACGGGCACTGTAGAAGCCTATCTCTTTTCAGTTTTCGGGTACTGAACTACCTTACACTCGAATTTCGCGCTTCGAGAGGGCGTAACCTTGACCTAACCTTTTTTGGGTAAAGGAGGGTTTTGGTTTCCAACTTTGAACGAGTTCTTTCAATGAAGAACTTTGAAAGATGAACTCGTTCAGATCTAGGCTTTGGATTTACTATGATTTCTGCCTATTGATCAGACCAAAAACTAAATCAGTTTCTGAAAGTAAACACTTAAGAATTTAAGTGTTCTTCAAAGAGTTAGATAACTGCTGGAGAGCTTTTTAAAACTTGAGAGATTCAGAGAGGTTGAAAGCTTGTAGAGAGTTTTTCGTGTCTGATTCTGAGGTTGAAGACTGGTATTTATAGGTAGAGATTCAAATCTAGCCGTTGGAGGAGCCGTTTGAATCTTACCTACTCTCTGATCTGTCGATCTGCCGTTGAGTGTATCTTCACCTGTCTTCATCATTGTGTCAGATCCTAGGTTCGCCTTTCTAGGATGCTGAGATGTCGATCCCTCATTGGTCGAGGTATATTGACTTCCTCTGACACCGGGATTTCTGTCTTTCGAGCTGGTTTTTGAATTTAGAGCTGGATTGGGTAAACTGACTTGAAGTGACGACTTCTGAGTTAGTTCCCTTTTTGTCTGCTCAGCTGACTCTTTCAGACTTGAGTCGGCTCAATATATTCAGCTCCGTTGGATCTCCTTGGCTGGATCCACTCTTCTTGTCTTGAGAGTCAGTCTGACTCAGCTCAGTCTTTGAACTCTGTTCAGCTAAGAAACCTTTCAGCTGACTTTGGGTCCAGCTGATTACTCAGCTGGGTCTTCTTTCGTCTTCAGCTTCCTTACCTGTAAACTTAGAAATTCTAAGGCTCAAACAAGCGAGCTGGAAAGCTTAACTTAGGTTTGTACATTCATCTACTAGGTTGGAGAACAGTTGGGTTTTGGAATTGAATCAAAACTCTAGAATTTTCCCAACACACCCCACCCACCGCGTGGCGGCTCGGACGGATCCGCATAGGCCCGGGTCGCGGGTCGTTACAGACATGGTATTAGAGCAGTTCGTTTGCTCTGAGCCCTAGAAGCCTTATCAATTCTTTTGACTTAGAGTAAATAGATTTTTTTTAACCAACCAAATTTCATTGCTAATTTATCAATATATATATACAATCATTATATAGAACTCAATAATAATCCAAACTATGGAATAGTAATACATATTAATTGCATATAATTTTAAATTTTAAATAAAAATGTATATCACTTTCCAATTTTCACTTTTTTCCGTGTATTTTTTTAATGAGTATTATTTTATTAATTTCCATATGCAAATTAAAAAAAAAATTGATATATATATTCTAATTATTAGAGAGGTAAAAGACTGAAGTTCAGACCCCTTTTGAGTATTCTATAACATGATTATCATCATGATAATGTTCCACCTTTGTGTGGTATAGAGGGTCCCACCAATATATGGTGGTGTAGTGATTTATTAAAAACAAATATGATATTTATTTATAATTTATTAACTTTAAATTTATTTGTAATTGTATTTTATTTAATTGTTATTAAAAATCTTAAGGAGAGAAACAAATGTGCAGTGATTAATTATTGTATTTTATTTAATTGTTATTAAAATTCTTAAGGAGAGAAACAAATGTGCAATGATTAATTGTTACAATTGTATATTTTTGTTTTTAAGTATATATGTGACAAACCTGGATTTTCTCATCTTTATAAACTTATTTGAAGTCAATTTATGATAGGAAATCATGTTTGGAATGAGTATTATGCTTAAGTATTGTTATTCTGTGAAATATGATACTCGTTTGTTGTTTGTTTGTTTTTTCAGGAAACATGGAGTAAAGTTAATTATGCAAAATGAGCATAATAATATGCAGTGATTAATTGTTACAATTGTATATTTTGTTTTTAAGTATATATATATGCAGCGTGATTATCTTTTTATTCATTTATGCAATTACATCTAACCGTATATATAATATAGTATTCCACTAATTTCCGTTCACACTGTACAGAATGGATTTGTCCTTCAAACTTAATTTAGTGACAAAATTGCCACTGAATTGAATTTGCAATTGATTTCAGATTGAAAACTCCTTCTTTAATACATACTAGTATTTACCCTCCGTGCGATGCACGGTAAAAATTATTTGCAAAAAAATAAAATAATAATTTTACAAATATGAATAATTTACAAATGTGCAAAGAGAGATTTGGTTTAATAATTATTAATTCATACAATGTTATATGATTATTGTCCTTTTGAAGATATCCAAACGATAAAGACATTTTGTATTGAGAGTGTGATCCGAAATTCAACCTTCACTGCTCCACCTTTCCCCAATCCAACAAAAAGAAAATATACATTACACAATTATTGATAAACTACAGATTTTAAGTGTATTTATGCCACCACAAGTAAGTTGACAGAAAGAAAAAAAATATATTGGTAATGAAAAATATACTATATCAAGAGTAATTAAGACAAAAACGTGTTACAAAAATTATTTGATTTTTGATGTATAACTACAAATATATCAATATTTGATATTTTTTCCCGCTTCTTGAAAAATTCTACTGAACATAGGAATGTAGTACACTAATCCATACAATGTGCAATATATGGCCATCCAATGAAGTTAATTAAGATATTAGTTGTCACTTCCAATGAATGATACAAAAAATAAATCAAACCTTGGTTTTTATTTTCCTTTTTTCTAATTTTGTAGCATTGAGTAAGTGAATATATCATACGGACTTTCAAATACTGCTAAACAGTATTTTGGATTATATAGGCAAAAAAAATATAGATTTCATGCATAAAAATTCTAACAAATGAACTCTTATTGAATATTAGTAGATATCTTCTAATATAAGTTTGAGCAACATAATTGTTCATAATGAAATGAAAAATAGAGCAAAACAAAAATCTCATATAGGTAGATAAAGATAGTAAATTTAACCCAAACAATTTTAAAAATTGATAGTTCATACTTAATTCCACTGACAAATTCATTTGAAATTGAAAAAATGTTACATATATTCGAATAAAATAAAGAGAATACATGTACACAGTGAATTTGAGAGATTGAATCAGCATTGAATTATCCGACTGTGTATGAATTTTAGCAATAGCAATAATTGTAATCTTGTTGGATAGTGTCCTGAGTAATTTATTTTTATTTTTTATTTTTTGATGGGAAGTATTTTACTTTTCTAGAAAGTGGTTAAAAAAAGGACAATTTAAATAATTTAAACTATATGCAAACTATTATTACTCCACATTAACCACCCACTAAAAGTGAGGTCGTGTAGCCATCCAAATTTATTATAATAACAAAATTGTCACTCAAATCAATTTGTAATAGACTATTGATTTGAAACTCCCTTTTTAATATATAATAGATAGATTATACTAATTTAATTATATCAAGTGCACGTTGCGTGTTTAAGATATTAGGGGTGGCTGGTAGACATGAATGAAATTTAGTGGGAATGGAATGACTCTTGTAATGGAATGAAGGTAGCAAAGGAATGAATTAAGGAATAATATTCCTATGGTTGGTTTACATCAGGAATGGAATGATCATTCCTTAACTAATTTTATTCTTACGGTTAATAATAAAATCCGTGTCGCAATTCTTGCTCAAACTTTTGGTGGATGAAGGGAGTACTTATTATAATTGGCTTATTATTAATAATTTTAATAATACTAATAATAAATATTATTTTAGTTTTCTTGTTTTTATTATACTTACTACAATTAGCTTAATAATAATATTTATTATTTATTATGATGTTACTAATTATTATTTTTAATTTAATTATTATAATTAGCTTAATAATAATTATTATTATACTTATAATATTAATACTAATAATTATTATAATATTAATTCTAATAATAAGAAATAATAATAATTAATAATAATTATTTATTATTATTTTAATATTATTGTTTTTATTATAATTATTTTCATAATAATAATTATTATATTAACTATTATACAATTAATAATAATAATAATATTCATTCCTGAAGATGGGGATTAGCTAATTATTATCAATTTACCCTTGTTTAATTAACTCAGAAAATTAGTATGGTTGGGAAGAAACCGTCCTTCAGACGTGATCGATGTGAGTCATTTTTATTAACTGCCGGTGTAATAATTATTATCAATTTACCCTTGTTCAATTATATATTCATGAAATTGCCATGCAAATCAATTTGATTGTTAATTTGAAACTGTGCTTTTAATATATAATAGATAATAGATGCTCGAAGTAGGAATTTCTGATTTTTTTTTTCTTTTTCACTTGCTTCCTTCGTTAATGCAGAATACAATAACTACTACCCACTATCCTAAAAAATAAGCACAGTCGAACATTCATCATGAAATTTACATAATTATCCTTCAATTACCAATAGAAAAAAAAACTATTTTTTTATTAGAGAAAAAAAATTATTTTACCCTCATTTGACCGTCAAAATTGATTGCAAATCAATTTGCAATTAATTGTTGAATTCAAACTCCCTTTTTAATTTATAATAGAAATAGATAATATAATAGAATTGATGTTGTGCATTGCATTTACAACATATAGGTTGGATTATTTTAATTGTGTTGACGCATTTGAATATATGGGAAATTTTCAATCATCATTTTCGGGTTTTTTTTTTTTTGTATATCTATATTTACAATATTTGTGGGATTATTTTCATTGTGTTACATATTGAATATGTGAGAATTATGAGACTATAATTTTTATTGCATTGACATATTGAATATGTGGGATTTTCCAATCATTATTAATTTTATTTGATTTTTTAAATTAACGAATGAATTCTCAATTAGTTAAAATATCCCCAACACAAGAATATAACTCTCGACAAATATAATCGACCTTCTAATGATACCTTAATTAGAATTTAAAATTTTCTTGTTTTAATTTAGCAAATAAATTTTTAATTACATTAAAATATGCCTAGCACAAGAATTTACGTCGACACTTGGGCTTCTTAATTCTTATAATACCTCAATTGAAATGTGCATTTTTGAAATTTAGCAAAAAAAAAATCCCCATAAATTTTGTTTGCACTCTGTTGCAAAACGTGGATGAAAACGTGTACACAATAGCTATACTTATAAGTTATAATAATACCTCAATTAACAATCCTAATTACAAAATTTGCCACCGCAAAAAAAAAATTGATTTGCAAATTTTCAATCAATTTTGCAATTGATTTAGGATTGGAAACTCTCTCTTTAATATATAATAGATAATAGATTGTTACGGATGCTGATCGCGCTAGTTTTATCTCTGTCCGAAGATTCGGTTTGAGTCAAATGTGAATTCTTTTCAAAATTAAACTTTTTTGATCCCACTCTAAAACTTCGATTTTCAAATTAGTCCGTCAAGTCAGAATATTTAAGAATTTCTTTTAGCAAGTATAAATTTTCTTGATAACTTGATTTTTGTAAGAAATAAATAAGTCAAATATTTTTATTAAAAACACTTGACCTCGTATATAAAATGTCTGACATTCAGCTCCAACTTGCATAATAACAAAAAATAACTATTGAATACTTGCCACTTTTATAGTTGTATTTAAATCAGCCTACGCGATTATTTTTTGGCCTAATCGAAAATTCATGTTAAAAAAAATATAATTTGATCAAAGTTTGTGTAGTTTGAGCTTTCCCACCTGGATGCTCTCATCGAAAAAACGAAGGATATTTTTAGAATTGTACGAATATTTCACGCGGTGTTCTGTTGTGCATCTTGCAACTTGCTTCTATTAAATTACTAATATTAGGAATTTGTCTTGGTCTTGCCATAATCTACTCCCTCCGTCCTGCATTAGTGTGGTGCAAGGAGTGCGACACAGATTTTAATAAAAAGTAAGTACTCCCTCCGTTCTTTAATAAGTGTCCTACTCCTTCAAAATACACATATTAAGAAAATTGATAATTTACTCTCTTTACCCTTAATTAATAGCATATGAAACATAAACAAGTTGATAATCTACATTAATGACAAGGATAAAATGGGAAGTTTTACATTATTTTTCTCTAGAATTTTGAAATAGGACACTTATTGATAAACAAAAAAATGAGCTAAAAAGGACACTTAATAAAAAACGGAGGGAGTAAATGTTTGGTATGGGTATTTTTAGTGGAAAAAGGGATTCATAATTATTAGTGTTAGTGAGGTTTTTCAGTGTGCCTATTATAAATATTCAAAGCTTTTAAGGGTATAAGGGTAAAAATCATGTACTAAAATAGATGAACCACACTTATGGGGGACGGCCCAAAATAACAAACCAACCACACTTTTAAAGGACGGATGAAGTATTAAAGTCTACTTAAAAATTTTGTACAACCAAACAACAAAGAATGATGAAATTACTAAATATTCCCGACAAGTTGTAGGTGAGTTAATTCAAAATTCGAAGACTTGCTCAAGGTCTGGTCGTCGCCCCTGCCTTTTTAGTTAAGAAATTTCGTGGAAGCATCTGCCTGTAATAATTTTCCACACTACATAGCTAGAAACACGTAGAAAGGAAAATTCCACTTCATTTATTGTTTAGCCAATTTTTTTATCCTTAGCTAGAAACACGCACAAGGTAAATTTCATCTTCATTTCTTGTTTATCTAGTCATTTTTTCACACTTTGATAGTTCCTCATTCCCACAAATTAAAATTAAAATTAACAATGATCACTAGCTAAGTGCATATATATTACACATATTGGGATCCTCCAAAGGAGTATGATGCCTTCGCACATTAAACAATATATTTGTATTACTTATTTAATGATGGATATCAAAAATAGTATTTAACATAAGTGAGAATAGCTGAAAAATAGTCATTTTGATAATGTAAAAATAAAAACTGACTATTCATACACTTCCTCCATTCCCATAAATTGCAGTGCAAATAGTGACACGAGTTTTAAGAATGTGTGGTAAAAGTATGTTGAGTGGAGAAAGAGTTCACAACTTTCGTATGTTAGTGTGTAATTGTGGGCTCATAGATAGGTCTTTTTGTAAATATTGAGTATGAATAAGGTTTAAAATTTAAGTTTGTGGGCAGTTTAATGTTCAAAAGAGGAAAAAACACGATTTTTAGGGACGACCCAATATAGTAATAAGATCACCATTTTCAGGGACGAAAGTAGTATAAAAGAAACTAGTTACTTTTTGTGTAAATGTATTGATATACCTGAAAACACAAAATATTGTATATAATTCAAGAAACACAAAATTGCATACAAATATAAAAATTTCAAAAATATGCGGGTTCAATTTCTATTTGATCCTCTGATTCTTCTCTTCAAGTTGATCCTCGAACAATATTCAAATTAGTCTCCAGCTCGTGAATTTCACATATAAAACAACGCAATTCTTGAATTCACGAGCTCGTGAATTTCATGCATAATACAGGCAAAATATATACCTATTATAAAATATCTTGTTTACAAAAATTGATTTGCCTATTTTACTCCTATTATAGATTTAATTATAAGGAAATAATGTATATCATATACTATATTTATCTAATATATATTATTATATTTTTACTTATTTAAATTATTTAGGTTAGTTTAATAAATTAATATAAATACGTTTTATTTGTTTGATATGAGATAATAATCTTTTGACATAAGATAAGAATCCTCTTGTATTTAAATTTTCTTAAAATTGTGGTATGATTTACTTATTTATTACGTAACTATATATATTATTTAAATTTATTATGATATGATTATTTTATTTTTCATACATATATATTTTTATTATTTAAATCTATCAACAGTACCTGCGACGCACGTACCACACTACTAGTTCTACGGAAAAAGGCGGAAGGGAATTATAGCAACATAAAATTAAAAAACCGCCCCACGGTGGAAGAAGGGATTTATAGTGATAGTGGATAGTTTTTAATTTTGTTTGTAAGTAATGACTACTTTTTAATATGTATATATACTCTACCATCATACCTATACTATCTAATTTATTCAACTAGGAAGAGACAATTTACAAGTGGCGACGCGGCGGGGACACGGACAAGGTGCGGCTCTTATAAAAACTCGTCAATTCCCATGTTTAGTTTCGGGCAGTAAAATCAAGTTGAATAAAAATGGCGGAGGCAGCAGTGACATTCCTGCTTGAGAACGTGGGGAAGCTGCTGACGGAGCAGATAAATCTGATATCGGGGGCGGAGAAGGAGCTCAAGACGCTGCAAAATGAGCTGGAGCTAATGAAAGCCTTCCTCACGGAATCGGCTAACAAGCGTGTGAAAGGAGAAGTTTTCGTGCAGCTTGTGAGGCAGATAAGGGAGGCCGTGTACGAGGCCGAGGACACCCTCGACGCTTGCCTTACGCAGAAGGCCAAAGGCTCGGGGCCTCTCGGCCTCAAGAATCTAGACCTGGCCAAGAAGGTCAAGGAATTGCTCCTGGAGCTCCAGCCGATGTTCCAACGGGCCATGACGGGCTTGAACGCGCTGCCCACGGTCGATGCATCTGCCGCTACCGGGCCAGGAACATCGGATGATCAACTCAAAAAGGTCAATTTTCTTCATGTTTTTTTTTAATTACTATCTATCTTTGTATGTATGTATGTTTTTTTTAAGGTTTAATTATCATTTATGGCCCGACCTTTCACTCCGTGGTGATTTTATGGCCTGACCTTTCGAAATATTAAAAAATGCCCGACCTTTGCTCTATTATGACACTTATGGCTTGTGACCGAAACTCCGGCGATGGAAAACTGAGTTGGACAGCCGGATAATAATGTGGATATTCTTTAAAAAATGGGACAGGAATATTCACATCATCATCCGGTCGCCCCACTTAATTTTTGGTCGTCGGATTTTCGGTCCCAGGCCATATGTGTCACAATAAAGCAAAGGTCGGGTCATTTTTTAATATTTCGAAAGGGTCGGGTCATAAAATCACTATGGAGTGAAAGGTCGAGCCATAAGTGATAATTAACCCTTTTTTTAATTACTATCTATCTTTGTTTGTATGTATGTTTTTTTTCCTTCATCTAAAATCTTGGTGCATATGTTATGTGATCTAAACCAATTCATCAGTCATTTACATCTACTTTTGCTTCAATCTTGTTTTTGAAAAAGTTAAGAGGCTTTTTTTTTCCGTTCCGGAAGGGAAGAATAACTGGAAAGCAAGTATTCTTCCCTATCTTTCTTAATCAAGAAGTATTCTTTCTTATGCCCCTACTAAAGTTTTTTTTTTAGCATATGACATGATAGTGTTACAAGTTGCAAATAGGTACTCCCTCTGTCCCAATAATAAGGTTCATCTTTCATTTTTCGTCTATTTCAATAGTAAGGTCCCCGTCCAAAAATAAAATAATTAACCCTTCAAAAAGCTTGGACCTATCACCTTTTATCTTTTTACTCTTATTTTTTAATAATCGGACCCAAAAGAAATGAAACCTTTCTATTGGGACGGAGAGAGTACTATTTTGCCCCAACTATTATGTTTAATTTTATTTAAATATTAATTCATACCGTTCAAATCAGGCTTCTTCAAACAAATTAAAGTGAAACTTCATTAAAATTTGACAAAACCCAAACAAAACTTAATTTAATACAGGGCAAAATAATAGTACATTGTTCCTTTAGATACTCTGTTTTTCATATTTTCTTTGATCTCACTCTTTTTCAATATTTTGGAGTATGAAGTGCATTCCAACTATTCTCTATTTTGCAGTGAATGTAATAACAATTCACCGGAGAGATCTCTACAGATCGCAATGAAATAATCACACAAAAATGAGCTAAGAAAATAGGTAAACCTGGACTTGAAGAAATTAAAGAACACAAACGATTTTACGTGGTTCGGATCAGAATGATCCTACGTCCACGGGAAGGTTTCTAGAGCCTTTATTACTGATCAAGATAGGAGAAATACAACAGTAGTGGAAGATGAATCTCACAGCTATTCTACCCAAGAATCTCTCACCATGAATTCACTTTCTTTCTCACTTCTCTCGTGCCCCTTTTTCTCTCTGCTTTCTCATACAATAGAATGAATGAAAACCGTAGATTCTAAGCATATGCATATGCAGAGTATCATTATTCACAAAATTTACACACTATTTTCACAATTGGGCTAAAGAGATGTCAATCACAAAGTTGGACTGATATTTGATTGGTTTTGTATGCAGACACAATTGTTGAGAGAAGACAATGTGGTGGGATTTGCAGATGAAGAAGCCACTCTAATCAAATATTTGAAAGAACCAACAGAGGAACTCGATGTGATCTCGATCGTGGGCATGCCTGGTCTCGGCAAGACCACTCTGGCCTGGAAAATCTATCGCGATCCAAACATCCAGTTCGAGTTCCCAACGTTGATCTGGGTGTACGTTTCTCAGGAGTTCAACGCAAGAGATGTGTTCCTCGCCATTCTCAAGAAGTTCACTAACCAAGACATGTCTACCAAAGACGATTCCGAACTAATCCAATTAGTTCGCTATCATCTTGACAAGGGAAGATTCTTGTTATTCATGGACGACGTGTGGACCGTCAAAGACTGGAAACAGATCGAAGTCATCCTGCCGAAGAATAACAAATTAGGAAAGGTGTTGATAACCAGTCGTTACGAGAAAGTAGCTACGCAGGCAAACCGCAATAGGGAACCACACAAGCTGCGTTTCTTGCGTTTCGATGAAAGTTGGGAGCTTCTCCAGCTTGAAGTATTCGGCAAGAACAATCCTTGTCCACAGGAGTTGGAGGGGGTCGGTATGCAAATAGCCAAACAATGCGGGGGAGTACCTCTGGCTGTCGTTGTGATCGGAGGAATCCTCGTTGAAAAATGTGTCGACCGGAGGGACTTATGGGAGAAAGTGTCGGATAGTGTGAGCGCGTATCTCCGGGACGATGATGAGAAACGCACCGAGAACATTATCTCGTTGAGTTACAACAAATTGCCTCATGAGTTGAGAGATTGCTTTCTGTACCTCGGGATGTTTCCCGAGGATACGGAGATCCCGGCGTGGAAGCTGACGCGATTATGGATTGCAGAAGGATTTATACAGGCAAACACGAGGTGGAGCTTGGAGGAAGTGGCCGAGGACAAACTGAACGACCTCGTAGCCAGGAATTTGGTGATGGTCGAAAAAACCAAGGCCAACGGTGATGTGAAAACATGCCGCGTTCATGACATGATCCGAGAGTTCTGCCAGAACGAGGCTGCGTTTGCAAGAAAGAATCTGTTTCAGGAGGTGAAGAAGACGAGGCAAGGGGTGTTCGACCCTGCTATCACTGAGATAGTGAAGCGCCGTCGTCTATGCATCCATTCCAACGTGATGGAATTCCTCCGCAAGAAACCGAAAGGTCCCGGTGTTCGTTCGTTCGTTTGTTTCTCCAAGGAAACCATCAACTTGCTACCAGAATACACTCCCTCAATCCCCGAAGCCTTCGATTTGCTCAGAGTTATAGACGTCAATCCCATCAAATTCAACAAATTTCCGCCAAGGCTAACCAAATTGATGCATTTGAGGTACATTGCTCTATCCGTCAACGAATTCAGGTCTCTTCCTGAAGCCGTCTCTAAGCTCTGGAATCTACAGACCGTCAAGATTGACACCACGTCGCGTGAATTTGAAATCAAAGTGGATATCTCTAAGATGATGCAACTAAGGCATTTCAAGACCAAGGCAGCCATCTGTCTTAAAGAACTCAGGGGCGGGGGCGGAGAGAACCTTCAGACACTGAGCAGGCTATCGGCCGACAGCTGCAGAGAGGAGCTGTTCAACAGGGCATCAAACCTAAAGAACTTAGGCATTCGAGGGAACCTAACCAATTTCGTCAATGCAAACCACTTGGGAAAATTGGAACGACTTGAAAAGCTGAAGCTGGTACACGACGTGTTCCCTGCAACAGCCGGCAGTGCATTGCCTCGACTCCCTGATCAACACAGTTTCCCGCCCAACCTTAGGATCCTGACATTGTCGTCCACGTACTTGGCTTGGCAGCACATGACGACGTTGGGGTGTTTGCACAATCTTGAGGTGCTCAAACTGAAGGAGATGGCATTCAGGGGAGGGTTGTGGGAAGCTCAAGGCGGCGGATTTCCTCATCTTGAATCGTTGCACATTGCTCGTACGGATTTAGAAATATGGAGGGCTTCGGGTGATCCCTTTCCGAAACTTAAGAATCTGGTACTCAAGAACTGCGAGAAACTTCAGGAAATCCCATCTCAAGTGGCGAAAAACCTGCAGCTTGTGGAGATCGAACGTGTAACGTCATCACTTGTTAAATCAGCACAGAAAATCAAGAAGGAAAAACAGCAAATGCAAGATGAGCAAGTGAGAGCTAAAAGAGGTGGATTTAAGCTAAAAATTTCTCCAGGAGATGCATTGGCATCCTCTTCATCAATCAAACACTAATCCACAAGGTATCTTAAATATGGATTTTCGTATCATAGGCTGGGGAATAGGGGGTGTAAGTAAGTCAAGCTACTCAGGATCAACTTGAAAAATGCTCGAGATACTTGAGTTCGAGTTTAAGTTTTATTATACTCGGCTCGATAGACTCGCGAGCCTAATCGAGCCTAGTAATGATTTTTACAATTTTATCCTTATATTATTACTTATCACTAATTTGCTTAAGCATGTCAGAAACAAGCTTAAATGAGCACGAGTTCGAGTTCAAGCTCGATCAAGATTTCACAGTCAAGCCCAATCGAGTCGAGCTCGAGCTTATCGAGTTTGCCATCGAGTTGAGCTCGAGTTCAAAAATATCAAACTCGGTCGAGTTGAGCTAGAGCTTCATACTTATGGACCGAGCTCGAGCTTGAGCATGTCAATACTCACGCTCTACTCGAAAAATTTTATTAAGAGAATAAGATATTCTCATGTAATAGTTGGGTGTACAAGTACATTATAGGACTTCAGACATTTTCGTATCCTAAATAATATAAGCATGTTTCCCATAATTTTATCCACATGTGAATAAATTTCATTGGTGTTTTTTTATTAATTTCATTTGTGTGCTAATTATGCTAGATAGCTGAAGATGAAGGCTGAAAGAGAAGAAAATATGGATTTATGTTTCTTCAATTTTCAGTTATCGATATTCAAGTCACTTTTGTTAGTTCTCAAGACTTGCTTAATTAATATGGCAGTCAGTTGTTGATTTTTTACTGTTTCGCACAAGTAACAAAAAAAAAAAAGGATAGGTAGACAATGAAGCCTACTACTATTTTTAAAGAGTTAATTATTTCTTTATTTAAAAAAAACAGGTTCCACGAAAAAGAAGACAAGACAAGTTCTAAAACAACATAAAAAATAAAGAAAGACAAATTCAGGAGAATGGAAAAATATATGATAGTGTGGATCAATAATAAAACAGTAATTCTGATAGAAATTAAAATTTTTAAACAAAAATTAAACGATTATGATAGCAAGAATTAGTTTTATCACTAAAACTCTTATAAAGATGCCAATTATCTTATTTTTGAGGTAATAAATATAAACATATTTACCAAGATTTTGCTATTAGCCCCAAACGATCAAAACAACTTGCTGCTGCAAGAAATTGTCCAATCTGTAATCGACCGCATTAATACAAATGCTTCAGCTTCAAAAAATGTGGTTTTCAGATCCATTTAGCTCAGTCAAAGTATACATTTAAATAAA
Organism: Agastache rugosa; assembly: GCA_031470985.1. Taxonomy (NCBI): domain Eukaryota; kingdom Viridiplantae; phylum Streptophyta; class Magnoliopsida; order Lamiales; family Lamiaceae; genus Agastache; species Agastache rugosa. The sequence continues at coordinate 552,894 of CM062609.1, forward strand.
ACACTACAAACTTCAATAAGGTTGAAAAAAAATTAAAATACAGAAACAAAATATACAATATACATTTTTTTAATAAAATATAAAAACGAAAAATAAAATCGAAAGCAATTTCATCACAAAACATATTTATAATGAATCACTCAACAAAATCCACATTCAAAGATCTGAATAAACCAATCTGATTCCAGAAATCATTTCCTCAACTAAAAATTGAGAGAAACACATACATTACTAAAAAATAAAAAAAAAGCGTATAAAAAAACAAAAAAGTTTAAATATATTGAGATAGTAAAAATTGAAAATATAGGAGCATACTAGTGCACGAACCGCACGAACGGAACAAGCAAGCATGATGTTCCCGATATCTCGGCAACAATATCGACCGACGTCGCTATTCATCGATTCGATAAACGCATCAGCGAAGTATACCATTGCCTTTTTTTAATTACAACTGTATTTATCGCAATTTTTTGTTAAAAGTAGAAGTAGAACGATTGAAATTGAATTAAATAAACAGACAAAAATAACTCTCCGTAACTTCGGACAGAATGCAGATTTCAGCAACTGCGCGCAGGGAGATATGAACGAAGGTGTTTATATAGTTGAGATGAGATCTGAAGCATAAATGAAACGCAGCCCTAATTTAGTGGTGGGTTTGGGTTTTGGAGAGAAGGACCTATATTTTATATGTGGCTGTTAGCTTCGCCGAGGTTTACTGTTCGGCCCGTTTAAATATATTGGCATGTGAATCTCAAAAATAAATAAATAAATAAAAATAAAAATAAAAAAATGGGATCTTGTTGTAAATATCTTATAGATATACATTATATGAGTGTTGACCAAGTCATCCACCCTAAAACCCTAGCTCTGTACCATTATAAATAGAGGTCTTTGGTCCTCATATTGTACATACTTTTAATACACTTCAATACACAGAATTCTTATTCTGTATACTTTATTCTCTGTTCTCTCTAGTTTATAACACGTTATCAGCACGAGTCTCTAGCCCTGAGTCTCTAACCAATTGATGAATTAGGTTGAAGGTATGCCCTAGGAAAGAATCATGTCTTTCCAACGAGGTACAAATTTATTTTTAGTGTAGTATCTCAATTCTAATAATTTTCGTAATCATCAAAGCCGAGAATAGAGAAAGATTGAAGTATTATTCATATTAAGAATTTGGACTGGTGTCTACAAAAAAACATTACTTTTTACATGATTGCGAAATATTAGTGGATTTATTTTGTTACTTCTTGTCATGGAGATTTCGATAATTGGTATAACAATAATTTTTCTTTAAGTGTCGAGAATAGAAAAATTTTGGAAGTTTTGAAAATAAAATAATGGGTTCATATCAATTAATTTATAGAATCTATATGACTATCGATTTTTGTGAAAAACTTTTTATTGTATTTGTATTTTGATTTTAAGACTAATAATTTATGTCTTCAAGATTTGTTATACTGCAAAATATGTGATATGTCCATAATTCTTATGATATAAGAATCGTTGTTTGTGAAGAAACACGAATTTACAAATAATCTTAATAGATTATATATATTGATGCTATTGAAGTAGCACAATTAATATTGCTAAAGAATATTAAATGCCTTGATGAGCAATAAAATATTTGGATAATATATGATTATCCCTAATTTTTGTGCGTATATATTGCATAAATGACAAATAGCTCCGGAAGAGCTTGTATCAATTTATGATACTAAATTAACAATAGAATATGTTAGTAAGTCAAAAAGAAACTTACTAAGTTTTGATGATATCCGCTACAATGGATACCATATTGAGACAAGATTAGTTCGTATATTGTTGGTTGACAACTTGATGTTTCTCATCTACGAACTTTTGATTTCAAGTCTCAATTGCACACCCACAACATATAAAAGATGGGTCTCCAACAAAAGGTTGGAATATATGTTGGATTAAATATTCACGTGATGAACTTAAAGTTAGTGTCAAATGAGTGATCAAATCTCATATACATATTGTATATGCACCAAAAAGATCTTGAAGTTCCTCGTGAACTAAAAAAATTAGATGATGCTCTTTAACGCCATAAGCGTGAGAGATCTATTGGTGTTAAATATAAAGATCCGCGGAATACAAAATTGAATAGAGAAATTATATCACTCTAACAATCTCCTAAAGATGATCGTCCTGAGGACGAAAATCCCAGTGCATATGCACGTGCACCAAATATTAAAAGACTGGATTACGGAATAACCAGTAAAGAAAAATATCATTGAGAAATGATAAAAATCTGGTTGATTGAAAATGCCATGAATTATGTGAATTCAAGAGAAATGAGAAATAGTAAAATATTGTAATTGTCGACAATACTTTTGCCTCGACAAAATTGCTTATATCATTTTGAAATGATATTCTGGATCCAGAATCAAATAAAATAGAAGTACTAGAGGCATTGAGTAAATTTAAAAGAAGCAATTGAGGTAGAGCTTGACTCGCTAAATAAATAATCTTTTGCTCTGTAGTACACATGTCAAATAATGTTGACACAAATGAGTATTTGTACTAAGAGAAAAGAAATTGATGAGATGATGAGAAATAAAGCGATGTAAATAGCTCAAAGATTTAGGCAGAGATCCTAAATTGATTTTTCTTATATATATTCTCCTAATATGGCATCACGTTCCGTTATTTAATATCTATCGCAGTAATGGATATTATGACTGCATATTTGTTGAGTCATTGTACGTGAATATATTTGAAAGGCCCTAGTGGACTCAAAATTTCTAAGAAAGAGAAATATAAATTCACAACAAGTTTGAATTAATCATTTTATATTGATGAAAAAACCAACTCATACATAAAGAGATTGGAATGAGAGACTTAGCTAAATCTAAGTATTGACTCGATATGAAGATCGAGCATCTCCTAAAAGAGCATATTATTATTACACCAATCGACCTACTTGAAAGGTTGTAGAGAGATTTATTATAAATCACATCTAGTCAGACACTAATGATTGTCTTTTCACTTGACTTGAAGTGAATATAGAAGATAACGATTATATTATGGGACCAAAAGTTCCCTACTTTGAGTGCCGATAGCACTATATATTCTATCAGATCTGATATAATATTTAAAGTAACCTTGCTAGCAAGATTTAATACTTTCACAAGGAGACATTGAAATGATATTAAGCATATCATGCGTTATCTTCAAGGTTAAAATGACCTTAGTCTATTTTATGAAAGAGATCGAGATTCACATCGATGGCTACTAGGATGTTGGTTATTTATCTCATCCTAATAATACAATTTCTCAAATTGGTGTAATGATATGAGATATATCCCCCACTATTCTCTATGAGAATAATTCAACTTGTGTTGCACAAATGAGTTCTATATGAACTATGGCCACAAAAGTTTGTTTAGTGAAAAACTTGTGGATTTATTCACTAAATCTCCTCCCAATCTTTATACGAAATTACGTTTATAGTAGTGAAATATGTTAATTTTGAAGATTATTATCTTCAGGGGGAGTGAGAAACTACTACATATTTATGAAGATTTGGCCGTGAAGGTTAATTTTGAGTAATCATAAAGATTATACTCTAAAGGCAAAATGGTTGTACTTGTGTTTTTTCCTTACTAAGTTTTTCTCCCGATGGATTTTCTTAGTCAAGGTTTTTAACGAGACAACTAATGCAACACATGAGTAAGTGTATGTTATGTAATTTTTTCCTCTATCGAGTTTTTTTTCCCACAGGATTTTTCTGAAGAGGTTTTTAACAAGGCATGCACATCACAATAATATTGTCAAATGTGAAATGTTATACTTGTATCATTGTTTCAACGGAGACTCGCACAAGTGACAATTTGGCATACTTATTCACAAAGGTATTGCCGACGTCAACATTAAGAAAGTTGGTACACAAGTCGGCATGCAACGACTCAAAGACTACAATGATCAAGTTCAAATAGAGCAGTTGTACTCTTTTTCCTTCGATCAGATTTTGTCCCACTGGGTTTTTCTGGCAAGGTTTTAATGAGGCAACATTTGTTTTAGGGATTGGTCACTCAAGGGAGAGTGTTGTAAATATCTTATAGATATACATTATATGAGTGTTGACCAAGTCATCCACCCTAAAACCCTAGCTCTGTACCATTATAAATAGTGGCCTTTGGTCCTCATATTGTACATACTTTTAATACACTTCAATACACAAAATTCTTATTCTGTCTACTTTATTCTCTGTTCTCTCTAGTTTATAACAGATCTTAATTTATAAGTTAATCTCATCGGGCCTATAATTTTAAAACCCAACGCAGCCCAAAATCGGGCGGGGCCGGGCCCGACCCATTTTGCCACCTCTAGATCTTATATACTCCCTCCGTCTACAAATCCTGGAAGGGGTGGTACGAGTTTTAATAAAAGTTAGGTAAGTGGATTGTAAGTTGAGAAAGGGTGCCAAATTTAATACTCCATTCGTCTCGTTTAATATAGCCTAGTTCTTTTCGGCAGGGAGACTAAGAAAAAAGAAATTAGGTATAATAAAGTGTTACTCCCTCTGTCCCGTTCAATATGGCATGTTTTCCTTTTTGGGTCGTCCCATTCAATAAGGCATGTTTCCTTTTATGGAACGAATTAGAGCTTATTTTAAGCTAAAAAATTACTTTATTAGCACTTTATTGACTAAAAAAATACTTTATTGACTAGAAAATTACTTTATTAACAATTTATTATACCTAATTCTCTTTTCCTTAGTATCCGTGCCGAAAAGAACTATGCCATATTGAACGGGACGGAGGAAGTAATAAAGTAACTTTGTAGTCAATAAAGTATTTTTTAGTCAATAAAGTGCTAATAAAGTATTTTTTAGCTTAAAGTAAGCTCTAATTCTTTTCATAAAAGAAAACAAGTCATATTGAATGGGACTGCCCAAAAAGAAAAATAGGTCATATTGAACGGGATAGAGGGAGTATGGTGTAGTGTTGTAAGTTGAGAAAAGAGAATAATTTATAGTGAGGTATTATACAAGAATAGGAAAGAAACAATTGTGGACGTACTAAAAAGAAAATATGGAACAATCTTCGTAACAGAGGGAGTATTAAATTCTTAACCCAATAATACTTTATTTTATTCTACTACATAATATTTGATAATTAGTATACTGATTTAACCCCTTCTTTTTACATAATATATGATGATGTCAAGAAGAGTTGTGTTCAATTTGCAATAAGGTTCAGCATCAACATCTTGTATGTATATGTAAGTTTTTATTTGTTGTATGAATTGTTGTTTTTGTTCTTCGATGGAAGAGGGAACGGTAGAAATTGAAACATTGATCAGATCTTCACCGCTTGAATGTTCCAAAAGGATCGTGACCATTAATGTTGTTACTTTTCTCATTGTCATTTGCAGCTTACAAGACTTGAGTTAATTTTTTTTAATCATACATAAAAGTTCTATTTATATATGTAAATATATTTTAATTTTACTAATTTCCACAACAATCAAAAACCAAAAGAAAAAAAGAAGCGACGATTGTCCCCTTGGGACGACTTAGTGGTGGGATGGACATCTCTGAGGTCAGAAGACTGGTCGAAAAAGCTACTGTTATTGGATGATTCAGACATTGATCAACAACGATAATGACTTGGTGAGCCAAGTCACAGTTCCAATTTTGGAGAAGAAAAGAGATTAGAGAAATAATACTACCTCCTTCCCATTATTTTTGTCTCATTTCTTTTGGGCACGGGTATTAAGGAAAAAGATGTTTAAAGGGTAAAAAGATAGAAAGTGGTGGAGCCCATAACTTTTTGTGAGAGAAGCATATTTCCTTTTATGGAAACAGGACAAGAATAACGGGACAGCCCAAAAAGAAATACAAGACAAGAATAATGGGACGGAGGGAGTAGCATTTTAGTGTTCCAGTCGTAAAAGCATGAGAGGGAAGAAAAAGATTTAAAATCGCCCAACCCAAAACAACATCACATTTCTATTGAGTTGGCATCTAAATAATCCACGTCAGAGTCGGTCATTGAATCAACACTCTGACACCGGGAAAAAAAAGACAGGTCTTAATGAAACAATTTCGTAAACTTCAGAATTTTTTTCAACAAAATTAAAAGTACAGTCCATAAAATGAAAAGTGGTAAAAGTTCGGACCACAAATTATAAATTGGTCTTCAATTTTTCAAGTGTGATTTATCCTAGACATAAAAAATATACAGCAATATCTTGGTATTAAAAAAAATATATCTTATTTAGTCTTTATATGTAACACAGTGAAGAAACACTCTGAGTTTTGTCAAAAGATACACATGAGTTTTCTAACTACCACCCCATGATTTTCACAAGGAAATGACAAGTTCAATTTCCTCTTTAGTGCACACTTCCCCATTTAAAAGACATAATTAGGATGAATCTTAGACATACTTGCAAACTAAATCTTGAATCAGATGCAATGTCGTAAACAATTCATGAAAAAAAAAAAAAAGTTTCTAGAATCAGTTATCACCATTGTTCTACGGTTATTAGGAAGAGCACCATGCCTGCTATCATTGATCTCAAGAACTCTAGTATCCATTAAAGTGTGTGTGTTATAATATTAATGTATCATAATATCATTTCTTCTATATTTAGCTCATAAGTCATATACAATCGAAAATATACAGCATCTGGCATTTTGGGTCCCAACAAAAATATTGTATCATCCAATGTAAAGTCATCATGTATTTACAATTCAAGAATATAACCACCCAAATATACACTGTACAAATTCTTCAAACTAGAGCTCTTCAAATGAAATGAATGAATGAATAAATACAAACCACAAAATTGTTTCATTTACAGGCAAAGGCAAGATCAGCTAATACTAGAAGATGATGCAAACCAAAAAGGAAAAAAAAAAAATGGAAGTAATCACAAAACGGGCAAAGAATTTCAAGCAACAATCAAAATCTAATATATCAGAAGAAGCTACAAAGACGCAGACTAACCGTGGACAGTATTCAGCAAGGCCAGAAAATTGGAGAACCGCTCATGCCTCCATATTTGAGATCACAAGCATATTTTATCTTCACATCACGTTTCGCATATGCACCATCTCACAGGGGATAAAGTGACATTTGCTCAAGGGAAACTCACTAGAAATCACAAGTCAAGAAAAAAAAAGTTACGCAATAGAAGTATCCCCCATCAAATCCTTCAGACATAGCTTTACAATTTAGCAAAGCCTAAATAGTGAGGGAAATAGAAAAAATAATTACCATCTCAGACGCATAGAAGATGAATCCAATAAAAGTGTAAAACACAGTGAGGGATAAATGCTTGCCTTCCCATAGGAAAAAAGTAGCATGAGATCTTCAGTCAACAGAAGCGGATGCCCTTCAAGCATGAACAGCAATTGTGGAAGGAACCATACCAAACTCTAGCCACAAGGTGGATGAGAGGGAAAGACTGGAAAAACCACAAGAAGTCACCTATAAGGAACTATGGTACTTCGTGTATTTACAAAAGTTCTACAAACTAATAATTTCATAACAAAGCAGGTGAGCATAAGATTCAACCATCAACACCAGCCAACAATAGAAGTAAGGAGAAAGACTAGTATGTGAATAAACAAAGTAAAAGTCCTGTTAAACTTTCGAGAGCACAAGGTGGGAAGTTATTAAATTCAAACTAATTTCAGAAGCATCTTGTATGACATAATGCAGGTCAGTCTCCAAACGCAGCATCTACTCTTCTATTATTTTACAACATTTTAAGTTTTATAAATAAGTATGAAGTTACTGGTGGTGCAATATACCATCATGAAAATAATATGCTTTAGCAAATAGTTCACATCTCAAGCACAAGGATACGGCAAAGTCTAGAGTTGAACTGGATAGAATGTTATATCCTATAGGTATCAAGATTGAAAAATTAGTAAGCTGTGATCGCAAGTAAATACAATTTTCAGTTCCATTTTTTGTCCCTTATGCGAATGAACAGGTTTTGAGGCCTAATAGTGCTAAAGTTGGAAAGTATTTTTCACTATCTAAATGGTTTGGTACCGGTTAATGCATATAACTCTGAAGAACAATAAGGTTCTTGCAGCAACATGAAAGCATCAGCATAATCCATCTTATAGATTACTTCCAATGAACCGCTCTTTCTGATTTTGCAGTTGTAGCGGGTTTGATGTGCTGTTTCAAACAATTGAATTTATCATCTAAGGCCAGACTAGAGACAAATGGAGTTCTAAAATAATATCCCATATAGTTATGATCAGCATTAAAAAAATGGAATGGTTTACTCTTATCACTCATCATCTAAGATAAGGACTAGAAGCAATCCAACTGGCTAATATAGAAACTACAGCATAATAATTCAAAATTTACTATGATTTCTTATTTGGCTTACTTAACTCTTCAGTAACTCGTACAAATATGGCTACTTCATGTGATTTTACATTGACTGCCTTAGCATCACATTATAAGTTTCTAACAAAGAGACAATGATGTCAATCTTTGAGCCTACATACTGATCTTCAAGAAAAATTCAGTATGCCCACAATGCATAGATTCCACGATACATTCCAAATAGAAAAATGGCACTAATCTCATATTATATTAGCAGTTCAAGAGTAGGGGAGCACAACTAGTTAACATACCTTGTCAGATAGCAAGCATTCTCGACCCACAGGAGCCAGAGCAATCCAGTGATTCAATGTCTAGGTAGATCAGTTTTCCTGATCTCCACGTACACTGGTCATGAACAGATATGTTGCATGACACCTATACAAGCCCAAAACAAAACAGACGCTACTAGAAAAGCAGCAGGCATCCAGCAAAGAGACTGGAAGTAATAAATTAAGAACTAGAAGTCCTAATTCCAAAGAATCCTCGCCACATCTCTAAGCCTGTGACAAGTTACCATTTCTGATTAAAATAGGTCCAGAAGTTCAGACGGCTACATTGCACAAACTGTCCAGAAGTTCAGCAAACAGACATCAGATAGTTACATTGCACATACTGTTCAGAAGTTCACTCGCCCCCCATTAGAAGCGAAATCCAGAATAAAATAGGTCCAAAACTTTCTAGCCAGACTGGATTTCTACAGCTCAAAGGCCAACAGTTTTTTTGGTTCATGAACCGTCACTTCAGCAGGTTTCTATGTGATCACCTGACTTCTTTGATGAGTCGGTATCACCATGTACATCATCCTCCTCCGGTAAGGAAATCATCCTTCTACTGAGTTTCCTTCTGCGTCTATTCTTCTCCAACATAACAGTTTTCCCCTTAATGAATGCTAAGCTTTCATCATCTTGTAAAACATCATAAGACCTACCACTGCCAGGAAGGGCAATTTCCAACTCTCCACCATTGGTATTAGCAGAATCCCCTTGACTACAAGAAATCGACGTATCAGTCCCATTTTGCTTTGCATCACCTACATCATCTTTAGATGAAGTTGTAAAGGACTCTTCATGATTCCTCTGAGATGAACTTTCGATTACAGAAGGATCCATATGAGACACTGAAGGACCAAATTGTGCAGAATCATGTTCACTACAACTTGAATTACTGTCAGATGATGTCACTGAGAATGTTTCATCAGATAGCTGCAGAAATTCTTCTTCTAAGTTCTGTCGTCGATGTAAAATACCCTCTTGGTAATGAGGTGGAGATGCCGGGCAAGCTGAGGAAGAATGGGATTCCATTATATCATTTATGGCAGTTGTTGAAGGGACAGATAAGTTTTCTGCACTCAAATTATCCCCTCTGGGCATTTCAAGGGAATTAAACCGCAAGTATACAGCACCAACAGGCATACTCCCTTCATTGTTTATGAATCTCAGCTCTTCCTGACTCTCACTAAAATTCTTGAAAACAGATCTGTCCCCTCCAGCATGCCCCATGAACAACCTTGAAGATGCTTCACCAATTCGATCAAAATACTGTTGAGCACTGACAACTGATGTATCTGCAAAGGATGTCTCAGATCCAAGAATGATTGTGCTGCTCTCATCTCCAGAAAGCTGAAAAGAGTCAGAGATGTATCTTGAGGGTTCGGCATGGTCCACATCCTCTGTCTCGTTCTTTGAATACATCTCTTTATAACTATGTGAGATAGTACTCCTAAGTCTATTACCATCAGCAACATCTTCTGATGTTCGATTCACCCATTCATGAAATTCCTCTAACCATAGAACAGATTGATCCTTCTTCAAATTTTCAATTCTTTTAATCAAATCTTCGATTTCAGTTTCCTCTTCTGTATGCGCAGTTTCGACTTTGCTCTCAATCTCATTATCACATGATACTGAATCTCGGTCAGCAATACATGTGCTGCGCTCATCATTCTCAATATATGCAAGACGTGAAAGCCTCTGAAAATCATCAGAACAAAATAACTATTTATTGTTCCCAAATTTCACAGCTCAGTAAATGGTTGCTAATGATATTCTCATGAAATTAACAATCATACCATCCAGTAGTTTCTTACCTTCTTTGTATTTGCGTTTCCTTCAACATCAGCATCATACCGGATTGGTGAATAAAATCCAAAGCTTGCAGGCTGCTTCTGCCTGCCTGAAATTATTATTTGCCGCTTCCAAGCATCACAAGCAGAGATTTTCTTCTCATCCAGCTTAAGCTAAAGTACATGCCAACATATCATATATGCAAGTCAACATAAGTGCAGGAGTAGTTGAAATAAGTGCTCCAACAAAATCATAAGAAATTATACTCCATTAATATGTTACTGAGTAATAACAACCTGGAAATGGTAAACAACTTACTAGGTCTGGATGAGCAAAAAGGCTGAAAACCTTAGCTCGGAACCATCGAGCATAGCTAAGAGGATTTCCTTCTAACCATAAGCTCTGAAGAGATGGGATACCAGCAATGACCTCTATCTCAGAGAAGTTAGAAATAATATTGTATGAAACATCAAGCCCTTGAAGTGATCTGAAATTTTCAATGCCGTGCAGTGAAGTTAAAGCATTGTTCCTCAGCACAAGCTTTACAATCTGACAGGGGACCTGCACAAATCAGCATTTAAAGTGGATCTGCTACCGATTCCTTAGATAAAAATATTGATATTGTTCGAGGATGATACTTGAAGTCAGAGAGCATATGGTTCGCCTTAGAGCATCTAAAATAAATTGAGTGGGAAAAGCACAGAAATCATATAGTAGATGGCCTTTTACTATTTTCAATTTCCTTTCTTCTGCTTCTTCTAGTTCAAGTGAGGATAAAAAATATAAGATTTTAAGTGTCTAGTAGCATATTCACAAATTTCTTGTGAAAACCTGAAATTTAGATGCATTAGTAATAAAATCTTACATAACTCGTGAAGCTCATGCCCAAGACTTACACACAATAAGACTTATGATTAATACAATCAAGAAGTGAATTTGAAGGAGAAATGAACAAGTAAAAAGAAAAAAAAAATGAAATACTTGAGGGTAGAGAAGGCATCCACGCTTCATCAGCAGGTAATGCAATCTCAAGAAATCCATAGATTAGAATCATATAAACATAAAGTTACTGGAGCCACTTGTTAGCTATCATATAAAACATTCTGTAAAACCATGTATGTAAGATTCTTATATTTCTTCAAAATGGAATTACATTGAGAGTCTGAGACTGCTGTTGCAAAGTCTGACCAACTGAGAGATAAAAGGATTGGATGTTTTATTTTGAAAGGAGATATAGGATTTGTTTGTCTTACTGTATAAAGCACAAAGATCTTTCAAAAACACACCCTTTTCCCCAGAAATGAAGCTATACACCTTGATTATCTAATTTGTAAAGGAACATGAGTTCATACTTGGAATATATTGTTAGCTGATTGCCATAACCTTATATGAGCCCTGATAAAATGATTGTATCCACAATTTGGTAAGAATAAACATTAGTAAGAAATTATGTCTTCAACTCAACACTACAAGCATCTTCTTTGGCTCGGTTGCTAGGCATCTGATTTCAGAAAATTACCTCATTTAATGATGCAATACTTCTTAGGTTATTAAATCCCAAATCCACATGCTTCAATTTGGTGCACTTCCTGAGATTATCCACCTTCGCGAACTTGTTCCTACTCAGATCAAGGGTTTCAACCATAGGAAGAAGCTGCAAAGACTCATCCATGAGAATCAAGTCATTACAAGCACACGAAACAAAAGACAACCGCTTCCACTGGGGTGAATCCTTTATGTCCGCAATTCTACTCGCAAATACGTGCCGTAATGCATCCTAAGAAAAATTCCATGGACAAGATACAATAGGTCAACATGATAATAGATGAAACAATGTAGCTAGCAAAACTGATCAATATTGGAAGGTTTTCACTGTGCTGAATAATAAACATGGACTTCATTGGCCTAAGAACTATTAAGTGCCAACACATTCGCCATGAAACAATCGATATTCAATTCCTCGCACTGTAAAATGCAAATTAATAGAACATAGAGAGCATTATTTCTTCAACATTCCTAAAACTACAGCTTCATATAATCATATCCCACAGAAAATACATGACAAACAGAAAATAAGAAAAATTTATTTACGTAAATCTCATACACTCCACTAAAAGCAAATTCTTCGATAATCAGACAAGAACTCAAGGTGATCAAGATTGGAAGAACATAAGAATTAGGCAACCGCTATAAGAAAAATCAGCACTCACAGTTGAGTTATGGCATATCAATTTCTCAAGCGTAAACCTCAACTCAAGCAACCCTTTCGCTGAAGACGTCGACAAATCACATCCACGGAGCTCCAAGACCTTCAAGCTGCCGAACGGAAGCAGGAACAGCGGCGTCGGATCCTTGCGGAGCGGCGGCAGCAGAGAAACCACCTTCAACGACGGAAGCAGGCGAAGAATTCTCCGCAACTGCTCGAGCGCGCGGTGGTCGCCCAAATCCGACACGTACGCGCGCAAATAATCGACCGGAGCTCCAGCCAACAAGCTCTCCAGCTCCCCCAATGCCTCCAGCCTCGATTGCACGTACCGCAAACCCACCGGATTCAATTTCAACACCAGCGTGCCTTCTATCAATCTCTCCGCCTGATTTTCGACGAATTTCACGAGTGATTCGAGATATCTGTCGCCGGTAACGATCGCCATGGCGTTGGAAATTAGGGTTATAGATTTTGGAATTTTAATTCGGATGTGGGAAGGGGGGTTTGGGCGGGATCGAAGGAAAAGGGGAGAGAGCCATGGCTACTGTGTGTTGTGTGTGAAAATTTGGGGGTTCATAATTGATTGAATTTGGGGGGTGGGTTGGGGTGGGGATTAATGATTGGAGTTAGAGTAGACTAATAGAGAAGATGAAAGAGACACGTGGATGACAGGGGGCATGTTTGTGGGGTAAGGATATATCTGGCAATTTGATTAATGTTGAAATTTGGGAATTTTATTTTTGATTTTTTATGAAACTCCAGATTTTATATTGTTTGGTTTGGATGGTTGGTTTGTTTAGATTATTCAAATTTGAGATTATTATTACGATGGTGATAGTGATTGTTTGTTTAGATTACTCAAATTTCATATAATAATTATTGCAATGGCGAAATTGAAATTATATAAAGATCCTTTAAAGATTAAGGTTAATATTTGTGCTTGTATATCCTATTTACAAAAATCCACACGGATATAGTTATGATCGTATACATATAAACAATAAATAATTAAATATCAATGATAAGGATGATCAATTAAACGACTGCGTTTTAGCAGTACACAACTTTGACATGACGAAAAACATGGAATGTAATCTGAAAATTAAAAACTCTACTAAGAATTGTGTATTTATGACAACTAAACATATTTTCCAGAGCCAGACCCCGGGAGTGTTGGGCAAAATATCTAAAATAATTTTTATAAATAAAATATCATATAATATTCTTACAGTAATATTTCTCAACGATTATCCATATTCTGAATGTTACAGTAAGCTAGAGATGTCAGAGGGACTGAGCCAAGGGGTAAATCTAGGTTGGTCCAGCTCGAAAATTTTCAAACTGTAAAATACTAGCTTTGTCTAGGCTGCAAAACAATTTTATGCACAAAATATTTGGGATGATCCGATTTAATGGACCAAATTTGCACTTCAGACCTATTACGCTCGAAAAAAATTCGGGCCAAAAATTTGGTGACTTAGCCCAATTCATTGGAACATGTCATGCCATTTTTGATAGCTCTAGTTGCAAATGAGCAAAAATTGATCCTATAGTAAATTATAACGGCTGATTGAATATGTTTTGGGGGTATTGCAGGATTTTTGGAATGCCAATATAGAGGATATATTCAAAGATTGAATAAGACCATTGATTGAAAAATAGATGATATGTATCCCATCTAAATAGGTTGGATATGATTTACATTACTTTCTTCCTAATGCATCAAAATAAACATAGTATATAATTAATGTTATCATATCCAACCTTATATCTACCAAACCATCATCTACCCACTAAATTGTGATTTCTCAAAATAAACAAGCTCAATGAAGTAATATAGAGGATCTCATTCTCTCTTGAATTCTATTTGAAAGAAAATTGAACGTTTCAAATAAATGTTGCTGAGAGTATATTGATGATAATCTTTGTTGATATTTAAAATTATTTTAGAGGAGAAAGCTGTTAATTAATGGGTGGTTGATTGGTCGATTATTTGAAAAACTTGGATAAAATTATGGGAATCTGGTAAAGTTGAGGTGGGAGCTAGTTAGATTCTATTTCCGCAATAACATTCTGATGCAGGGGGAAGCGTGAAATATATTCATAAACAAAAAGATATACGAAATCCGTTGATTTTGATTTACAAAATACCGGAAATCGTAGGATAAGCTTTAATCCATTGATTCAAACATGAATACCGGAAGAACACGTGAAAAGGGAACAAACCCAAACTCTACATCTCAAATATCAAATTCGATTCTCCCTTAAAACATAACAATAAACCCAATATATATAATAAAACCCTAACTTGACGCCCAAGACAAGAATTAAATAAATAAATACAAATATATTAAACGTTCTTATCTTGATCACATTCTAACTACGTTTTTCTACACTACGAAAAAGAGTTTTCATTCGATTCTAGAAAAGTAAAGAGAAATCAGAAATTCTTAGAATGTTTAAGATGAGTAAATCGAGTGAGATGAACATGGATTCAAATTGAGGTAAAAAGATAAAACAACTACTCCACTTTGCAATAGTAAAGATAAAAGTAGTCACTGTTGTTACTGTAATATCCTTCCGTCTTTTTGTAGTATAAATGTGGGTAATGGATTTAAAGATAGGTTAGGCACACCGAAAAACGATGCTATCTTTAAAGGTATTAATTCCTCCCACTTTGGTGTAAATGGTCTCAAGGAATTAACCTTCCAGGATACAAAACCTATATCTCAGAAATTCGAAGGTTACACTCCGACGAATTTCACGAAGCAAAAGATCGCAAGTTTTTTTTTTTTTTTAAGAAAACAGAATTAGAAAGGAAGAGGAGATATATTGCAAAGAATCTCAATTTCGATGATATCTTCCATTCTCCATATTGACGAGTATTTATAGATACTCAAGAGTTGTATTGAAGCATTACAACTTTAATGGAGAGATGTGTTGTATCAAAAGATTGCAACCTTTCATTGAAGAGGTGCCTTACTGTGAAGGGTTCCTGCCAACAATCGTGTCTCTCTCTCTAATCTTTATTATTGTTATTTTTATTTATTAATTTATTATATTATATTATAATATGTAAATATTCATATATATATATAACAATCCCCCACTTATTTACATATATAATGTGAAATCCAAAAAATATAAATACAACTTGCTTTACACAATGAATAGCCATGAAGTGGACTAAGCCTTTAACTTATGGTTGAATATGAGACTATATAGAATCATATTCTCGTTGTGTATGACTTCTTGCTTCTTTAATCTTGGCAGCATCTTTGATAAGGGCCTTATGCTGAAAATCCTGGTGTTCACAAGTACTCTAGGATCTTACCGAGATAATCCATGAGAAGCGGCCTCTCACTTCTTTACTTGTATAGGTAGATTTATCAGGAATGTCCACAAAGCATTCCACAAGGCTATAAGTCTATTAAGGATTTAAAACCCAACCTCTACTTATTGTGGTAATTATAAGTGCATAGGTCAGATATAGAGCTTTTGAAATAGTACCACCCCCACTATTTCCTAGTTATGCACGTTGAAATGTATCCAAGTTTCCATTTCACCAATGTTTAATATTGAATTGCCTTTTAACTCCAATAGATAAGGTGCCAAATATATAACTTGTACCTTAAGATGGAGTTGGTTTCAATTAAAACATTGATTCTATCGGTAATAGCCCCATATCTCGCATGACCTTTTTAATCTTATCTCCCGATAAAGATTTTGTTAATGGGTCTGCTAGCATTTGATTTGTTGGAAGATATTCAAGCATGATCTTTCCTTTTTTAACCAAACTTCTAATATGATTATATCTCATAGCTATGTGTTTGCTATGTTCTGATATTCTCTCATTCTTTGCATTGTAAATGGCAGCTTGATTGTCACAATACAAAGTTATAGGACCCCTTTTAGGTTCTATAAATGGAATAGTACGTAGGAATCTTCTAAACCACATAAGATCTTTGCCAGCCATAGACATGGCTATATATTCAGATTCCATCGAAGATAAAGCAACACAATTTTGCTTTTTTGATGTCCAAGAAACTATGGCACCTCCAACAGTGAATAACCATCCACTAGTTGACTTAGAGTCATTTGCATCTGATGCCCAATTTGCATCACTAAAGCATTCAAGTGTAGATGAGTTGCACTTATAATGCAGACCATAATTCCTTGTTGACTTCAAGTACCGTAGTACTCGTTTTAATTCCTTCCAATGATCTTCACTTGGATTACTAGTAAATCTACTCAATATGCCAGTAGAGCACGCAAGATCAGGTCTTGTGTGATTCACCACATACATAATACTGCCAATTATTTTGGCATATTCTTCTTGATTTATAGCTTCTCCTTTATTAGGAACTAACTTCATGTTTGGATTGATGGGACTTGTGCTATCCTTACAGTCAAAGTAATTAAACTTCTTTAGTACTTTCTCAATGTAATGAGATTGTGTTAGAATATAAGTTCCACCTCTTTTAATCACTTTGACTCCCAAGATGACATCTACAGGACCTAGGTCCTTTATGTCAAAAGCTTGCTTTAAAAAATCCTTGGTTTCATTAACACAATTCATGTCAGAACCAAAAATAAGTAAATCATCAACGTATAGAGTCACCACTACTTTATACTCAAGAGTAACTTTAGTAAAGACACAACTTTCTACTTTGCTACTCTTAAATCCAAACTTTTTAATTTCTTGCTTAAACTTGTTGTACCATTGTCGTGGTGCTTGTTTAAGCCCATACAGAGACTTATTTAATTTGCAAACTTTATGTTCTTCCCCCTTAACAACATAACCTTCAGGTTGATGCAAATAAATTTCCTCATTTAAGTCTCCGTTTAAAAACGTTGTTTTGACATCCATTTGATGAACTTCTAATCCATAAATAGATGCCATTGCAAACATAGTTCTAATAGATGTAAATTTAGAAACCGGAGAGAATGTCTCAAAATAATCAATTTCTTCTTTTTGACTATAACCTTTGGCTACTAATCTAGCTTTGTACTTATCAATGGTACCGTCGGTTTTGAGTTTCTTTTTCAAAACCCATTTGCAGCCAATAGGTTTAGTCATAGGGGGCAAATCAACCAGTGTCCAAGTTTGATTATCAAGTATAGACTTGATTTCATCATCCATGGCCCGTTTCCACATATCAGAATCTGATTGTGACATAGCTTCTTGAAAAGTTTTTGGATCCTCTTCCAACATGTATGTTAACATATCAGGACCAAAATTCTTTTCAATTCTATGTCTCTTACTTCTCCTCAATGAAATTATTTCATCATTCTCTTTCTCTAAATTCTCACCTCTCACAATTTTCTTGCTAGATGCATGATCATTAATATCAAGTTCACCAAATAAATCCTTATTTATTTCTACTTTATCAGCATCTCGAATATTCAAGTGTTCATAAAAAATAGCATGTGCAGCTTCAAATACACTATTATCATGAATTCTAAGAAATCTATATGCTTTACTAAGAGCAGAATAACCAATAAAAATAGATTTTACTGCTTTACTACCAAGTTTCGGCCTTTTCAAAGTAGCGTCTAAAACATACGCAATACAACCCCATACTCTTAGATGTTTAATACTAGGCTTATGCCCAATAAACAAATCATATGGAGTTTTCATATGTTTCTTGTTTACAATCCTGTTACTAATGTAACAAGAGCTCAATAGTGCCTCTCCCCAATAACTCATTGGTAATTTTGAATGTATAAGCATGGCACTGACCATTTCCATTAAGGATCTATTTTTCCTTTCGGCAACTCCATTTTGAGGTGGAGTATTAGGTGCTGAAAATTCTCTAACAATCCCATTTTGTAAACAAAATGATGTGAATTCGTTAGATAAATATTCACCACCTCTATCCGATCTCAATCGTTTGATCCTTAAATTTGTTTTATTCTCAACTTCCTCCTTGAAGATTTTAAACTTATTAAAGGCCTCATCTTTGGTTCTAAGTAAATACACATAAGTGAATTTAGAATAATCATCGATAAATGTTATAAAGTATCTTTTACCACCTCTAGTAACATGCTCTTTATTATCACAAATATCTGTATGAATAAGTTCTAGTAAACTAGTTGATCTAACTACACTTTTAAATGAAGTTTTAGTCAACTTAGATTGAGAACAACATTCACATGTATTTGTAGAAAAAATATTAGAAGACTTAGGAATTAACTCATTTCTTATCATGCGACTCATAGCATTTATACCAATATGCCCTAGTCTATAATGCCAATTAACATGCTCATCAACATTAAGTAAAGAATCAGAAAAGTAAGCAGAAGATGTAGTATTATTATAGTTAACATTTAACAGATACATATTGTCTTTAAGATAGCCTTTTCCAACAAACTGCCTATCTTTAGTGATAGACACCTTTTGGGCACCAAAAGCTACTTTGAAACCATTTTCATCCAACTTAGGGATAGATACAAGATTCTTTCGCATAGAAGGGATATGATACGCATTTCTCAAGGTCAGAGTGTTTCCTGATGTGAGAGGAATAACAACAGTTCCTACGCCGAGAATTTCGCTTGAAGAAGCATTGCCCATGTAGACGGCCTTGGGCTCTTTCACCAATTCATATGTCTTGAATAAACTCTTGTTTGGAGTAACATGACATGTAGCACCCGAATCCAACCACCAGTCAGTAGAACCGTCATTAACAAGAAAGATTTCAGACATGACAGCAACAAAGTCGGTGTCAACGACATTAGTTTGTTCCTTCTTCTTGTTATTTCCCTTGCGGTGTCGGCATTCCTTGGCATAGTGACCGGGTTTGCCACACACAAAACAACTACCTTTATTTTTCTTATTTCCATTTCCATTTGCTTTAAAGTTCTTCCTTTTCTTAAATTTTCCTTGGTTTCCCTTAGAAGTTCCAGGAAGACTTTTATCATCAATGTGATTAACACCATCAATTCTTGAAGAAACTGAATCATCTCTTTTGAGACTTTCGGACTCAATTTGAATACCCTGTAGAAGTTCATCCAAGGAGATGGACTTCTTTTTGTGTTTCAGTTTCTTTTGATAATCTCTCCATGACGATGGAAGTTTACCAATGATGGTCGAAACTTGAAAAGTTTCAGAAATGGATTCACCCGCATCAGCACACTCTGTTGCTATATCATTTAACTCGTTGACCTGATCAATAACCGGTCGAGTATCCACCATCTTATATTCAACATACTTGTTAACTAAAAAAGATTTGTTACCAACCAGCATCTTCATTGACGTACCTTCTTTTTATAGCGTTCCAAAGTTCTGCGGCAGTTTTGTGGATGTGAAACACATTGAACAGCGTGTTGTTCAGCGACTGCAGAATGGTATAACGACAAATGAAATCATCATTCTTCCATTTCTTTGCCTTCTCCATGGCATCGGTCTTTTGTGTCTCTGTTGCATCTAAATTAGCGCATTCCTCCGGACAGCTTTCAAACAGAACATAGTATACCTTTGCAATTGTCAAAAGGTACTCCATTTTCAGACTCCAGCGTTTGTAGTTAAGCCCGATCAGCCTTTCGAGTTTATCTCCATCATTTAATTGTGCCTTCACCAACATCGACTCCATTGCAGAAAAATTAATACCTTTAAAACTGTAGTATAAATGTGGGTAATGGATTTAAAGATAGGTTAGGCACACCGAAAAACGATGCTATCTTTAAAGGTATTAATTCCTCCCACTTTGGTGTAAATGGTCTCAAGGAATTAACCTTCCAGGATACAAAACCTATATCTCAGAAATTCGAAGGTTACACTCCGACGAATTTCGCGAAGCAAAAGATCGCAAGTTTTTTTTTTTTTTAAGAAATCAGAATTAGAAAGGAAGAAGAGATATATTGCAAAGAATCTCAATTTCGATGATATCTTCCATTCTCCATATTGACGAGTATTTATAGATACTCAAGAGTTGTATTGAAGCATTACAACTTTAATGGAGAGATGTGTTGTATCAAAAGATTGCAACATTTCATTGAAGAGGTGCCTTACTGTGAAGGGTTCCTGCCAACAATCGTGTCTCTCTCTCTAATCTTTATTATTGTTATTTTTATTTATTAATTTATTATATTATATTATAATATGTAAATATTCATATATCTATATAACACTTTTTTCGTACAAGTAACAAATTCATAAGTTGAAGACTTATGAATTCGTCAATTGCCAAATTTTATACGTGAATTCACGAATTCATTAGCTCGTAAATTGCTCGGTTTTATATGTGAAATACACAGGCTCGTGAATTGCCATGTTTTATAAGTGTACGTTCAAAGTGAATTTCTAAGGCGGTCAATAGGAGGTGCGGCACAGACAGTGCCTCGCTCGTGAGAATCCGCATCCGCTAATTTCGGTGTACACTGGATAAATCTCATCTCTGTATAATAGTCGCATTTTATTATTCCTTCATGGCGTCATTAGTCAGAGCTATATTTTTCTGACGTGAATATTACTTTTTTATTTGTGTCAAATTGTCGACTTTAACCATATTAATTTCGTATTCACTTCAAGTTGGGAGATTGGGGATTAGAATTTACAACCTGAACTTTCACTCTTATAAAAAAGAGGATTACTATTAAAATAATTAATAGGCGAATGAAATTTTAAATAAAAGAGAAAGAAAGTAATTAACCTAAGATTACAAGTCAATTCTCCATGGACCGAGCCTTATTAAAATCCGTACAACAAAAAACCCAAAGAAAAAAACACCACATGTGAAAAAGAATGCTCGTCTAAAAACGAACTCGAACAAAGCAATGACAAAAAACATCGAACAAGAGAAGCAAAAATAATTAATAGGGTTAATTATAAGAGTGAAATATTATAATAGCTACTTATGTTAATAAAAACAAAATACTAGCCACTAAGTTAATATTATATAAATACTGGCCACTCTTACAAAAATACCCCTAGATAGAAACAGAACCGCCGTCTTCGCACAATCTCATTCCTTCTTCGCACCTCCGCCGTCTTCGCATCTCCTCCGCCGCCGTCTTCGCATCTCCTCCACCGCCGCATTCGCATTTTCTTCCACTAACACCTTCGTGTCTAGGCTTCTTCGCGCCTAATCTCCACCGCTCGTGCTACCGTCGCGTCTCCCTCTCTGCCGCGCCACCATCTCCGCCGACGATGTCGAATAGCTCAAACAGAAGTGATTCTGTTGAATCGGAATCCGACGACGATTATGGCGCCGATGTAAGTTTCCTACTACAAATCTATATGTTAATGGTGTTAATTTGTGATGCAAAACTCCGTTGCGGTGGTGAAAGGAGCGAATAGATCTAGTCGCCCCATGTAGGGTGCGAGTGGATCTACTCGCCCCAATTATTGTGGGAATAGATCTAGGCGCGAGCGGGCGAACGAAGGCCGTTCGCGCGACTCACGCCTGATGTCTGGGTAAAGTGAGCGGCGAGAGCGGGCGAACGAGGGTCGTTCGCGCGACTCGCGCCTGATGTGTGGGTAAGGCAAGCGGGGTGAACGAGGGTCGTTCGTGCGACTCGCGCCTTGCTCGGGTGTGTGGGTAACATGAGCAGTGCGAGCGGGTCGACCGGTGCCCGTGCGTGCCGTTCGCGCCACACTAGTTCGCGAGGTGGAGGCGCGAACGGGTCGAATGGGCTGTCGTTCGCCCGTTCGCGTACAGAACGAGGGCCGCTCGCCCCGCTCGCGCCTCACTCGCACCACTCCATGTTCGACACCCAAAGCGTACCGGGCGAACGAAGGTGCGACTGGAGCGAGTAGATCTCACTCGGTAGAACATTGCGTGACCCCCGTTTGCGTGGCGGCAACATTGCAACTTCTAGTTAAAATGGTAGAAATATAAGTTAAAGGGTAAAAAAGTATTTTCAAACAAATAGTGGCTAGTATTTATATAACATTAAGTTTGTGGCTAGTATTTTGTTTTTATTAATTTACGTGGTTATTTTACATAGTTACTCTAATTATAATTTATGACTTAAAACTTTAATCCGTTGTTCAGTTTATGGCTCGAACTTTGCAAAGTGTATGCATTAGCCTAAACTTTGAATCTATGTCCACTTTATAGCAAAAATTAATGACAAATCGCGACAATCTATTGCATGTTCGTGTGATATCTCTTATTGCATTCACGGATGATCGCCACGTATCAAGAAAATTAAAAAATCTACCATATTTTGCTTATGAAAATTCTTAATTATTGTCTATATATGTGAAATATTACCATTTTTGTGATTTCCAATAAGTAAAATTTGGTAGATTTTTAATTTTTTTTGACATGTGACGATCATCCGTAGATGTAACAGGAGATGTCACACGAACATGTAATAAAGGATCTGATTTGCATAAAACGATTGGTATTCAAATGGGAAGTAAATCATCTCTAACTTGGTCATTTCCATAATTTTTAAGTACACAATTAAATCTGGTCACTAAAGTAGCACTTTACAGTTTCTTCTTCCTGTTAGTCATCCAACAACCTACTTCAATATGAATTGAATCTTGACTTTTCTATTATCTTTTTTCTGGCACCAAGTGAATAATAATTTAAATTATATCTCTTATTTCTATTAAAGTTGATTTTTTTTTTTGAGAATTACAAGGTATATATATATAATCTAATCAAGCACTACACCACCATGTAGGCGGGACCTCTACACCACATATATGTGAGACCACTACACCACCACGCAGGGTGAGACACTACACTATCAAACAAGATGAGAAAAGTTGATTGAATGACTTATAATTAGGAATCTTTATTAATCAAAGTCTTAAATAATTACTTTATTGCACCTTTAGTTTTCCTCAACCACCACTCAGCGGCGGAGCAATCCTCTCTGTATATATATACATTTTTGTTCAGGGGCCAAAATAATGTGTACCACTTAAAATTTTTAATGAAAAGTAAATTTCAATTTTGACAAAGTAGTTGTATGTTAGCATTTTAAAATTAATAGTATGATGAAATTACCTCTAAAAATGCATGTTACATATTGCATGCTTTGAAATTGTTGCTTATTAACTTAATGCTAATGTTTATAATTAAAGATCTTTTTTCCCCGAAGTAAATATATACTATACTAATTTTTTCAAATAAAAAAAATAAAAGATAAAAGGAAAAAAAGCAAATATGCTCTAAGGTCTCACATAACTCTTTTTGTATGTGATAATTAACACAATCAAAATTCAAGTAATTATAATGTTTGATAGTTTAACACAATCAATACATGTACTAAAATTTATAATTTAATTTTTCAATAAGGATATGCTTGCTTTTTATCCCTCGATCTAAATGGAAGGATAAACAAAAATCTCACCTTTTAAATTCTTCATTCTTTCTTAAATCCCTCATTTCCACCATTTCTTATTCCTCATTTTTCACTCACAAGGAGGGAAAATAGTATCACTCCAAATTCCTCCAAATGGAGTGAAACTATTTTCCCTCCTTGTGAGTGAAAATTATTTTGGAGTGATACTATTTTCCCTCCTTGTGAGTGAAAATTAATTTTGTTTTTATGCTTAAAAAATCCAACATAAAAATTGAGCTAATTAAGCATAAAAACAAATTAATTTATTTTAATTAAATTATTTTTTAATGATAGCTAGATTCAACCTTAAACCTAAAACTGAATGAAGAAAAAAGAAAATATTCAAGGTTGGTCATAGAGAGCAAAAAAAAAATATATATATATATAACCACACACCACACAAAACAAAACAAAAAAAAACATCAACATATATATCCTTAGCGTGTGCCCTTAATCTTTTCTCTAAGGATCAAGCTGTGAGCCCATATTGTATTAATTTCTAGGTACAAAATATATTCTTAATGTCAAATTATTAACATGCATGTCCATTAAAAAACATTTCTATTTATTTTGATTTTTTAAGCATTAACAATTAGAACCAGACATATATTTTTTCCATCCATACTTATACTTTCTCTCATTTATCTCTATTTTGTTTTATAAAATTTGTCAAAAGCATGTGTTGTTGTTATTATTATTATTATTATTATTATTATTATTATTACTACTACTACTACTACTACTACTATTATTATAATATATTTATAAAAATATAATATTGGAATATCTCGAACACAATTATTTCTTATGAGTATTCTAGTATTTCAATCAATTTTAGGTTTGGCTTATCCAATCGTCGGCCCTATGACGTTCAATCGTGTAGATCGCGGTAAAACTTGAAAATACTAATTAATTCAGAAGTAATATTTTATAATAGACGACTAATAATTTTTTCAACAAAGGCTACTTTTCTTTCTTTTTACTTCCGTGAATGAAAAAGTATTATTTTTTAGGACATATTATATGCATGTCATGTATCACAAAACTATATATTACTAAAAAATGTTCGAAAGATTTAATTTATATACTTTTATAAAATAATAATAATAATAATAATAATAATAAATCTGTTTAAAATAAAGAGATCTCTTATAAATGGATGAAAAATCATAGCTAATTCTTATTGTTAATATTCAAAATTTAATTAGTTGAAGAAAATTTGGCATAAAAATAATTCGGAGAGTATTCTAACAATTTCAACATTAAGACTTGAGCTAGGCCTCATTGGCAAAAAAAATATATATATTATAGGTGAATTTGTTATAAGAATTTGTTAATGAAACCTAAAAAAATACGTATATAAGACAAAAAAATACGTATATTAGAGCATACAAATAATAATAAATAAAGTATATAAAAGCAGCATATATCTCATATATAGGTGAATTTGTTAAGAATTGAACTTGATAGTGACTTCCTACCTCTATGGATGGTAGGATATTGACAAATTCACTAACAGTTAACCTAAGATCCTAATAAGAATTTAGATTCCCTCTTCAACAGCTCATCAAATTTTTTCTTCAATATTTTTCATGATTATGACTCCCTCTTAATTTCTTATGAATGTAGGTAAGGGATTTTAATTAGGGCAATATATCAAGTTTGGTGAGTAGACAAATAGAAAAGTAACAAATAAATAAGTGACACCATCACCTATCATTGGTTTGGTGTTGTCCTTATGTGACTTGTGGTATAGAGCCAATGCGTTGCTCCATACTTAACCATGTGCTTGCAGGAATATAAATTTATCTAATCACTTTAATCCAAAAAAGGGATTTGACATGAAGATCATATCATATATGCATATATGTCTCTCTCTCTCTCTCTACACACACGTATAGAAAGAGGATCATATATGAACTCATCTTTATATGAGTCCGTAGGAACCATGCTTTTTATCACATAAATTAATGCACAAATTCATGTTAATGAAAAAATTAAACCGTGAATCTTTTTTTTATGTATTGTGCATTATATCATTGCATGTTGTGCATTAAAAATGTATTAAATATTTGTGCATTAAGTTACTGCAATTTGTCCTTTGTCATATTTGTGCATTAAAGTCTTGCATTTTGTACATTTTCGAAGTGATAAAAATGCATGGTTCCTACGGACTCATACAAGGATGAGTTCCTATCAGATCCACACCCTATATATATTTAACACAATATAATATTTAGTAAAAACTCTAAAAAAAAATAGGGATTGCATAACGATGGAGTGAGTATTCATGAGACTAAAGGTCTCATGTTTGAATCTCACAAACACTTTAAATAGGTTGAGTCTATCCAGAGATGCAGCTAGGGGGTGGCTGGTGGTGGCGGCCGCCCCCTCAAATTTTCTGAATTACTTATATATATGTATATATTATAAATATTTATAAATTTGTATATTAAAAATATATATTTATATATATATATAATAAGACTAATTATAAAGAAATTTCTAAGTTCATTATTCAAGCTCAATCTCAAAATGATTTAAAATTTCTAATTTAAATAGATTGAGTTTTACTTAATTAAATAACATATTATATCTTTGGATATATAGAATCAATAATGAGATTTAATTTGGAGGAGGAAAAGTGATTTTGTTTGAAACTTTTTATATATGATTGAATATGGCGGAAGACGGCAATGGTGTTGAATTAAGTGAGAAATGCATGTTTATTATTTAAAATTATATTGTCAAATTTGAAATTAGTTACAGAAGTCTAAACTAGAATATTAACTTTATGTGTTTACTCCGTCATTTCTATATAATTGGTTAGATTTGGAATTAGTTGTTTTTATTAATTATTACTCCTTCCGTCCCAATAACACAGTCTCATTTCTTTTGGGCATGGTTATAAGAAACAAGAGTAAAAAGATAAAAAGTGGTAGATCTCAAGTCTTTTGAAGAGTTAATTATTTTCATTTTTTGAATGCATGGAACCTTGCTATTGGGACAGACGGAAAAGAAAAGAGAGACCTTGCTATTGGGACGGAGGGAGTACTAGGTAATTTATCTTTATAATATTTTTTGAATGTTTGTGTATAAAATATGTATAATATTGTACGAAAAATATTATTAATGCTTTGAGAAAATTCGCCCCCCTATATAAAATTCCTGGCTCCGTCCCTGAGTCTATCAGACATGGTATGTGATTTACGTCTTTTGTGTTCCAAAATATTGCACATGAGCATGAGTTTATCCGAAGAATACGAAGATAGTGGTGGCAGGTTCACACGTCATAAAAGAATGTACTAAAAAAATTAAATTCAAAGAATTATTGGTTGATTGTTGGAACAATTTTCACTAATAAGCAAATGGCCGGTCTTTAGGGACAACACACAACTTATACATAATTAGGCGGACAAATACAAATTACTTCTAAAAGGTTGCAATTGAAATACCTCAAATATTCATAATTGGACCAGATAGCATAACCAACTTCAGCATGAAACCATTGATTTGCGGAAATTAAGAATCGAACATGTGGACATGCTACATGGATCCTTAGCAATATAAGTAGAATTGTGTAATTTATTTTTGCATTGAAAAAAGGTAGGATTTTCTATAATTATGACTTATCCAATTTAGTAGAATTGAGGACACTTATGCTAATTTGTCTATACCAATCCTCCAAACCATCTACATTCGGTGCACCAATATTTTCTGAAATGTGGTACAAAACCTACCTAATTAATAATGTTCTCCATTTTATATTCCTAAACCTTCCTGTCAATGGCTATTTGATTATCTTATTGAATGCAGCCTGCCATAACACTATCTTAATTAATGAAATATAATACACTCTTTTAATGGAAACATAACCAAATATATAATTTAAAATTCATTAATTGTATACCAATATTTACACTTTTTCATGACTGTACCATAACGTATGAAAAATTACAATCATGCCCCAATATATACAATTTTTTTTTCTTCTTTTCAAATCTATCATACAATTCAATTTACGACAGTTGAATACTGACTCAACACACACAAAAATCCACGTGAAAAATGAGTTAGGGTTTGTTCGAATGATTTCCTGCTTGCTGCGTCGGCACTCAACCGCCAAAAATTGACAGAATCGTAATTTTTCATACATTAGAGTACAATTTGGATAAAATTTAAAAATTGGGTATAAAATAATATTTTTCCTTTAACAACGTATGCCTTCCTACCCTTCTCTTTCCTTACCTCCTTCACAACCATCACTCACACACAAAAACTAAATCACAATTCCTTAATATATATATATACACACTTCATATTCCTACTTTGATGACCCATGGTCTCAACTACAAAGACCTTAATATAATAATTAGCAAATAAATGTAAATCTAATACAAATATTTTCAGACAAGATTAATTAATTTTGTTGTCACAAACAATCAAAACCTTATATAAACACCCATTCCTTCACTCCCCCTCCTTCCCTCTCTTCTCCACCCCCCAACCCCCACAAAAAGTAAAAAAAAAAAAAAAAAAAAAAAAACCCTAAAAATGGGCAATGTAGCAATGTGTGCTCCTTCAATCATCTCCAACAATGAAGTAAAGATCCTCTGCAGCGATGGCAGATTGTTGGTGTACACAAGAGCACCAGTCAAAGCAGCAGAAATCATGCTGGAATATCCAGGGCAGTTCGTGTGCGAATCGAGCCATCTGAAAGTCGGGCAGCGAATCCCGGGCGTAACTGCAGAGGAAGAACTGGAGAGAGGGCAGGTCTACTTCCTTCTGCCCATGGAAATGCTCTACTCTGTACTGACGGATGAAGAGCTCAAATTTCTCACGCAAAAGACGACCAAAGGGATGAAGCAGCAGCATAATGCAGCAGCAACCTTAAATTTTTCGAAGATTTTTCCGGAGTTCTGTCTGTTTCCGAATGGTTCAGACGCCAGTGCTGTGGAGGAATTTGATGTGGTTGGTGGTATTGATTCGTTGCAGCAAGTAAAGAGGTTTTCAAGGCAAAGATCATGGCAGCCTGCTTTGGAAACCATCATTGAAACTCCTCAACATACTTAGGCCTACGTGCTCTCTCTCTCTCTCTCTCTCTCAAAATATTTCTTTTCTTTTTTGGGTTTTTCTTACGTTTTGAGTACCCTAGGATGATGAATTTATGTAATTATACTGATTATTGAGAGTTCATGATTTAATGATGAAATAATGTCATTTTTATTTGATTTTGTAATGAGTTTTGGAGTTTAGCAGGCATACTTAAGAGTCAAATTATAATTAACGGCAAACAGATAGATAATAGGGGATTTTTGGTTTACTAGTAATTTATATTGCACGATTATATATATATTTTGAGTTTTATTTTTAGAAAACTTATAAAGTAAATAAATGTGAATTGAAATATACAAAAACTGATAGCATGCCAATTTATATTTTCATATAGAAGAATTGTCTGGAGAAAAAGATGAGTTATTTGGGCATTATAGGCTAGTTAAATGATACTTTCTCCGTCTCATTTGCATTTTCCTTGTCTCATTTGAAATGATATGTTGTAAAAAAATAAACCACTTCCTCTGACATATAGGTATGTGCTCCAATACTTTTTATTTTTTTATTCTTTAATCACCTTTATCCTAAATATCCGTACTGAACAGGTCATTTTAAATGGGACGGAAGGAATATCACACGGCTTGTTCAATTTAAGATACTACTGATCTCAAGATACAGTAGAACCTCTATAAATTAATACATTCGAGACCGAAGAAAATTATTATCTTATAGAGGTTATTAATTTATCAAGTTAAAATTTAAAAGACAGTAATACAGAAGGGACCGGAGAAAATTATTATCTTAAAGAGTTATTAATTTATCGAGTATTAATTTAAGGAGGTTATACTATATATATATGATTATTATTATTATTATTATTATTATTATTATTATTTTATAAGTTCCACTTCAAGATTCTTTTTTTGTTATTTAAGTAGTAGAAAATAATCTGGAGCGCAACATGCTTTTACAATTTCAAAAGCTTTAATGATTAAATATGGTCAGTGCAATTATTAGTCATCACAGCTCAATTGAAGCAACAAAGCAACCTATGCTGATATTTTCAAATGATTCATATCATGTGTCGGTCAAGGCATCCTTAATATTGTGAATCCCAAGCAACTAATAATAATAATAATAATAATAATAATAATAATAATAATAATAATAATAATAATAATAATAATAATAATAATAATTTGTGAATCCGAAGGAAAGTAAAGTCCTAACTAATATGGTAATGAAAGTAATTTGTGAATCCCAAGCGGCTTTGTATATTGTACTGATCTTCGAAATTAATTGCTTAATTAATCAATCTTTTTATAATTAAGCAATCACAAAGCAGATAATGAAAGGATAATTAGAATAAATATGAAATAAATCAAATAATTGTGATGGGGAATAATTCTTTTGTAATTCGTAGGCACATGTGTCAAAATTTGGTAACGGTAACCTAGTTCGATAAAAGCAAATATTAATATCCGACACAATTTAAAGAATGAATTCACATATTATTATACATTTTTACATATTCTAAAATGTGAATTCACATGTATAAATTTGTGCTTTCACATATAAAATGTGAATTTACATATTATTATATGTGTGATTTTCACATAATTGTAATTTCACAAATATTCTTCTATGAAAATATGTACACGTTTGTGTTTCACATATTATCTGATGTGATTTCACATTTGAAAATTTGATTATTGACAATTGATTTCACACAAAAATATGTGAAATTGGTGAGAACTGACAAAAATGTTCAAATAAATAATTCTATGCAAGTCAAATTAAAACCTGATTGCTGATGAGGTCTAGCTCAAGTGGTTAAATGAGGCACCTTAAGACTCTCCTTAGGTTTTGGGTTCAATTTTGCATGCGTGCAGTGTAGTATATTTCTCACCCTGCGTGGTGGTGTAGTGGTCCCACCCTGCGTGGTGGTGTAGTGGTCTCACCCTGCGTAGTGGTATAGTGGTTCCACCTTCGTGTGGTGTAGAGGTCCCACATATATGGTGGTGTAGTGCTTGATTGATTATATATATATATATATATATATATATATAGTAAGCGTGAAGAGAAATTCTTCATTAAGAATTTTGTAAAATTTATAAATTAAAGTTTGTGATTGCTCTACACGAGTTTTGCTCTAAGTCGGGTATCTGTAAAACCTGTAAAGTCTAAAGGGTAAGGTAAGATTAAATCCTTGACAGTATCAATCAATAACTTTAATGAATAAATTATTACGAACATTCTCAATGAAGAAATCATCTTCAAGTAGTTCAGAGAACTACAAGAATAAAGAAATTATCCTTTCTAAAAATTTTGAGAGACACTTACATGACTGGAAATTACCAGATATTTCTCAAACTCAAATTTATAAAAAATGAAGCTTTGAATTTCGAAGCAATTATGTTGTAAAAACAATAGAAAAATCAATCCCCTTAAATGGAGGATTTGATTCTTTCAATTTACTTACAAAAGATCTAATTGAAGATCATAAATTACAAAAGTTTAAATTCCTTCATCTCGGAATGGTCAAAATTGGATTAAAACCGTTAACAAGAGATGGATTAAATGTTAGTGCTTTAATTATGGTAAGAGACCAAAGGCACCTACAACTAGAAGATTCTTTATTAGGAATTGTTGAATCATCACTTTGTGATGGCCCAATATTTTTTAGTTGTTTTCACTTTATGATGGCCCAATATTTTTTAGTTGTTTTATAAATTATACAGTTTCTCTTTCAGATCCACATATTATGGATACTCTTACTCTAAATATTAAAACAGAAGGATTTAAAATGAAATCCCTTTCTGAAAATACTGTTCTTGTTTATAGAATCTGCTATAAAGTTATGAACACTACTATTTCTAATTATAATATCAATGCTGATCTAATGAGATCTAAAAAAGGAGAAACAACTCTCTTTCTTACGGATACAGCTAAAGGAAATATAGTTGTACCAAAAACTATAGAGTGGAATCAGGTTACTCTTCCAGAAACCTGGAGGCTTGAAAATGTAACCCCACCTGCAAAAGAAGAAAATAGAAAACTTGAAAGCATCATTCAGTATGTTGATGGTGACGTTGAAATCAAGTTTGAATCTAGAAAATTTCGTCTAAAATTAGATGAAAACTCTTCTAGAGCTTCTACATCTTCTATTCCTTTATCTGATTTTGAAAAAATAAGTATTTCTGGAATTAATAAAACTCCAGAACAAATATCTCGACCTGAATATAAGGTTGAAATGCCAGAGAGTAGGAATTCTAGGAGAAATCCTGGATCCCCAACTCTTTCTGATATGGGATATAGTAGTAATGTTTTTATGATTAAAAAAAAATGGTTTCTTTGTTCTTTATCATCAGGTCAAAAATCTCTTTATACAAAGAGATATGATGAATGGAATATAATAAATAATTCTAACCTAGATTTTTTCCTTTGGTTAGAAAATTTATATTTCCCTCAAAGAAAAAAGGAATTTCCTGATTTTACTAATAAAATCTTTTTATCTGTTTTAGAGAAAAAATATAAAATTTACATTCATGAAACAGGTGAAGAAATAGAAGAAATTCATCCACCCTTTTCAACTCTTGTTTTGAAAACAGGAGAAAAAGAAATCTATGCTACTCCTATTAAAACCGAATCTGGAAAAAGAGATTTTGATAATTTAATACAGCAAAATAATTTTACTAATCTTGCTATACATTCATTAGGTAATCAAACTAATAGGATTGAAGAACTACTTTGTCCTAAACCAATTAAAAAATGTAATAATAATTCTCTCATGATTAAACCTCCACCAAATCTTAAAAAAGAAAATTTCTTATTAAGTTCTAAAAAAGATAATGATTTTCTAGATGGTTTAATCAATAGACTTCAAAAAATTAGTGTAACTGAAAAAGGTGAGAGTAGTTCTAAAATCATCTCAGTTATTACTAAAGAAGAAAATTCTTCAATAGAAACTTCTGATGAAGAAATGCAAGTTAATAAAATTGTTAAAGTTTCTAATGTTAAACCGTATTATACAAAAGCTACACCAATTGATCTTCAAATTGAAGAAGGTAAGGATTTTGCTCAGTTCAATGGCGAATCTATTACAGAATGGAATATTGATGGAAAATCTGAATATCAGATTAAAACTATTGTCAAGCAAATGCTTATTTATTCCTCTGCTGCTAAAATTAAAGGTAATAATGATAGGCAAATTGCTCAAGCTATTATTACTGGTTTTCTTAGTCGGCTACAAGGTTGGTGGGATTTTTATATCTCAAAAAGAAGCTAAGAATAAAATTCTTAGTGCCGGTATTAATGATCCTATCTCTAATAGAGAAGAATACGTGTTGTTAATACATTAATTTATACTATTTTATCTAATTTTGTTGGAGCTAATGAACTTCAACAAGATAGATCTCAAAAACAGCTTATGAACCTTAGATGTTCAACACTATATCTGATTTTAGATGGTATAAAGATGTTTGTATGTCTAAAGTTCTAACTCGCAATGATTGTGGTATGAATTTACGGAAAGAAAAATTTATTTCGGGGACTTCCTCCACTCTTTGCGAAAGAGTTTCTAATAAACTTAAAACTAAATTTTCTAATGGAAAAATTGAGTGGGAAAAACTCACTTATGGAGACATATGCGAAGTCTGCGAAGGAATTGTTCTTTGCAATGATATCAAGCTAAAAAAACGGCTTGAATTGCAAAAGAATGAAAATAGAAATATAATTGGAAATTTCTGTGATCAAATTGGATTACAATCGAGAATTTTCCTAATAGAAAAAAGAAAAAACATAAGTTTAGAAATAAACAAAAATTTTATCCAAAAGATTCTTCTAAAACGATCTGTTAAAAGAGGATATCCTAAAAGGATAAAAAAGGCTAAAAAAGATGATGATGTTAAGCACATTTGCTTGGAAATGGGGCAAAATTGGTCACAAAGCAAATAAATGTTATGTTAAAAAGAAAATTAATAATCTTAATATTGATAGAGATTTAAAAGAATCTTTATGTAGTATTCTTCTCAATGAAGAAGAACAAGATGATATTTTTGTTAATATTATTAAATATTATTCTTGTTGAATCTTCGAAAATGAATCAGAAGAAGAACAATCAACACCACAGGATTGTGGTGAATATTGTGATTGTAATGTTTATCTTATAAAATTTATGGGTCTTAAAATTAATGTTATTTCAAAAGAAGAAAACTTTATTATTGATCTAATAGATCAAATCATAGATCCTATAGAAAAAGAAAAGCTATAGAACATTATCTTACTTTATCATCTAGTTCTAATCAAGAACAAAGACAAACTAAACTAACTAAACAAGTTAGTCAAGAAAGAGAATTATACTCTTATAAAAAAATATTAGATAAGGCTATTTTTAGTGAAAGAGAACCCACAATTTCTGAATTAAAAGCAGAAATTAATCAGATAAAATCTGAAGTCAAAAACCTTAATGAAAGGTTTGATCTTCTCAAAATCAACAATTGGAAGAATGATTCATCATCATCAGATGAAGAAGATGATGTCATCTCCAATAGAGAATAAGATTCTAAAATTAATCAAATTATTTTTAAGGATTTAATTTGGGTCAATAAAATTGATCAAATCCGATCTCAGAAATGGTATTCTGAAGTTACTTTGATTATTAACAAAGAATTTACTATTACTATTAATGCACTCCTTGATACAGGAGCAGATGTTAATTGTATTAGTGAAGGAATTATCCCTTCAAAATATTATTCAAAAACTACTCAATTTATTACTATGACTAATAAGCAACCACTCATTGTAAATTACAAACTATCGAGATGTTGCTATTTGTAACTCAGGAGTTTGTCTTAACACATCTTTTATTTTAATAAAAAATATTTCTACTCCAGTTATTTTAGGAACACCTTTTTTCCAAATGCTTTTCCCCATTAATAAAATTAATGAGAAAGGACTTTTTGCAAAGGTTAGAGGAAAAAATTTACATTTTCCTTTTTCATCGGTTCCTATTACTAAATCTATTAATTTAATTCAAAAAGTTATTAATAATAAAAATAAATTTATTTATTCTCTTAAGGAAGAGATAAATTTTAGAAATATTAAAGAAAAAATTAATTCTGAAAAAATTCAGAATAAAATAAAAAATATTTTTCAACAAATTAATGATGAAATTTGTGCAAAAGTTCCAAATGCTTTTTGGAATAGAAAAAGACATGAAGTTAGTCTTCCCTATATAGATGGCTTTGATGAAAATAATATTTCCACTAAAGCTAGACCTATTGCTATGAATGAAAGATTATTAAAATATTGTAAAGAAGAAATTGATAGTCTTCTTAAAAAGGGTTTAATAAGACCTAGTAAAAGTCTATGGAGTTGTCCAACATTTTATGTTGAAAATGCTGCTGAAATCGAAAGAGGAGCTCCAAGACTAGTTATTAATTATAAACAACTTAATAAAGCTCTTAAATGGATAAAACATCCATTACCAAATAAAAGAGATTTAATTAATCGAATGTTTTAAGGAAATATATTTTCTTCATTCGATCTTAAATCTGGGTTTTATCAAATTCTTCTAAAAGAAGAAGATAAATATAAAACTGCTTTTACAGTTCCTTTTGGGCATTTTGAATGGAATGTTATGCCATTTGGTTTAAAAAATGCTCCAATGGAATTTCAAAATATTATGAATCAAATTTATAATCCTCATATGGATTTTATTTTAGTTTATATTGATGACGTTCTAATATTTTCAGAAAATATAGAACAACATTTTAAGCATCTCAATATATTTATACAAACTACTAAAAGAGTTTGGTTTTGCTATAAATATAAAAAAGGTTAAACTTTTTCAGACTAAAATTAAATTCCTTGGTCATTATATTGAGAATAAAATTATTATTCCAATTGAACGGGTAATTTTATTTGCAGATAAATTTCCTGATAAAATAATTGATCTTAATCAATTACAACGTTTCCTTGGTTGCCTAAATTATATAGGTGATTTTTACCAAGATCTTGCACAAGATTGTAAGTTATTATTCCAAAGGTTAAAGAAAAACCCTTTACCTTGGACTAATAAGCATACAGAAGCTGTTTTAAGAATAAAAGAAAGAGTTAAAGAACTCCCATGTTTGTCAATTGCTAATCCTGAAGCATTTAAAATAATTGAAACTGATGCATCTGAAATCGGATATGGTGGAATCCTTAAACAAAAGAATTCCAACAGTTCTAAAGAAGAACTAGTCAGATTTACTTCTGGAAATTGGAATGACTCTCAAAAGAATTATTCTACTATTAAAAAAGAATTACTTGCCATTGTCAAATGTGTCACTAAATTTGAAAGTGATATTTTAAATAAAAAAATTTTAATTAGAGTTGATTGTAAATCAGCTAAAGATATTCTTTTCTTTTAAAAGATGTTAAGAATATTGCATCAAAACAAATTTTTGCTAGATGGCAATCCATTCTTGCATGTTTTGATTTTGATATTGAGCATATTGCTGGAAAATCTAATTCATTACCAGATTTTCTAACCAGAGAATTCTTGCAGGGCAGAAGCTTGGAACACCATGGTAAAACAACGGTCCATGGGCAAAAGACCAATGGTTAATTTGACTAAAAAGTCAACTTCATCAAATATGGCTAAAAAGCCTTCTCAACATAAATCAAACGATCAACAAAAATCAGATAATGATTTTCTTGATCTAAAAGATTTTCCGAAATTTAATCCTAACAAAGAATTTGAAGAAGATGAAATGGCATATGAAATTCAATATTATCAAAACGCCATCTTCCTTCAAAAGGGTTCAAAAAGAAGAAATTAGATACCCATATATTATTTTGGGATATATTAATTGTTTTCCAATTGAAAAAGATCTAAAAGGTCTTTCTCCAAATCAATTGGCACAAAGCTATCTTAATAAAGATATGCTACCAATCTTTGGAAAGAAAAGTCGAGAATATTTTGAAGCAATTCTTACTGAAACTGGATCTGTTGAAATTCAACATATGGATCGCGGTAAAGAATACGCTTATTCTAAATGTATTATTAAGAAAATTCTTTCTTCCTCAGATTGGGGATTGCCTCTTTATCAAAGCAGGCAACTTGAAAATTATAAAGCACTCCCAAATTTTTATAATTTTTTTGATTATATTAAAGTTTGGGATAATTTATTTATTTATGAAAATAATGCTAAAAAGCATTCGTGGTGGATTAAATTTGATCTTGATGATGTTACACAATACATCCCCATTTGGTTTTCAATATTTTTCTTTTCATGGGGGGTATCACCTTGTATATTTCCTAAGAAAATAAAAATGATTTGGAAAAAAATTCAACAGGTTAATGACAACCTTGAAAGTCTTAATGCAGTTTTGCAATTTGCAAACTATTACTCTGTTCCATGGATTTTAAGATGGGACTATGGTTTGCAAGAGCAAAAAAGAGAAAAGAATGAAATTCAATTCACTCCAACAATTTTAGTTAGGAGAATTCTTATCAAATGGTGGCCCAAAGAAGATTTCTTTGGCGAAGGAAAAACTTATGATAGACGAGGAGTTTTGGCTATCAAACCATCTCAACAAATTTACAGAAGTCTCAATGCACAGACTCCTTCCTCAGACTCCTTACTTAAAGAACTTTTCCAGAAAATGGATAAAGACTCCATTAATAATATGTGGAAAGAAGTTTTTGGAAAAGACAATCCAGAAATTACTAAAGCAAGTTCCTCCTCTTCTTCAGTAGAGAAAAATATCTCAGATACTGAAATGAAAGAAATTGAAAATTTTGAAGAAGCCCAAGATCCCTACGAAGATCTAGACTGCATGAGTTTTCTTGTTGAAGGAGAACTACAAAAATAATAACTGCGAAATACGCATATCATCATAGGTTTAGTAGGTTTTTCTTTTTAGATTGTAGGTTACTATTCATGAATAGTTTGTTACTATTTATGAATAGTATGTTTACTTTTTGTCGTTTCTTTTTCTTTTGGCTATTTAATAGCCCGTCCTCAGATGTTTTGAGGACACGCCTTTCTCTGCTTTCTCTGTTTTCTCTGATTTCCTTTCTCTTGTAATATTCTCTTTTCCTCACTACTTTCCTCTCTTCGTATTGTAATAATTCCAGTGTAACGCTCCCCAAGAATTAATGTAAGTTCTTGTTTTATGAATCTTCCTTGCAATTCATATGAATTTTGGAATGCACCGCATGATTATGATTATGTTCATTATAAAAATTATAAATTAACTGTTAGAGATAAAATATCTTCTACTAGAAATTTTATATCTTATTTAATTGAATGTATTGAAGACTCTGAAATTCCAGAGGTTTCAAAAAGGATATATTTTTATCCTACTCTTAAATCCGCTAAACGAAGCTTAAGACATATATATATATATATGTGTATATACCTTGTAATTCTCTAAAAAAAATTAAAACCTGATTAATTGTTTTTAATATAATCTAATATCTGAGCTCATTTAATTTGATATTTTTTGGGGCAAATATTAGATTATGTCCCAACCTTTAAGAGTTTAAGTAATATCCCAATATTTAATAAATCACGAATTGATAATCAATCTTTCAACATTTTTATATGGGGCAACTCTTTTTAAATACCAAACCATAAAAGATAGAAGTTATAGATCCTTATTTATAAGAGTATAAGTTTTTAATACCAAAATAAATGAAAAGATTAAACTAACCCTACTCATCCACTAAAAGATAAAAGAAATAAAAAAAAAAGTAACGTCCTCACCACCCCTACCCCACTCTCTTTCTCTCTTTTCGATTCTCTCCCTCTCTCAACTGAAAAAAAACACACACATGAAGGCAACCCCCGTGTCCGACATTGACAGCAAATTATGAGTGGAAGCGAGACTGAATCTGACCATCTAGAGAAGTCACTGGCGTCTTCATTGGCGTCGGAGCAAGAACCTTTCGCAAATAAACCGCCGGTGAGTGCCTGTGTTAGTATGCCTTGAATCTGTATTGTTTGCCGCCACGCAAACGGGGGTCTCACTGTGTTGTTGTTCTCTGTTCCCAAAGGAGTTGCAGTTTAAACAAATCAACAGTCACAGTTGTGGCCTTATATATGTGTTCAGTGCATAAATTGGATGGTACATGGAAATAATAGGGGAAAAATAGGTTACTATCTTAAGCACACGATCGCTGCACACGGTGGCAACCATCGTGTGCAGCGATGCGTCATGCCCACGCTCAGGCCACCGTAGGCACGATGGCCACCATCGTGCCCACGGTCGTGACCTGTACCGTATGCTTAAGAACAACCTACTAAGGCCGATTCTGGTTCTTTCTGTTAACGATTTGCGTATTTTATGATTATTTCCTACATTATTCAAACATTAATAACTACACAACACTCCATCCATACACAAACATATATCATTCGTCTAATCTTTATAAACTATAATAGCAAGCCCGGGCTGCTATTTATAGTAACATTCAATTTTTAGTTTTTTTTTTAGTTTTTTTAGTTTTTTGCAATATTTCATTTATGGAAATAATTCTTATTAATGTTATATCCTAATTATTCATTATTATTTACCAATCAATTATTTAATGTCGGATGTTACAAAGGCATAATTTATGATAAAATATTAATTTTAATAATAAACTTTCCATTTCTCATACTATTTTTCTCTTATAAATACTAAAATTCTACAAGCAATTTCATCCACAACACATTCTTCGTCCTCATGCTTTCCCGACTAAAGGAAGCACGATTGATAAGAAAAAAGTTATCTCACCGCATTAACGTAATAACGTTGTTTTATTTTAGAATTGGTTTCTTCATCAAATTTTAGATAGGCTCGAAGACGAAATTGCTAAAGAATGCTTGGCGCAAACTCCTGCATCGGATATAATTTCTACTTTTTTATTTGTTTCATCCTGTAGCAGTTTCTTCGATTTGAAGATCGCAAGGCCAGTGTTGAAGATTTGAGAAGAAGCCACGATGTGCTCAATATATTTGTAGTTTTAGATCATTGTCCAATGTCCACTCTCAAATATATACTATAAAATTTATGTGATATCTTTTTTTGGCCGTTCTTTTATCCCGGTTCTTTGATTTCTTTATTCATTAATTTGTCAGTTTAATTGATAATTTTTAGTCGCAAAAGATCCGTGATTAGATTTAATTATAATTATAATCAGAATATTATGGGATTAATTATAATTAAGTTGTTGTTATATTGTCAATTCATTAATCGATTTATGTAGATTGATTCAGAATATGTATATATATAGGAACACCATATATGTTGGTTGTTAATTTCAAAAATATAATATGCAAATGCATGTTTCTTCTTTGATGATAATATAATATTTTTATTTCTATAGATAATAAACATTTAACTGTTTGAGTACATATATTATTCAAAATATATTTGAGTAGAAAGTCTTAGACAGGCCTTCATAAAATTCGTTTCCATCTAATTACTATGCTTTAGATAAAAGAATGTTATTATTTGAAAAAAGATAAAAGAATGTTACATCTGAAATTGATAATTTTATATACTAAGAAAAAATAATATATGTAACAAACTTGCAAACAATCTTTATCTTTATATAATAAGGCCGGATTAATGTATATGCATGTATGCTTATGTCAATCTATGTATGTATGCTTATGTCGATATTTGGTGTATTATTGATTTTGTGATGAAAAGCATAGAGTTGCGAAATTTGTTCTTAACGTCATGGAGAGTAAAAAAATAATCTATCATTAATATGTGGACAACAACAAATAATTTATTTCAGCCACATACGAGGATAATGTTTTAATAATTAATTATGTTATCAATGAAGATTACTATTATTTCGCCCATTTATTTTATTTGCACTGATTAAGTTTTACAAAATCTATTAATTTCTTAAGGAGTGTTCTATTTACAATTAAGTTTGATTCAATCATGTTAACAATTGAAATGTGAATTGAATACATATATTAAAATTCATTAAGTAATTACGTTACTCATAAATTAACTAGATTTATTAATTGTTGCTAATTGATTAATTGAATTAATATTTGACTATAAACAATATATATATATAAATAGTCATTAATAAATTAATTTATTCATAAAAAATAAAATAAATTAAATTTGATGCTAAATAACTAATAAATTGAATTTGAGTAGTTGAATCAAAATCTAACTAATTAATATATATTATATATATATATATATATATATATATATATATAACATACAATTTAATATGTGTGTTGGTATATACACATTCTATAGTCTTTGTTTTGAGTTGAGTAAGAAAGATGGTGGAATTTGAACCATATACCTATTTGGAGCTATACATTTAATGTACTTGAACATTTTATTTTGCATAAATTAATTTCACTAATTGGAGCTAATTAAGTAAATGAAGTTGATTGACAAATTGGAGCTAATTGTGTAAATGATGTTGATTGACTGATTTGATCAATATATAACTAATCTATTTATATGTAGTTAAAGTGTAAGTACTTAGAGTAAATAAATAAAGATTTATCAGTAAAAATATATATTGGTTGATTTGTTGTATACAAGAATACATATGCGTAATTAATAATGTAAGTACTTAGAATAAATTATTAAAAATTTATCTAACTATAAACTTGCATTTTTTTTATGTGTATACAAGAATACATATGCGTAATTAATAATTAATACTAATAATTATTAAAAAAATCTAAATATAAACTTGCATTTTTTTTTATGTGTAACTAATAATAGTAAATCATCCCAACTTTTGTGTAATATCATAGTACTTCCTTCGTCTCATTTCAATTGGTATGGTTGCGTTATTTGTTTGTCACGTTTCAATTGGTTTGTACTATAAATAGAAAGTTTGATATTTCACTAATATTATAACATCCTCAACGTAACTCATAAATAAAATATTATGTCACATGGGTATATTTTTTCTCTCTCCTACTTGACTTGAAGATCATATTCCCTAAAAAGTTAATTTCGACGAGCCACATACAGATCTATATAACACCAACACGATGTGATCATTTTTATTGTTGTATCACATTTATCAAATTATCTTATTGTCAAATTTATATAAATGTATCTTATTTATTTCATATTTAATTTTAGTACAATAATTTTTTAATCAATTTTACTATGCTAATAAATAAATAACATAATAACAAAATTATTTGTTTAAAATAATTAATAATTTATATTTTTATTGTTATGCTGTATTCATAATTAATCACTTTGCTATAATAATTTGTTTACTACATAATTTTACTTCAAAATTTTTATAATACAAAATACAATGAAAGCCTAATATTTATTTTGAGTTTGTAATCACTAAATTATTAAATATCATTTAGTTTATTTGAAATTTAATATTATGAGCCTATGAAAATACAAATTATTAATCATACAGAGCTTTTATTTTTGAAATCGTGACATAATTTTTTCACATCTTATTATTTTTAATAATTAAAAAACATCTCTCAATTTATTTACTTTTTTGGATAAAATTTTGAATATTGATTACCAATATTTTGCATGGGTAATTTTTTAATCAAGATTTAAATAATAATACTTTCTCTGTCCACCATAAATGTAACATTTTGAGTTTGGTATGGATTTTAAGAAATGATTGGTAGATTGGTTTTGAGTGGAAAAGGAAATCTACCATAATGAATTGTTGTGAGATTTAAAATAAAGGTAGTGAGTGGGGTCATTTTCCCAAATGAGTTACGCGATGGAGAGCTATTTCTGGTAAAGAATATTATTGAGCAGAAGACTCTGATATAGATGACATGGGTAGGAATGGAAGAATGTTAATAAGTTAATGTGTTTAGAATGGCGGATGTCGGAGTAGTCGTTAATGGAGAATGCGACAACTGCGAGAGGTAGCCAATGATGGTGGTGAAGACGAGATGGAGAATATGACGTACGATGGTCCATTACTAAATTCTATTTTTTATTTTTTAAATTTTCTTTGCTTTCAATTGAATTTAGATATTTGTTATCTTGATCACATTTCAAATTCCTTTTCAATGAGCCATATATAATTTTCGACGCCAGAAATTGAAGCTCGTGACATATTGAAAAAATATTAAAGGGAGAAGTAGTAGAAATTACAATATTTTATTAATATCACACTCCACTCACATGATAATATTATATTAATATATATTAATAAAATATTGTTATGTGAGAAGTGGGTGCACTACATATACACACATCATAAAATTTCCCCTCAATGTAGACACCTTTATCTCAATTAAAACTCCATGAAAATGTATGGGGTTGCCACCACCAGAACATATAAAAATAGTGCAAATTACTCCTCCCTTCTAATGGTCTTCTAGCGTCGTTCAAAAATTTTTATTCTATTTTTTTTATTTCTTTCCGACATCATCTTTCAGACCAGCTGAGAGACTTTCCATAAAAGCTTCGTGCAACCTCATGACTGTTAGGCTACATTTCTAACGTACATAATCCATTGACAACTATTAAAGTTTTTAATATTTTCTTTACTCATACTTATATTGTTTTACAAAAAATTATCAAAATTCAATTTACCCCGTGCATCGCACGGGTGTAGTACTAGTTCATTTGTATAGGGGGCACTTTGTTGTAGTAATATATGAACTACTATGTACTTAAATCTTGAAAATCTAAAAGGTGTACACAATATGTAATGAATTTTGTTAATTCATTCCATAACATTGTGAACATGTATATTGTTAGCAAATAATAGTTATTAGACACTAAATACCATGGAAATTGGTGATTTACTATGGATATTACTGT
This sequence comes from Agastache rugosa, assembly GCA_031470985.1. Lineage (NCBI taxonomy): Eukaryota > Viridiplantae > Streptophyta > Magnoliopsida > Lamiales > Lamiaceae > Agastache > Agastache rugosa. The sequence continues at coordinate 596,714 of CM062609.1, forward strand.
AAAATGATATGTGTTCTTATGCACACGGTGCATCTCACCACCGTGTCCACGGTCGTTGAGCCCATCGTGTGCACACATGGCTTGTGACATGATGGATGTCGTGGCCGCACACGGGGACACGGTGGCTGCCGTGGCTGCACACGGTGGACAAGGTGTCTGCACACGATGGTTTGCCACTGTGGGCACGGTTATGATTCGCTTTCACCGTGGAAACGACCTACCATACGGTGGTTGCACACATTGGTTGCACACGATGGCTGACCACCGTGTGTTATTTTCTAACCATCGTGTGCAAGATTATGACCACCGTGTGCAATGATCGTGTGGTGAAGAACTCGGGTAAAAAATAATTTCGGGAGGATGATACTTAGCTACATACCTTTTATATGAACTCAGAAACACGATTGTACGGATATTTCAACTTGAACTCCTACTCTTTTCGAATTATCGTGTGATTTTTAGATAGATTTTTGGAGATCCATTTGTGTAAAAACTTTCTTTAATTTTCTACTGTGAGGGCATTGTATTTTTTCTTCCTTTAGTGAGAAAAAGGGTGTTAAAACAAGTTGTACTGTAGAATCTTACACAAAATTGAATGAAGTAGTTTGAAGTGGAAGAAAAATCAAAAATTGAATGAATAATTTTGATTTTATTTTACAAATATTTTGTAATTAATTTTCAGAAAATTTGGAGGGGATGACCGAAAATATTAAAGGAAAAAGTCAAAAAAACATAAGTCAACATCAATAATTTTTTAAAGGGTATTTTAATCTTTTAACTCATTTTGGTATCAAAAACTTATACTCTTATGAATGAGAATATATAACTTATTAACTTTATGGGTTGGTATTTAAAAATACATTTCCTCTTTTTATATTTATGATCCAAACAAATAATTTCAGCATCTGAAATTCTATACGACGCATTAGAATTTCACGTGAATACACGTCTAGTACACAAAATGACGTGTATCTTTTTCACTCACTGCATTGCACCCAACGATGTCGTTTTGTACGAAATAATTTAAAATTAGTATAGAGATATATTAGTATATATTACTCCCTCCGTTCCAGGATAAGTGGCCGCATTTCCTTATTGAATTGTCCCGGGATAAATGACCACCTTCCTTATAAGAAAATATGTTTCTCTCACAAAAAGTTATGGTCTCCACCACTTTCTATCTTTTTACCCTTTAAACACCATTCTCCTTAATATCCATCGAAAAGAATGTGGCCAGTTATTGCGGGACGGAGGGAGTATCTATTAAGTGAAATTCATATTACCTCCGTCGAGCAATAAGTGACCACATTCTTTTTGGCATGAGTAGTATTAAGGAAAAGAGTGTTCAAAAGGTAAAAAGATAGAAAGTGGTGGGAGCCCACAACTTTTTGTGAGTAAAACATATTTCCTTAAAAATAAAGTGACCACTTATTCCGGGACAAACCCAATAAGGAAATGTGACCACTTATTTTGGGACGGAGGGAGTAATATTTAATGTGTCCACTTTATAACTTGTCTTAAAAAGGAACACATTAGCACATTGAATTGTCTTAATTTATAAAATTATCCACTTTGAATAACAATACGTAGAATATACCCACTTTATAATAACATATAGGGAATACTCACCTTTTTCAATTACATGCTTGAATTTCAAAAAACTAATAAATTATATTTTTAAAATCATAAAATAATAAAAATATGATTATTCAAACATGTCAAGATGTTAAACTAGAAATGTATTTCAACTCAAATCCAGCTACAAGTCCACAACGACCAACACATGATATTTCACATATCTCATAACACAAAACAAGTCATTTTCACTTGTCTTCACTTTTGATCTCTCCTCCTCCTCCTCCTCTTCTTCTTCTTCTTCTTTTTCTTCTTCTTCTTCTCCTTACTTTTTATTTCAGGAGCTACACAACACCATATTTATAAAATATAGAATCCAACATGTCAAAAGACTAGAGAAAGTAACAATCTTAGTAAGTTATATCAAAGCTCAAAAACTAAAGAAAAGCTTACTAATGTGAATATTTTTCAGAAAGACAGTATATTACTCCCTCCGTCCCAGTAACAAAGTCTCACTTTTCTTTTTCGTCTGTCCCAATAGTAAGGTCTCATTTCAAAAACATAAATAATTAACCTTCAAAAACTGTAGGAGCTACAACTTTTTATAATTTTTACTCTTAACCGTGCTCAAAGTAAGTGAGATTTTGCTATTGGGACGGAGGGAGTATTACTCAATTTTAACTTTTTAAAGAAGCAAAACATAGCCTTTTATAGTCTTATATATACAGACACAACACAAACATGCATGGGACATCATGCACAGTCAAACTTTGACCAGTAGGTTCTATTAAAAGACAATAGATAACAATCAATAAAAGATAACTATCTAATTCCATCCAATGTATTGAAAGGTATATATAATCTCCCCATCAAATTCGTACAAAATTTGCATCCCTTAAAACTTGGGAAAAGTTAGTACAAATTTGGCTTAAGCTCAAAATTGCAAGTTGAAAGTTATGACCATCAATTAATTCTCGGATTGATAAGAATTACAATTGCCCTCACCTTGTCCACGAGATGTCATTTCGTAATAACTAGTAATCTTGAAAATATTACCTCAAAAAAAAAAAAAGTAATCTTGAAAATATAGAACATGATGTTTGAGAATTGAGAGTTTAGAGATAATAGAATTACAAAAAATGGTCAAATTTTGACAAAGAGATAATAAATTGGTGAATTCAATGGTTATAATTGTCGTTTAGTGTGATAGAAAATATTAAAAAGAAATTTGCGAGGATAGTCCGCAGTCAATATTACTCGATATACGTACTGAATGAACCTCATTCTTGTACAGTAGTCTACAAACTATATATGCATGAGATATAAACCATACTAAAAGTACCCTTTTGCGATAAACTATGCCTATAAAATGTTGGTAGGATACAAATTTAAAATATTTAATCACAAAAATACGCAATCCATCAATATATCTTATGCAGTAGCATATTTAATGGATATTTGTATCGTGCCATTTCTATATTATTGATTAATTTATTAATTATTCTTAGATTTTTAATGTGCATTGCATATGCATCCAAGAATTAAAAAGAAATGAACTCCTTTTCAACTTTATAAAGCGAAAAAAAAAAACAAACAGTGTCCACATTTTTTAGCGATAAACAATTAAAAATAATAAGAATTCGAAGGAAAAAGAAAAAGAAAAAGAAAAAGCAAAACTGGAAAAGACGACAAAAAGCAAGAAAGAGGAAAAAAGAAAGTTATTAAATATAAACTGTACTACATAACACACTACACTAAATTACACCACCGCTCTACCGCCGAGAATCTACAAAGCCCCGCCGCAGTCGCCGGCGATGCATCTTCCACTATTTCCGCCGGAGGCAGAACCCTCCCATCAGCAAACAAAGCCCTCCCATTTCTGGGCAGTTCCTGAACGACACCTTCTTCAAGCTCCGCCGCCGGCCCGCCGCCTCCGCCGCCGTCTCCGAACCTCCTCTCCACCTCCAAATAATCCCCCAGCGAGGCCCTTCTGGAGTCACATTCGTCCCTGCACAGCCGCCACCACCGCCGCCTCTGCCGGGCCGCGGCGGCTCTGCTCTTCTTGGGTTTCTTGTTTCTCCGGCCGCCGTTGACGGCGGAGCCAGAGCCTTCCTGCTGGCGGTGCTGAGAGGTGGCCCTGAAGGTTATGGCTTGGACTGTAACGCCCATGAGGGTCCCTAGTGTGGTGCTTCTGTCGTGGAAAAATGAGCCTGTTGACTGTGATAATTTCATTTTCAGAAGAAAAAAAAATTACTTCATTTCTGACAATTTTGTCTAATTATTTTCTGTTAGTATATTTCCTATAAAGACAGGAAAAATAAAAATAAAAATTAGTACCTCAGTGTCAATATCAGAAGAGGAGAGGGAGGAGATAGTGGGGGAGGATGGATGTGGCGCCAGATCCATTGCTGGATTTAACATCACAACCGACGTAATGTGTGTGTATTGAGAGAGAGAGAGAGAGAGAGAGAGAGAGAGAGAGAGTGGTGATGTGTTTGGGGGGAAGATTGTGTGCCGTGCGCGAAAGTGTGATGAAAAAGCGTGAAATTTGGTTTGGACGAGAAGTGTGTGAATGAAATTTATTGTTGGAAGACTTTAGTTTTTTTAGAAGTAAACAGAGAAATGGTTAGATTTTTAGGAGTGAGGAAGGAATCCAATATTTGTGCTCTTAAAAATTAAAGAAAATGAAAAAAAAAACACCATGTTTTTGTTAATGTGATTTTGGTGGCAATAATGGTCCAGATATGATGTGTTTCCTGCTTTTGCTGCAAAATGATATTAAATGGTCCAGATTTTAGGACTTTGCATCCAGTGCAATCAAGACCAGAAATACCCATTTTTCAGTAACAATTCGATCATTATGAGTAATAGTATACTTCTTATAAATATCGGGTTAATTTCATGAAAAGTTATTAAACTATAAGGGGGCGTTTAGTTTGATGGATGTGATAGATAATGTTTGATAAGATAGTGTATGATGTGATTATTTAGATTATTTGTGTTTGGATTGCTTGATTGTGGTGTATGATAATTAAAGGATTATGTGAGTGTGTGTGCTACTGTGTGAGTGTGTGTGCTATTGTGTGCAGTGTGTGTGGTTATTTTGGAATTTTGCATCAAGGATTAGACAAGAATTAATAATCAAACCAAATTTGGGAGGATAAGTTATCATCCATTTGAATGATTGTAGCACAAACCTAGTTATTCATCACGGGTTTCATCATTCCAATCAAACATGTGATTAGATGAGATTATATTATCAATCATTTTTTATCAAGCAAACCAAACATCACCTACATGTCATGTGTATCAAATTTGTTATTAAACTTTAATTTATTTCAAAATGAGGTACATCTAATATACCATTATGCATAGATTAAATAGAGGCGATATATATAACATCATACTTAATTTTAAATGTCTATTTCAATAGTAAAGAAGACGAAGTTGGTAATCATGATGTGATATCCACTTGCTTAAACGCATATGTGTTAACTAAGTTGGTGTGCTTGTAATGATACGATGAGCTACAAACTCGTAAATAGGCAGACCAGCGTCAGTTGAAAAAGAAATCAAGAAACACTTGATATAGAAAAAAAGTTGTACAAATTAGAAACATACTTGATATATAGCAGTTGCAACGTGATTATAATGGCTCATGTCCGAATCGAACTCACGACATTCACATGTTCAATGCTGAAAGTAGACTACGAAGGATATATTTTCTTCTTCAGCCTTAAACACATGTGTCGTGGTGTCACGGTCTATAAATTGGCATTGATACCCAACAACCTCCTAAGTCATAGGTCATCACATGACCTCTCGAGATATATCGCACTATCGCGATGTTTCTCGATTTCAAAGCAGATTTATAATCTATTTTAACGCCAAAACACTGGCCATCTCTTCCATCGATAGTGTCTTTCCACTTCAAAATAACACCACCATTTACCAATTTGCATGCACAATTAATAAGCAGCAAGTATGATTGTTGTTTAATTTAATGCTCTTCAACTATCTCAACGTTGAACATCATTTTCTATGAGAAGACAATTCACACCTTAGTGGAATTTGAACCATAGACTTCTTACTTAAGGACATACTATATGACGTGACTCAGCTTTACCACTTGAGCTAACAACTTGTACGTTACAAAAAACTGCTCATTTACCGGGTAAGTCTCGATTTTCCGCCGATAAATTAATTACCGATGGATTCCGGCTGTCAATAAATCCGTCGACGCTAAATAGTTGTCTATTAATATATCTTATCATTCATATTTCATATGGTACTAAGGGACAATTAATCTCATTGAAAATTCATATCTACATAAATGGATATCGGAGTATAAATAAATATATGTTTCGTTAACTTGCAAAAGAAATTAATTTATAAAAATAAGGCCAAATATCAATTTTTTTTCAATCATAAAAGGGTATCTTTCTCATAATATCTTCATGCGACTGATTGTACATAATGTGGAGAAGCCAGTACGACTCATTGCTTATACATTATTTTTCTCCTTGCCAGATTACAAATAATTATAACACACGTGAACTTTTTTGGAACATTTTTTTTATTTATGCAGTTGATCTAATGAGTATTTGTACTTCTATTTTTCTATATTGAATATCTATCTATATAAAATTTAGAAAAATATGAATAGAAAATGGAGAAATTTTCTTGTAGGCATGTCGATTAACGTGATGCGAGCCAATGGCTCACATATCAAATATTAAGCTGATAAGAACATATACTCCACTTAATCTTAGCCAAAAGATCGAGAGAGGTATGTTTGATTACATCTTCGAGTTCTTCTTTTATTTTAGCTCTTTATTCACACTTAACTTTAATGACTCAATGTGACATTTAAAGAAGACACAAATCGAATATTTTTGAAACATATGAATAAAAAATGAAGAAAATTCTACATAAGCATGTCGATTAATGTGATATTTCGAATTCATAATGATGTCATACATATTGTTGTTGCAAGTGGTTCAAGTTTTTTTTTTCCTTTTTGAGTAAATTAACACACAAAAAAGTGAGATTTAGAATGAATTTGTAAATAATACTAATTTAATCCAAGATCCACCTTAATAACAATAACAAAAATTATCCCTTTTTTCTTTTGAAACTAAAATGATCCCTTTAAAATAATTGTAATAATAATGATTGTAGTGATCCAAGGACCAACTATGCTTCAAAATAAACGAAATGTTATTGGAACTTTTATAACGGGAAAAAATGTAGGAGAAATGAACTAGTGAGAATACATAGGGTTGTGCATCGGTCGGTCGGTCACCGACCGACCAAAATCTCATGAATCGAAAACCGAACCGATCAAAAAATTCAAAACTGAAACCGACCGACTAGACCCTTTGGACCGAACCGAAACCGAACCGAAAAATTCGGTAGGTTCAGTCGGTTATATAAAAAAACCGACAGTTATTAAAAAAAAACCCAAATAATCTTGGCACACGTATACATATATAATTCATTTTATTTTTTGCAGATACAAAATAATAGCAAATAAATAAATGAATATACAATCTCAAAAAATGGCATCTGCAACAATGCCAACAAATTAACAATAAGCGACAATGGCATCTACATATACTACCTTAATTTTCAGCCATGATTTTCTCCTTCATTCGGAACATAATCGACTACCTTAAAAAAAAACATCGAGCATAATTGATTACCATCGGAGCTACTAACTGCCGAGTCGATGGTGAGATAAGAATGGCACCGGTGAGAGAAGAGCGTCGACGAGGTGGACTAATGGAGTGGTGGACGGTGGAGCTGGAGTTAGTGGAGAATTTGGAGAAGAACGGCGCTGGTGAGAGAGATGCAGCAGATGCTTGATGGTGGGAGAGCCGAGGAGAGGGACGACGCCGGTGGTGGGAGAAGGGCATCGACGAGGTCGAGCTCGAGATGGACTGGTGGATGCCGGATGGTGGAGAGGAGATGAGAGAGATGCTCGATGGTGGGAGAGATGAGAGGGACGCCGGCGGCGGTGGGAGAAGGGCGGCGATGGGACATCGGACGGTGGAGACTAGGGAAAAGATGAGAGAGATGTGAGCAGCCGTTGAAGTGGTGAGAGTGAGAGAGAAATGCAAGACGGCGGCAGAGAGAATAGAATAGATAGGGTTTAGGGTTATTTTCTTTATATATTTATATTATTATATAATTATATTAAATATATTATATATATATTCGGTCGGTTCAGTGCCTGACCGATGAAATTTCGAGAAACCGGGACCGAAACCGAAAATCGAATTTTGGCAAAATCCTGGACCGAACCGAAAACCGACTAATAAGAAAATCGAACCGAACCGACCCAAACCCTTCGGTTCGGTCGGTTTTGTCGGTTCGGTTCGGTCTGTGCACACCCCTAAGAATACAAATGAAATAAACAAACGAAACAAAATTACAAACTTGTATTGCATCAAATCGAGAAGGCCTTTATCCACAAGACGAGATATGCCTCAGTTAGTGCTCACGAAACAACGTATCAAACTTGATTGAACTCCTATAATGCAACTAGTTATTGCAACTGAATGCTGCTTGTCTGGCAGACAGAATACACCCGTTTGGCAAACAGAAGGTATCCGGCCCAACTTTTGGACTAAGCCCAAACCCTTAACGGGCTACCAAATCCATAGCCCAAAAGTAATAATACATTGATCAAATAACCGTCAAGCCCAAGCCAACCCAAGCCCGAGTACAAAGGTCAATTGTCAAGGCCCAAAGTGGTTACACCACATTGATGAATTTGACCATCCAACTTCATCCACCACCACACAACTTTAGCACACAATTTCTCACTCACCAATTGATGGTTTTGATAACATGAATATACTACGATTATCTACTTAACACATTGAATAATCGCACATCATTTATTTCACGAAGAATTAAATAATTCACCACTGAATAAATGGATAATGCCATTATTTCAACAAATGTGAAATATGCAAGACATGCAGATGAAATCTAATTAATTATGCATTTAAAAAAATCTAATTAATTACAATTAATTTATTACAAGTAGTGATGTGTTAGTTAGTTTTTTTTTGAAAAGAGTATTGATTTATTTATTCTATTTTATTTTTGGCTTATTAATAGTTTATGGCCCGAACTTTCAACATTTTTTTTTTATTTTGTGGCCTCAACTTCATTTTTCTTGTAAAGAACTCTGAACTTTGAGATATTCTCCAAAGAAGGCCCGAACTTTCAACCTTTTTTATTTTGTGGCCTCAACTTAGTGGGACTTGAACCATAGACTTCTTGCTTAAGGAGAATCTTATAGGCCTCAGTTTTACCACTTGGGCTAAATTTCATCGACGTATTAGCTTTACTTCCCTTCGGATTAACAAATTATTATTATTATTATTATTATTATTATTATTATTATTATTATTATATTGAGTTGCTTGGGATTCACAATATTAAGGATGCCTTGACCGACACATGATATGAATAATTTGAAAATATAAGCATAGGTTGCTTGGTTGCTTCAACATTCCGTTCGCGGAAAAAAAAAGCAGGCTTGTTTTCGTAAATATCTCAAAATAAGGGTTTTTTACGAAAATGAAGTTAAGACCACAAAATAAAGAAAAAGTTCAGTTGGGGACTTTTTTAGAGAATATTTCAAAATTCAAAAATTTTTTAAGAGAAAAAATGAAAAATAAAGTCGAGATCACAAAATAGAAAAGGTTAAAGGTTAGATCAGATGCCCGCAACGTCAAGTGCGTCGTACACAAGTATCAAGTTAGAAACATTAGCCTCCCAATATTGTATTAACTCACCATATCATCATCATTTGTTAAAATGTCCCACATTGATTGGAGATTTTGGCACGAATATCTTTATAATGGTAAGGTATCGCTCCCCTTAATAAGGACTTTTTAAGGGAAATTGAGCTCAATATTCAATTCTATTACCATATTAGAGTCAGTTCAATTCAATAAGTCAACAAATGATAACAGATGACATTAGTATTATAGGCGTGTTAAAATATCCCACATTTTAAATCAGTTTTTTGTTTTCGAGAAGTCATTTTAAATCAGCTGGTTACTATATTATGATATTAAATTAAATCAAAAGTCAACAGTCCACGCTACGCGTGAGAGGCGTGTTAAAATATCCCACATTTTAAATCAGTTTTTTGTTTTCGAGAAGTCATTTTAAATCAGCTGGTTACTATATTATGATATTAAATTAAATCAAACTTAAAAAATAGAAAAAACACAAATCGCGCCACTCCCCACAAGCCTCCGCCACGGCCACCGCGCTGCCTGCCTTGGCCGTTTTCGCCGCCGCCGCCGTCGCCGCGATAGCTTCTCAAGGTTGCTCATTAGTTCTTTATATGTTTACGTTTCAGTTTAATTTTTCAAATAGTATAGAATTTTCTCTTTATTATCGTAATCTTCTGTTTATTAATTAGATTTCATTTACATGTCTTGCATATTTCACATTTGTTGGAATTTCTCATCGTTCTCTCTCTGATTTTATCTTTAATTTCGGTTCTTTGGTATTAAATGCTTCCAATTATTGAGTAGAGAGAATTTTGGTTTCAAACTCGGCACTAATCATATGGTTTCATCGTTTATATGTTTATCGAACTGCTCTCAATAAGCATCCTATTTAATTCGTCTTAAATTATTATGCGAATCATTTTATGCTGTTGAATTCTAATAAATTTGCAATTTATTCAATTGATTTTTGCTTATGCTTCATACAGCTGAGAAAATATAGATTAATTATCTCGATTGTGCTTTGGATCCTTGTTAGCAGTTTCTTAAATCATACCTTTTTTGGGGATTGTAGTTGCTACTTCAAGAGTATAACTCCAATTTGTCTGTGGACTAACGTTAATTCAATTTGTCTGTGGATTAGCATAACTCCGATTTGTTTGTGGATTAGCATAACTCCTATTTGTGTGTGGATTAGCATAACTTCAATTTGTCTGTGGATTAGCATAACTCCAATTTGACTGTGGTTGCTCTGCTACATCTTTGACTAATAGGACAATAAAACTGATTCATATTTAAATTATCCTTTCTTTTTCCGTTTGCCCTTTTATGGCATTTTGGTTTTCTGTGCAGTTGTGTGTGTGGTACACATTTTGTTTCAAGATCATGTCAAATTTCAAAACCGGGATCGACAAAGAGTCCTGACGTTTATTGTGAACAAAAATGATGCCGGTACTCATTTGATTAGTTGAAAAAGAAAAAGAGCATTACCGTCACATATTCCCTATATTATGTTGCAAATTGCAATTCTGAAATTCAATTTTCAGATGGATTTAATTTCAATTTTTGTCATGCACAATATTTGAATATCTAAAACTAATTATTTTCATCCATTGGACCGTAATATTTTGTTTTTCAACCTAAAGAAAGATTGAGTGGAAATGGAGCAGGAAGGTTGTTTCTTGATTTAATAAGCCTATCCCATGTAATGTAACTGAACTAGCATTATCTCAATAAGGGGGTCGACATGAAATAATGGATAGTCTTTTCTCTATATCATTCTTCATTTTTTCTCATCCATGAAGAAATTGGAATATTGTAAAAACCATTTGCTCATTTTTAGGTTGCTCCTACAAGAAGAAGTTGATAACTTTTACCCTTTCTTCTTGCAGAGATTAGTGTTTAGGTTCATTTTTCTGCTGATCCAGCGTTTTTCTTTTTTTTTTATTGGTGGGGATTTTCTCCGAGTTAATTCTTCAAAATACTTATGTTTCCATTTTTACGGATTGATCCCTTTTTCTTATGACTCCAGCAATTTCAATTTTCGTTTAGTTTAGGATGTTATTCCTTCCCCAAATCAATTTACTATATAATTTTCTAAAAATTTGCAAAATTATCAGAATCTGTGTGTAACATACCTTGGACCAAGAAATTTTAAGATGCAGGTTTGTGCAATGTTTTCAGACGGAAAAATTGCATGATACACCTCTGTGTTTTATAAAACATGCACAAAACACCCTCATATTCTTTAAACTGCATAAAACACCATTGTATTTTAATAAATCCTGCACACTCGCCTCTCCGCCTAGTTCCGTTAATTATACACTAATGTCGTTCTATTATCTTCTCTTCTCAGTCTCTCACTTTTCTTTCTTTCTTTCACCCTTGCTTTTCTACCTCAAGAATCACAGTAAAAACTAGATACAAATTGATGTAAAAGCTCCAACACTCGCCCCTCTGTTTTTGTGGATTTTGTAGTTTGCTTGGTGACGAGTATGATTTATTTGTGTTCACCATTTGTTAGGTTTTAGCAGCAATTATTCGATTCCTCTTTTAGAGTTTGATTTTCTGTGATAATTTTCGAATGGTAGTTCTCTTGCTGACTAACATCACATGAATTCCTTTATGTAAGAAAAACAAATCTTTAATTAGGGTCTAGAAACCTGACAAATTCCATCAGTAGAGGTATTAGATGATATGCACATCACCTGTTTGTGAAAAGTCCCAGATGAGAAAAATATTATATAAGTGCATTTGTGTGTGTTTTGTGTGGCATAGAATGAAAGGTCCAAAATTCTACAAGTCTTTGTATAGATTTAAAAATTCTAATATATATATATATATATATATATTTTTGCTTTTTAACTGAAATTTGGACTAATATGTTGTCTGTTATGCTAATGGGTTTTATTTTTTTTTTATTAAAATAGATGGATCCTTTTAAGAGCATAATTGTGCATGTTTGGGCTGGAGGAAGAATTGTATGGATCCTTATGGTGTAAGAATTGGAGGGCATGTGCAAAGTTTTAATATGAGAACTATATTGGAATGTTGCTTTGAATTTTTATTGTTTTACGAGCACTGTGTAATTTATTTTTTAATCAATTGCTTTTGTATGTTACTTGGAATAAAGGAATCAACATAGTGAACTATTTTTTCAAGTGTATAAAAGAGCATGGAAGAGCAGTATGTTATTTTATTGAATGTTTGGGGGTATTTTTGATGTTTTGCGCCTCTGAAAATCATAAAGAGATGAACCAGTCGCAAAGACCGCGAGTGCATATCACGCTCGTTATTTTTTCACATAATGGATTTTCTTTACAGGGTTTATTAAAACACAAGGGTATTTTGTGCAGGTTTTTATGAAACACACAGGGGTGTCTAATGCAATTTTCCCGTTTTCAGACACGTCAAAATCTGGGCTACTATCTTTATATCTTTTAGAAATATACTACTCCCTCCGTCCCGCCATAAGTGGCCACATATTTTGCTTTTTGTGAAACAAAAAGCAAAACATGTGGCCACTTATTGTGGGACGGAGGTAGTATAACTAATGGCTTGTAACAGTAATATGATGTGATTTGAATGCTAGAAGATAATGCACCTGCAACTGTGACTTCTACGCCTTTGATATTAAGTACATTCTGTATTGTCCTAAATGATGAACTTTTAAAGTGCATGCTGATCTTAAGGCCTAGTTTCTGTCTGGTACCTCACTGTTTAACAGTTTAAGTCCTTCAATAAATTCTCATCTCTGATAATGGGTGGTTTTTTCCCATCTCTTTTTTATGTTTAGATAATGTATTCTAATCGAAACAGAAAGACGATTTGAGATCATGTTCACGTTTATACCTAGAAAGCCCCTGAGATATAGATAATTACTTGTGGAGGAAACATCCATAAAGCATGTTAGTTCTTGTTAGCAAAATGGTCTGAAGTGTGGCTAATAATTGCTACTGTTTCTGATCCGTATTCTTTGCAATGGGTTGAGACTTCAGGGGTGTGTGTTTTCTTTCTTTTGTATTCCTTCTTCTGTCTTTCTTTTCTTTATGCTTGGTATAATTGGGTATGTAAAAAGTTGCTTTCTTTATTTTAGATACTAATTAAAGTATATTTCAAACATATTGCCACTCAATTGGGTGTTGCTTGTGCTTACTTTTGTGACTATTCTATTCCCATCTCAATATTACTACATCTTTGCATGCATAATATCCTAATTTGGCTTTTGAAGACTTTAAAAAATTCAAACAAATTTATAGTCACTCAATAAGAATCATTAATGTGTGGAACGTTCAATCTCTGATTTCCAGGTATTGTATCCCTCCTGTTTTGAATATGTCATGTTTTCCTTTTCTAATAAAATTTTGGAATATAATGTAATCTTTTTTCTTGTTATATCCATGTTTCTTTTGTTACTTTGAATTCATTGATTTAAATGGAAGTATGAATTTTTTTAATTAATTTGCAAAATACCTTATGAATGGGGCAATCTTCTAAAGATATAATGGTATGGAGCAATGCCAGGTAATAATATTATGTGCTATAGCATTTATAGTGGTTAGAAGAAATAATTACTGTTTTCTAGTCCTTATGATGTTTCTGAAATTTGAGAAGATCGTATGTGGTGTTGTTACAGATTGACTCATGAAAGTCTTAATATTTTCCAGGGTGATGCAGATGGAATGATGGAGGAAATCATGATAACGATCTTGAAGGAAACAAGAATTGATTATGAAGAGCAAGATACTGTTAGACCTATAAGAATTTTTCGAACCTGTAGCCTCGGACCTTAATTTGTCGAGACCTCCCATCAGTAAAGAAGCAGCCAGTATGCTTAAACACACTTTCAGATGATTGAAAGAGGCATTAGGTTAAGACTCCCGACTGACCGAAAATTCTTCCCTCAACAGTGCAAGACTCTGAATCAGCTCAAAGTAATCCATGCCAACCTTGTGAAACTCCCCTTCTCTGCAAACACAGCCTCTGTTACTCCTCTCCTCTCAGATGCTGCCACCTCTAGTAACAATGCCTTGTTCTCCTATGCTTGTGTCATATTCCAAACCCTTCGGTCCCGTACTACCTTTCAGTACAATACTATGATTAGAGGATATGTGCAATCAAACCAACCTATTCAGGCCATCTTCTGCTACAAAGATATGATGAACGAAGGACTTATAAAAAATAACTACACTTTTACACCTCTCGTCAAAGCTTGTTCCATGGTTTCACAGGAGTTTGGTCATATAGGTTTTTCAGTACATGCTCATGTCGTTAAATTAGGATTTCGTTCTGACCTATTTATTGCTAGCGCTTTGATTGAGTTCTATGCATTGAATCTTAATATGGTGACAGCAGAAGAGCTGTTTGGCGAAATCCCAGTGAGAGATGTGGTGCTGTGGACTGCAATGATTGATGGTTACGGCAAAATGGGAGACATCAAGAAAGCAAGAGAATTTTTTGACAAAATGCCAGAGAGGAATGTGATCTCTTGGAGTGCAATAATTGCAGCATATTCACAGAAAAGCGATTTCAGAGAAGTGCTGTGCTTATATAAAAGAATGGAAGAATTGGGATTGAAGCCTAATGAGTCGATTCTTGTGAGTGCACTTACTGCGTGTGCTCACCTTGGTGCATTAGCGCAGGGCATATGGATACATTCTTATGCTAAGAAATGCAGGTATATCTCGAATCATATTCTAGCCACCGCATTGGTTGACATGTACTCAAAATGCGGTTGTGTGAGATTAGCTTTAACAGTTTTTGAAGAGATCACGGACAAGGACTGCCGAGCCTGGAATTCTATCATATCTGGAGTGGCACTAAATGGGGACGCGATGAAATCAGTTGAGCTATTTAATGACATGGTACGGAGTGGGACTCAACCAACTGACGCTACATTTGTAGCTGTCCTCACTGCTTGTACTCATGCTAGGATGGTCCAAGAGGGCCTCTCTCTGTTTGAAAGTATGAGTAAGGTCTACAAGATTGAGCCTAAGATCGAGCATTATGCCTGTGTCGTAGACCTCTTGGCCAGATCGGGTGGGATAGAAAAAGCTGAGAAATTTATTGAAGATAACATCCATGGGATTGGTGAAGGGGATGCCAATGTATGGGGAGCTCTGCTGGGGGCATGTAGGATTCATGGGAAGGTCGATATTGGGAATAGATTGTGGAGAAAGCTAGCTGATAAGGGCGTTGCTGACTATGGGATTCATGTACTGGCTTATAATATGTACCGGGAAGCTGGTTTGGAATACGAAGCAAAGAGCGTTAGGAGACGGATTGAGACGAAGCAGATGAAGAAGAAACCGGGCTGCAGCGCTATAGAAGTTGATGGCATTGTTGAAGAGTTTGTTGCTGGTGATGTATTGCATCCTCAGGCAGGTAAAATTTGTAAGATTCTTGATTTTTTACTGTGTGATGTATCATGTCCTGTAACATTGTATGAGTATGATGACAAACTCTAGTTTTGATGTCGGAAAAAAGAAAAAGTTTTGCAACGTTTTGGGATTCTGTGACGTTATAAAGAAAATCTACACATATTTCCATATCAAGCCATGTTACAACTGGTGATCCTAGCTTTCATGTATCAAAAAAGTTGTTTGAGAATTGATTTGAATAGTTTTCTAGAGTTTGGGATGTACTCTCTCCGTCCCAAGTTAGTGTGGTTCAACTAATATTTTATACTATATGCACCACACTTTTGGGGGATGGAGGGAGTAGAAATGGTAATGGGTCGGGGTACCCACCTATTAGGCATTTTTCAAACCCAAACCCATTAAAATTTTCTCAACCCATACCCGTCCCAAACCCAATTAAAAAATTATTTTAAAATCCGTACCCGACCCAAATCCGTTGGGTAATACCCATTAAAAACCCGCTAAAAATTCGAATATACTAGAACATAAACATCAATATTAAATAGTAAAAATAACAAAATATTATAAACATAATTTTAACATAAGTATAAGTAGAAAATTTCATTAAATTAAATTATATGTGAACTGAAAGAATAGTATAAAATCTTAATATTTATACTAATATAAATTATATATAAAATAAATATTTAATTACTAAAATTATTAATTCTTTGTATGCAGGTTAAAAAGAATAATATTAAACTCTAAAATTATTAATATTTATACTAATATCTATAATTATATTATAAATTATATATATAATATTTTGTCATCTCACATATATATAAATGGGTTTGGGTAGCGGATACCCGTCACGGGTTTGAATATTTCTACCCAAACCCGTCCCAAAACCATTTAATAATTCCCAAACCCGTTCCATTAGGGTTTGGTGGAGCCGGGTACCCGTAAAAACTCGACCTATTGCCATCCCTAGGAGGGAGTAATTAGTTAAAATCGATGGTTCATGATAGAATTAAAAAAAATGATGGTTTTGAATATATTTGACTATTTAGCCATTAAATAATATGGTAAATGAAACATTCTTCAATGTAAATAATTTTATTTATACAAAATGATATTTTCCTTTAAAGTAATCTCAAAGTTTGTGTATATATTCGACAAATTGAAACTTTATGTATTTATTTGAAACGTTTTGAAGATGAAGCCTAGCTTACAAAACGTATCAAAGGTGGTCACTTAAATTACAATTAACACTGTATAAGAAGAACCATTACCCAACTCAAAAAAAAAAAAAAGGCCATCACCAGATAATATCATTAGTGTTGTTGATCTCTGCATATGTATAATAAGGACATGTAGCATAGTCTACTCTTAAATGTGAGCTATGTCCAATTCCAATTTTACCCCTCTTTTTAGCTAGTTACAATCCAAAATGGCTATGGACAAGTATTTACTCATTATGTATTTTGCTAAGTAATCCATGTTTCTAAAATGGTATCAGAGCGGAAGTTTTAGGGACTTCGTTCAATCACGCATGATGGTCCCTGAGCTGGGTACTTGGTGTAGAGGGGGGGTGAATACACCAAGTAGATTTTTCGAAACTTTTTCAAGTTAAAACACAGAGTTGGTGAGCTCAGTTATTGATCCAGCTGGGGAGGGTCAGCTGGGTAAATAACTCAGCTGGCGGTGCGGAAAGTGGTGGTTTGAAAACTTAACTCGGTTACTTAGAAAAACTCAGTTTGAAAAGATTAACTTAACGTTTTCAACTTAGTCAGGTTGTGCAACTTTTTAGAGAGACATAACTGTCTTTGGAGAGCAGCTGTGTTGTGCAGTTTTGAACAAATATGCAATGATATGAAGGAGTTAGTACACATGATGAGCTGGGGTCCAGCACTGATGAGTCAAACCCGGAGTTGCAACTGAGAGGTCCAGTTACAAGATTGAGAGCCAAGAAACTGCAAGGCTATTTTCAGTGCATTGTCCGGAAGAAATTGGAAGATGAAGATATCGGGAGTACGCAGTCCAAGTTGGTGAACTTGACCAGTGCCCAGGATTGATGTTTCGAAAATTGGGCTCTTGTTTGTGTAATTCTTTTATGTTTTATTTTATTTGGGCTCAGACTTTGTGGTATGTAATTTAATTCATTAGTTAAGCCCAATAGTTAGTATTTCTTTTAATTTAATTTCCTAGCCCAATTATAAGACCAAGTTCGAATTGGTCAAGGGATTAGCCCTAGTATTTAAGTCTTTGGAGAACACTATTTTCAGCAGACAACTTTGAATCAGAAATCTAATTGATCGATTTGTCTCACTTTTCGTGCTTCGGTTCACGTTTTTTTTCCATCGGTTCTTGGTAGAGTTTGTTGTTGGCAACTACAAGCTTGAAATCAATTGTCTCGTTCGTGATATCCAGTCGTATCCGGGTTAGACAAGCCACGAAGATCGCTCCACAGACGCGTTTCGGATTCAAGTAGATCCGGGGTTCGTTTCGGGTAAGTTCTTCATCCTATTTCTTCGTCCTCTTCATCCAGCCATCACGACCTTGTTCCATCCTCCATATACTGCCCATATCATCCATATATTCACGCCAAGCCCAGATCTTCTCCCGCAAATCTGTTGTTCCCGAGTTTTAACCTAAATCGCTCCGAAAGTCAGTCCCGTGCCAAATCCCAAACTCGTGCGAATTGGCTGAATTTTTGATATGTTGTTACTGACTTCAATTTATAATTTGTGTTAAAATTTGAGCTTAATCGGAGTTGTTTTGCTATAGTTCCTGATCGAGTCTTCTGTTAGGGTTTTAGTCTTCGTTTTGGCATTGTTTTGTGTTTTGTTCTTGTTTCTGTTCAATTTTCGATTTAGATCAGTATATTAGGTGTTTTAATCTCTTTTAGTTCAGTTTGTTATTGGATTGAATCAACCTTGTCGTTGACGTTGTTCGAGTCTTTGCTTCCGCGTAATTGTTGGCCGTATCATAAATTTTGGCATCAGAGCCACGTCAGCTATTGTTGGTCGTGGTTCAATCCAAATTAGGTGTGACATTCTAGGGGAAAAAGTGATCGACTAAGTTTAAAAAAAAAAAAAAAAATACAGAAAGTCGAAGCCCTAGGATTGGATCACAGAATTCGTGAATTTTATTATCTTGAATCTTCATAATCTTGATTGCAGATTGTTTGAGTCGTGTGTCTTCTTTGTTGGGTAGAGTTGTCCTTCGTCGACTAACGATTGAGGACGTCGTTTTGCAATTTATTTCGCCTGTTTTTTTTGGAATCTGGGTTGTCGAATTTTGGTGGCTTAGATATTCAGTCATCTTTGTTTAATTGGGATTGAATTTTGACTGTCCTAGTTCTATTAGGATTTGGAGTTATTACTTTCTTGATTTGGCTCAAATTTGTTTCCTTATTTGAATTGAAGTCAAATTCGTAACAACTTTCCATCTGAAATTCATCCACTTGCTTCTGATTATCGGCATTCCTTACCTATTTTCTTGCATAACCGAACATCCTATAGCCCTTAGTACCGGAAATCCCATCCCAATCCAACTTCCTTTTCAATTTTCGAATTTTCATCTTTTCACTATAACTTTTGCTCCCGAAGCCCGTTTTTTGCCCATAATACCATTCCGGAAGCAGAACGACGCTCTGAGCAAGACTCACCGCTTTGCCGTGACCTATAGACTTTTTTGGCCAAATTCCTTCATCTTCTAGGTGAAATCGCCCTCCGAACTTTTTCGGTTTTTCTGATTTTTGAATTTTTTCTTGTTTTTTTGTTCAAGCCCTTTCTCCTACACCCCCACCTTGCCTTTACTTCCCATTACAGCCATCTTCGTGGTTCCATTGCTATCCCGTGGTTCTCTGGAAGTCAAGTCCGAGCTCTTGACTAAAGCTAAAGAGTTGACGACAGATTCTATCGGGGCATTTTGTGCAGTTAATACAGTTTCCATTTTTCTTCAATCTTATACATTGAGTGACATACACGAGTGGTACAAATCTGAGAGAACAAACGAGTGATTGTGAGGAACTGTGAGGTCCCTTTTTATTTCTTTACGTTTGTTCACTGTGCAGGTTTAATGGATTCAGGAAAGTCACCGCAGTTTTCAGGCACCCAGTCAGATTGGGATGCCAAGTACCACTTTGATGCTTTGAGTGGTCATGTACAGGGCCAGATCAGAGAAGTTCAGAACACAATGGCACAATTGTTGGCCAAATTTGAGGAATTCACGATCACGGTTCGTACACCACCACAGTTAATAATCCACAACCAACTCCCGCTAATCGAGAAGATGAGTTCGAACCGCATGAAGAAGTATCCGAGTCGAACACTTTGAGGATGAACGAGTTGAGGATAATACGCCTCGCTCTTCCCGCCTCATAGGGACAGAAACGACTTTGCAGCTCGAGGTAGAGGCCGGGGTCGTGGTGATCAATTCCAGCCACGTTTCCAGGGAGCTCGTAGGAATGTCTACCCAGAAAGCGACCTAGATATGGTAATGCGGATGGTCTTCTCAACAACATCAAGACCACCATTCCAAAATTTGACGGCGTACATGATCCGTATGCCTATTTAGACGGGAGCGTAAAGTTGACAAGATTTTCGAGTGTTATGACTTCCCGTAGCCTAAGAAAGTGCGGCTAGCTTCCCTTGAGTTCACCGGATATGCAAGAACTTGGTGGGAGTTTCGGCAGAATAGGCGCGAAGAGATAGATATCCTCGATTGACACTTGGCAAGAAATGAAAGATGTGATGAGAGGCAGATTCATTCCAGTA
This sequence comes from Agastache rugosa, assembly GCA_031470985.1. NCBI lineage: Eukaryota > Viridiplantae > Streptophyta > Magnoliopsida > Lamiales > Lamiaceae > Agastache > Agastache rugosa. The sequence continues at coordinate 617,192 of CM062609.1, forward strand.
CACTATGAGAGAGAATTGGAGAAGAAGCTCAGTCAGATTCGTCAAGGGACCAGATCAATTGAGGAATATCACAAGGAATTAGAAACAACATTGAACCGGGTTGGGAAAGAAGAGACATTGATTGCTACACTCAACCGGTACATTGAAGGAATGAACCCTGATATTGCTTGCGAAGTCGAATTGAGGGACTTCAATTCTGTTGACGCAATGGTTCATTATGCATCTATTATAGAACGGCAGCTCAGAGATGGACGTCGTCGATCCTTCCAGTCGACGCCTGCTAGGACCCCTTGGGTTCGAGGTGACTCTTCCACGCCTAGGACAGCCCCTACTCGTCCTCCTAGCCAGCCCACACAGCCGTTCGCCGTTCGAGCGATCTGCGCACCACAGCCCTCTCGCAGACCTGACTACGCTTCGCCTGCACCAAACAGAAATGCCCAGAATCGTCCTATGCAGTCTAGTCAGCCTCAGAATGGTACTCCAGGAAGAACACGTGACGTACAGTGTCACAAGTGCAAAGGATGGGGACACTTTCAAGCCCAGTGTCCAAATCGCCGAGTTCTCATCATTACCGAGCAGAATGAGTTAGAATCAGCTAGTGAAGATGAACTCGATGATCCAGTTGAAGCAGTAGACGCCGAACAGCCCCTTGAAGAGTCCACCGGCGTCGAAGTTGAAGATGCAAAACCGGCGTACTTACCCTAGTCTTGTTTCTATTCGAGCTTTGAGCCTTTTTCGAGAAGAACAGAACGATCAGCGTGAAAACATCTTCTACACTCGTTGTTCGGTTCTAGACAAGACATGCTCGATGATCATAGACAGTGGAAGCGTTGTGAACGCTATCAGCCAGTATGCAGTAGGAAAACTGAACCTGATTCCACAGAAGCATCCCAAGCCTTACCGTCTACAGTGGTTGTCTGACCGAGGTGAAATCCGAGTTCGATATCAGGTACATGTTACATTTTCAGTTGATAGATATACTGACACTGTTTTATGTGACGTTATCCCTATGGATGCGGCACATATTTTGCTTGGTCGTCCTTGGCAGTTTGACAGGAAGGCGATACATGATGGATTCGCCAACACTTATTCTGTGACTAAAGATGGGCGGACCACCAGATTGTGGCCATTGATGCCTAAGGATGTTGTAGAAGACCAGAAGAGGATGCAAGAGAAGTTCAAGGAAGAACGGGAGAAGAAGAAATCAGATAACACGACCACGCCGTCTCCTAGCCCTACAATGAGTTCGGCTGATCCCAAGTCTTCCAAGGCAGCCTCTTCCACGCCTAAAGGGTCTGCTAAGTCCGTTCATGCCACTCCATCGAGTTCCAGTGCAGTCAATTCAGAACCAGTGCACAAGAACTTGTTTATTAGTGCAAAGGGAGTACAGAAAGCAATCCGAGCTGGTAAGCCTATCGTTCTAGTTACTTTTAAGGCTAATGATACTCCTGATATTGTTATTCCTTCTATTTTGCAGCCATTGATGGAGGAGTTTAAGGATGTATTTCCAGAAGAGATACCAAGTGGTCTACCGCCTATTCGGGGAATAGAGCACCAGATAGACTTCCAGCCTGGCGCCGTTCTTCCCAACAGACCAGCTTACAGGACCAGCCCTGAGGAGACCAAAGAAATAGACCGACAAGTTCGGGAGTTGCTGGAGAAGAAACAGATCAGAGAGAGCATGTCGCCATGTGCAGTCCCTGTGATCCTAGTGCCGAAGAAGACAAATGATTGGCGTATGTGTATGGACTGCAGAGCTATCAATAAGATCACGGTAAAGTATCGTTTTCCCATTCCCAGGTTAGATGATATGCTAGATGAGTTGTCTGGAGCGTCTGTTTTTTCTAAAATTGATTTACGTTCTGGGTATTTTCAAGTTAGAATGTCTGAAGAGGATGAGTGGAAAACTGCATTTAAGACTAAGCATGGTTTGTATGAATGGCTTGTGATGCCTTTTGGACTTACTAATGCTCCTAGTACTTTTATGCGTTTGATGAATCATGTGCTGCGTGATGTTATTGGGAAATATGTTGTAGTTTACTTTGATGATATCCTTATCTATAGTACGTGTGTTTCTGAGCATGTTAGACATCTTAGGCATGTTTTTGAGTTGTTGCGTGATGCTAAGTTGTATGCCAACCTGTCTAAGTGTTCATTTTGCATGGATGAGGTTATTTTTCTTGGTTTTGTTGTTAGTAGTCGTGGTGTAGAAGTTGATAGAGCTAAGGTGCGAGCCATTGAGGAATGGCCAACACCTAAGTCTAGTTCTGAAGTTAGGTCTTTCCATGGTTTAGCTGGATTTTACCGTCGTTTTGTGCGTGATTTTTCATCCATTGCTGCACCGTTGACTGAGTTGAGTAGGAAAGACAAGAAGTTTGAGTGGGGTAAAGTCCAAGAGCATGCGTTTAATTTGTTGAAGTCAAAATTATGTAATGCTCCTGTTTTGGTTTTACCTGACTTTGCTAAGACATTCGAGATCGAGTGTGATGCCTCGGGTATAGGCATTGGTGCTATTTTGATGCAGGATAGGAAGCCGGTCGCCTATTTCGTAGAAGCTGAATGGAGCAGCTCTTAGGTACTCTACGTACGACAAGGAGCTGTATGCATTGAAGAGGTCTTTGGAGACTTGGCAGCATTATCTGAGACCGAAGGAGTTCGTGATTCACACTGATCACGAATCACTGAAGCACTTGAAAGGGCAGCAGAATTTGAATTCCAGACATGCTAGATGGGTTGAATTCATTGAATCTTTCCCATATGTGATTAAGTACAAGAAAGGTGAGGAGAACGTGGTTGCTGACGCACTTTCTCGCAGGTATACCTTATTTTCTGTGATGCATGCCCAGTGCTTAGGTTAGAGAATTTGAAGAGTTTTTATGCATCCGATCCTTACTTTGGTGATATTTTCGAGAATTGTCGCCTAGGTCTAGATCCGTTGATTCATTTTATGTGACTGATGGTTTTCTGTTTAAAGATGCGAAGTTGTGTGTTCCTACTTGTTCCATGCGAGATTTACTTGTGTTAGAGTCTCATGCTGGTGGTCTGATGGGTCATTTTGGTGTTGCTAAGACTTTGAGTTTATTGCATGAGCATTTTTACTGGCCTCGCATGAAGAGAGATGTAGAGAGAATCTGTGCTAGATGTATTACATGTAGAAAGGCTAAATCTAGTTCTAGTCCATTTGGTTTGTACACTCCACTGCCTGCACCATCTGCACCTTGGATTGACATTTCTATGGATTTTATTCTTGGTTTACCTAGGTCTAAGTCTGGCAAAGATTCTGTGTTTGTGGTTGTAGATAGGTTTTCCAAAATGTCTTATTTCATTGCATGCAGAAAAACTGATGATGCTGTTCATGTTGCTAATCTGTTCTTTCGTGAAGTAGTTAGACTGCATGGCATGCCTAGGACTATTGTCTCTGACAGAGATACTAAGTTCTTGGGACATTTTTGGCGTGTTCTTTGGGGAAAGTTAGGTACTAAACTTTTATTTTCTACTGCATGTCATCCTCAGACCGATGGTCAGACTGAAGTAGTTAATAGGACTTTAGGTACTTTACTTCGTGCATTAGTGAAGAATAATTTGAAGTCATGGGAAGAGTGTTTACCTTTTGCTGAGTTTGCTTATAACCGTGTTGTACATTCTTCCACTAACATGTCTCCATTTGAGGTTGTGTATGGTTTTAATCCCCTTACTCCTACAGACCTTATTCCTTTGCCTATTGATCATCTTTCAAATTTGCAAGGTTCTCGTAGAGCTGAACATGTTCAAGAGATGCACAAGAAGGTCAAGGACAGGATCGAGCTTCAAGGCCAGAAAAACGCAACCAAGGCTAATGCACATCGCAAGCAAGTGATATTCAAACCAGGCGATAGGGTTTGGATCCATTTCAGTCCAGGGCGCTTCCCTAACTTGAGGAAGTCTAAGTTGATGCCTCGAGGAGATGGACCGTTTACTGTCGTTGCCCGAGTCAATGACAATGCCTACCGCATTGATCTTCCAGGAGAGTATAAGTGTTCTAATACTTTTAATGTCTCTGATTTATCTCCTTTTCCTGTAGATGATTTCGATGTTGAGGAAGAGCCGAATTCGAGGACGAATTCTTTTCAGCAGGGGGGGAATGATGAGCTGGGGTCCAGCACTGATGAGTCAAACCCGGAGTTGCAACTGAGAGGTCCAGTTACAAGATTGAGAGCCAAGAAACTGCAAGGCTATTTTCAGTGCATTGTCCGGAAGAAATTGGAAGATGAAGATATCGGGAGTACGCAGTCCAAGTTGGTGAACTTGACCAGTGCCCAGGATTGATGTTTCGAAAATTGGGCTCTTGTTTGTGTAATTCTTTTATGTTTTATTTTATTTGGGCTCAGACTTTGTGGTATGTAATTTAATTCATTAGTTAAGCCCAATAGTTAGTATTTCTTTTAATTTAATTTCCTAGCCCAATTATAAGACCAAGTTCGAATTGGTCAAGGGATTAGCCCTAGTATTTAAGTCTTTGGAGAACACTATTTTCAGCAGACAACTTTGAATCAGAAATCTAATTGATCGATTTGTCTCACTTTTCGTGCTTCGGTTCACGTTTTTTTCCATCGGTTCTTGGTAGAGTTTGTTGTTGGCAACTACAAGCTTGAAATCAATTGTCTCGTTCGTGATATCCAGTCGTATCCGGGTTAGACAAGCCACGAAGATCGCTCCACAGACACGTTTCGGATTCAAGTAGATCCGGGATTCGTTTCGGGTAAGTTCTTCATCCTATTTCTTCGTCCTCTTCATCCAGCCATCACGACCTTGTTCCATCCTCCATATACTGCCCATATCATCCATATATTCACGCCAAGCCCAGATCTTCTCCCGCAAATCTGTTGTTCCCGAGTTTTAACCTAAATCGCTCCGAAAGTCAGTTCCGTGCCAAATCCCAAACCCCTCATGCGAATTGGCTGAATTTTTGATATGTTGTTACTGACTTCAATTTATAATTTGTGTTAAAATTTGAGCTTAATCGGAGTTGTTTTGCTATAGTTCCTGATCGAGTCTTCTGTTAGGGTTTTAGTCTTCGTTTTGGCATTGTTTTGTGTTTTGTTCTTGTTTCTGTTCAATTTTCGATTTAGATCAGTATATTAGGTGTTTTAATCTCTTTTAGTTCAGTTTGTTATTGGATTGAATCAACCTTGTCGTTGACGTTGTTCGAGTCTTTGCTTCCGCGTAATTGTTGGCCGTATCAACACAGCTGAATATAAAGCAAAAGTAAAGAGAGAGAGTAAGAAGCACGCGAGTTTTTACGTGGTTCGGAATAACACCTCCTACGTCCACGACCAGGTTCACTGGTAATCCACTACCACTTGGTTTCCAAGTACCAAGCAACTTCACAACTCTAACCTGAGCTGTGTTCCAACAGTTTGCGGGCACTGTCAAGCCTATACACCTTCGCTTACGGCATCGAAGAACCTAACCACTCGAATTACGCGCTTCGAGCAAGCATACCTTTACCTAACCTTTCTGGGTTTGGGTTTGGGTATGGGGTTCCAACTATGAACGAGTTCTTACAATTAAGAACTTCAGAGTATGATGAACTCGTTCGAAATCTAGGCTTAAGATATACAATGAGTTTGGCCTAGGGAACAGACGAAAAACTAAGCAGTTTCTTAACTAGAAACACTTTAAGATAAAGTGTTCTTTGATCTATGTAGAACTGCTTGAGAGCTTTTGAAAGAATGATGATTTCAGATAATGAAAGCTTGTAGAAAGTTTTTCGTTTTTGATCCTGAGGTTGAAGACGGGTTTATATAGGTAGAGATTCAAGACTAGCCGTTGGAGGAGCCGTTTGAATCTTACCTACTCTTCTTAAATACAAGATCTACCGTTGGGCGTATTCGCACTGTCTTCATTTGTGTCACATCCTAGGTTCGAAGTCTAGGATGCCGATCCGGCAATCCCTCATTGGTCGAGGTAGGTTGACTTCCTCTCGATTCCGGATCTTCTCGCCTTTAGAGCCGGCTTTTGAATTCGTAGCCGGACCGTCTTGAAGTGGAGTCTTCGCAGATAGTTCCTTTGTTCTCGTACATACTGGACCAGCCGTGTTTTGAACTCGGCTCGAATTCTCTTCGCCTTGATCAGCTCTGCCGGATCACTCACCGAAGGTTGACGCCGCCGTCTTTTGCTAGGCCGACTCACTGTGAACACAAACTCGGGTCGACTGGTGTCTTCCGCTAGCTGACTCCTGCTGTAGACACAGCTGGGTCGACTGCTGTCTTCCGCTTCCTTAACCTGTAAACCTAGAACATCTAAGGCTCAAACAGGCGAGCTGGAAAACACTATTTAGGTTGACGCGATCATCTATTCGGTTGGAGAATCAGTTGGGTTTTGGTATTAAATCAAAACTTCATAATTTTCCCAACAATTTCCCCTTTTTGATGATGCCAAAACCTAACTGAGACAACTTATGATGCAGAAAAACTTGTGTTTTATTAATGTAAGAAAATACATTATAACACTGGAAAAAGAAAGAAAAATCTTCAAATCTTCGCCTTCAATCCTTCGCCTTTCATCCGCTTGGCCGGGTCTTCTTCGCATCCGTTGCTTCTTTCTTTTGACTCGTCTCTTCTTCACTGATTCTGATTCAAATTGGTTCCTCTAGCTCATCAGCTTGCCTCTTCATTGACTTGTCTCTCTTCTCCTTACTTCCCCCTTTTTGGCATGATCAAAACGGGGTGGGAGATATACACCATCGGCTGTTGCGATGTTTTAGTTTGGCGAACCGTGGTTTTCAGCTACGAGCAATGAGGTTTAGAGTCTAAGTGGCTCACCGTTGTATTAGCCGGCTCTTCTTCACAGATTAGCCTCACCGTGATTGCGTACACATCGTCCTTGGCACGATTCACCAAGGGCCTACCGAGTGCTTGGAGGGATGAGTTAGCACGGGAGATAGCATCTTCTCGAGTCGGGCATAACTTCATTCCTTGCAATTTTGCTTCTTCGTACTTCTTAGATTGAATGAGAAAGTCCGATTCAAAGACTTGAGGACTTGTATTCAGCTCATATCATCATCATCCACTGCAGTGATCGTTGGCCGGGTGATGTTTCTCATTTGAGCTTGTCAGTGGACTTGAGCATCTTTTATTGAAAGATCTCGAAGATGGTGTCCCTGTGGAGCTGAAGGAAACTGAGGAGAAGGCGGTTGAAGTATCCCATCTGTCTTGGGGTTTAAGCTTGGTTGTTCAGCTGGAATACTCCGTTGCGGTGTTGGTGATGATTATGTTTACGCATGGACGTGAACTTCTCTTCCACCGTAAGAAACGACCGCTTGTGGGCCTTCTGCTCCTCGGAGAGTGATTACGAATTCTCTCATAATGTCAGCTGGCTTCTTCGCCGATCGACTGAGCACCTTTGACTTGAGTCTTCGGTTTGAAGACAGTGCTTCAGTATATTTTGTCTCCTCAAGTTGTCTCAGATTCCCAGCTGGGACGGAGTTAGATGCATGCTGCTTTGTCTCCTGCATCTTTTTCTGTGCCTCCTGTGGCGGAGCATGAGCTTTGACATGACTGCTCTTGAATATTCCGATTTTATCAACATCTGGTCCAGGTCTGTTGACGTTGATTTTTTGCATCCCAGGGAGTTGTGTGTCCCGTTCTCTTTTTTTTTTATGTTGAGAGAAACAAAGGGCCGAGGAGGTCTTTTTCCTTTGTCATTCCCAGAAAGTTTTCTGCACTTTCCTGGTGGATGACGTTCTTGAGATTTGCAGTCTCCTACTGCGCTGGCCTAGTTCTGTCGATGGGCTTCACCTTCTTCTGGACTTCCGTCTTCTTTGAGGTTCTTGAGAGTTAGGCAACTTTTATCTTGAAGCTTTGACAGATTCTTCAAGTTTGATCGGCTTCGGGAGATATCTTTCTGGATTCCATGTTCTTCTTCTGCATCTTTTGTTAGTAGAAACAAACAATACCAATTGATGGAAATAAGAAAGAATGCTGAAAAACTTTCTAGGGTTGATGCGTATATCTTCTTGCATATTTAAAGAGTTTTCTTGATGAATGGACGATCAAGATTTGTCTATTGATAAGAAGATCTACGACTGGGAGTGATTCTCGCGTCATGTCAATTTCTTGATTAGAAGATGTGAGTTAATGCGCGAGAGAGAACGGTTGAGGCGTTTTGACTTTTGCCTCGAAACTCCCATTATTCAATTCTTTGCAGACTTTTAATTAAGATTGATTAGAAATGACAAGATGTGAGTTGACAGAAAATAGATTGAGTAGGTGTAATTAATGTTGTTGCAAACCTCTCAGCTGATCATTGTAGTCAGCTGATACCTCGGTTGAGTGGGTGTGCTGGGTCATCGTGGTTCCATTGGTTCCACTCATCGAATAATCCTTTCCTTTCAAAGATCCGGTTTAGCCGAATTCTTTCTCACTGATATCGTGACATTGATTCTGAATTTCGCTGATCGCTTGCATTCAATTTGGTTCTGCTTCCATTCAATTGGTTTGCTTCCGTTCACTGGTCTCCGTTCACTGGTCTGCTTCCATTCATTGGTCTTCTTCCGTTCAGCTCGTCCGTCTGTTCAGCCGGGTCTGCTTCGTTCAGTGGGTGAAGCATCGTCCGGGTTGAGAAGTCCAAGTAATCCGCACGCATTTTGAATCTTGCTTCTATCACGGTTTTGTGAGAATATCACCGTCGTATGTCCGTGTGAATTTTCTCAACAATCACATCCTTCTTTTCTACGTGATCTCCGATGAAATGATGTCGTACGTCTACGTGCTTGCATCTTGTGTGAAGCACGGATTCTCTCGAAATGGCAATCGCACTTGAGCTATCACAGAAATTGGAACTCCGTCCAGCTTTTACTTCATAGTCATCCAAATTGATGTTTCACCAGAGAATTTGCGAGCAGCCTTTTCCACGGCCATGTATTCCCGCTTCGTCGTGGAAGTTGCGACGCATGTTTGTTTCTTTGAAAACCATGAAATCAACTTACTTCCTAAGAACCGACAAGTTCCCGAAATTGATTTTCTCGTCCAATCGATCTCCAAATAAGTCCGAATCAGTATCCACAGTAGATTGTCTTCACTGTACCACGTTCCAACATTCCGAGTTCCTTTGAGATATTTGAGAATGTTCTTGGCCGCTTGCATGTGTGCTTCCTTTGGATCAACTTGAAATCCGGCACACACTCCGACCGCGAAAGAGATGTCCGGACGACTTGTCGTTAGATACGCAGGATCCTATTATCCCTCTCGTATTTGCCGGAATCAACCGACTTCCCTTCGCTTCACGGTTCAATCTTCCATTGGTGTTCATTGGAATCTTTACAGCTTCATTGGATTGAACTCCATACTTGACGATCAAATCTTTCACGTATTTGGATTGATTTATGAAGATCCCTTCTGAAGATTGCTTGACTTGAAGTCCTAGAAAGAAACTCATTTCTCCCATCATGGACATTTGGAACTTCTCGGACATTATCTCTCCAAATCTTTGGCATAAGAAGCTTGATCTTGATCCAAAGATGATGTCGTCTACGTAGATTTGAACAACCAGGATATCTTCTCCTGACTTGATGGTGAAGAGAGTTCTGTCTACTGAGCCCTTCTTGAATCCTTTGGATATGAGAAAATTTGACAGAGTGTCATACCAAACTCGAGGTGCTTGCTTCAATCCATAAAGAGCCTTCTTTAGCTTGTAGACTTTATTTCATTCTACTTCGAATCCTGGAGGTTGTTCAACGTAGACATCTTCTTTGATTTCTCCATTTAAGAATGCACACTTCACATCCATTTGATAGACCTTGAATTTGTGATGTGCTGCAAAGGCGAGAAATAGTCTGATTGCTTCCAATCGTGCTACTGGAGCAAAAGATTCTTCGAAGTCAATTCCTTCCTGCTGAGTGTAGCCCTTGGCAACGAGTCGAGCTTTGTTTCTGATGACGACTCCCAGGGTATCCATTTTGTTCTTGAATATCCATTTGAGTCCTATGACTTTGACTTCTTCAGGTCTGTCGACCAGTTCCCAGACACAATTTCTGAGGAATTCGTTCAGTTCTTCTTGCATGGCATTTGTCCAAGGCACGCTCTTCAAAGCTTCGAGAATTGATTGAGGCTCTGGCACTTGAGCTACGTAACACGCCATTAGAGCTGTGTCTTCATCATAGACCGTCAGTCTTAGCTCTACTGAGAGTTGAGCCGTGTCACCGCTTCTTGATGATCCGATGAAGCTTCGAGTACCGAGCTTCGGTTTTGACTTGGTCAGATGGTTCTCCAATGATTGCTGATGATGGATGATCTTCAATCCATCTTCTCCTCTTACGAATTTCTTCTTCCAATTGATTGATGCTTGACGTGGCTAAATTTCGTCTGACTTGTAGTTGCTCAGGAGTTAAATCTTGAGAGTTTGGCTCTCTTTGATTTAGATTTTGAGTGACTTCGTAGAGGCTCACCGGAGATGGAGCTGGGACTCACCGTGTTTGGATTCCCACCGATGATGTTCCCCCTAGATTTGGCGTTGAAGCTTCTTCTCGATTTCCACCATGGAGCTTCTTGGTTGATTTGAATTTCCTCATCTGGCTCATTGTCCCAAATTAATGGTTCGGCCAGATTCCTGATTCTATTCTTTTGAGCCCTTGTCTGAATCAATCTTGAAGATTCTCCTTCGCTTCTTCGTTTGATAGAATCTCTATATTCGAAGAAGGATTCGTCAAAGGTAACATGTGGAGTTACTTCGACTATTTGAGTTCTTCTGTTGAAGACTCGTATGCTTTACTCACAATGGAGTAACCAAGGAATACTCCTCGGTCCGTCTTTTCGTCGAACGTCTCGAGCCGTGTCTTCCCATTATTGAGGATGTGACATTTGGATCCGAATACCTTGAAATATCCAATGTATGGTATTCTCGTTGTTCCATAGCTCATACGGTGTCTTTCCTTGCCTTGATGCGAGTAGGGAGCGATTCGAGTGAAGCAAGCCGTGTTGATTACTTCAACTTAACTTCTTGGAATGGCAGAGCTAGCTAGCATTGAGGTAGCCGCTTCCTCGAGAGTTCGTTTCTTCTTTCTGCTACACCATTCTGCTGAGGTGTGCGAGCTGCAGATGTTTGGTGTTGAACTCCGTTCTTCTCGCAAAAATCATAAATAGTTTCATTTAGAAACTCCGTTCCACGATCTGATCTTATTGCCATTATCATGCACTCATTCTGTGTTGATAATCTTTCCAAAGGATAGGCAAACTTTAGTTCGGTTTCGCTCTTTCCGGTATAAGAATGATACCCATGTGAATCTTGAGAAATCATCCACAACGACCGCAGTATATTTTCTCGCCATTGAAGCTTGGAGTAACCGGACCAAAAGATCCATGTGAAGAAGTTGAAGAACTCGATCAGTTGACTGAGCTGGCTTGAGAGAGAATGAAATTCTTGTTTGCTTTCCTTGTTGACACGCGCTGCACATATGAATTTTGTCATATACTTGATCTAGAATTCCATTAGCGAGCTGGTTCCTAGCCAGTTTGTTAATTGTCTTGAAGTTGAGATTATTCACCGTTCGCTGACGCCACCGACTTCGGCGTTGATACAAGACACGTCTCCGGAGGGCCGTCGTTCCGCCGCCGAAGTACATATTTCCTTCTCTTTTCCCTCTTAGTGAGTATCTCCGCTGGTTTCCCTGTGCTTCACTGTGCATCCCTGTGCATCAAACTTGACAGAAAAACCGTTGTCGCAGAATTGGCTAATGGAAAGCAAGTTATGTTGCAATCCTTGTACATAAGAAACATTTGGGATTATCATATTTCTAGTTTTAAATGTACCATAACCTTTGGTTAGGCCTTTGGAGTTGTCACCAAATGTTACTTGTGGACCTGTACGCTCAATATACTCCTGGAGTAGATGCTTTAGGTGCGTCATGTGCTTGGAACATCCACTGTCCAAGTACCAAAGCGTTCTCATCGACTCCTCAGAGATGCGTCGATTCCTTGCAACCTAAACAAAAAGTTAAAATTTACCCGTGGGTCCTTGTGGGTTAGACAGAGATCCTTTGACGACCCAGATCTGCTTGATGACTTGAATTGGGTCATTTGATCTGATAATTCTCCCAGCTGAGTCGATGTACACATTCATTGTGTTCTTCTGTTGTTGCTGGCGGGGTCTAGATCTTCGTGTCTTCTTGTTTTGTTGTCTGGATTTCTTTTGGTTTCCAGCTGTGTGCCTAGCTGAGACGTTCCTTTGTCTCTGCTGTCTCATGTGATGCTGTGGCTGGAAATGATTATCCAAATTCGATACTCGTATGAGTGGTATCCAGCTGGGTATCTCTGATATCTTGGTTGATATCGATCAACGTGCTGGTGCTGTGGCTGGTATCTGTAAAATCCAGCCTGTGGTCTTCGTTGAGGTTGAGCACGTTGCTGTCTGAGTTGGGCTTGAGGTTGTCGCACAACTGACCTTCTTGATGTCTGCTGTGTTCTCGACGGAGTTTGAGACTGTTTCACAGCTGTTCTTCTTGACGTCTGCTGTGTTCTCGACGGAGCTTGAGAATGTTTCACAGCTGTTCTTCCCGACGCCTGCTGTGTCCTCAACTGTTGATGCTGAGCTGCTGGGATTGAAGGTTCAATTGCACGTACAAACATAACCTTTGTTCCACTTGTGGAGGCAATGTTTGAGGCATCATTTGATTCGTTGTATCCCAGTCCCGCTTTGAGTGCTGCTGGACGCTGAGCACTAATGATCTCGTCCATTGTTGACGTGACTTTGATGAGAGCTACTATCTTTTTAGATAGTACCTCTTCGGTGCTTTTCAGCTCAATGATCTCAGCTGACTTCCTTTCCGATTCAGCTGTGACCTTTTCCACATCTTCTATCAGCTGTTTCTTCTCAGTGTTGAATTTCTTCATCACTCGATCTTGTTTCACTATTTTGTCTTTTAGTGAAACGACTTCCTGTTGGAGCTGAGTTGTATCAGCTGTGTCTGATACTTTTGTCTTTTCCAGTTCCGCCTTCAGCTCGGCATTCTCACACATAATGACGTCAAGGATCTCTTGAAGCTCCTTGGAATCGTTCATTACTTTCTCTACTAGACTCCAATCAGGTAGTCCAGATTCTGAGTCATGTGTAGAGTGTTCGTGTGATGGTGAGATGTTAGATAGATTTAGAGTTCGAGACGTTACCTCATCTTCATCGATGCCGTCTGTTTGTCCCATGAAGCATGTATCCCAATCGTGTTCATCATGGGCCATCGTGGCTTCTTCTTCCGAGTCCGAAAATGGCATGTCATCCATTTTATTGCACTCGATTCTTCATCGCCGATATAAGCTCTCCTTCGTCACTCGCCTTAGCTTTTAATTGGTCTCGTCTTTCTTGGACAGCTTTGGACAATCTTGTCGGTAGTGTCCTCGGTTCCTTGCAGTTGAAGCAACCTTCACTGTTCGTTGGTCGTGACTTCATCACCGTTGCGTACTTATCTCTGTAAGTCCTAAAGAACTTCTTGTATTTGCCATTGCTGGTGTTGAGTCTGTTATAATTTTTCACCATCATGGCAATTTCTTCGAGTAGCTCCTCTTTGCTCATATCCTTTTTGTCCTTCTTCATCTTGGAGGACTCAGCTGACTTGACATGAGCTGACTTTTCAGAGTTGGCTCTGAAAGCTATTTCTTTTGGAGCAGGGGTGAGTTCTTCGTCATTCTGTCTGCTTGAAGATTCTTCTTGAGTGATCTTCAAGTTGTATTCGTTGGCTTTTAAGAGTGAGAACAACCTTTCTGTAGATAGATCACCCAAGTCACTTCGACTTTGGTGAACTACCTTGTAAGTGTTCCATTCAGCTGAAAGAGCTGAAAGAACCTTTAGATTCTTTTCCCGCTGGGTATACTTCCCAGTTCTGATTGTCTCTATCTCGATGACTATGTTTGAGAGCCTTAGCTCCATCGCTTCGATGGACTCGTTGGCTAGCTGCTTGAAGTTGTCGAATTTTTGGCAAGCTATTGTGAATTTGTTTTCTTTGATTTCTTCAGATCCTTCACATAGCTTGGCAAGTATTTCCCACATCTCTTTGGCTGTCTCGCACTTGATGATCTTACTCAGGTAGGCGTTTGAGACTGTTGATGAGATGATGTTTCTTGCGAAGCTGTCCAGACCAGCTTGCTTTCGTTCTTCTGACGAGTAATCCTTCTTTGGCTTGAGAATTGGCCGGTATTCTGGTTGTCCTCCATCATGAGCAGGTACGAGTTCATTTCCTTGTTTATAAATAAGGATGGGTCCGTCTGTGATGACGTCCCACATCATGTCGTGATGTGCACAAAGGAAGCTTTTCAATCTGAATTTCCAGATTGCATAGTCGTCTACCGAGAAGGTGGGGAGATTCCTGTTAAGATAAGAATCCATAGACATGTGCAGTATGTAATAAGATGAGTTTTTTCTGAAAAACGGATCTGTTCAGTTGACCACTGACACAGAGTGTCAAGAGAAATCTCTTGATACAGAAACGGTGGTCTTTTGAACCACCGCTCGATACCAATTGATGGTCCCCGAGCCGGGTACTTGGTGTAGAGGGGTGAATACACCAAGTAGATTTTTCGAAACTTTTTCAAGTTAAAACACAGTAGTTGGTGAGCTCGGTTATTGATCCAATGAGGGTCACTGGGTAAATAACTCATTGATGCGGAAAGTGGTGGTTTGAAAACTTAACTCGGTTACTTAGAAAAACTCAGTTTGAAAAGATTAACTTAACGTTTTCAACTTAGTCAGGTTGTGCAACTTTTTAGAGAGACACAGCTGTCTTTGGAGAGCCGTGTTGTGCTTTGAACAAATATGCAATGATATGAAGGAGTTAGTACACAGCTGAATATAAAGCAAAAGTAAAGAGAGAGAGTAAGAAGCACGTGAGTTTTTACGTGGTTCGGAGTAACACCTCCTACGTCCACGACCAGGTTCACTGGTAATCCACTACCACTTGGTTTCCAAGTACCAAGCAACTTCACAACTCTAACTTGAGCTGTATTCCAACAGTTTGCGGGCACTGTCAAGCCTATACACCTTCAGTTTACGGGTACTGAAGAACCTAACCACTCGAATTACGCGCTTCGAGCAAGCATACATTTACCTAACCTTTCTGGGTTTGGGTTTGGGTATGGGGTTCCAACTATGAACGAGTTCTTACAATTAAGAACTTCAGAGTATGATGAACTCGTTCGAAATCTAGGCTTAAGATATACAATGAGTTTGGCCTAGGGAACAGACGAAAAACTAAGCAGTTTCTTAACTAGAAACACTTTAAGATAAAGTGTTCTTTGATCTATGTAGAACTGCTTGAGAGCTTTTGAAAGAATGATGATTTCAGATAATGAAAGCTTGTAGAAAGTTTTTCGTTTTTGATCCTGAGGTTGAAGACGGGTTTATATAGGTAGAGATTCAAGACTAGCCGTTGGAGGAGCCGTTTGAATCTTACCTACTCTTCTTAAATACAAGATCTGTCGTTGGGCGTATCTGCACCTGTCTTCATTTGTGTCACATCCTAGGTTCTGAAGTCTAAGATGCTGATCTGGCAATCCCTCATTGGTCGAGGTAGGTTGACTTCCTCGATTCCGGATCTTCGCCTTTAGAGCCGGCTTTTGAATTCGTAGCCGGACCGTCTTGAAGTGAAGTCTTCGCAGATAGTTCCTTTGTTCTGTACTGTTGGACCATTTGTTTTGAACTCGCCGAATTCTCTTCGCCTTGATCGAGCTCTCGCCGGATCACTCACCGAAGGTTGACGCTCGCCGTCTTTTGCTACCGACCTCGTGAACACAGCTCGGGTCGACCGTTGTCTTCCGCTAGTCGACTCCCGCCGTAGACACTCGGGTCGACCGTCGTCTTCCGCTTCCTTAACCTGTAAACCTAGAACATCTAAGGCTCAAACAGGCGAGCTGGAAAACACTATTTAGGTTGACGCGATCATCTATTCGGTTGGAGAATCAGTTGGGTTTTGGTATCAAATCGAAACCTTATAATTTTCCCAACAACGCATGATCACAATCGATGGTTTCCAGACGAAATCTCCTTCAGCAACACACATCACAATCTTCGATCGTTTTCTACATGGGGCGTAATGTATTTGGTTGGGTAATGATAAAAAATAGAAGATACGAAAAAAGATGAGCAAAAGCTCAAACTTTTATTAGGAATTATAAACTATTTATTTTATAAGTATATCTTCTCTATGGAGGAGACAAACTTATTTAGCTAGCCATGGGCAAAGCTAGCAGGACACATAAACTATAAAGTTTAAAACTATTACAATTCTTATTTTGAATAAAGCTAAGAAAATGCTTGATGATTTTCTGATGATTAATGCTTTCTTCTTCATTTATTTATATAGAGGTCTAATGTAACCTCTATCTTCTGAATTATTTGTCTCTGATTCCTTATTCTTGGCTAGCTTGATTTTCACGTGAAGTGGTGTCCTCTTTGTCGTCTATTATTGCCTGAAGATAAATAACTTTTGATGTATGGTCCCGCTCTTTATCTTCATATGCCCGATGGACCACCTTACATCATGGTAGTGGTCTTCCTGTAGCTTTACCCACTTTCTATTTTTTAGATGGACATCTTCCCGTTCCTCCACCCACCGCTGTCTTTGTCCGAAACACCAAAAATGGATATAACCTACATGTTCTTATAAAGATGGATATCGTATACATACCCTTATTGCTAAGTAAGACATACGAATGTTCCACCTTGTATCATAATATATATCTACTTATGGATTAGTGTATCATAATAAATCTACTTATCCCAACAATATCTATAAATTCACACCGGATAATATCAAAATAAATCTACTTATCCAAACAAATACAATATATCTATAATTTTGTTATTAGGAAAAGATTTATTTATTACTACTTTGGATTCTCAAATAATTAACCAAATCAAGCGTATTATATTGGCCCACTTCACTGCCGGATCTGATTAAGTCGTCGACTCGTCACTTCACTCCTCCAACTCCAACTCTTATTTTCTGTATTCAAAACAACAGAATCAATAGCAGAATTTATCAGCAATCTAATGGCGGAAGCTAAGCTGTTTGAACTTAACAATGGCACTATGCGTGTAATCGTCTCCAATTATGGATGCACCATCCTCTCAGTCTTTGTACCAGACAAAGATGGTAAATTCTGCGTTCAATTCGTATAAAAATCCAATCTTTTTTTTTTCTTTTCTTATTTTCAAGTATTTGTGTATTGATGTTTTGTTTTTTGGGCTTCTGAAGGAAAATTGGCCGATGTCGTTCTTGGATTTGACACAATTGAGCCGTATCAGGTCACTGATTTATTACACAAGTTATTATTCAAATTCCAATTTGATTATTGTCAAGATTGTGTTTTTACATATGGGTTTTTGAATTTTGGAATGTTATCATGAATTTGAAGATACCCATTATTGTTCTGTGTTTGAGAATCTATATATACACGTGTGTGTGTGTGTGTGTGTGTGTGTGAGTTTTGTGATTCACTTTAAATTGCTTTTGTCCTGATTTCTGAAAGGTGCTTCTCCTTATTTGAACTTTTTTACATATGTGGTTTTTGAATTTTGGCATGTGATCATGATTTGAAGATAACCATTATTGTTCTGAATTGAGAACCTACACATATACATGTGTGTGTGTGTGTGTGTGTGTGTGCGTGTGTGATTCATTTAAGGTTTGAAAATCTACATATACACATCTGTGTGTCTGAGTTTTGTGGTTCACTTTAAATTGCTTTTATCCTGATTCCTGAAAGGTGCCTATCCTTATTTGAACTTTTTTCTTTTATCATATAAATTTCTTCTATTTATTGTTATTATTAATTATTCTTTTTATTATTCGGCTATGTGCAGAAAGGCGCTGCTCCTTACTTCGGGTGTATTGTGGGTCGGGTGGCAAATAGAATCAGAGATGGGAAGTTTACACTGAATGGAGTTGACTACTCATTGCCTATTAACAAGCCACCCAACAGTCTTCATGGTATCCAAACTATTTTTCTTTTTCTTTTTTACTTCTTCACTTATAGAGATGTCCTCTTAGCTGATAATATTTCATGGTTATGCTTCTTTATCCAGCCTTTTATGCTAAACCATCTGAAATTTGATTTCTATATCATTTTGCTTCTATATGTTATTGGTATTAGTTTTAGATGTGAAAAGAGTTTTAGCGTTGAAGGTAAGTTTGGTTTGGAAAAGTTATATTCAAAATAGTATGGTTTGTTCAGCTGATTACTTTAAAAGAAATGGAACTCAAAGTTATATTCAAAATAGTATTGTTCACTTCTGTAAGACTATTCTTTGACTTAGCCTCTAACCTGCATAATTTTTTCTTTCCCAAAATCATAGGAATTGTTGTTCCGTATCTTTTTAATGCTGTCGTGATCCTTTAATTTGCTTAGGTCATTCCTCCCTATAAATTTCATGCATGAGTAATGACTGACAGTATATTTAATTGCTGTTGGTGATTGGTACTGTGCTTCTGATTTTTATGAAATTGTGAAATAGTTATGAAATTATATTCCCCTCTGTTTGTCAGTCATCAAACAAAATTGTACCACTGTCGATTCCCATGCTCGCCGGTGGTTCCTCTGTGCAGGAGACTTTGTGCCATTTCTACAATGAATACGAAGTTGAATGTTAAACCTTAGTTAAACAAGTTCTACGAAAAGAAGTGTAAGAAAAGTTTGCTAGAGGGGAGGGGTGGGGGTCGTAAAATTTGATTTTATGCTCCATTTTTGCATTGTTGGATATCAATGTTGTTTTTGCTGAGGGTGTACTTTGACGAGTAGATTTTGGGTTGAGGAGAAGTTAGTGTCATAGGCTTCCAACTTATATAATTTACAAGATCATTACCATCTCCAAGAAGATATACCGTAAAAAGAAATTCAGGATTTAAAACTTCGTGTAAAATTAAGCTATACAAACAAAATCAAGAATTGCAATCCATTCCTTTCCCTCCTTCCCTATGAAAAAAAAATATAACAAGAGGAGGACAGGTCCGTGTTTGTATTTTTATTGGTTAAGCATAATTATATTAGTTAATGTGGAATTGGAGTCCAACTGAGAAATTTCAAACTTTGTTTTAAATAGTTTTTATTTATTTATGTATTTTTTGTGATACCACTTCTTAACCATTTTCCTTGTAGGTGGGAACAAGGGATTCGACAAGGTCATCTGGGAAGTGGTTGAACAAAAGCAGGGCGATACTCCATCAATTACCTTCAAGTATCGCAGTTGTGATGGTGAAGAAGGTAACGACATGAGACTGGAGTGCACTAAACCTCTTCCCCTCGATACACATGCATTTATATATTCACTTATAATTGCAATACAGGCTATCCAGGTGATGTTTCTTTCAGTGCGACTTATACGCTCACATCCAAGACTACCATGAGGCTCGACATGGAAGGTGTACCGGAGAATAAGGCAACACCAATCAGCTTAGCACAGCACACCTATTGGAATTTAGCTGGCCATGAATCTGGAACTGTTCTAGACCATACTATTCAGATATATGCTAATCACATCACTCCCGTAGATCAAAACATCGTTCCAACGGGTGAGATCTTGCCTATCAAAGGCACTCCATTTGACTTCACTACTGAAGATAAGATTGGCAGCCGTATCAACGAGGTCGGTATAGGCTACGACCATAACTATGTTCTTGACTGCGGGGAGGAAAAATCGGGCTTGAAGCATGCTGCAAAGTTGAAGGATCCTGCTAGCTCAAGGACTCTCGATTTGTGGACCAATGCTCCTGGCATGCAGTTTTACACTGCAAATTATGTGAATGGCGTTGTTGGTAAAGGTGGTGCTGTGTACGGAAAGCATTCGGCCTCGTGTCTCGAGACGCAGGGATTTCCGAACGCCATCAACCAGCCGAACTTCCCTTCAGTTGTCGTCCAACCGGGAGAGAAGTACAACCATAGCATGCTGTTTGAGTTCTCAACCGAGTAGGGTATGCTATGTCTTTGAAATGTAACTATAGTAACTTGTCACTTTGTTTTAATCCTCTCAGTTTGCTCAGATCATTAGATTATGCTAAAAATAAGTACATCAATAATACATATGGCCTCTACTTTTTATTTGGAATTGAGTGAGCAAATTTGACATTTTGAACTGCAAGTTTTTGCTTAGCCTCATTATATTCTTGTTCATTTTGCTTACCTGGGGTTGGTTGATGTAGGACTTTTACAGAGTAATTTAATTAATTTCCTAAAGTGAAGTTGGCTCTTAAGAGCATATATGTAGTGGTTGAGCATCAAACTAACTCGATAGTGACATGTGTTGACTCGTTCTATAAGTGTTGTAGTGAGTTGGTTTATTCGCTGACTCGTTTGAATTAGTTTTGAGTTATTGAGTTTTCATTTAATTTTAAATACGAAATTTCCATTAATTGAAATTAATGAAATTACATTAACCATAAATTAGAAAAGAAATACATAAATTTAAAAAATAACACATAAATTTGAAATAGATATAGAAAATACTATTCCGGCCCTAGTGGTCCAAAATTTTCCCAAATGTGCTCGATTAAATCTTTTTGAAGCGCTTCGGCAATTCGTCTATCTCTTAGTCAAACATCATTTGCCAGATACGCTTCGAAATTAATACCCTTGGGAGTTAAAGTAAGGCATGTTTGAATATTGAATAATTTGAATGAAATGTACTCCCACCGTCCCTGAAATTTAGTCTCAGAGGCTCAAGCACGGATATTAAGAAATGAGTTGGTTATTATAAACCGAAAAGAAAAAAAATAGTCTTTTGAAGGGTATTTCTGTCAAATTTATTTAAGAAATGAGTTGGTGTATTAGGTGGACAATCTCTATTAGAAAGATCCACTAAAAATAGTTTTTGAAGGGTATTTTCCAATATTTTATTATATTTTGTGCATTTTTTATGGGGTCTTAAAGTTGTAAAGACCGGTCTCATAATCGTCTGTAATAAGATAGGTCTCTCACCCCGGTCTCTCATTATTTTAATTATATTCTAATATTATTTTAATGTTTTAATTATATTTATCATAAAACCCTCCCTCCTGCTTTCCCCATTTCCAGTTTTCCTCAACAAGAGCATATTTTTCTCTCTCTACGTTTTCCTCACAGGCACAACATCACTCTCTCTCCCTCTCTCGCTTCGCCACTGGCCCGCCGTGACGCCGTCGTCCCTCTGCCTCGCCTGCAAAGCAGAGGTGCTGCCGTTGCTGCGCTCGCCTCCGACTCTCTCTCTCTCTCTGTTTCGCCGTCGACTCGAGGCGCCGCCTGCCGAATCAATCCCGTCGCGGTAGTGCTATAGCTTCTCCCTCTCCCTCTCCCTCTCCCTCTCTGACTCTTGTCTCTGTTTTGTGGGTTTTTTTTAATTAAAACAGAAAAAAATAATAAAATATTAGCAACACAGTTCGGTTGCTCGGTCGCAAACCCGATTTGGTTTGCGACCTACCATGGCGCCACTACGGGGAGGGACCGGGAGGGGGGGTGCGGTCGGGAGGGCGGTCGCTGGCCGGGCGACTGGGCCGAGCGACGGCCATAGTTGGTGCTCTTATGAAAGGAATTCGAGAAATCGACCAAGCAACAATATATAAGCAATATATTATATTTTTCGGATTGCTTGCAGGTCTGCAATTATTTTTCGGGCTGGAACATGGCATGTTATGCACGTGTAAATGATAATTAATTCTTATTCTTGTCTAAAATGTTTCAAATAATTGCAAAATACTATAATGATCATGTAATTCGAATCATATACCAATAATTTCTGCAACAAATATTTTAAAACGTAAATTAATCGTTTAGCAAAAAAAAAAAATACTTTCAATTTGTCAAATCATTTCTCTTTACCAATTGTAGAAATGACATCAATTAAGAAATTACCGTTACATTCATTGTGGATATCAAGTAACCATTGGAATGCTATCACTTCATTCATTTCTCATTATCATTTTCATTACTACATTTGTTACTTTCCAATTTTATTTTATTTATTTATTTATTTTCAAATAAGGACACCTATTCAACTATTCGAACATGTAAAATTCCGATTTCTGTCCATCAAGGTAAACATGCCGATCGACCTGAGAATTCACATGTGGTTCTTTTGATTGAATATCTAACTTTATTTCTAGATTTTTTTCAATTTCATGTCAATTTATTATACTTTAAAATGTTTATTTGTTGATAATATAATTTTAAATTAAGAGTTTATTAACGAGTTAATGAGCATGTCAAACTCGAGTTCAAGTCATAGTATTTTAGACCCGAGGTTTTTGGACTGATGAGCCCATATTTGTGCTCATTTTTGCGTCCTTATTTAGGTGTAGATCGAGTTTGTGTGCGTCTTTTCGAGTCTGTTTGTGTCTGGGAGGACACAGTTTGGAGGAAGGGTGTGCAGTGCAGGGCAGGACATGTGCGATTATGGGCAAGATAAGGTGCATTCCGCGAAAGAGGCATGATCTCAGTAAATGGTCACTAGATTGAAGGTAGCAGCTTGAGCAACAGAGCATATATCACGAGCGGAGCTACTGAGTAAAGATGGTGTACCCAACACATGTACCGCGCGGAATCCAGCCTTAAGCAGACAAAGATCAAGGGCAAGATAAGCGAGCTACATGGCAGGGAAAGTTATTGCTGTGGGCGAGGGAGGCTTCCAGATCCATAGAAGAAGATAAGGAAAGAAATCTTTCATCCTTATCTAGAAGATGCAGATCAGCACCAGATCTCTTGCGGATAAGGAAGGCGGTTCTGGGCAGGGCTAAAGAAGGAAAGAAGGCCTGATCCAGACAGGCCCAACTCAACGGGCCTGGTGACCTGAAACCCTAGCAAGCTCTTATAAATAGTTGTAGCCATCATTCGCTATCTGTACCTTTTAATTCTGAGAGTGGCGAGGAACGAACAAGTCCTACGAGCAATACTTCTGTTATTTTCGTTTATGTTTTTGCTGACACTTTTGGCCATAGTTTTCGCTGGATAATTTCGTAAGTTTCTTTTCGTTTAATTGAAGTATGTTTTCTTTTATTTATTTTATGTTGATCGTTACTTTATTTATATCTAGCTAAATTTAATAAGCCTGGATTGGGTAAGATGATTTGAACATGAACCGTAACACTTGAGAGGTCTAATATAGGCGTGATGATCTGCATTTGTGTGTTTTCGAAGCACTAGATCTGAATCCAATACGATCTGGGCAACTTGGGTAATTAATTGATCACTAGTTAACTAGGGTGTCTTGATTACAAATAATTTCAGGCTCAATGCATAGGGTGTCCCTTGCATCTGAAAGTATGACTGGTGTGGGTGAGTAGTCCGAGCTCTTGGGCACGAGGAATGGTTGTTTCGGGTGACCCGCCTAATTCGTAATGCTTCCTTGGGCAAGGTTTCTATTGAAGTGTCTTCGTAGATGGTTGTCTACGGCTAGGAGAGAACGCCTGGGGGTCTCAGGGGTGGCTCTTACTCATACGGGCAGATAAGGATATGGGTGTTGTTGTGCGTGACGCGTGACAATTGGGGGTGATGGTCCCTGAGCTGGGTCTTTGGTGTAGAGGGGAGGTGGATACACCAAAGATAGACTTTTAAGTTCTTTTTCACAAGTTTAAAACAGAGTGCGTGAGCTCAATTAAGAATCCAGCAGAGGAAGGTCAGCTGGGCTAATAACTCAGCTGGCGGTGCGGAAAGTGGTGGTTTTAAAATTTAGCTCGTTTGCTTAGAAAAACTCAGCTTGAAAATATTATCTTTACGTTTTCAGCTTAATCAAGTTGTGCAATTTTCAGAGAGACACAACTGTCTTTGGAGAGCAGCTGAGTATGCAGATTTGATAAAAATGCAATGTGCCAATGGAGTTAGTAAAAATAAATCTGAAACTAAAGAGAGAAAAGAACACGAGATTTTACGTGGTTCGGAGTAACACCTCCTGCATCCACGACCAGCTTCACTGGTAATTCACTACCACTTGGTTTCCAAGTACCAAGCAACTTCACAACTCTAACCCGAGATGTATTCTAACAGTTTACGGGCACTGTCAAGCCTAAACCTTTCAGTTTGCGGGTACTGAAAAAACTTTACAACCACTTGAATTTCGCGCTTCAAGCAAGCGTAACCTTGACCTAACCTTTCTGGGTAAAGAGGGGTTTGGTTTGGGGTTCCTACTGTGAATGAGTTCTTACAATGAAGAACTTAGAGTTAGATGAACTTGTTCAAAATCTAGGCTTAAGATATACAATGAATTCTGCCTAGGAATCAGACGAAAAACTGGGCAGTTTCTGGACTAGAAACACTTTAAGATAAAGTGTTCTTTGAACAATTTAGAACTGCTAATGAGCTTTTGAAGGCTTGATTAATTCAGAGAATGAAAGCTTGTAGAGAGTTTTTCGTATTTGATCCTGAGGTTGAAGACGAGTATTTATAGGTAGAGATTCAAGACTAACCGTTGGAGGAGCCATTTGAATCTTACCTACTCTTCTTAAATTCATAATCTGCCGTTGGACGTTTCTGCACCTGTCTTCATCAGTGTTATATCCTAGGTTCTGAAATCTAAGATGCTGATTTGGCAATCCCTCATTGGTCGAGATAGATTGATCTCTTCTGACATCGGGATTTTTGTCTTCAAGCTGTTTTTCGAATTTTAGAGCTGGATCTGATACTCTGACGGATGCTTTCAGAGTTAACATTCCTTTTGTTCTGTACAGCTGGATCAGCTGTGTCTTGAACTCAGCTCGATTAATCTTCAGCTTGATCATGCTCTGTTTTGAACTCAGCTCAGCTGGAAAACTCAGCTGATAGTTGACTCATGCTGTTAACACAGCTGGATCTTCTGCTGTCTTGAGCTTTTACTGTCTTCCACTTCCTGAACCTGTAAACTTAGAAAATCTAGAGCTCAAACAGGCGAGCTGGAAATAGGCGAGCTGGAAAACACTACTTAGATTTATGCGATCATCTACTCGGTTGGAGTCAGTTGGGTTTTGTTATTAAATCAAAACTTTATAATTTTCCCAACAATTTTCCCTTTTTTGATGATGCCAAAACCTAACTGAGACAACTTTGAAGCTTCCCCCTTTGTTTAAGAGAGAAAAGAAATCAGCAGTTTTAATAAAGTTCAGAGTTCAGAGCGTGGATAAAAAGTAATTGTCATCAGGTTGAGCTTTGAGCAGCAAAAAAAACTTTGTTTTATTAATGTAAGAAATTACAGCAGTTAGAGAGATAAATCTAAAAGAAAGAAAAAAAACAATTCTTCAATCTTCAATCTTCAATCCCAGCTGGCTGGGTCTTCTCTTCTTCATCCGCTGCATCTTTATTTTGACTCCGTTTCTCCTTTAGCTGGTTCTTCTAGCTCAGCAGTTTTGCCTTTGCCTCTTTGTCCCATTATCTTCCCCCTTTTTGGGATAATCAACAAGGCGGGAGAGACAAACTATCGTCTTATTGAGCTGTGCAGTGTCCTGAATTGCGTCAGGGATCTTCGCTGTGTTGACAACTGTGGCGATGTTTAGTTCGGCTTGCTGCAGCTATGAGTTCTGAGTTGTGTTCAATTCTTTGTAGAGGTTGAACATCTTGTGAATATCCGTGCTGTAGGAGTGATTCTTGTGATCGATGACTTCCAGCTGGCGTGAGAGTTGAGAAATTTTTCATCCAGCGGAGTCTGGAGTCTTGGTGGCTCAGCTGTTGTATCGGATGGCTCTTCTTCAATAGCAATAGCCTCAGCTGTGATTGCAGGCACAAGTTTCTTGGCTTATTCAGCTGTGTGCTTGGAAGCATGAGTTGGCTCTAGAGATGACATCTTCTGAGATGAAGGCGTCACACGCAACTCTTGAGGGACTTAAGTATTCCCCTTCCACTTATGAAGTGGGGGTAAGGGGTTCAACTCTTGTTTTCATTATCCAGCTGCAAGTGATCATCGGCTGGATGATGCTTTCCACTTGAGTTTGGTGCAGGGGCTTGAGCTCCAACTTTCATAAGTTGATCTTGAAGTTGGTGTCCCTGTCTAGCTGAAGGAAATTGAGGAGAAGACGGTTGAAGTATTCCATCTGCTGTGAGGTTTAAGCTTAGTTGATTGGGGTCTAAGCTTAGTTGATCAGCTGGAATACGTCGTTGGGGTGGTGGCGATGATGATGTCCACGCTGGCACATGAACTTCTTCTCCACCGTAAGAAACCACCGCTTGTGGGCCTTCTGCTCCTCGGAGAGTAGTTACGAATTTTCTCTCAATGTCAGCTGCCTTCTCGGCTGACTGACTGGGCACCTTGAACTTGAGTCTTCTCTTTGAAGACGGTGCTTCAGCTTGTTTTGTCTCCTCATGTTATTTCCTCTTTCCAGCTGGGAAGGGAATAGATGCATGTTGTTTTGTCTCCTGCATCTTTTTCTTTACCTCGTGTGGCGGAGCAAGAGTTTTGACATGATTGCTCTAAAAGGCTCCGGCTTCACCAGTATCTTGTCCAGTTCTGACTGGACTTTCTCTCTGGTGTATCTCTTTGGGGAGATATTCCCGAATGTCTTCAGGTTGAAATCCTTTGACAGGATCCTGTTGACGTTGATCTCCGCATCCCAGAGAGTTGTGTGTCCCGTTCTCTCTTTTATTTTGAGAGAAACATTAGAGCGGAGGCGGTCCTTTTCCTTTGACATTCCCAGGAAGAATTCTACAACTTCCTGGTGAATGTTGTTCTTGGGCTTTGCAGTCATCCACTGCGTTAGACCGGATCTGTCGATGAGCTTCATTATCTCCTGGAACTCCGTCTTCTTGTGGTTCCTGAGAGTTAAGCAACTCTCAAAGTGAAGCTTTGACAGACTCTTCATGTTGATCGACTCCTGGAGATATCTTTCTAGATTCCATGTTATTCTTCTGCAAATTTTGTTAGTAGAACAGATAATATATATTGGGGAGGAAGAAGAAAGAGTGCCGAATCAAAACTTTTTAGGGTTAAGGCGAAGATTTGCGTATCTCTTCTAGCATATATATATCATCTTTCTTGATGAATGGTCGATTTAGATTGGTAGATAGATATGAAGATCTACGACTGAGAGTGATTCTCGCGCCATGTCAGTTTCTTGTTCAAAAAATGCGATTTAATGCACGAGTGAGGACGGTTGAGGCGTTTTGACTTTTGCCTTGAAACTCCCATGCTTCAGATCTTTGCAGACTTTTAATTAAATTTGATTGGATATGACATGATACGATTTGACTAAAGTCTATCGAAAACAGAATGAATATGTATGAATTGATATTGCAAACCTCTCAGCTGATCATAGTAGTCAGCTGATACCTCGTTTATGAATAGCTGAGTTGAGTGGGCATTTTTCCAGCTATGTTTTGAGTTGGTTTCCCCCCTCAGCTGAATAATCCATCAACTTAGGCATCCGGCTGAGCTTGGTTCTTCTCAGCTAGGTTCTCTGAGGTTGATTCTGAATTCCAGCTGGGTCTGCTTCCATTCAGCTAGATGTGGCTTCTTTGTCTGGGTTGAGTAAACCAAGTAATCCGCACAACATCTTGAATCTCGCTTCTACCAGCGGCTTTGGGAGTGTATCAGCACGCTGTATGTCTGTGTGAATTTTCTCAACAATCACATCCTTCTTTTCCACGTGATCTCTGATGAAGTGATGGCGCACGTCCACATGTTTGCATCTTGTGTGATGTACTGGATTTTCTGATATAGCGATAGCACTTGAGTTATCACAGAAAATTGGAACTTGTCCAGTTTTTACTTT
Source organism: Agastache rugosa (assembly GCA_031470985.1). Taxonomy (NCBI): domain Eukaryota; kingdom Viridiplantae; phylum Streptophyta; class Magnoliopsida; order Lamiales; family Lamiaceae; genus Agastache; species Agastache rugosa. The sequence goes on from CM062609.1 coordinate 644,844, forward strand.
GTAGTCATCCAGCTGATGTTTCAGCCAGAGAATTTGTGAGCAGCAGCTTCCAGTTTCCATATATTCTGCTTCTGTTGTGGAAGTTGCGACGCATGTTTGCTTCTTTGAAAACCACGATATCAACTTGCTTCCTAGAAACTGACATGTTCCTGAAATTGATTTCCTGTCCAACCGATCTCCAGCGAAATCTGAGTCTGAATATCCAGTCGGCTGTAGATTGTCTTCAGCTGGGTACCACAACCCAACATTCTGAGTTCCTTTGAGATATTTGAGAATGTTCTTGGCTGTTTGCATGTGTGCCTCCTTTGGATCAACTTGAAATCTGGCACACACTCCGACTGCGAAAGAGATGTCTGGACGACTAGCTGTTAGATAAAGTAGGGAACCTATTATCCCTCTGTACTTGCTGGAATCAACTGACTTTCCTTCAGTTCCGGGTTCAATCTTCCAGTTGGTGTTCATCGGGATCTTCACCGTTCTACTGGATTGAACTCCATATTTGGCGATCAAGTCTTTCACGTACTTGGATTGATTTATGAAAATTCCTTCTGCTGATTGCTTGACTTAAAGTCCTAGGAAGAAACTCATTTATCCCATCATAGACATTTGGAACTGTTTTGACATCATTTCTCCGAATCGTTGGCATAAGAATGTTGATCTTGATTCGAAGATGATGTCATCTACATAGATTTGAACAATCATGATATCTTCTCCCAACTTGATGGTGAAGAGTGTTCTGTCTACTGAGCTCTTCTTGAATCCTTTGGATACAAGGAAATTTGATAGAGTATCATACCAGACTAGAGGTGCTTGTTTCAATCCATAAAACACCTTCTTTAACTTGTAGACTTTATTTCCTTCTATTTCAAATCCTGGAGGTTGTTCAACATAGACATCTTCCTTGATTTCTCCATTTAAAAATGCACATTTCACATCCATTTGATAGACCTTGAATTTGTGATGTGCTGCATAAGCGAAAAATAATCTGATTGCTTCCAATCGTGCTACTGGAGCAAATGATTCTTCGAAGTCAATTCCTTTTTGCTGTGTGTAACCCTTGGCAACGAGTCAAGCTTTGTTTTTTATGATTACTCCAAGGGTGTCCAGCTTGTTCTTGAATATCCATTTGAGTCCGATGACTTTGACTCCTTCAGGTCTGTCGACCAATTCCCAGACACAATTTCTGAAGAATTCATTTAGCTCTTCCTGCATGGCGTTTGTCCAGGGTACACTGTTTAAGGCTTCGAGAATGGTTTGAGGCTCTGGAACTTGAGCTACATAGCACTCCATTAGAGCTGTGTCTTCATCATAGACAGTCAGTTCTTGCTCTACTGAGAGTTGAGCTGTGTCAGCTGCTTCTTGATGATCCGATGTAGCTTGAGCAGCTGAGCTTCTAGTTTTGACTTGGTCAGATGGTTCTCCAATGATTGCTGATGATGGATGATCTTTGATCCATTTTCTCCTTCTACGAATTTCTTCTTCCAGCTGATTGATGCTAGAAGTGGCTAGATTTCGTCTGGCTTGGAGTTGTTCTGGAGTTAAGTCTTGAGAGTAAGACTCTTCTTGGATTGTGTTTTGGGGTGACTTCTGTAGGAGCTCTGCTGGAGATAGAGCTGGGGATTCAGCTGTGTCTTGATTTCCAGCTGATGGCATTCCCCCTTGATTTGGCGTTAGAGGTTCCTCTTGATTTCCAGCTGGTGAAAATTTCTGATTGATTTGAGGTTCCTCCTCTAGCTCATCATCCCATATTAATGGTTCGGCCAGATTCCTGATTCGATTCTCTTGAGCTCTTGTCTGAATTTGCCTTGAGGATTCTCCTTCATTTCTTCGTTTGATAGAATCTCTGTATTCGAATGATGATTCGTCAAAGGTAACATGGGGAGTTACTTCGACCGTTTGAGTTCTTCTGTTGAGGACTCTGTAAGCTTTACTTACAGCTGAGTAACCAAGGAGTACTCCTCGGTCAGTCTTCGCATCGAACGTCTTGAGCTGTGTTTTTCCATTGTTTAGGATATGACATTTGGATCCGAAGACCTTGAAATATCCAATGTATGGTATTCTGTTATTCCATAGCTCATACGGCGTCTTTCCTTGCCTTGATGTGAGTAGAGAGCGATTATGAGTGAAACAAGCTGTGTTGATTGCCTCGGCCCAGAACTTCTTTGGAATGGCAGAGCTGGCAAGCATCGATGTGGCCGCTTCTTTGAGTGTTCTGTTTCTCCTCTCTGCTATAACATTCTGCTGGGGTGTGCGTGCTGCTGAGGTTTGATGTTGAACTCCGTTCTTCTCGTAGTATTCATATATAGTTTCGTTTAGAAACTTCATTCCCCGATCTAATCTGATTGACATTATCTTGCACTCCTTCTGAGTTGAGGGTCTTTCCAGCAGGATTGACAGCTTAGTCATTGTTTTGCTTTTCTGGTATAGGAATGACACCCATGTGAATCTTGAGAAGTCATCCACTATGACCAGAGTATATTTTCTACCGTTGAAGCTTGCTGGAGTAACTGGACCAAAGAGATCCATGTGTAGGAGTTGAAGAACGCGATCAATTGACTGTACTGGCTTGAGAGAGAATGAAATTCTTGTTTGTTTTCCTTGTTGGCATGCGCTTGTCATATACTTGACCTGGAATTCCATTAGCGAGCTGGTTCCTAGCCAGTTTGTTGATTGTCTTGAAGTTGAGATGATTCATCCGTCTGTGCCACAATCAGCTGACTTCATTGCTGCTTTTGGATACAAGACAAGTCTCAGGAGGGCTGCTGTTCCAGTCAGCGAAGTACATATTTCCTTCTCTTTTCCCTCTTAGTAGTATCTGCTTGGTTTCCATGTGCTTCACTGTGCATCCCTGTGCATCAAACTTGACAGAAAAACCGTTGTCGCAGAATTGGCTAATGGAAAACAAGTTATGTTGCAGTCCTTGTACATATGAAACATTAGAGATTTTAACATTTTTAGTTTCAAATGTACCATAACCTTTGGTTAGACCTTTGGAGTTGTCACCAAATGTTACTTGTGGGCCTGGACGCTCGATGTACTCCTGGAGTAGATGCTTTAAGTGGGTCATGTGCTTTGAACATCCGTTGTCCAAGTACCATAGCGTTCTCATCGACTCCTCAATGATGCATCGTTCCCTTGCAACCTATGACAAAAATCAAAATTTAGGTACTGATGGTCCTTGAGCAAGGTATTTGGTGTAGAGGGGGGGTGAATACACCAAATAGATTTTTAGAAACTTTTTCAAGTTAAAACACAGAGTTGGTGAGCTCAGTTATCGATCCAGCTGAGGAGGGTCAGCTGGGTAAATAACTCAGCTGGCGGTGCGGAAAGTGGTGGTTTGAAAACTTAGCTCGGTTACTTAGAAAAACTCAGTTTGAAAAGATTAACTTTACGTTTTCAGCTTAGTCAAGTTGTGCAATTTTCAGAGAGACACAGCTGTCTTTGGAGAGCAGCTGTGTGTGCAGTTTTGAACAAATATGCAATGATATGAAAGAGTTAGTACAAAACTGAATATAAAGAGAAAGTAAAGAGCACGCGAGTTATTACGTGGTTCGGAGTAACACCTCCTACGTCCACGACCAGGTTCACTGGTAATCCACTACCACTTGGTTTCCAAGTACCAAGCAACTTCACAACTCTAACCCGAGCTGTGTTCCAACAGTTTGCGGGCACTGTCAAGCCTACACCTTCAGTTTCCGGGTACTGAAGAACCTAACCACTCGAATTACACGCTTCGAGCAAGCGTACCTTTACCTAACCTTTCTGGGTTTGGGTTTGGGTATGAGGTTCCAACTGTGAACGAGTTCTTACAATTAAGAACTTTAGAGTATGATGAACTCGTTCGAAATCTAGGCTTAAGATGTACAAAGAGTTTGGCCTAGGGAACAGACGAAAAACAAAGCAGTTTCTTAACTAGAAACACTTTAAGATAAAGTGTTCTTTGATCTATGTAGAACTGCTTGAGAGCTTTTGAAAGATTGATGATTTCAGATAATGAAAGCTTGTAGAGAGTTTTTCGTATATGATCCTGAGGTTGAAGACGGGTTTATATAGGTAGAGATTCAAGACTAGCCGTTGGAGGAGCCGTTTGAATCTTACCTACTCTTCTTAATGTCAAGATCTGCCGTTGGGCGAATCTGCACCTGTCTTCATTTGTGTCACATCCTAGGTCCTGAAGTCTAGGATGCTGATTTGGCAATCCCTCATTGGTCGAGGTAGGTTGACTTCCTCTGATTTCGGGATCTTCTGCCTTTAGAGCTGGCTTTTAAATTCAGAGCTGGACTGTCTTGAAGTGAAGTCTTCAGAGATAGTTCCCTTTGTTCTGTACAGCTGGACCGGCTATGTTTTGAACTCAGCTCGAATTCTCTTCAGCTTGATTAGGCTCTGCTGGAGGACTCAGCTGAAGATTGACGCCTGCTGTCTTTTGCTAGCTGACTTCAACAGAACTCGGTCGATCGGCTCTCTTCGCTAGTGACTCCGTAGACACACTGGGTCGATCTTGTCTTCCGTTTCCTTATCCTGTAAGCCTAGAAAATCTAAAGCTCAAACAGGCGAGCTGGACAACACTATTTAGGTTGACGCGATCATCTATTCGGTTGGAGAATCAGTTGGATTTTGGTATCAAATCAAAACCTTATAATTTTTCCAACAATTTCCCCCTTTTTGATGATGCCAAAACCTAAGTGAGACAACTTATGACGCAGAAAAACTTGTGTTTTATTAATGTAAGAATATACATTATAACACAGGAAAAAGAAAGAAGAAAAAAAACTTCAAATCTTCAGTTTTCAATCCCAGTTGGTTGGGTCTTCTCTTCTGCATCCGTTGCTTCTTTCTTTTGACTCGTCTCTTCAGCTGATTCTGATTCAGCTGGTTCCTCTAGCTCAACAGTTTGCCTCTTCTTTGACTTGTCTCTCTTCTTCCTTACTTCCCCCTTTTTGGCATGATCAAAACAGGGTGGGAGAGATACACCATCGGCTGAAGCGATGTTTTAGTTTGGCGAAACTGTGGTTTTCAGCTCTGAGCAGCGAGGTTTGGAGTCTAAGTGGCTCAGCTGTTGTATTAGCTGGCTCTTCTTCAGTAGCATTAGCCTCAGCTGTGATTGCAGACACAACGTCCTTGGCCTGATTCAGCTGGTCAGTCCAGCTGAGTGCTTGGAGGGATGAGTTGGCACGGGAGATAGCATCTTCTGAGTCGGGCACAACTTCATTCCTTGCAACTTTTGCTTCTTCAGACTTCTTAGATTGAATGAGAAAGTCTGATTCAGCACTTGAGGGACTTGTGTTCAGCTCATATCATCATCATCCAGCTGCAGGTGATCATTGGCTGGGTGATGTTTCTCATTTAAGCTTGGTGCAGGGACTTGAGCATCTTTCATCGGAAGATCTTGAAGCTGGTGTCCCTGTGGAGCTGAAGGAAACTGAGGAGAAGACGGTTGAAGTATTCCATCTGTCTTGGGGTTTAAGCTTGGTTGATCAGCTGGAATACTCCGTTGCGGTGTTGGTGACGATGATGTTCACGCAGGCGCATGAACTTCTTCTCCACCGTAAGAAACGACCGCTTGTGGGCCTTCTGCTCCTCGGAGAGTAATTACGAATTCTCTCATAATGTCAGCTGGCTTCTCAGCTGACTGACTGAGCACCTTTGACTTGAGTCTTCTATTTGAAGACGGTGCTTCAGCATGTTTTGTCTTCTCAAGTTGTCTCCGATTCCCAGCTGGGACGGAGATAGATGCATGCTGCTTTGACTCCTACATCTTTTTCTGTGCTTCCTGTGGTGGAGCAAGAGCTTTGTTGTGACTGTTCTCGAATACTCCGACTTTATCAACATTTGGTCCAGATCTGTTGACGTTGATTTTTGCATCCCAGGGAGTTGTATGTCCCGTTCTCTCTTATATGTTGAGAGAATCAATGGGACTGAGGAGGTCTTTTTCCTTTGACATTCCCAGAAAGTTTTCTGCACCTTCCTGGTGAATGATGTTCTTGAGCTTTGCAGTCTCTCACTGCGCTGGCCTGGATCTGTCGATGGGCTTCACTTTCTTCTGGACTTTCGTCTTCTTTGAGAGTTAAGCAACTCTTATCTTGAAACTTTGACAGATTCTTCAAGTTTGATCGGCTTCGGGAGATATCTTTCTGGATTCCATGTTCTTCTTCTGCATCTTTTGTTAGTAGAAACAAATAATACCAATTGATGGAAATAAGAAAGAATGCCGAAAAACTTTTTAGGGGAGATGCAATGCTTTACGTATATCTTTTAACATATTTAAAGAGTTTTCTTGATGAATGGACGATCAAGATTTGTCTATTGATAAGAAGATCTACGATTAGGAGTGATTCTCGCTTCGTGTCAATTTCTTGATTAGAAGATGTGAGTTAATGCGTGAGAGAGAACGGTTGAGGCGTTTTGACTTTTGCCTCGAAACTCCCATGATTCAATTCTTTGCAGACTCTTAATTAAGATTGATTAGAAATGACAAGATATGAGATGACAGAAAAACAGGTTGAGTAGGTGTAATTAATGTTGTTGCGAACCTCTCAGCTGATCATTGTAGTCAGCTGATACCTCGGTTGAGTGGGTGTGCTGGGTCATCGTGGTTCCAGCTAGTTCCCCATCAGCTGAATAATTCTTCACTTTCAGCATCTGGTTTAGCTGAATTCTTTCTCAGCTGATATCAGTGACGTTGATTCCAAATTGCAGTTGTCTGCTTGCATTCAGCTGGGTCTGCTTCTATTCAGCTGGGTTTGCTTCCATTCAGCTGGGTCTGCTTCCATTCAGCTGGGTGAAGCATCATCTGGGTTGAGTAGTCCAAGTAATCCGCACAGCATTTTGAATCTTGCTTCTATCAGCGGTTTTGTGAGAATATCAGCCCGCTGTATGTCTGTGTGAATTTTCTCAACAATCACATCCTTCTTTTCTACGTGATCTCTGATGAAATGATGTCGTACGTCTACATGCTTGCATCTTGTGTGAAGTACTGGATTCTCTGAAATGACAATCGTACTTGAGCTATCATAGAAAATTGGAACATGTCCAGTTTTCACTTCATAGTCATCCAGCTGATGTTTCAGCCAGAGAATTTGTGAGCAGCAGCTTCCGGCGGCCATATATTCTGCTTCTGTCGTGGAAGTTGCGACGCACGTTTGTTTCTTTGAAAACCATGAAATCAACTTACTTCCTAAGAACTAACAAGTTTCTGAAGTTGATTTTCTGTCCAACCGATCTCCAGCGAAGTCTGAGTCTTAATATCCAGTCAGCTGTAGATTGTCTTCAGCTGGGTACCACAGCCCAACATTCTGAGTTCCTTTGAGATATTTGAGAATGTTCTTGGCTGCTTGCATGTGTGCTTCCTTTGGATCAACTTGAAATCTGGCACACACTCCGACTGCGAAAGAGATGTCTGGACGACTTGCTGTTAGATACAGCAGGGATCCTATTATCCCTCTGTATTTGCTGGAATCAACTGACTTCCCTTCAGTTCCTGGTTCAATCTTCCAGTTGGTGTTCATTGGAATCTTTACAATTCTGCTGGATTGAACTCCATACTTGGCGATCAAGTCTTTCACGTATTTGGATTGATTTATGAAAATCCCTTCTGATGATTGCTTGACTTGAAGTCCTAGGAAGAAACTCATTTCTCCCATCATGGACATTTGGAACTTCTCTGACATCATCTCTCCAAATCTTTGGCATAAGAAGCTTGATCTTGATCCAAAGATGATGTCGTCTACGTAGATTTGAACTACCAGGATATCTTCTCCTGACTTGATGGACAAGAGAGTTCTGTCTACTGAGCCCTTCTTGAATCCTTTGGATACGAGAAAATTTGACAGAGTGTCATACCAAGCTCGAGGTGCTTGCTTTAATCCATAAAGAGCCTTCTTTAGTTTGTAGACTTTATTTCCTTCTACTTCAAATCCTGGAGGTTGTTCAACGTAGACATCTTCTTTAATTTCTCCATTTAAGAATGCACACTTCACATCCATTTGATAAACCTTGAATTTGTGATGTGCTGCATAGGCGAGAAAGAGTCTGATTGCTTCCAATCGTGCTACTGGAGCAAATGATTATTCGAAGTCAATTCCTTCCTGCTGAGTGTAGCCCTTGGCAACCAATCGAGCTTTGTTTCTGATGACGACTCCCAGGGTATCTAATTTGTTCTTGAATATCCATTTGAGTCCTATGACTTTGACTTCTTGAGGTCTGTCGACCAATTCCCAGACACAATTTTTGAGGAATTTGTTTAGCTCTTCTTGCATGGCGTTTGTCCAAGGCACGCTGTTCAAAGCTTCGAGAATTGATTGAGGCTCTGGCACTTGAGCAACGTAACACGCCATTAGAGCTGTGTCTTCATCATAGTCCGTCAGTCCTAGCTCTACTGAGAGTTGAGCTGTGTCAGCTGCTTCTTGATGATCCGAAGAAGCTTGAGCAGCTGAGCTTCTGGTTTTGACTTGGTCATTTGATTCTCCAATGATTGCTGATGATGGATGATCTTCAATCCATCTTTTCCTCTTGCGAATTTCTTCTTCCAATTGATTGATGCTTGACGTGGCTAAATTTCGTCTGACTTGTAGTTGCTCAGGAGTTAAATCTTGAGAAATTGGTTCTCTTTGATTTAGATTTTGAGGAGACTTCTGTAGAGGCTCAGCTGGAGATGGAGCTGGGGACTCAGCTGTATTTGGATTTCCAGCTGATGATGTTCCCCCTTGATTTGGCGTTGAAGAATCTTCTCGATTTCCAGCTGGTGGAGCTTCTTGGTTGATTTCAAGTTCCTCCTCTGGCTCATCGTCCCAAATTAATGGTTCGGCCAGATTCCTGATTCTATTTTCTTGAGCTCTTGTCTGAATCAGTCTTGAAGATTCTCCTTCATTTCTTCGTTTGATAGACTCTCTATATTCGAAGGAGGATTCGTCAAAGGTAACATATGGAGTTACTTCGACTATTTGAGTTCTTCTGTTGAAGACTCTGTATGCTTTACTCACAGCAGAGTAACCAAGGAATACTCCTCGGTCTGTCTTCTCATCGAACGTCTTAAGCTGTGTCTTCCCATTGTTGAGGATGTGACATTTGGATCCGAATACCTTGAAATATCCAATGTATGGTATTCTGTTGTTCCATAGCTCATACGATGTCTTTCCTTGCCTTGATGTGAGTAGGGAGCGATTCTGAGTGAAGCAAGCTGTGTTGATTGCTTCAACCCAGAACTTCTTTGGAATGGCAGAGCTAGCTAGCATTGAGGTAGTTGCTTCCTTGAGAGTTTTGTTTCTTCTTTCTGCTACACCATTCTGCTGAGGTGTGCGTGCTGCAGATGTTTGGTGTTGAACTCCGTTCTTCTCGCAATAATCATAAATAGTTTCATTTAGAAACTCCGTTCCACGATCTGATCTTATTGACATTATCTTGCACTCCTTCTGTGTTGATAATCTTTCCAGCAGGATATGCAGCTTAGTCCTGGTTTCGCTCTTCTGGTACAAGAATGATACCCATATGAATCTTGAGAAATCATCCACAACGACCAGAGTATATTTTCTGCCATTGAAGCTTGCTGGAGTAACTGGACCAAAAAGATCCATGTGAAGAAGTTGAAGTACTCGATCGGTTAGTGAGCGGCTTGAGAGAGAATGAAATTCTTGTACGCTTTCCTTGTTGACACGCGCCGCACATATGACTTTTGTCATATACTTGATCTCGGAATTCCATTTGCGAGCCGGTTCCTAGCCGGTTTGTTGATTGTCTTGAAGTTGAGATGATTCGGCCGTACGTACCACGGCCGGTGACTTCATTGCTGCTTTTCGATACAAGACAAGTCTCCGGAGGGCTGCTGTTCCAGTCAGCAAAGTACATATTTCCTTCTCTTTTCCCTCTTAGGAGTATCTGCTTGGTTTTCCTGTGCTTCACTGTGCATCCCTGTGCATCAAACTTGACAGAAAAACCATTGTCGCAGAATTGGCTAATGGAAAGCAAGTTATGTTGCAATCCTTGTACATAAGAAACATTTGGGATTATAACATTTCTAGTTTTAAATGTACCATAACCTTTGGTTAGGCCTTTGGAGTTGTCACCAAATGTTACTTGTGGACTTGTACGCTCGATATACTCCTGGAGTAGATGCTTTAGGTGCGTCATGTGCTTGGAACATCCACTGTCCAAGTACCATAGCATTCTCATCGACTCCTCAGAGATGCGTCGATTCCTTGCAACCTAAACAAAAAATTAAAATTCAGGTACCCAGTTTTAATTGGGTCCTTGTGGGTTAGACATAGGTCCTTTGATGACCCAGATCTGCTTGATGACTCGAATTGAGTCATTTGATCTGATGATTCTCCCAGCTGAGTCGATATGCACATTTTTTGTGTTCTTCGGTTGTTGCTGGCGGGGTCTTGATCTCCGTGTCTTCCCGTTTTGATGTCTTGATTTCTTTTGGTTTCCAGCTGTGTGCATAGCTGAGACGTTCCTTTGTCTCTGCTGTCTCATGTGATTCTGTGGCTGGAAATGATTATCCAGCTGGTACTCATGTGAGTGGTATCCAGCTGAGTATCTCTGATATCCCGGTTGATATCGTTCAACGTGTTATTTATTCTTTGGTATCTGTGAAATCCAGCCTGTTGTCTTCGTTGAGGTTGAGCACGTTGCTGTCTGAGTTGGGCTTGAGGTTGTCGCACAACTGACCTTCTTGATGCCTGCTGTGTCTTCGACGGAGCTTGAGGATGTTTCACAGCTGGTCTTCCTGACGCCTGCTGTGTCCTCAACTGTTGATGCTGAGCTGCTGGGATTGGAGGTTCGTTCACACGTACAAACATTACCTTTGTTCCACTTGTAGAGGCAATGTTTGAGGCATCCTTTGATTCGTTGTATCCCAGTCCCATTTTGAGTGCCGCTGGACGCTGAGCACTAATGATCTCGTCCATTGTTGACGTGGCTTTGATGAGAGCTACTATCTTCTTAGATAGTACCTCTTCAGTGCTTTTCAGCTCAGTGATCTCAGCTGACTTCTTTTCCGATTCAGCTGTGACCTTTTCCACATCTTCCATCAGCTGTTTATTCTCATAGTAGAATTCCTTCATCAGCTGATCTTGTTTCACTATTTTGTCTTTTAGTGAAACAACTTCCTGTTGGAGCTGAGTTATATCAGCTGCGTCCTATACTTTTGTCTTTTCCAGTTCCGCCTTCAGCTCGGCATTCTCACACATAATGACGTCAAGGATCTCTTGAAGCTCCTTGGAATCGTTCATTACTTTCTCTACTAGACTCCAATCAGGTAGTCCAAATTCTGAGACCTGTGTAGAGTGTTCGTGTGATGGTGAGGTGTTAGATAGATTTTGAGTTCGAGACATTACCTCATCTTCATCTATGCCGTCCGTTTGTCCCATGAAGCATGTATCCCAATCAGGTTCATCATGGGCCATCAGGGCTTCTTCTTCCGAGTCTGAAAATGGCATGTCATCCATTTTATTGCACTCTGATTCTTCATCGGCAATATAAGCTCTCCTTCTGTCAGCTGCTTTAGCTTTCAGTTGGTCCTTGTCTTTCTTGGACAGCTTTGGACAATCTAGCCGGTAGTGTCCTGGTTCCTTGCAGTTGAAGCAACCTTCTTCTGTTCGTTTGTCAGCTGACTTCTCATCATTTCGTCGTGTACTTGTCTCTGTAAGTTCTTGCGAACTTCTTGTATTTCCCTTTGCTGGTGTTGAGTCTGTTGTAGTTTTTTACCAGCATGGCTATTTCTTCAAGTAGCTCTTCCTTGCTCATGTCCTTCTTATCCTTCTTCGATGACTCAACTGACTGCATGTATGCGGATTTGTCAGAGTTGGCTCTGAACGCAATCTCTTTTGGAGCTGGGATGAGTTCTCCGTCATTCTGTCTGCTTGAAGATTCTTCTTGAGTGATCTTCAAGTTGTATTCGTTGGCTTTTAAGAGTGAGAACAACCTTTCTGTAGATAGATCACCCAAGTCACTTCGACTTTGGTGAACTACCTTGTAAGTGTTCCATTCAGCTGAAAAAGCTGAAAGAACCTTTAGATTCTTTTTCCGCTGGGTATACTTCCCGATTCTGATTGTCTCTATCTCGATGACTATGTTTGAGAACCTTAGCTCCATCGCTTCGATGGACTCGTTGGCTAGCTGCTTGAAGTTGTCGAATTTTTGGCAAGCTATTGTGAATTTGTTTTCTTTGATCTCTTCAGATCCTTCACATAGCTTGGCAAGTGTTTCCCACATCTCTTTGGCTGTCTCGCACTTGATGATCTTACTCAGGTAGGCGTTTGAGACTGTTGATGAGATGGTGTTTCTTGCGAAGCTGTCCAATCCAGCTTGCTTTCGTTCTTCTGACGAGTAATCCTTCTTTGGCTTGAGAATTGGCCGGTATTCTGGTTGTCCTCCATCATGAGCAGGAACGAGTTTATTTCCTTGTTTATAAATAAGGATGGGTCCGTCTGAGATGACGTCCCACATCATGTCGTGATGCGCACATAGGAAGCTTTTCAATCTGAATTTCCAGATTGCATAGTCGTCTACCGAGAAGGTGGGAAGATTCCTGTTAAGATAAGAATCCATAGAAATATGCAGTATGTAATAATATGAGTTTTTCTGAAAAAAAAACGGATCTGTTCAGTTGACCACTGACATAGAGTTTCAAGACAAATCTCTTGATTCAGAAACAGCGGTCGTTTGAACCACTGCTCTGATACCAATTGATGGTCCCTGAGCTAGGTATTTGGTGTAGAGGGGGGGTGAATACACCAAATAGATTTTTAGAAACTTTTTCAAGTTAAAACACAGAGTTGGTGAGCTCAGTTATCGATCCAGCTGGGGAGGGTCAGCTGGGTAAATAACTCAGCTGGCGGTGCGGAAAGTGGTGGTTTGAAAACTTAGCTCGGTTACTTAGAAAAACTCAGTTTGAAAAGATTAACTTTACGTTTTCAGCTTAGTCAAGTTGTGCAATTTTCAGAGAGACACAGCTGTCTTTGGAGAGCAGCTGTGTGTGCAGTTTTGAACAAATATGCAATGATATGAAAGAGTTAGTACAAAACTGAATATAAAGAGAAAGTAAAGAGCACGCGAGTTTTTACGTGGTTCGGAGTAACACCTCCTACGTCCACGACCAGGTTCACTGGTAATCCACTACCACTTGGTTTCCAAGTACCAAGCAACTTCACAACTCTAACCCGAGCTGTGTTCCAACGGCCATGGGCACCGTCAAGCCTACACCTTCGCTCCGGGTGCGAAGAACCTAACCACTCGAATTACACGCTTCGAGCAAGCGTACCTTTACCTAACCTTTCTGGGTTTGGGTTTGGGTATGGGGTTCCAACTGTGAACGAGTTCTTACAATTAAGAACTTTAGAGTATGATGAACTCGTTCGAAATCTAGGCTTAAGATGTACAAAGAGTTTGGCCTAGGGAACAGACGAAAAACAAAGCAGTTTCTTAACTATAAACACTTTAAGATAAAGTGTTCTTTGATCTATGTAGAACTGCTTGAGAGCTTTTGAAAGATTGATGATTTCAGATAATGAAAGCTTGTAGAGAGTTTTGCGTATCTGATCCTGAGGTTGAAGATGGGTTTATATAGGTAGAGATTCAAGACTAGCCGTTTGAATCTTACCTACTCTTCTTAATGTCAAGATCTGCCATTGGGCGAATCTGCACCTGTCTTCATTTGTGTCACATCCTAGGTCCTGAAGTCTAGGATGCTGATTTGGCAATCCCTCATTGGTCGAAATAGGTTGACTTCCTCTGATTCCGGGATCTTCTGCCTTTAGAGCTGGCTTTTGAATTCAGAGCTGGACTGTCTTGAAGTGAAGTCTTCAGAGATAGTTCCCTTTGTTTTTGTACGAATTTGGACATTTGTGTTTTGAACTCAGCTCGAATTCTCTTCAGCTTGATCAGGCTCTGCTGGAGGACTCAGCTGAAGATTGACGCCTGCTGTCTTTTGCTAGCTGACTCCAGCTGTAAACACAGCTGGGTCGACTGCTGTCTTCTGCTAGCTGACTCCAGCTGTAGACACAGCTGGGTCGACTGCTGTCTTCCGCTTCCTTATCCTGTAAGCCTAGAAAATCTAAAGCTCAAACAGGCGAGCTGGACAACACTATTTAGGTTGACGCGATCATCTATTCGGTTGGAGAATCAGTTGGGTTTTGGTATCAAATCAAAACCTTATAATTTTCCCAACAGGTACCCAGTTTTAATTGGGTCCTTGTGGGTTAGACAGAGATCCTTTTATGACCCAGATCTGCTTGATGACTCGAATTGGATCATTTGATCTGATGATCCTTCCAGCTGAGTCGATGTACACATTCTTTGTGTTCTTCGGTTGTTGCTTGTGGGGTCTTGATCTCTGTATTTTCCTTGTTTGATTTCTTTGTTGATGTCCTGGTCTTTTTCGGTATCCAGCTGAGTATCCAGCTGAGACGTTCCTTTGTCTCTGCTGTCTCTTGTGATATCTCGGCTGGAACTGGTACTCCAGATGGTGATCATATGAGTGATATCCAGCTGGGTATCTCCTTTGATATCTCGGTTGATATCTCTCGACGTGTTGTTGATGTTGTTGGTATCTGAACTGTCCAGCTTGCTGTCTTTGTTGAGTTTGAGCAGATTGTTGTCTGATCTGTGCTTGAGGTTGTCTCATAGCTGGCATTTTTTATGCCTGTTGTGTCTTCAATGGTTGTCGCTGAGCAGCTGGAATTGGGTTTTCTTTTGCTTTTACAAACATTATATTTGTTCCACTTGTGGAAGCGATGTTTGTAACGTCTTTAGTTCCAGTATAACCCAATCCTATCTTGAGTGTTGCTGGACGCTGAACACTTATAATTTCGTTCATTGTTGTGGTAGCTTTGATTAGTGTTACCATTTTCATGGTTAACGCCTCTTCAGATTTTCTCAACACTAATATCTCAGCTGATTTTCTTTCTGATTCAGCTGTGGTCTTTTCCAGATCTTCCATCAGCTGTTTCTTTTCGTAGTAGAAGTCTTTCAACAGCTGATCTTGTTTCACTATTTTGTCTTTAAGTAAAATAACCTCATCTTTGAGCTGTATTGTATCAGCTACTTCTGATACCTTTTTCTTTTTCCAGTTCCATCTTCAGCTCGGCATTCTCACACATTATGATGTCAAGGATCTCTTGAAGCTCATTGAAATCGTTCATAACTTTCTCTACTAAACTCCAATCAGGTAGCCCTGACTCTGAAACTTGTGTAGAGTGTTCGTGTGATGGTGAGACATTAGATAGATTTTGAGTTCTTGATATTACCTCATCCTCATCGATTTTGTATGTCTGTCCCATGAAGAATGTATCCCAATTCAGGTTCATCATGAGCCATCAGTGCATCTTTTTCTGAATCTGAGAATGACATGTCATCCCCTATTTTGTTGCACTCCGACTCCTCGTCGGCGATGTAAGCTCTCCTTCTGTCAGCTGCTTTAGCTTTCAGTTGGTCTTTATCTTTCTTGGATAGCTTGAGACATTCTAGCCTGTAGTGTCCCGGTTCCTTGCAGTTGAAGCAATCTTCTTCTGTTCGTTTGTCAGCTGACTTCTCATCAGCTACTGCGTACTTGTCTCTGTAAGTTCTTGCGAACTTCTTGTACTTGCCCTTGCTGGTGTTGAGTCTGTTGTAGTTTTTTACCAGCATGGCTATCTCTTCAAGTAGCTCTTCCTTGCTCATGTCCTTCTTGTCCTTCTTTAAGGACTCAACTGACTGTATGTAAGTGGATTTTTCAGAGTTAGCTCTGAACGCAATCTCCTTTGGCGCAGGTGTCAGCTCTCCATCATTTTGATTGCTTGAAGATTCTTTCATGGTAATCTTCAAGTTGTATTCGTTGGCTTTGAGCAGGGAGAATAATCTTTCAGTTGAAAGATCACCCAAGTCACTTCGACTTTGGTGTACCACCTTGTATTTGTTCCATTCAGCTGTGAGCGCTGAAATGACTTTTAGGTTCTTTTCACGCTGGGTGTATTTTCCAGTTTTGATGGTTTCAATTTCTACCATGATATTTGAGAATCTGAGCTCCATCCCTTCGATGGACTCGTTGACAAGATGCTTGAAGTTATCAAACTTCTGGCATGCAATCGTGAATTTATTCTCTTTTATCTCCTCTGACCCTTCGCATAGCTTGGCTAGGGTTTCCCACATCTCCTTTGCGGTGTTGCAGTTGATGATCTTGCTAAGGTAGGCGTTGAAGACAGTTGATGATATGGTGTTCCTTGCGAAGCTGTCTAATCCAGCTTGCTTCCTCTCTTCTGAGATATATTCATTCTTTGGCTTGGGAATGATCTGATACGTTGGTTGTCCACCATCTTGAGCTGGAACAAGCCCGTTTCCTTGTTTGTAAATTAGAATGGTTCCATCTGTGATGACGTCCCACATCATATCATGATGTGCACAAAGAAAGCTTTTCAATCTGAACTTCCAGATTGCATAGTCATCAACCAAGAAGGTGAGAAGATTCATGTTAAGATAAGAATCCATGGAGATATGTACAGTATGAATATGAGTTTTTCAAAAAGAGGGTCTGTTCAGTTGACCACTGACAGAGTTTCAAGACAAATCTCTTGATTCAGAAACAATGGTCTTTTGAACAACTGCTCTGATACCAATTGATGGCCAATGAGCTGGGTCTTTGGTGTAGAGGGGGGTGAATACACAAAAGATAGACTTTTAAGTTCTTTTTCACAAGTTTAAAACAAAATGCGTGAGCTCAGTTATGAATCCAGCTGAGGAAGGTCAGCTGGCAGTGCGGAAAGTGATGGTTTTAAAATTTAGCTCGTTTGCTTAGAAAACTCAGCTTGAAAATATTATCTTTACGTTTTCAGCTTAATCAAGTTGTGCAATTTTCAGAGAGACACAACTGTCTTTGGAGAGTAGCTGAGTATGCAGATTTGATAAAAATGCAATGTGCCAATGGAGTTAGTAAAAATAAATCTGAAACTAAAGAGATAAAATAACACGAGATTTTACGTGGTTCGGAGTAACACCTCCTGCATCCACGACCAGATTAACTGGTAATTCACTACCACTTGGTTTCCAAGTACCAAGCAACTTCACAACTCTAACCCGAGCTGTGTTCTAACAGTTTACGGGCACTGTCAAGCCTAAACCTTTCAGTTTGCGGGTACTGAAAAAACCTTACAACCACTTGAATTTCACGCTTCAAGCAAGCGTAACCTTGACCTAATCTTTCTGGGTAAAGAGGGGTTTGGTTTGGGTTCCTACTGTGAACGAGTTCTTACAATGAAGAACTTAGTGTTGGTCCCGAGAAGGATACCTTTGTGTAGAGGAGGGGGTGAGTACACCAAGGTTTAAAACTTTTTCCAATTTAAACTCTTTGAGTGAGCTGGCTGTGTTCGATCCAGCTGGAAGGCAGCTTGATCGACACAGCTGGCTGTGTGAGGAATGTGGTGGTTTTTGAAAAGTCCGTCTGTTACTTCAAATATATTGCAAAGCTTTGTTTCTCTTTTCAGTTAGTCAGTTTATGCAGCTTGAAAGAATGCTTATGATGAGTTAGTTGAATGCATAAATAAAGCAGTAAAGAACAAAGCTATTTAACGTGGTTCGGAGAAATTACTCATACGTCCACGACCAGAAAACCATCTGGTAAACCACTAAGGATACCACTGACTTTACTCGCAGTCAGCAAGCGTTGCAGCTTAGTTCCTCAAGCTGGATACAAGTTTACGCATACTGTATCGAAACGTAACCAGACTGTTTACGGGCACAGCTGAAGCCTACCTTCAGTTTACGGGTACTGAAGAACCTGAACCTTAACCTAACCTTTTTCTGGGTTTGGGGTTTTCAACTATGAACGAGTTCTTACAATGAAGAACAATGAGTATGATGAATTCGTTCAAACTAGGCTAAAGATATATATATTCTAAGCTGCCTAGGACTGAATATGTGAACAACTAAGAACACGACTGACTGGGTGTTCTTGAGGGATTTGGCTTTGAAGATCGTTGTTCGTTTATCTGTTGGCTCTTTTATTTCTTCAGTCGTCTCTCCTCTCTCTGGAAGAGGAGATATATATAGGTGGAGATTCAAACTAGCCGTTGGAAGAGAGCCGTTTGAATCTTACCTACTCACTTTGACTTCTAGCCTTTCGCCTACGATATAGGTCTGCATCTGCAGAAGCTATTCCTCATCTCTGATTGGACCACGTCATATGAGATCTTCTGATACCAGGATCTTGTCTTGGAGTTGGTCTTTGTCTTCGAGCTGCTAAGCGTCTCTTCTGTGTCTTCAGCGTCTTCGACTCTGCTGCGTCTTAGACCTGAGCTGTATCATCAACCTGAGCTGTGTCATTAACCTGAGCTGTGTCTCAGACCTGAGCTGTGTCATTGACACTAAGCTGGGTCTTTTACACTGAGCTGGGTTTCCATCACTGAGCTGGGTCTTGATACTGTTGGGTCTTTTGACTCTGCTTAATTCCTCAGCTGTGTCCAGCTTCGCTCCGCTCAGCTGCGTCTTCTGTTGTGCTGAACATGTACTTAGAAAACCTAATAGCTCTAAACAAGTGAGCTGGAAACAACACACAGTTTGTACATTCATCTACTCTACTCGGTTGGGGTCAGCTGGGTTTTGGTATCACTTCAAAACATGTTTATTATTTTCCCAACACTTAGAGTTAGATGAACTCGTTCAAAATCTAGGCTTAAGATATACAATGAATTCTGCCTAGGAATCAGACGAAAAACTGGGCAGTTTCTGGACTAGAAACACTTTAAGATAAAGTGTTCTTTGAACTATTTAGAATTGCTAATGAGCTTTTGAAGGCTTGATTAATTCAGAGAATGAAAGCTTGTAGAGAGTTTTTCGTATTTGATCCTGAGGTTGAAGACGAGTATTTATAGGTAGAGATTCAAGACTAGCCGTTGGAGGAGCCGTTTGAATCTTACCTACTCTTCTTAAATTCATAATCTGCCGTTGGGCGTTTCTGCACATGTCATCATCAGTGTTACATCCTAGGTTCTGAAATCTAGGATGCTGATTTGGCAATCCCTCATTGGTCGAGATAGATTGATCTCTTCTGACACCGGGATTTTTGTCTTCAAGCTGTTTTTCGAATTTTAGAGCTGGATCTGATACTCTTACTGATGCTTTCAGAGTTAACATTCCTTTTGTTCTGTACAGCTGGATCAGTTGTGTCTTGAACTCAGCTCGATTAATCTTCAGCTTGATCCTGCTCTGTTTTGAACTCAGCTCAGCTGGAAAACTCAGCTGATAGTTGACTCCTGCTATTAACATAGTTGGATCTTCTGCTGTCTTGAGCTTCTGCTGTCTTCCGCTTCCTGAACCTATAAACTTAGAAAATCTAGAGCTCAAATAGGCGAGCTGGAAACAGGCGAGCTGGAAAACACTACTTAGATTTATGCGATCATCTACTCGGTTGGAGTCAGTTGGGTTTTGGTATTAAATCAAAACTTTATAATTTTCCCAACAGGGGGCAACATCATTTCTTATATATAACCGATTGATGCATGCATGTAGTGAATAAATTTGCACCATTGACCGAGTAAGTGTTTATGTTCAATGATTCAAGCTTTGTCCAGGTTTACCTTTTTATTTGATTTAACTTCATTAGTTTCAGTTTAAGTTTTTACAATTATTGAGCCCAAAACAGTGACAGTCCCGACCATAAGAGAGGTACAGTCAATTCCCTATGGATCGACCATATACTTACCGCTAGCTATCTAGCCGTTGGCATAGGAGTATAAATTTATTTTTCGTGGTTGAACGACGGCCACGTCATGGACCGAGTCGGTATGGTTAGAACAGTGTATTTGATCTGTAGAAGAAAGTATATGAAATTTTTTGGGCATTGAAATGACGTGCAATATCATTTCTATTCAAATAACTCGAAAATACACACTGGCATTAGGCTAGACACATCACGATTCTATTGCCGGGAATTGAAGTTCAAGATATTTTGGTTAGTATTCGAATAGTTCATGTTTTTAATTATAATTACCGATCAAGACATTTTGTTAAAAGGTCAATAATTTCAAATTTAAACTGTAATATATCCTTAAATTTAAAGAATTGATGAAACAACATAAAATATTGAGGTAGCACTTAATAATAATGGTGTGCGAAAAGAAACCTTTTTCCTATAAAACTAGAGTTGAATAATGCTAAGGCAAATTCATTTTCTGCATTTATGATGTCATTAAATCATAGCGGCTGCGAGTTGATTTTGTAAAAAATAATAATAACACTTACATTAAAAACTGTGGATCACTTTCAAATAAAGAGACCAAATTTTATGGGACCAAAATAGTGGGAGAAATACGTGCATACTTAATTTTAGGGTTGGTAACATGTGTCTCGGATCGTTATTGTATCGAGACGATAATAATACGATACGGTAATATCAAATACGAACACGATCTGTTGTAGATTTGTTCGATACCAACACGCAACATGAATCGCACTAACACAGACACAACACACACACGAAGGTGACACAATTTCTTTCGTGTTGACACAATACGCAGCAACGACACAACACAATAAATTCATAAAAACCTAACTATAATATAAATTAATAAAGGGAAAAGTAGCATATACCCCTCTAACGTTCACCCCCTTATTATACTTATCTCCCCAAGAAAACCTTTTGGGTTGACATCACCCTAACGTTTCATAAGTTGTGCAGATAACCCATCGCGTCAAACGGATTTCTGACGCCGTCTACATTTTTTAATTTTTTTAGTTTTATATTATTCTTCTTTGAAGAATTTTATCAAACATTTGAAGTGCATTTGTATAAACAACAACAATATCTGCTCCGTTTGGTCGAAAAATACCCTTCCCTCCTCGTCTTCTTGCATCTTCTCGAACATCTCTATAGTATACACTCCACACCCATACCCTACAATCATCGAGCTCTATGCAAACACATCCTTACTCTTGACTGAATCGAAGACGTTGAGCACCTTATCTAGATCACTGCATGCGCATTTGGAGTACATGTCGATCAAGTCGGTATGACAAGATCATGATTCAACCTCATTCCTTTTTCATTCATTTCTCGCGAGAGTGTGAATTTTTCTTCAATAATATTGATTTTGTCGTTGCAATATTAAGTGTTTGATTAAAATCATCAAAGAAGAATATTAAAAAATGAAAAAAGAACAAGAAAAATGTGAGGGGGTTATTTGCACTTCTTATGAAACGTTAGGGTGCTGGCAACCCAAAAAGTTTCGTTGAGGAGATAAATATGATAGGGGGGTGAATGTTAGGGGGTATATGCTACTTTTCCCATTAATAAAAAATAAAAAATAAAAATACTAAATATTGATGTGTTATACAAAAACAACATGAATGCGACAAGAACGTGAATTTAACATGAAATTATTATGTCCTTATCGTGCCGACACGATAAAGACCCAAAGATGATAAGGTTGGATATTGATCCATTGATTTCATACATTTTTGTATTGTATTAAATTAAAACTGTTGGTCCTACTTAATTTGCGCCAAAACCAAAAGGTAAATTAGGGCAGGCATAAAATTATTTTATAGCATTTTCTTTCATTTTTTTAGTTAATTAATATAATTAATTAGGGCATATATGTTTTTAAGCTTTAATTGGCAATAACTTTTAATTGAGTTCATTAAATTACGTATTTTTATAATAAACTAGTAGAATGGTACGTGCGACGCACGTAAAATCTTGAAAATTTTAGAATAATCATATTACAAAAGATTTAAATAAGAAATATCAATATATAAAAAATAGATAAATCATGCTACAATTTAGAAATTTAAATGTAAGAGGATTCTCATATATCAAATATATAAAACTTATTTATATTAAATTATTAAACTATCCTTAAAAAGTAAAAGAAGTAAGGATATTACAAGTATAATCCAGTAATAATTGTAAAAAAAGTATAATCTAACAATATATATTAATAGATAAATATAGTATATGATATTACACTATTGCCCTTAAATTAAAAATATAATAGGAATATAATAGACAAACCAATTATTTTGTAAATAAAACACTGATATAGATATTACTCCCTCCGTCCGCGAAAAGTGTAACACATTTCCTAATATTTGTGAGGTATAAAATAATGGAAAGTGCTACACTTTTCGCAGACGGAGGGAGTATTGAAATAAGGAATGAAACATAAAACGTTGGACACATTATCCGAACTCCTCTAGGAAGGCCAAACCTCAACAAGTTTATAGAGTTATGTCGAAAATCGACGACGAACTATATTATTAAAATAAAATACATTGATAAGGTTGTTTCTTCGATTTTATGTACTTCCTTTAACAAATATTTTTATTTTTATTATTTTGCAATATATAAGCATGAACATTAAAAATAATTTAATATTATTTCAAAGTGATAATATTTTGATAATTGATCAAAAAGAGTGTTTCTATAATTTTATTTCACTTTCTTGAGTTGCAAGAAATCAAACTATATTTTTTTACCTCACAATATGTCAAAGATTTCATTATATATGATGTTACTTATTGTGTACGTCTGATCATCTCGTCACACAGTCAAATTTCGAGAATTATCCCTACGTGTATATATATAAAAATCCAAGAATTATAATTGAGAAAACGCAATTTTGAAATTTTTTTTTATTTACGTCAATTTAAAAATTTGTTGAATTAAACAAATTAATATTGACAACTTAATAATTGATCAAATTAAAATTGTCAATGAAAATAAAACTATTTATTTGGCCAACAAATTAATTTGCCAAATTGTATTAGTTATGCAAAATAATTGCGGAATAGGAAAATACAAATGGCTTGTGAGTATTTATATAGGTTCTCAACGAGAGAAGTTTTATTAAGAATAAATGTGGGATGAAAAATTTATATTAAATATACATAAAATAAATGAATAAAAATGTTCAAAATGAAGATTAAAGATAAATAAGAATACTGAAAGGAGAGAGCACCACGTAGACCTCGAATTAAGTAGATGACTCGAATCCGCAATCGTTTCAATAATAGATAGATAGATAGATAGATAGATAGATAGATTATGGTTATCTCATCTAAGTCCAAATTTGTCCCGACACTATATATAAATAAGGCCATAAATACCTTGTTTGTGCATCAAGTTTGTTCAATTGTCCCAACACTACATAGAATTTGCACAAATGGAAAATTCTAACAAAGTTATTACCTTTAAAGTGGAGAGACAAAACCCAGAGCTGATCGCTCCGGCAAAGCCAACGCCTCATGAATTCAAGCTCCTCTCCGATATCGACGATCAAGAGGGCCTCCGTTTCCAAGTTCCGGTGATTCAATTCTACCGGAGAAACCCCTCCACAGAAGGGAAGGACCCTGTAAAGGTGATTCGTGATGCTATTGCCAAGGCCTTGGTTTTCTACCACCCATTCGCTGGGCGGCTCAGGGAACGCGCCGCCCGACAACTGGTGGTGGAGTGCACCGGAGAAGGGGTGTTGTTTATTGAGGCTGATGCTGATGTGGCACTGCAGCAGCTCGGCGACGCCCTTTATCCGCCGTTCCCATACCTGGACAAGCTGCTATACGATGTCCCATGCACTGCGGGAATCATCGATTGCCCTTTGTTACTTATTCAGGTATATATACATAGGTAAAAGTGAAAATACCCCAAAGCTAAAACGAAAAGATAAAAATACCTCTAAATATATAAAAGATAAAATATACCTTAAAATCATGTAAAATTACCTCTAAATAACTCCGGCGACAGCGATCAACTCCGGCGAGAATTTTCCGACGATTTTTTCTAGCTACTTTTTCCGACGACTTTTTTCATATAAATATATGACTAGCATACATGTGTAATATACATGACTAACATTTCAGTTGTAAGTACATGACTAGCATACATGAATAACATTCAGTTGTAAGTACAAACATGACTAGCATTTATGTCTACCATATATGAATAATAATCATAAGTGTATCACATACACGAGTAGCAAACATGACATTCGAGTAGCATGTATGCCATCGGAAAAAAAAATTCATTGAAAAAAGTGGCTGGAAAATATTCATCGGAGTTGACCGTTGACCGTCGGCGTTGGAATGGGTTAGCATATACTCCCTCCGTCCCACAAAAATATTCGATACTTTTGGTGGCACAAATTTTAAGAAATGTTAGGCGAGTGTGTGTTGTAAGAAGAGAAGGGGTCACACTTTGTGAGGAGAGAAGCGAGCCAAAAGTGGAGAGTTAATGTTTTTGTGTGACGTATCAAAATGAAAAATTGTGAATATTTTTGTGGGACGGAGGACATATATGTATGAGATGAGTTAGCATAGAAACTAATCCTCGTGAAAACTGAGAATCATATTATATATATATATATATAATCATGCTTTATAATATGTACAATGATGCTTTATTCGGATCATGCTTTTTTGTATAAATATTGATGCTTATAAAATCATGTTTTTATGTATTACAATACATGTATGTGTCGATTAATGAAACCGTAGATCATACAAAGATCATCGGTTCAGTTTTCTTCCTAATTTTCACATGGTGAATAGTATGTATATAAACCAATTCCAATGAAGTAAAATATGGCTACTCTTTTCTAAATATACAAATCCTAGCTATTTTCCGTGCAGAATGTCAATTTACTTTTTTCGTTTATATTACAAGATCAACTGAGCGCATAATCATGTAATCTTCTAAAATACACGACCACGATATTTACACAATCAACCTATCATGTAATCATGAATTTATACATAATATGACCAAATACACGATTACATGGTTAAATGATCTCGTGTAATCGTGTAATTTATGTACAAATTTGACCAAATACACAATTACATGAATAACTGATCATGTAATCCACTATTATACTCAACTATATCCGTAACATAGACTAGAATTTGTATATTTAGAAAAGAGTGGCTATATTTTATCTTACAAACTTAAAAAACGGTTGTATTGACACTTGCCTCTATATATATTCACTTGCTTCCTAATTGTTAACTTCTCTTTCCAACTCTTGAGTTTTTGTATAAAAACCCTATTTGATTGGATCATCAAACATTGTTTCTATATATGTAGGTGACACGGCTGACATGCGGGGGTTTTGTCTTTGCCATCCGCCTCAATCATTCAATGAGCGATGCCGCCGGACTGGTTCAATTTATATCAGCCATCGGCGAACTTGCCCGTGGAGCTGAAGCTCCTTCCGTCCTACCGGTTTGGGAGCGGCATCTCCTGACCGCTCGTCACCCACCGCGCGTGTCATTCGCGCACCGTGAATACGATGTCGTATCAGAACCAGACACCGATGGTAGAACAGACAAATTAGTGCAAGGCTCCATCTTCTTTAGCGCCGCCGACATTTCCGCCCTCCGCCGCAGCCTACCACCGCATCTCCAAAGCTGCTCCAAATTCGAAATTGTGGCCGGCTGCGCGTGGCGCTGCCGGACAATAGCTCTCTCTTTGAAATCTGATGAAGAGATTAGATTCTTGCCCGTTGTGAATATCCGAAAGCGAATGAACCCGCCACTCCCGGTGGGCTACTACGGCAACGCCATAGCTTTTCCGGCGGCAGTCACAACTGTTGAAAATTTATCGAAGAATCCACTGCAGTATGCGGTGGAGCTGGTAAGGAAGGCGAAATGCGAAGCAACGGATGAGTACGTGAGATCCGTGGCGGATCTGATGGTGATGAGAGAACGGCCAAGTTTCACGGCGGCAAGGACGACTTATCTGGTGTCGGATTTGACACATGCCGGTTTTGAGCAAGTGGACTTCGGGTGGGGCACGGCGGCGTACGGTGGAGCGGCGAGAGGCACTCATTTTCAAATAAATTTGTTCACACCCTTGAAGAATAAGATGGGCGAGGGTGGCACAATGGTTCCAGTTTGCTGCCGCTTAATGCCATGGAAGTCTTCGTAAAACAGCTTCGAATGATGATGAATGCTCCTCAGACAAGTTCAGCTTTACGAATTATATATAAATGCATGTCTAGACGTTGAGGTTGCAATTTATTACCGATCGATCGGAATAAAACTTGAGTTCTTGTTAAGGCAGTTATTCTAGCTATATATGTCATCTTGCACGATGAGAATAATGCAACTCTTTTTTTTGTTTTTTATTATACTAGTAGAGTGGTACGTGTGATGCACGTAATATTGATAGATTTTAACAATATATATATGTCAAACATAAAATAATCATATGACTATAGATACTAATAATAAAATACTATAATAAGGGTATAATTGGCAAATCAAATTTTGTAAATAAGGCTCTTTTATAATAGGTATAGATTTTTTTTAAGGGAAAAGTAGCATATACAACCCTAACGTGTCAACCTCGATCGCTTTTACACCCTTAAGGGAAGGGTTGGGGTTCTACCCCAACGTTTAAAAAGTAGGGGCAAATAACCCCTCCCGTCTAACGGCTCTCTAACGCCGTTTTGAGCACGTGGACTTCGGGTGGGGCACGGCGGCGTACGGCGGAGTGGCGATAGGCACTCATTTTCAAATAAATTTGTTCACACCCTTGAAGAATAAGATGGGCGAGGGTGGCACAATGGTTCCAGTTTGCCTGCCGCTTAATGCCATGGAAGTCTTCGTAAAACAGCTTCGAATGATGATGAATGCTCCTCAGACAAGTTCAGCTTTATGAATTACTATTTATAAATAAATGTGTAGATGAGAATAATGCAACTCTTTTTTTGTTTTTTTATTATACTAGTAGAGTACTGGTACGTGCGATGCACGTAATATTGATAGATTTTAACAATATGTATATGTCAAACATAAAATAATCATATGACTGTAGATACTAATAAAATACTATAATAAGGATATAATAGGCAAATCAAATTTTGTAAATAAGACTCTTTTATAATAGGTATAGATTTTTTTTAATATTGGATAAGGATCCTATGTCCTATAGTTGTGTTTAATACCCCGTGTCCAACTATTAATTTCACAATTTTAAAAATAAAATTTTAGTATATAATGAACCTTAATTAATACTCCATCCGTCCCAATAGCAAGGTCTCACTTGTTTTGGGCACGGTTATTAAGAAACAAGAGTAAAAAGATAAAAAACGGTAGGTCTCACAGTTGTTAATATTTTTGGAATGAGACCTTGTTATTGGGACAGATGAAAAAGGAAAGCGAGACCTTGTTATCGGGACAAATGGAGTATTTATTTCAAAAAATTGGAATTAAAAAAATTATATAGCCTAATTTTGAAATAATAAACCCTAATAATCAATTAAAAAATAGAAATTAAATGTAAAAGATAAATATAAACCCTAATTTCGGATTAATGAACCCTAGTTAATAATTGCAAAATTATACTCAAAACACAAAAAAAATGGAAATGATGAAAAAAATAACAAAAAACTAGTTAAATATAGATAATGGGAAACATGTGAGACATCAATTGCGATATAGAGGATCCCAAGTGGTACATAATAGGTTGTATTTTCTGGTGTCAAATTTTTCTTGGAGCATTATTTTCAATGATGTGAAATCTTACGTGGATTTTCGACGACCGAAAATGCACCTGTTAAAAATGAATTTTCATGGTTGCTTTCTGAAGAAAAAACCATTCATGTAGGATTTTTGGTAGCCAAAAATCATGGGAATGATCCCAATTACAACCAATTGAAAGGTTGGGCACCGAGATGCCAATGATTGAAAGTAGTGTTATAATTGCAATTGAGGTCATAATAATGCCTTCAAATACAATTAATCTTGATATTTTATAGTTCCATTTTTTTTTGTTGGAAACTAAACTCTTGTATCTTTGCAATGATATATGGCACACCTTCTAGTTCTTCTCCAATAAAGTAGTTTATTCATGAAGTTGATGGTTCTATAGAAAATTTCTTGGATAGCATCACATAAGCATATATGTATATGAGAATATTCTAACTATAAAGGAAAAGCTATTAATCTATATACCTATTATAAAAGTGTCTTGTTTACAAAAATTAATTTGCCTATTATGTCCTATTATAAAAATTGATTTGCCTTTTATAATCCTATTATAGATTTAATTATAGGAAAATAATGTATATCATATACTATATTTATCTACTCCCTCCGTCCCAATAGCAAGGTCTTACTTCTTTAATTGATGAGAGTATTAATTAATAGAAGTGGACCTTGCTATTGGGACGGAGGGAGTTATATATTATTAGACTATACTTATAATATTCTTACTTAATTAAATTATTTAGGATAGTTTAATAAATTAATATAAATACGTTTTATTTATTTGATACTCTCTCTGTCCCCAAAAAGTATGGTCCAAATTTAATTATATGTAAGGTATAAAATATTAATTGGACCACACTTTTGGGGAACGGAAGGAGTATGAGATAAGATCAATCCTTTGATATAAGATAAGAATGCTCTACATTTAAATTTCCTCAAAATTGTGGTATGATTTATCTATTTTTTACATATCTATATTTATTATTTAAATTTATTGTGATATGATTATTTTATTTTTCATACATATACATTCTTATTATTAAAACTAGCAGAGAGATTACGTGCGATGCACGTATAATCTTTTGTTTAAGATAATATATTTGAAAAAAATATTGTAATATTATTAATTTTGACTATTAACTTCAACAAATTCTAGCGCAATAAAGTAATCTCGAGCTATCAAAATTTATATTGTCTTTACTTTTTCACTTTTGTGTAATAGAACATGCATGACTATATTGTTGATTAATTTATTAAGTTGAGTTATAATTGGAGTAGGATTATATTATTAATTTATTATGTTTTTAATAAATTTAATATAGATTTACACAATTGCCCTTAAAATAAATATAATAATAGGGATATATTAGGCAAACCCAATTTTGTAAGAATCCGCTCTTTTATAATAGGTATAGATCTATCAATAGTACGTGCGATGCACATACGACACTGTTGGGAAAATTAATAGAGTTTTGAAGTGATACCAAAACCCAGCTGACCCAACCGAGTAGATATTTGCACAAGCCCAAGTGTTTTTCCAGCTCACCTGTTTGAGCTTATAGAGTTTCTTAGTTTACATGTGTCAGCAGAAGACACAGCTGAGCGGACACGGTAGGGAATTCGGCGAAGCGGACCAAGCGAGGTAGTCAAAGACCCAAGAAGATCAAGACCCGGCTCGGTGACGGAACCCGGCTCGGTGTCGAAGACCCGGCTCAGTAGAAGACCCGGCTTAGTGTCGATGACACGGCTCGGGTCCGAGACACGGCAAAGTTAATGACACGGCTCGGGTTGAAGACACGGCTCGGGTTGATGATACAAAGACACGGGTCTAAGACACAGCTCAGAGTCGAGACGCAGCAGAGTCCAAGACGCTGAAGACACAGCAGAGACGCTTGGCAGCTCGAAGACGAAGACCTTCTCCAAGACAAGATTCCGATGTCAGAAGATCTTGTCTAACGCAGTCAAATCAGAGAAGGAATAGCCTCTGCAGATGCAGACCTACTTCGTAGGTAAAGGCCAGAAGTCAACAAGAATAGGTAAGATTCAAACGGCTCTCTTCCAACGGCTAGTTTGAATCTCCACCTATATATATACCTCCTCACCATTGAAGAGAAGAGGCTAGCAAGACGACTGAAGAAATAGAAGAAAACAGAAAAATGAACAACGATCTTCAAAGCCAAATCTTTCAAGAACACCCAGCCAGTCAGCTGTGTTCTTAGTTGTTCACATATTCAGTCATAGGCAGAATAGATCAGAATAAATATCTTAAGCCTAGTTTGAACGAGTTCATCATACTCCTTGTTCTTCATTGTAAGAACTCGTTCATAGTTGGAAAACCATACCCAAACCCAAACCCAGAAAGGTTAGGTAAAGGTACGGTTGCTCGAAGCGTGTAATTCGAGTGGTTAGGTTCTTCGGTAAATGGCGAAAGGATAGGCTTGGTGCCGCAACCGTTGGAACACGGCTCGGGTTAGAGTTGTGAAGTTGATTGGTACTTGGAAACCAAGTGGTAGTGGATTACCAGTGAACTGGTCGTGGACGTAGGAGGTGTTACTCCGAACCACGTTAAAAATACGTTTTATTTATCGCTTTGTTTTATGCATGTTACTAACCTTCATGAGCATACATTTCAATTGCATAACCGACTAACCGAAAAGTGAGAATCAATCCTTTGCAATATATTTGAAGCAATGACGGACATTTCCAAATCCACCACATTCCGCACACACACAAAATTGTGGTATGATTTATCTATTTTTTACGTATCTATATTTATTATTTAAATTTATTGTGATATGATTACTTTTAACTTTGAAAAGTTTTTAAATATACATTCCTATTATTAAAATCACCAATAGTATCCGTCTTGGGACCAACAGACACTACTAGTGTCATAAATGAAACTTTTGAGAAATTATCCAATAATTTATCAAAAACACATAATAAAAAAATATTACTTTAAAAATAAAATGAAATATTAAATACACTCATAATAAATTATATTCCCTCCATCCCACTCCAAATGACACATATTCTTTATTGGACCGTCCCACTCAAAGTGACACAGTCCAAAAAAGGAAAGCACTCCCTAACCACTTCTTATCTCTTCATTCTTTAATAAACCTTTTTTTTAATAATTGTGTCGAAAAAAAGTGTGCCACTTCGAGTGGGACGGAGGGTTCACTATTTTGGAGTCATCTTTCTTAGGTGAGAATGTAGGTTAGAATTTGCTAGTACTTCCAAAATAATGAAAGATTTGTATAATGAGGCTGAGATGCAACTGTTGACTAACTTTATAGATCTGTCTTCTTGTGTTCTCACAGATGAGAAGTGTTTTAACACTACTTCCATAATCTTGTTTATGTCAAGGATTAAGATCTCCCATTGAGAGACAAAAAGGCAAACAGAGATGGCTGCTTATGCAGCTTTAGTTTCTCTCTCTCACATTCTTCACCAAATTCTGCACCCACCTCCAACCCATCACTTCACCAATATTCCTAGTGAGAGAGTAGGAACTTTACAGGAAAAAGTCAATTTCTTGATAGATTTTCTTGAAACTTATCCTACTAAGCGCAGCCAAGAAATTCAAGATGTGGAGAAGCAGATCACAGATGCAGCTTATGAAGCAGAAGATATCATTGAATCCGAGGTGGTTACGCAAATTCAGTCGAAACACCCACAAAAGACGAGCTTTGCTGAGGAAATCAAAAAATTTCTTCGCATTCGAAATGGGTTTAGCAAGAAAAAGATTCATAAACACATACCAAACGTGATCAAGAAATTCATTTCCATCCAGAAAGAGTTGGTGGAGATCAGAAACAGGAAAGGCATGGAGGATTTGATACCTTATTCAGCAAGACCTCATCCCAGTGGAATGGATATCATGGTAGGATTTCATGAGCACTTGAACCAAATAAGAATTGCCCTTGCTTCGAGCGACTCTCGCCTTCGAGTCATCCCGATCGTGGGGATGGGAGGCATTGGTAAGACTACTCTTGCTACAAATGTTTATAAAGATCCTTATATTGTTGAATATTTTGACATTCATGCTTGGGTTAGAGTATCTCAAGAATATAGAGAGAGGGATTTGGTTCTAGCACTTCTAGAACAGATCAATCGTAATAGTAAAACAGATGAGATGAGTGCTGAAGAACTAGGAAATCTAGTGCACAAAACCTTATTTGGGAGGAGGTATTTTATAGTACTAGATGATATGTGGGATATACAAGCTTGGGATGAACTAAAATGGTTTCTTCCAGATAACAACAACGGAAGTCGAATCTTGGTAACTACGAGACTGCTAAAACTGGGTGTGGATTTGGGATCTTGTAGCCCTTATCAAATTAATCTTCTAAACGAGCAAAATAGTTGGGATCTAATTCTTGAAAAGGTATTTGGGAAAGAAGAGTGTCCCGATGAATTAGAGAAGATTGGAAAGAGCATTGCCAGAAAATGTGGAGGGCTTCCTTTAGCCCTTGTTGTAATGGGAGGGCTTCTTGCTAAGTTGGAAAGGAAAGCTCAATATTGGCATTCTATAGCACAAGATGTGGCTTCAGCTGTAAACAATGAAGACAATCATCACATGATGAAGCTGTTATCACTGAGTTACAGTCACTTACCAATAAATCTGAAGCCATGTTTCCTATATTTGGCTGCATTCCCGGGAGATTATGAAATCAACGTATCGAGGCTAGTCAGATTGTGGGTTGCTGAAGGACTTATAAAA
The DNA here is from genome assembly GCA_031470985.1 of Agastache rugosa. NCBI lineage: Eukaryota > Viridiplantae > Streptophyta > Magnoliopsida > Lamiales > Lamiaceae > Agastache > Agastache rugosa. The sequence continues at coordinate 677,020 of CM062609.1, forward strand.
ATGACAGAGGCTAAAAGCTTGGAAGAAGTTGCAGAAGATTATTTGGAGGATCTTATCGACAGAAATCTCGTTCTGGTTGGTAGGAGAGGAAGTAGTGGAAAGGTGAAGACATGCAAAATGCACGATCTCTTGAGAGATTTATGCATGAGAGAAGCTCACAAAGGCAAGTTTCTATGCATAGCAAAAGTTGAAAGCCACAACATTTCACCATACATGGGAAGGCAGCAGCGTCGCATGAGTATTCATTACGTAGGAACTGAGGAAAAGGTATGGAAGGCCTTGCAATCAGCAAACCTCAACCGGTCTCTGCTAAGCTACTCCCACAAACGGGAGTCGGGGCAGCTTGCTCAAAATTTTCGATTGCTAAGAGTATTGGATGTTGTTGAGGGATATGTAACCGATCAGATTCTACAGAAAATCAACTTAAGGTATGTCTGTTGCACCTTGGATGTGGTTTTGAATTCTGCGTCGCGGCTGTGGAACCTACAAACCTTAGTTATTGATGGGAAAATACGTCTACCAGCTCAAATTTGGAAGATGACACAACTTAGACATATCAAGATTACCGAAGCTTATCTCCACGATCCTCCTCCAGATACTAGCATAGACAACGTTGTTCTTGAAAACCTGCAAACTCTTTTGATAGTAAAGAATTTCAAATGTAGTGAGCAGATAGTTAGCATGGTACCAAACCTAAAGAAGTTGGGAATTGCGTATGGATTTTTGTCCAAGGAATATGGGCCTTATCGTCTCAGCAACCTTGTCTTTCTTCGTAAGCTCAAATCGCTGAGGATAAGAGGTGATCAAAGATTATGGGGGAATATCTCCTTCCCAAGTTCACTTAACAAGTTGATCTTATCATTTTGCAACATTCCATGGGAAGATATGTCCATGATTGGTTCGTTGCCGAATCTTGAAGTTCTCAAACTGTTCCCATTTGCGACCAAAGGTCACGAATGGCGTCCAAATGAAGGGGATTTTAGTCGACTTAAATTCCTGTTGATTTATGGGTGTAGATTAGAGATTTGGGAGGCAGACAACACTCATTTTCCTAGGCTCGAGCGCTTATATCTTCGAGACGTGGGGCTGGAGGAGATACCAATGGAATTTGCAGAAATACCGACACTTCAAGTCATTGGAACAAACATGAGCAGCTTCAGTTCCCTCTGGATTTCTGCGAATGAAATATCAGAGCAACGAGAAAGCCTAGGATATGAGGCACTTCAACTTGTATGCTCTTGACAGGCTGATCAAAGTGAGCCCTTTTTCAAAGGCAAGAAGATTAAAAATAAAAATAAAAAGCACTATTTACCAGTTAGTTGTTTCTTCTGTTGTCATTTAGAAGCTAGTATATGGAAATGGTAGCAGACAGTAATAGGTTTGGTGGACGGATTTGAGGAAGGGGTTTGAGTAGATCGTGGTCTAATTTGACCCATCCGGAATTAGAATAACTTCTTGTGTAACACTATGATATATTACATGTAGGGATGTCACTTGGACAAACCTACTCGGTTTTTAGCCAATCCTATCGGACTGTCAGGCTATTTGGTTCGGGCCAATCGGGCTGAATTCTTTTTACCTAGAAATTTCCAGTCGTAACCCTCCTTTTTATTTGGTCTACTCAGTTTGACTTTAAGTTCTAAGCTGAGAAGGGTTTGTCCGGGTTCCTCAGCGAGACATCTATCTCACGGGGAAGACCTATGTATGCACCGTAGAGTGGGGTGCACCATTTTTTTAAAATTAATTAATATTTAGTTAACCCTAATTGGGATTAATAAATCCTAATTGTGACTTCATAAACCCTAATTAAACATTAATAAACACTAATGGGGATTAATAAACCCTAATTTGGATTAATCAATCTTAATTGGGATTAATAAACTTTAATTATCCTTTAATTACTACCTAATTATCCATAATCCCCTTAATTACCCCTAATTACAACCAACCCTATCGTATCTCACATAGCATGATCCAAAGAATCATGAATAAATAGATAAACCTACAGAGGTATCAAGGTTTCTCTATCGAGCATATAGAACGAGTAGTAGACATCATGTAAATCTATTGAGATAACAGAACATGTGGTTGAAGTGTTCCTTTAGTAATACAAATTTGAATAGTTACTTTGTTATATAGGTTTTGAACACATTTATGTGTGCATTCCGCAGAACTGAAGTTCCAATTCTATTATCTGCACTGAATTAGTTTAGACTTTAGAGTGTAGACTGTAGAAGGGCAATATTGGAAGATCAGCCTAATGTTATTGTTTTATACAAGTGCTGAACAACTCTGACCTCTTATGTAGCTCACTGGCAATTACTTCTTGCTCAATACATTTGAAGAAGCCATGTCTGAAACGTCCAATCTGATCACAAAAATGAGAAGTTTAGCGTATTGATCAGAATCTGGTCACTACATCTTGCTGGGTAAAAGAAAGACCAATAAAACAATTACCTTGTCAAATCAATCTCATGCTGTGCGGACCAATTCTAACGGGACGCTTTCAATGGCCAGCTAAATTTCAAATGCGAAACGGAAAACAATTATGAACGGAAAAGACAAACATTGTGATTAATGTGGAGCATGCAGTTGCAGCAACTACACTTGAAAAATAGGTGCATACCCATGGTTTGGAAGATATTGGGTCAGCCTTTGCTTGCTTCTTATATAGATCTGACGTGAAAGTTATCACGATGCTCAGTTTGAACTCTATTGAAAATGGACTGCAAAGCAGACTTCTATTAGTAACTACAAATCGGCATAGCTGTTCTTGGTTTGATAAGTAAAATGAAAAGCAGATATGCTGAATTTTTGAACACCTGAAAAAGGCAAAAACTGGATCCATTTAACTGTTATATACTCCCTCCGTCCCACTGAACTTGTTTCTCTTCCCTTTTTGGGTTGTCCCATTTAACTTGTCTTGTTTCCAAAAATAAAGGAAACAATTAACTCTTCAAAAGTAGTGGGACCTACCCACTTTCTATCTTTTTACTCTTCTCCTTAATAACCGTGCCGGACATCACAAGTTCAAAGGGATGGAGGGAGTACAACCTAAACCCAATGATTAATTGATAACTGCTGGAGGAAGGACGGAGTACAAAAGGAGAGTCACCTATGTACTTAAAACCATCATATCGCCTGTTATTCCGGAGTTCATGGGAGAAAAAACAAGAACTTCTAAGATTAAAACTAGTGACCACCAACATATTTTCTAAACCAAGCCAGCACTGCAAAATTCTATCACTCATAAGAAGAATCAGCAATAAAGATAGGAGATATATCTATACCTATTATAAAAGTGCATTGTTTACAAAAATTGATCGGCCTATTATACCCCTATTATAGATTTAATTATAGGGAAATAATGTATATCATATACTATATTTATCTATTACATATTATTAGATTATACTTATAATATTCTTAGTTATTTAAATTATTTAGGGTAGTTTAATAAATTAATATACGTTTTATTTATTTGATATGAGATAATAATCCTTTGATATAAGATAAGAATCCTCTTACATTGAAATTTCCTCAAAATTGTAGTATGATTTATCTATTTTTCACGTAACTATATTTATTATTTAAATTTATTATGATATGATTATTTTATTTTTCATACATATATATTCTTATAATTAAAATCTATCAATAGTACGTGCAACGCACGTACGACACTACTAGTATAATCAAATAAACTGGTGATACACATAAGCAAAGATGTCTTTCAGATCATAAGCAAAATGTTGTTCGTATTATATTTTACTCTTTTATGCTTTGCAGATGGTTGATCTTGTCAGCATAAGTTAAAAAATGACCGGCTTTCAGATTAGAAGTATAATAATTATCTGGAAACTTGCTGCTATTGCTCAATATAAACATTCTGAAGGATTGGTATCCCATATAGAAATAAATGTGTGTTAAAATTTAAAAAATGGATAAAAATGCATTGACAAAAGTGACTATATATCTTAAGCAATGGCCAGAAGAATCAAAAACAAAAGATTGAGCATGATAAGGTAACAGAAGGAAATAGAAGCCATATATATCTTATACTGCCTCTCAGAATTCTATAAAAAAAAAAATAAGCTAGTAACTGAATAATGAATAAATAGATATTTATGGTTTACTTAGTTTATATGTCTGTTACCATACTGGCAATCATCTTTTCCCACAAATGCATTAATTCTACGTACCTCGGATCATCACAATATAATCCAATTTGTTTAGAGGAATCTGAAAGTTGACAAAGTCAAAGGCCAAGTTCCCATCACTCTAAGTTGGAGAAGACTTCCCATCTCCAGATGCTAACTTTTTCAAGATTATGCTTTGCATTATTACTTCAATTATTAGGACCCAAAATATGATATCTGCGGGTCCAGAATAGTATACATTCAATTTCGAACAACATTTAGCATCTTAAAGTGGAGATAATCCATTTTCAGTCACTCAAAAGAGTAACCTGCGTTTATTTTCTCTAATTTCTCCTTTGCCAGTTTAAGATACCGTTTTATTTGATTAAACATTTTATTCTATATTTGAGCAAACTATTTCCCTAAAACCCAGAGCAATCAACAGTATGTGATTAGCAGTCTTCCATAGCAATAAGATATGAAACATTAAAACAAAGAAAATTTCTGCATTCAAATACCTACCCAGCAAAAATGGTTGGACATGTCAAAAGACGAGGAAGAATGATGTAAATGGGAAGAGTCATGCCACGACAAACATCTCCATCTGCTATCTAACATGGAAAAGAACCCTTAATAAGAGCGCATCAACAGATAACTACAATTGAGTAATCAAGCAAAAGGAGGGATGCCTGAGTTTCTTGTATCACAGATGACTCTGTTGCTATCCTTTCTCCAATCAAAATTGACTCCACTCTAAGCAAGTGGATGTCAATGGATCGAATAGGAAGAGCAGAAGCTTCAACAGTTAGCTCTCCACCAATAGGTTCTGATAAAGAACACTGAGTACATATTCTCCCAGTAACCCGAAAACCACCTATTTAGATTAGTGGATGTGATAAGGCACCTAAATATGTGACATCTTGAAGAAACAATATATATATATATAGTGTGTGTGTGTGTGTCTTCGTGTGTTTTTGTGTTTGTGTTTCTGTGCGAGTTTCAACTGCTTCTAGGACTTGATGTTGCAATACAGCTTTACTGAATAAAACGAAAAGAAAAGGAGAAAGTAGAATCCCTGGACTGATGTTGAATTTCAATATTAACATAGAGAGGTGTATATATCAGTAGAAACTATTCAGGTGTTTTGTTTCTGGATTCCTTAATGGTTTCGACTATCTCTTTGTAGTCTCATTCCTTCTTACCGTTTCTGGAATATCAAAACAATCAACATCATGTTCTATTTGTCCCTTCTGCTACTACCGAATAAATAAATATGCTACTTGAGTCTGGCAGACAATTCTGTTATGACTTGACTTCTTAACTGCATGGAAGAATATGTGAGTAAAAATATCAAATTTGGAGACTGCCAGAGCCATGTGGTATGCCAAGCGAGAGATGTATTATAATGACAAGAATGTCTCGTGTTTTTGAGTTATAGGAGAAACTCTTTTCTCATAGTCAAGATGGTCAACTGTTAATGACTACTTTCTCACTCTCACACAGTGATGAAAATTCTGGTTTATCATCCTCTATTTTGTGATGCTTCGACATGAAAGTTGTAACATCCCGATTTTTTTTTTCGTAAGCATAATTAGACTTTAATTTTATAAGCTAAGTTGGACCACATTCGTTTTTTTTTATTTGGGCTATAATTTATTCATAATTAATTATTCTAGTATCAAGCTCAAAATAAACTTCTAGTTAAAAGAAATTGTTTTAAATAAGTTATTTTCTTAGCTGGAGTTTAGATTTCTAACTAACAACTTTTCTTTATTATGTATTATTCTTGTAGATCAAGCAAAAGAACAGATTTAAAAGTTAAGAAAGATTTTTCGTCCCTAGCATTGTGTACAATAGGGACTCTTGAAATATTATTTAAAATATTCAAATCTTATCATTGTTTAGTTAAGTATAGCTTTTGGCCAATTTAATTGCAGGAGCTCTAATATTTTTTTAGAAAAATAATAAAAATAAAATTGATTTTAACTATTCTAGAGTTTGTAAATAAAAGTTCTTATGCCACTTAAACTTCTAGTATATATAGGTTTCATAATAAAATAGATATATTGTTTTTTTTTGTAAAGCATATCATTTACTTTTCGTCCATGTCCATCTTGAAAAGGGATTATTTTATTCATGGATATCCTATCATGCATTATTTACTTGTATAAATAGGGGGATTAATTGGCTTAGGGGGAGAGTTCTCGACAGAGCAGAAAAATTAAGAATCTAGGTGTTGTTCTGTTGTTCTTTGATTTCGAGTTTTTCTCACGCAAGACAAGGTTAAGGTGAGGAGATTTATGCACGTTGATTAATTATCTATGTATGTTTTTATGTGTTTATATCTCATGTTTGATTAACGTATGCTCATGTTCAAGTGAAAGGGATGCAGCCCTATATGTTCAAGTGAAAGGGATACAGCCCTATATGTCAAGTTAAAGGGATACAGCCCTATATGTTCAAGTTGAGATTCAAATCTCATGCATCAAGTTTCATATGATTATGATTATACTACCTCCGTCCCATTATTCTTGTCTCATTTCTTTTGGGCACGGGTATTAAGGAGAAGGGTGTTTAAAGGGTAAAAAGATAGAAAGTGGTGGAGCCCATAACTTTTTGTGAGAGAAACATCTTTCCTTTTATGGAAACAGGACAAGAATAACGGGACATCCCAATAAGGAATACAAGACAAAAATAATGGGACGGAGGGAGTATGTTTTATTTACATGTTTAAACGTATATGGATAATTGCATATTTTCTCACTGAGTATATTTATATATGCTCACCCCCTTTTAGATTCTAAATTTTTTTCAGAATTTGGAGCCGGAGCAGTCGTGGAGGCCAAGAATGACTAGAGCAAGAAATCAAGGATTTTAGTTATTTTATCTTCAAGTCATAGGAATTATTGATTATTATTTTTCTTATTTAAATCGTACTTTAAGTACATTAGTTCATGTGTGTGTTAGTTTTTGTTTTAAAAAAAACATACTGTCCAGATTTATTCTATTTACGAAACTTATGTTTTCTTCTTTATTTATAATAGCTGTTTTTATTTTGAAATTTTATCCGAAGTAATTAAGTGGGAAAACAATGTTGTCTGCTTGTGCATGATTTTCTTCAAATAGCCACTCATAGTGTTTGTGTTTAATTTTATTAGTATGGGTTGATTTGAAGGGTATAAATTTTTATGTTTATAAGTATTAAAATATCATATTATATCCCTAGTTGTACGGCTTATAGAAGCAGGAATATGTTCATCTTTAGTCTTGGTTGGATTATAGCAGTATAACATGTTTTGTTAAAATAGTGTTCGATATAAATGCAGCTATACATGTCTTAATTTTCCGCATTATTTCTAGTAAGTAATATTTTTAGTTAATTATAAAATAGGGTGTTACAAAAGTATCAAAGGGAGGAGTTCATCAAAGTTTGTATCCGGCTTACATCTTAATCTACAGCTGATTGGGATATTCTACTTAAATTGAACCCCAAAAAGGTCCGGAAACCTGCACTGAGTCCTAAAAGGCTAAAACCAATGTAAAGCTCCCCCCCTCCATTGCAATCAACTCCACATCCACTTTGCTCGCCTCATGTGAGCCGTGGAGTCTAAATACTGGTTAGCTTGCAAAATCCAAGCTTCGAGGCTCCCTTTCTTATATTCCTTTGACTAATTTAAATTGTTAGGCATATAAGAAAGGGATCCCTAACTTAACCCAAAACCATGGTCAAAGGTAAAGGGTTGACTCCCACTTATATACTTTTCCACACTTTCATGTGGAATCGATGTGGGATATTGTAACAGTGGTTCTGCTGCCGCCCGCGACGCTGAGTCAGTCTCCTGGACCCCTCCCTTGTCACACAATACCATCGACACCATCAGCTAGACTATCAATCTTCGCCTCTAAACTTTCTATAGGATCAATCTTCGCCAAACTAGGGCGCCACTGCTCCAATTCTACCCACACAACCTCATTCCCCTTCTCCAACCTCTTGATTATGTTGTCTATCTCCATCGAGTTTTGGGCACCGACCAAATAGTTAAGAGTTAAAGGGAACAAATAATAAATAGACAACAATCCAATTGAATAACTGAAGAAAGGAAGAATTAGGAGAAACACTCTCTAGTCCATGCATTAGCTCCACTGCCTAACTAAGAAAAACATATCCTAGACAAGTCTTCTCAAAGGAAGAGACGACCGCACAGCTTCTCACGGCGTCTCATGTAAATTCTGCCCGTTACATTTTACTAGAATTTTGGTTATTTTTTGTAACTTATGTTCCAGGATTTTATCATGTCACTCATGTTGACCAAGATAACAACTTGGCTATAAGTTTTACTTAATTGATAAAAGTATGGTTAAACTGACAATTCTAAAGAATTGAAATCCAAAAAACTAGAAAACATTTGGCTTTCCTTTTTTTTTTCTTTTTTGGCTATTGGGCCTTAAAGCAAATAAATTTAAAACATAGATAAACATGGAACCTGATTTCAGATCTGGAAGTAATGTATGTCTTTGTGTGTCCTGCGTAATATAGAAGATGACCATTTCCGGTGAAATCGGTGTCTGTGGAAGATTGTCTGGGAAGAGGAATTGAAAAATACTTAAGGTATGAGCCAGTGTAGGTTAAAAACAAATAGGCAGTGGGAAAACACAAACCTTTATCACTTTCAACAATGTATTCTATTGTGGTTGACAAAGGCTTGTGTAAGTATCCTCTCACTATGTCAACAGTTACCAGATACTATGAAGGCATTTGTTAAAAATGAGCATGTTAATATCTCTCAACCATTAAAAGAAATTAACTAAAACAAAATTATGACATGCACTAAAAGTAATCACATAAAAAGATTCAGTATTATTACCTGGATGCTGATATTGCCTCCATGAAAGGTTTCATAAAACTTCCCCATATTCTTTTCTTTTGGATCTTTCAACATCACAGAAAATGGTATCTAGAAGATGAAACAAAATTAAATATTTCATAAATGAACATCAAATCGTTGCATCTAAAGAAAGAATCAACAAAATCATTATTAAGAGCATGCTGGGAGCATCATCCTATAAAAGTGCATATTTGTACTTGTTCAACATTAACTGTAAAAGTACGAGCCTAACAAGCATTATTTTCACCTATGGGCATATGGGCATTCTAAGATCCCATCAGAATAGGATTTCTAGCAAGCATTATGCTCTTATGATCTCATCTGACCAACAAATCCATCGTCACCATTGAAACACTATTTTACTCTTCACCTCAAAGGTCTTAACAGAGACAGACACCTGCAGCATTAGTAAGGATATGTGTAGCATGTATAATCTTATGAGGGGTCTCCAGCAACTAATTCTAGGTGTATGCAACATTGGTCTGGACCGAGTACAATTGGTAGTTAGAAAAAGCTTATTTACTCCTATAACATAGAATAACCTCTGTTACTCTCTCAGTAATCTTAGAGGGTGTTTGGCTGAGCTTTTAAGCTCTTGAAAAGTGTTGGGAAAAATAAGATCTTAAATAGCTTATAAGATCTAAAAATAAGCTCCAACAGCCATAAGCTCAAAGAAAGAAAGAAAAAAAATCATCTGCCTCATCTTATTGTTTCAGGATCTTATAAGCAATAATCAATTTACAACGATACCCCCATTATCTTTTGTTATTTCCAGCATATATACCTTTCCCATTTCATCCAGAATTATGATTCTCTCTCACTCGAAATCCTCTTTCTCACTCACGATTCTCTCTCTCACTGGCGATTCTCTCTCTCACTGGATATAAGACAATCTACAAAATATTTTAAATCTAAGGTCTTTCATTGAAGCTATGAATTTGCTAAAACTATTATCCGAATTTAAGCACATGAGCCAGAAGTAAAATGTACTTCGACAAGATTACAAATGTATGTTCCATCATTTATTGGATAGGTCTTATTACAAATCCAACAATCTATTCTCAACATGTCAGATTCTTAAAATATCCTTGACCTCACAAAAATAGCAAATGTTGAGCCCTTTAAATACCAGAGACTGCGACGTATATGTGCTTGACGTACGTAAGTTTTACTTCCATAATTCCATATGTGTTTAAGCATTATAAATTTATAATCATCAGTAAAAATTCAGATACATGGGGAAGCTCGTTAATTTGCAACTTTCCTAAAAATATCCCTTCATAGATTTCCTTGAATTGAAGGATAAGGCCAAGTTTCAGACTCCAATTTCCTTCAATTTTCCTTTCTTTCAGAACTCTCTTCTACCATTTCTTCGTATAGAGCACAAAGTAACTTATGTTCTTCTATCACATTTTTAAAAAAGCAACATGAGAGTCATATCCAAGATTAGGCCATGTAAAAGACAAAACCTCACCACGGCACCACCAGTCATCGCATTCTCTAAATCAATAACAACACGAAAGCAAGAAGATATTTCCTGTCCATGCACAGATATGTCTGTCGCTGGATTAACATCCTTATCAATTGATTTACTATACCAATGACTCGGAGTTTAGTCAATGTTTGATGGACATCCTCCTTCCCTATTGGTTCATTATAGCTGAAACTACTCAAGACAGTGCACAGAGCATATCTTACTTTTCTAAATATTAAATACAAGAGATTTCTACAATTTTTTTCACTCCTGGCAATGGCTCAACATGTTCACATTTAAATAGAGCTTTAAAAATTATGCAAAACCAAATATGATTTTATACACCCCTTATCATACCTCAGTCGTACCTGATCCTATCTTTCCAGATGACCGGATATCAACAACTTTCTTCCTGCTCAGGCATGATCAAAATTAATAGTTATAGCCTAGCACTGAGAGAAAATTAATATAATATTATAATGATATCAACATAGTGAACAAAATCCTCAAAAAAAAAAAAATAGTGAACTATTTTTTTCGTCCTACAATTGAAGTTCGTTTTCATTATTCTATGAACCAAGAAAGTCAATACATACATATGTCTTCAAACAGAAAATCCAAACAATGACAAAGTGCATAGCAATCAATGTCCAAACCTTGTACCTCGAGATTTATAATTTAACGATCAACTTTTACACCTAAGTGGAAGCCAATAAGTCCACGAAAAACCACTACAACTAAATCAAACTAAATGAAATTGAGTTGCATCATGAACTGAATTTCTACCCCTGCTCTAATCAATGAAATATTTATAAAAAACTAAAAGAAATACACGGATAAAAGCTATTAGTCTGTTCAACAGCATTCTGCACACATAAGAAGAGGAGCCTTACATGATTGGCATTGGCTTAATTACACCGTACAAGGACTCAATAACTCCAGCTGATCCGCCACGGACCTGAAATTCACAATAATCTCTACATAAATAAATCCCTGAAAAATCTATTATGCTATTAAGAATTGCATTAAAAGGGGAAAAACGGAGCTGAAATCAATAGAATTCACAATTCAGGAAAAGAACGGGAAATAAAAGTAAGAGAAAAATAATAACCTGCAAATTGACAGCGCCATTAAGTGTGAGGCGAATGGATTGGTAGGAGATTGAAGAATTCAGCCTCGTGATTATCTTTCCTTCAAGGAGTTCCTTCATATTTCAACAGTTATTCAGTTCGCAAACAAATTAATTAAAAAATCATACATGAATTGACAAATTGTTAAATCCACACACACATTCATATCTGGAGAGAGAGAGAGAGAGAGGGAGAGAGGAGACTGACATCGGGGCGATAGATGCGGTTGAATCGAGAGAGTTTGATCTCAACTGACATAACTCTTACCGGAATATCAGACTTCACTACTGCCACTACCTGGGATCAAAGCTGCTTCTCGTATTTATATCATTCGTGGATCGCGGTATTTTTTTTTTTTTTAAATCTTTTGTTTGGAGTCAGCAAGCTTTTTAGATAGGGCTTGTGTTGCATACATGAAAATGGTAGTTTGAGTCAAGAATATGATTCATTCCTCAATTAAAATTTCGAGAGAACACTCAGTTTCTTTATATTATTTTATCATTAAATTACTGGCCAGTGCAGAGGATATTCGATTAAAGTAATCGAATATGATCGTATGGGATATGAAGTGATTAAGCTATTTGGATAGACACATGGCAGATCCTAGACTTAATCGAGTGGTTCGTGAATGAAGGGATATTACATAAACGTTCTTCATATATCGAGTTCGCTATACAGCACTGTCTAGGAGTTTTGTATAGACTTTAATTTGATTATCGTTGATAACGGAGGTATACGCTACAATTAATTATACAAGTTTATCTTTTTAACCTTTTACTCTAAAATTGTGTTAGGTAAAGTTGTCAAGTGGCTTTCCTAAAAAAAAAAGTTGTCAAGTGGCCGAGTTGGGCCGGGTCGACTCTTGAAATGAGCTTCATATAAACCTATTTTTCGGTCCAAATCGGACCTGATCTTGATCAGTTCCGAGTTTTGCTCTGCGTGGGCCTTGATTGGGCCTCTCTTTTATGTAAAGCCTACTAGACCCGGCCGTTCCACTAGTGGGCCTAGGCCAAGCTTGCTTGTCTGTTGTATGTTGGGACCATCATCGACCCAAGTGTTGGGTAGCCATTTTTAGAGCTGTCAAAATTTCGGGCCGGTCCGGCCCGAGCCCGCCGAGCTTTTTGGAAAAATCGGGCACGGCCGGGCCGGCCCGAAAACCCTTCAGGCCAAAAAATGTGAAGCCCGGAAAATCATTTATATTGTAAATTTACCGGGCCGGGCAATTTCATCGGGCCTGGAATTGTGGAGCCCATCCCTGCCCGAAATCGGGTCGGGCCGGTTTTGACAGCTCTAGCCATTTTTGCTCCTTTCTCTACCCATCTCGAAATTCGCCCGTTTTGCTCGATTCTTTGGTCCAATTCTCTTCATTCCTTGACCGTGAAATACTCTGAAACACTCTCATTTCCTGCACAAATTAACACGTAAAACTACACAAAAACGTGACATCATTCTATAATAACAAAATCAAATCAAACCAATAATATTGTCCCATTGGGGGATATATGATAGCCTAGTGGTAGAGTAGGTTGCTTGAGACCGAAAGGTCTCGGGTTCAAACCCCAATAATATCTCTGTATAGGTCGAGTATGTCACACTTGTACTTGAAAAGTGTGATTTATCTGCCCTTGTGTGATTTGCAGGCTACGAGGGTTTACCCAGTGCGCATCAAAGGTAGCGCGTGCGGATTTTCACGATAAAAATAAAAAATAAAATCAAACCATGTCACATAGATGTATAACGTGCATACGAGAAAACAATTAAAAATCATGCAAAATGAGTATTTATCATTTGCTCCGGCCTCATTATAATTAGGATTTATTATTTCCAATTATGATTTACAAATCACAATTAAAGTTTATTAATCCAAATTAAGTATTTATCGATCCAAATTAAGATTTATTAATTCATAATTAGAATTTATTAACTCATAATTAGAATTTATCAATTTGTAATTAGAGTTGATTAAACATTGATTAACTTAATTAAAAATTGAAAACAATAAATAAATAATGAAGGGAAGACCTCACCGAGTGGGCGCTTGCACGATAAAACTAATTTAATTATGAATTAATAAATTATAATTATCCTTAATCCCCTAATTAACATCCCTAATTATTAATTACCACTAATTAAGTCTTGATTAAGGCTGATTAAGGGTTCTCGATCGCACCGTGTTGGCGCCTGTACAATATAATTTGCCTAAATATTTTTGATTGGTTGGTTGATTGGTAAATACATAAATTAGTCATATTTCAGAAACAAAATGTTATAAAATTTTCTATGGATTTCTAGAAATGAATTTTATTGTTTTAGAAAAAAAAATTATTATGTAATATCTTTAATTTTATTCTTTAATATCTGTTTAGTCCCGTCGGTATGGGGGATATCACAATATATGTTGGATATAGATAAAAATAAACAGTACTATATAGAAACCGAATGATGAAATCATAATAGAATTCCGAAAATAGACGATAAAGAAAAAAAGGAAACCAAAGTCACAAGTATAAGCTTATTTCAATCTTGAACTTGTTTCATTTATTTAAATCAATTTTATCCTGAAAAAATAAAAAATATATAGATAAGGGCAGTTGGTTGTATATTTATTTACTGCCCAACTCCAATTTTTGTTTCTTTAATTTTGTGGATTGTCTTCCATTTCATATGGGTTTGTATCTAGTACTAGGACTCATTTAAAAAAAAAATATTGTTACATTTTTGGTACATAGTTCGGCGCATGCACAAGCACTCCTATTAGAAGTTAGAACCATATTCCACTTACTATATTACAATTGTATTTACTATTATCCTATTGCTCAATCAAAACCCCTCTTTTGTCTAGTTGCATAATGCTAGGTTGATTCTAGCTATCTTAATTTAATTGTTATAAAAACTCAACAATCACCATGTATAAAAACTCAACAGTCACCATCTTAGTTACCATATTAGATGATTACCATTTTCTCCAAAAACAATATTTGACATTATTAGATATTACCCTAACCCTAATTCATCAATTTTAGTTCTCATTGCCAATTTGCATAGCATAATTTTTTATGGAGGCACACTCCTGTACAACCTGTCTTACGGGTAAGATCGGATCCGGATTGACCCGACCCGGTCAAACCGGGTCAACCCGGATCAAACGTTGGCTTTCAGTTTTTTTTTTAATTCAATTTTTTCAAAAAAAAATTCATCTCCGCCTTCGGCTCCGATTTTAATTTATAGATAATGTTGTAGCAACATTAATGTTTTTTAGCTCGCTCCGAGGCCTTTGACTCTCCTCGCTCGACTCTTTAAACAAAAAATTAATAAAAAATATTGAAAAAAAAGAATTAAAAAACTGTAAAAAAAAGAATAAAAAATTGAAAAAAAGAATAAAAAACTGAAAAAAAATAATTAAAAAATCAGAAAAAAAATAAAAAAAATCATGAACGTGTAATACACGAGCCGCGCGATTAAAAAAAATAAAAAAATTATCTGGCGCGTGGGTTCGGTCGTACCGTACGACCGGTCTTACTCAAGTCTTTGTATTTTTTATGGGATATGTGTAATCAATGGTATCTCAACTCTCAAGTAATAGCCTTGTGTCAATAAAACAAAATTAATTCAATATTTATTACTTGAAAAAAAAAACAAAGATTGTGTGTGAAGTAGAGTTTCAAAAAACTTTAGGTTTTTGCCGCTTCATCCATCTATATATAAACGTTCCTATCCAGTGCTATTTCTCTCTCTCTCTCTCTCTCTCTAAAATGGATTTGAGCATAGCTAGTAGGGATTCCAGCTGGTGGGTTTTTACCCTTCCCGCTTTCCTTGGCTCCAAGACTCTTCTCGATGAATATGCAATCATCGCAATACTCTTATCCTTCGCCTCCATTGCTCTTCTCACATGGTTTTTCTCCCAAGGCGGAACCGCCTGGAAAAACGGCCGGAACAGTACCGGCGCCGTCGCGATCCGCGGCCCCCGGGGGCTCCCTATCTTCGGGAGCCCCTTCACTCTGAGCCGCGGCTTGGCGCACCGTTCCTTAGCCGCCATGGCTAAGGCGCACAACGCCAAGCCGCTGATGGCTATCAGCCTAGGCTCGACGCCGGTGGTGATGGCGTCGGAGTCTCAGGTGGCCAAAGAGATCCTCACGTCTCCCGACTTCGCCGACCGCCCCGTCAAGCAGTCGGCCCGCAGCCTCATGTTCAGCCGCGCCATCGGGTTCGCCCCCAACGGCACCTACTGGTCGGATTATCTGGCGTGGCTGTCCTACTTTTACGATCCTTTCCGCATTGTTGCTCGCTCCGAAGCCCTCGTACCCCGGGTTAGGAAACTCGTCTCCGCCATCATCGACGAGCACAAGGTTAAGAATGCTGTTTCTGATGATGATGATGCTGATTTCGTCGATGTTTTGCTCTCCTTGGATGGTGAGGAGAAGTTGAATGAGGATGACATGATCGCGGGTTTGTGGGTACGTACTAAACCCTAGCTAGTTACATGCATGCAAAATCAATGGCCTATTATACCCTTATTATAGCATTTTATTTTTATTTTATGAGAGAATTACAAATGTATATATATATATTATATCAAATAAAGCACTACACCACCATATAGGTGGGACCTCTACACCACACAAAGGTGGGCCGGATTACTATATAGGTGTGACTTTTACACCACACAAAGGTGAGATTACTACACCGCACGTAGGTGGAGCCACTACACCACCAAATAAGGTGCCTCTGATGCTGACAAACCAAGATGTGTCAAGAACTCGACCGCGTCGTGGGGAGCCACAGCGTCACGGATGCTGACATGGCAAGGCTCCCCTACTTGCAGGCTGTGGTGAAGGAGACGCTAAGGCTGCACCCGCCGGGCCCGCTGTTGTCGTGGGCCCGTCTCTCCACGTCGGACGTCACCCTGAGCAACGGGATGGTGGTCCCCGCCCAAACTACGGCCATGGTGAACATGTGGGCCATCACCCACGACCCGGTGTGGGCGGAGCCACTCGAGTTTAAGCCAGAGAGATTTGTGACGGCTATGGGCGAAGAAGATACAGATGTTCGCGGCCGTGATTTGAGGCTCGCCCCGTTTGGGCCCGGAAGGAGGGTTTGCCCCGGGAAGAATTTAGGGTTTGCTACGGTGGAGTTGTGGGTAGCGAAGCTAGTACAACGGTTCAAATGGGAGGAGGACCAGTACAATCCGATGAATCTCGACGAGCTTCTCAAGCTGTCGTGCGAGATGAAGTGCCCGTTGGTTGCGGTGGCACACCCGGTGGCCGCTGCAAACTAAATAGAACGTCGTCGGAGTTTTCATGAAGCCAACATATTTAATTTTTCCAATAATTTGCCATTAGTTCTAGTAGTACTCGTAATTACTCTACTTTTGGTTTTGTCCTTGTTTCTTTCTTTCAATTTTATAATAAGTGTGGTTTCGTGTATGTTGGTTACATGTTTTTTCATCTAATGTGAGCAGGTTATCTGAAGAGAAAAAAATCAGTACTTTTTTTTCTTCAGTTATTTGTTTTTGGAGTTCAATCTATCTTTGGTTTCTCACGATTATGTGAATCATTTTCGAATTTTCACATTTGAAAGATTCCAAGAGGTTGTAATCATATTAAGCAATATTTCATACAGTTCTTAAAAAAATATCTAAAGCTCTATTGATCCATCACAATAACCGTGATCTGGCGACACATGTAGTGCCAAAGATCCGATAATTCCTACTGCCCCATACATCATTTTTGTCGATGTAATAAGATTTCAAGCAACACTGTATCCATGGTGGATTTCTGGTAACATCCTCCGCTGTCGAAGCTCTATCTACTCCAAGCAACATGTTCCGCTTCTTTGTTAGCACATCGACAGAGTGACAACCCCCAAAGAACGTAACCTGGGTACCAAAATAGCAGATGATAGAGTTAGTACCACATATTTCTATATATATTACTCGCTGCTTAAGCTTTTGGTCGTCGTCAAATAGTGAAGAGCTCAAAAGCAGGATTCGTCCATAAGTTGCAAATAGAATGAGAAGAATATAATTGAAGGAAAATTTTCAACACAGAACGGTAAAGCCTTTTACCCCATCCTCTGCATAAAGAAAAGCGTGTATTCTTGCAGTGGGATCCTCCAGAGTCAGCCTGATTCTGTAGATTCCACTAGGCGAGCAGAAGTCTTCTGGCCTCCATGGGAGTAATGCAACAACCCGGACTACACACTTAAATTTATACGTCACCTGCAATGCAAAGGCTCAAAAAGTTGGAAGTGGCAGCAATTCATCTGAAGCTCAAGAGTCAAGTTGATTAGTGTTACAGAAAGGCATATCCAGTTATAACTTACTAATATTACGTGTATAATATGTCAAAATTTCTCTCGGATCACTTTAAATTGTATGACGAAAAAATTGTTTAATTTACACCACTTAAAAGAAATGGCAATGCAGTCAGCAGAATATCAGATATCAAGTTTTTTCATTGTTTAACCTTGAAACCAGATATGGCAGAGCATATATATAGTCATAAAAAATTTATAATCTAGCAAAATTATGTAAGCCTTACTAAAATATTTACAAATGCAAAAACAATAGTTATATTTAAAACTCTTGTCAGAGAAGCTGATAGAGTTATCATGAGAAGTGGATGAAATAATAAGAAGATATGCACATCCAGCAAGTAATCATCAAATGACCAATGATTTGGGTAGGAAAAAATGCTTTTTAGTAAATGAACCGCACTAAACCATTTGAAATGACAGGAAACTAGGCAACTAAAAACTCCAAGGAGTACTGAATATCTTGAATAGATATTTCTGTATAGATACTAATCCACACATGTAATGAGAGAGATCTATTGCCTGGCTAACAGATAGGTTTAGAAATTAAATGAGATAAGGTACCTCCGGATGAGTGAGGACATCCATCAAAGTTACAAAGGGCACATCGGGATGATCCGTCTCTGATTTCAAAAAATAAAAAATGGCAAAATAAGCATATGTCATCAGCATGAGTACAAAGTCATCATATCTTTAAAGCTACAAGACCTGTTATGTGAGAGGGCCAAGGAAAACTCGTTAAGGGCATTCTTCCCCATTTGGATGGAACGCGCTCCCTATAACTCCTGATCACACAGGCCATTAGAAATTATTAAAAAACGAAGATTGTAAACATGAGCAACAGGAAATATCAAACAAAGAAAGATATGAGATTACTTGTTTTGTCGTTACACAATTTGGCTAGAATATCAAACAAATGCAGATATCACAATACATATTCATATGGCGTATGGAATTAACTCTATGACCTTTGACGATGCATTACGGTGTTGTCATCATCAGGCAAATAGCAAATCTTGCAGGAGGGTGTCAACACTGCACGCCACAAAGCAGCATGAGCTTCACACCGTAAGTTGATAAACTTCACCCATCTGTTAATTTTTAGAAACTTAATGCCAAGCTTCTCGTGGCCTTGATCAACAGTCATCCTCAATACTGTTCCAACAGATGGAAAGGTGCATAAAATGTCTCTTGATAATAGAGAGGGTTCCAATGCTAAAGGAAGTGGATTTTCCATCTCATCCTCTAATCTGAAATAATAGATCACAAGAGCAAAGGATTTAAGATCATGGTTAGGTTAAGGCTGTAAGAAATTACTCAGCCTGTTCACTTCTGTAAGTTAAAAAGGTTAACTAGTTACAATCATAAAATGATTTCAAATGCATATTGCTCATATCTTGCTGCTACATCATGCCCCTCAGAAGCTGTTTGGGCAGCATAACCAAAAATTCTCTATTCCTAGTAATTTTTGTAAGCTTTTTATAAGTTTATTTTTCTCCAGATGCATGTCGCATTCTAATCTTAGTGCTCGTTTGGTTCGAGTAGAGGAATGAAAGGGAATGGAATCAGGTTGAGGGGAGGAATGGTAACAATAAGTGTTACTTTTATTGGGTGTTTGGTTCAACAATGAAAAGGAATCACCTTGTGAAATAATTCCGGAGAGGAAAGGATTTTGTTACCGCTCTAGTTTGGAGGGTAACATTTTGGGGGATTGGGTTACCCTCAAGTAAGGGTAATGGTTAGTAGCCCAAT
The DNA here is from genome assembly GCA_031470985.1 of Agastache rugosa. Classification (NCBI taxonomy): domain Eukaryota; kingdom Viridiplantae; phylum Streptophyta; class Magnoliopsida; order Lamiales; family Lamiaceae; genus Agastache; species Agastache rugosa. The sequence goes on from CM062609.1 coordinate 696,713, forward strand.
ACCAAACCAAACAAGAAGTAATGGATTCAATTAATTGAATCCCTTTCCATACCCAAAAAATACCGAACCAAACATGGGCTTAATATTGATAGAAGCATGTTATCACATTAGGGTTGGGATTTGTGGTTTGTCCAGACACCCAGTCGTATTGGTGAGCATGAGGCTTAGGGGGTGAGTGTGAGGAGTAGGAATTGAAACATATTACGCAGTTAAGAATTAATTAGAAAAAAAATTATAGAGATATAAATAAGGTATAAAATCAAATGTTGATTTCATCAGATTCTCGATTTCAGTTTGGTACGGTAAGCATATCACCAATTAGAACAAAGTTCCAGGTATCTTGGGATATCAATCATCAATTAGACAGGGAATTATATGTTATTAATCTAGAATATCAACCCCTTGTGATCTGGCCATAAGTCCCACCTTTCTTGCTAGTCTTTTCTATCAACTCTCGAGTAACTTGAATTGCTTATTGCTGAAAAGGCATCACTTTTTTTTTTTTTGGTAAATAAAAACCTTCATTCACGCACGAGGGATGCAACCCATAAATGAGGTACAAAGCTCAACAGTTACAAAAACGAGCAAAATCACAACTTAAGACAACAAGATGGATTACAAATCCAATCACCCAAACTAAAACAAGCAAAGCTAGGAAGAAAATTTGACACCCAAAACCAAAACCTCACTTTAATCATCTCGATAAGATCTTCACAACTACTCGACCTATTCTCAAAAATTATCCCATTTCTATGGTTCCATAGGTTCCAAATGACACAAATCCAAAGAGCTTTCCACCATTGTACTGAACCTTTCCTCCTTACAAATCCCAAATGTTGCTGAAAAGGCATCACTTTTACTTTACTAAGTGTACAAAATGTAACATCTAGCAACATTGAATCAAATCGAAAATGTTGCCTTCTCTCCAAATAATTAACCGAAGATGAACCTATCATATAACCTAGTTAAAGAGGAAATAAGAGAGCGTCTTTTCTCCCCTTGAAAAGACACAAAAATAATAATTTTATGTCCATGACAAATTAAAAGGTTTTAGATAGTCTCTAATCTATAATATATGCTCCAGTCTTTCCGATTGCCATGCTAATAGGTTATATATCTCCTTTGGTGTTATTCCTTACAATTTTAGACGAGTTTTAAACATTTACTACAGTATATAACAATCAGAGCAAATGCAAATTGAAAGAACAACAAAGTAAGCAATAAACAAACCAAACTCAGAGGTCAAAATTCTTAGTTATCTGTTCCTCATGGATACATAAAAGAACGAAAGTATGATTAGCTGAGCAGGGAGCCTCCTCCACATAAGTTCCACACATTAAGTAATGGCACTATAGCTAATCCCCAATGCAACATGCAGTTCGGCTAGTTCCATGTCAAAATTTAACTTCCCATAACATAAAATTAAACTAACAAACTGATGTGTGTGGGGATGTCACATGAATAAGACGTCATACCTTCATAACCATGCTCAAATATATATATAGTTTCTGAGTCTACTGACACAAAAGTGGGAAACATTTTTTAGTCCCGCATATCAGATTCTGAGGGCATACCTTTCATCAAATAATACAAGTTATATACCACGCTCAAAATTCGAATGTATAGTTTCATATCAACTTGCACAAAAGAGGGAAACAATTCACCCACTAATAACACATAGGAAAAGAAAAGTATTAACTTCGATTCAACGGAAGCTGGTGGTGTGTCTGTTCCATCCCAAACAAAGATCATCCATTCATCATCCTTGACTTGAGCAATATGCAAAATCTAGCAGAGTAGTCAAAGAGTAAAAAGCAATAATATCAAGATTTGCAAAAGCAAAGATCATCCCATCTCAAAAAGAAGAAGACATCAGCTGCACAGAGTTCCAAATTACCTTGCAAAGCAAGTTGAAGCATTCACCCTTTTTGATCTCTTTCAGGAACATTGACTCGTGCAAGACTGTCAAGCAAATATGCATGTATAAAACTAAGCAAAAGCTACACAGTTATCTTCAAGTCCAATTTCAAATGTATTACAAGAGAGGATGCTAAGAAGTAAATCGCAGCATAAAATTAATAAATATAAATCAGCTAATAAGGAATCTCAGCTCCGAGCACATAATACCCTCAAATAATAATAGTTTAAACATAAAAACGCGGATTGAATGTTCAAACGAAAGCAATGCCAAGCACATGTACCTTCAATTTTGTCACCATAGGACCATTTCCTTAACCCCATTATGAACTTCTTGTCCTCTTCTCTAGGTTTATATTTGGCTGAAATTTGATAAGGTACCAGTCCCTTAATACTAGAGCCTCTTCCTTCAAATAATGCGAAAGTTGAAAACTTCTTGTTCAACAAAGCATAAACACCGTCCTGACTCCTAGTTTTTATCTGTACAAACCACAAATTAAAAAGTAGCACAACCAATTAGCACAAAAAAAGGAAGGACTTCAGCCCAGAAAAGCTCCCACTTAACCCAAAAAAAGGCACACACACACAGAGAACGAGTGATTCATTTACCACAACATGAGAAACCATAACTATATCTCCCACACACTCAATCGAAGGGAGCTTCTCCATAGATTCAGCAAAAAAATGCAACTGAATCCCGCTTGGCTGCGATTCATCGATGATCCTTACCGAGCGAAAACAATCTTGAAAAACAACCCAAAAAGACCCATCAGTTCCATAGTTTCAGAAACAGCACATTTTCTTCTTTCCAGAAAAAATAAATAAAAACTGAAAGCAGGAAATCTTGAAAAACAACCCAGAAAGACCCATCAGTTCCATAGTTTCTGAAACAGTACATTTTCTTATTTACAGAAAAAAATTAAAAACTGAAAGCAGGTATGAAAATACGAAGGGGAAATTACCGGTTCCTTTGGTACTCTTTGGAATACTGGTCTCGACAGCTAACCCGATAAGATTGACTCGCTGATTAACACAGCTAATTGCGTCAACTATTTGCATAAATTTGTAATCGTCAACTCTCATCTTGAAAGAAAATTGAAACCCTAGTTTTTGGGGAACAATCTGTGCGGAGAGCTCAATTGTATGTGTAAACTGTATAATGGCGGGAAATGACGAAAGGGAATAATGAAAGCAAAAAGGGCAAAGGAAAAGTCGAGCCTCAATTCAAATTATGCTACTCTCGCGTTTGGAGAAAGGAAAAATGAAATATTGACATATTTTAATGGGAGAGATGAAAGTTTGTACTAAAATGAGATTTATCCACGCATTCGCTGCGCACTGCCATAATTAATCTTTCAATTTATAACATCTATAAATTAATTTTTATATATATTCTAAATAGTTAGTTTTGTTCATTAATATTAATCCTTGTATTTGTTATTGTAATTTACATTTGATAATTAGAAAATTTTAAACTAACACGAATTCCATGGGACATTTTCTTTTATGTGATTGGAATTTTCTTACACTTATATTAAATTAAAATAAACATATGATCCTTTCAACAAATACACAAATGGAGTATAATTTTAGTACTTGTTATAATATATATATATATATATATATATATATATATACATTGCAATAATTCAATTTTACTTAAATGGAGTTTGCGTACATTGGTAGTCAATATTATTACTTTAAAATATTTAATATAATATACAAATTAGAAATTTTGTCACATGTATTTGACATTGAGTTTATCATGTAAAATATCTACTATGGATAGTGGAAAATAAAAGTTGTCAAAATTTTAAATGTGTTATAAATTTTAACAGATTTTAAAGTGATAAAACAACCATTAAGTAAAGAAATAAACCATACCATCAATTTTCTCTCTCATCTACTCTCTCCCACCGTAATCTCTCTCTGTACTCTCTCTCTCTCTCATCGCCACCATTGATCTTCTTTGTTGTTGTCTGCCTTTGCCATATTGTCATTTTCTCAGTCATAATCTCTCTCTATTTCTAGATCTATTACGACCGTGATATGCTTTACGACTTCAGATCTAAAGAATCCAATTACGATGTTTCACAAACAGAGAGTCGTTCAGATGTATTTTTCGTTCAAATTTTTTTTGATGTCTATTCTCTGGATGCCTCCGATCATCTTCTCCAGCCCTGACTTTCATCTCCACAACAACTGTGATATGAACGGATCTCATTCGTCCCAAGTGTACCACGGGGCATTACCATAACTTGGTAAGGCTGTTACGAATGAATCCATTCATCTCATTCATACGAACTAGTTGTGATCCATAACTTGGTACGATTAGTACGAATGAACTCATTCGTCTCGTTCGTGTCAAATAATGACGCACCATAACTTGGTATGAGTGGTACGAATGAAATCATTCGTCCTCTTCGTACCACCTAGTAGCGCACCATAACTTGGTACGAATAAACTCATTCGTATTGTTCGTACCAACTAGTAGTGCAACATGGTACAAATGAATCAATTTTCGTATCAATCTCAATCAGATCTCGGTTATCTGTTTGTGAATCGTCGCGGCCGGTAAATGTATGTTCATAGACTTTTGAATTGAGCCGAAACTAGGATTTTGAGATTGAGATTCGGCATTGTCGTTGGTTTGAGAGGTGACTCTATCGCCGGAATGGATGGATCTATTTTTAGAAGCCATTTAAATTGTGGTAAAATGGAATGACGATCTAGATTTGGTTTGGTATATGAGAGACATAGTGGATTTAGTGGCAGACGATCCAGCTGTGTCTTCAGCAGGAGTCAACTATCAGCTGAGTCTTCCAGCTGAGCTAAGTTCAAGACGGAGCAGGATCAAACTGAGCGGAGTTCAAGACACAGCTGATCCAGCTGTAAAGAACAAATGGAACTAACTCTGAAGACGTCAGTTTACCCAATCCAGCTCTGAATTCAAAAGCCAGCTCCAAAGACAGAGATCCCGGCGTCAGAGAAAGTCATCTTGCCTCGACCAATGAGGGATTGCCGAATCAGCATCCTAGACTTCAGAACCTAGGATGTGACACAAATGAAGACAAGTGCAGAATTGCCCAACGGCAGATATCGAATTTAGGAAGAGTAGGTAAGATTCAAACGGCTCCTCCAACGGCTAGTATTGAATCTCTACCTATATAATCTCGTCTTCAACCTCAGGATCAAAATACGAAAAACTCTCTACAAGCTTTCATTCTCTGAAAATCCCAAGCCTTCAAAAAGCTCTCAAGCAGTTCTACATAGTTAAAAGAACACTTTATCTTAAAGTGTTTCTAGTCCAGAAACTGCTTAGTTTTTCGTCTGATCCCTAGGCAGAATTTATTGTATATCTTATGCCTAGATCCTGAACGAGTTCATCTAACTCTAAAGTTCTTAATTGTAAGAACTCGTTCATAGTTGGAACCCCAAACCAAACCACTCTTTACCCAGAAAGGTTAGGTCAAGGTTACGCTTGCTTGAAGTACGAATTCAAGTGGTTGTAAGGTTTTTTCAGTACCCGTAAACTGAAAGGTTAGGCTTGACAGTGCCCACAAACTGTTGGAACACAGCTCGGGTTAGAGTTGTGAAGTTGCTTGGTACTTGGAAACCAAGTGGTAGTGAATTACCAGTAAACCTGGTAGTGGACGTAGGAGGTGTTACTCCGAACCACGTAAAAATATCGTGTTCTTTACTGTCTATTTATCTTCTGTTTTAATACTAACTTTAACATCTCATTGCATATTTTATTAAAACTGCATACACAGCTGCTCTCATAAGACAGCTGTGTCTTTCTGAAAGTTGCACAACTTGACTAAGCCGAAAACGTAAAGATAATCTTTTCAAGCTGAGTTTTTCTAACCAACCGAGCTAAGTTTTCAAACCACCACATTCCGCACCGCCAGCTGAGTTATTTGCCCAGCTGACTCTCCTCAACTGGATTCATAACTGAGCTCACCAACTCTGTTTTAAACTTGAAAAAGTTTTCAGAAATTTATCTTTGGTGTATTCACCCCCCTCTACACCAAAGACCCAGCTCATGGACCATCAATTGGTATCAGAGCAGTGGTTCAAAAGACCGCTGGTTCTGAATCAAGCGATTTGTCTTGATAATCTGTCAGTGGTCAACTGAACAGATCCTCTTTGTTGAAAAACTCATTATCTTACATACTGTGCATATCTCCATGGATTTTTATCTTAACAGGAATCCTCCCACCTTCTCGGTCGACGATTATGCAATCTGGAAGTTCAGATTGAAGAGTTTCCTCTGTGCACATCATGACATGATGTGGGATGTTATTTCAGACGGACCCATCATCATCTACAAATAAAGAAACGAGCTTGTTCCAGCTCAAGATGGTGGACAGCCAATATATCAGCTCATTTCCAAGCCAAAGAGTGAGCATACATCAGAAGAAAGGAAGCAAGCTGGATTAGACAGCTTTGCAAGGAACACCATCTCATCAACAGTCTCCAACGCCCTCAGCAAAATCATCAACTGCGAAACCACAAAGGAGATGTGGGAAACCCTAGCCAAGCTATGCGAAGGGTCTGAGGAGATTAAAGAAAATAAATTCACGATCGCCTGCCAGAAGTTTGATAACTTCAAGCAGCTTGTAAACGAGTCCATCGAAGTGATGGAACTCAGATTCTCCAATATAGTGGTAGAAATAGAAACCATCAGAACTGAGAAATACACCCAGCGAGAAAAGAATCTAAAAGTCCTTTCAGCGCTCACAACTGAATGGAACACATATAAGGTGGTATATCAAAGTCGAAGTGACTTGGGTGATCTTTCAAATGAAAGATTATTCTCCCTGCTCAAAGCCAACGAATACAACTTGAAGATTACCATGAAAGAATCTTCAAGCAATCAGAATGATGGAGAGCTGACACCTGCGCCAAAGGAGATTGCATTCAAAGCCAACTCCGAAAAATCCTCATACATGCAGTCAGCCGAGTCTTCAAAGAAGGACAAGAAGAACATGAGCAAGGAAGAGCTACTTGAAGAAATAGCCATGCTGGTCAAAAACTACAACAGACTCAACACCAGCAAGGGCAAGTACAAGAAGTTCGCAAGAACTTACAGAGACAAGTACGCAGCAGCTGAGGAGAAGTCAGCTGACAAACGAACAGAAGAATGTTGTTTCAACTGCAAGGAACCAGGACACTACCGGCTAGACTGTCCGAAGCTATCCAAGAAAGATAAAGACCAACTGAAAACTAAGGCAGCTGACAGAAGAAGAGCCTACATTGCAGACGAAGAGTCAGAATGCAACAAAATGGATGATAACATGTCATTTTCAGACTCAGAAGAAGAAGCATTGATGGCTCACGATGAACCTGATTGGGATACATGCTTCATAGGACAAACAGACGGCATCGATGAAGATGAGGTAATGTCTAGAACTCAAAATCTATCTAACCTCTCACCATCACACGAACACTCTACACAGGTTTCAGAATCAGGGCTACCTGATTGGAGTCTAGTAGAGAAAGTTATGAGCAATTCCAATGAGCTTCAAGAAATCCTTGAAGTCATAATGTGTGAGAATGCCGAGCTGAAAGTGGAACTTGAAAAGAAAAATGTATCAGAAGCAGTTGATACAACACAGCTCCAAAAGGAAGTCGTTTCACTAAAAGATAAAATAGTGAAACAAGATCAGCTGATGAAGGACTTCTACTATGAAAAGAAACAGCTGATGGAAGAATTGGAAAATGCCACAGCTGAATCAGAAAAGAAGTCAGCTGAGATTATAGAGCTGAAAAGTTCTGAAGAGATACTGTCTAAAAATATGGTAGCTCTTATCAAAGCCACATCAACAATGGACGAAATCATAAGTGCACAACGTCCAGCAGCACTCAAAGCAGGACTAGGATACAATGAATCAAATGATGCCACAAACATTGCCTCCACGAGTGGAACAAAGGTAATGTTTGTACGAGCAAAAGAACATACAATTCCAGCAACTCAACAACAACCGTTGAAAACACAGCAGGCATCAAGATGACCAGCTGTGAGATATCCTCAAGCTACATCGAGGACACAGCAAGCATCAAAAAGGTCAGCTGGGAGACAACCTCAAGCTCAAATCAGATAGCAACGTGCTCAACCTCATCAAAAACAACAGGCTGGACATTACAGATACCGGCAACAGCAACAGCACGTCGAAAGATATAAACCGAGATATCAGAGGAGATACCCAGCTGGATATCACTCATATGATCATCAGTTGGAGAACCAATTCCAGCCGAGGTATCACAAGAGACAGCAGAGACAAAAGAACGTCTCAGCTGGGTACCGGAAACGACCAAGACATCAAGCCGGGAAGATACTGAGATCAAGAGCCCACCAGCAACAACCGAAGAACACAATGAATGTGTATATCGACTCAGCTGGAAGGATTATCAGATCAAATGACCCAATTCGAGTCATCAAGCATGTCTGGGTCGTTAAAGGATCTCTGCCTAACCCATAAGGACCCAATTAAAACTGGGTACCTAAATTTTGATCTTTTGTATAGGTTGCAAGGGATCAACGCATCATTGAGGAGTCGATGAGAACGCTGTGGTACTTGGACAGTGGATGCTCCAAGCATATGACGCACTTAAAGCATCTACTCCAGGAGTTTATCGAGCGTCCAGGCCCCCAAGTAACATTTGGTGACAACTCCAAAGGCCTAACCAAAGGTTATGGTACTTTTAAAACTAAAAATGTTATAATCCCAAATGTATCTTACGTACAAGGACTGCAACATAACTTGCTCTCCATTAGCCAATTATGCGACAACGGTTTTTCTGTCAAGTTTGATGCACAGGGATGTACAGTAAAGCACAGGAAAATCAAGCAGATACTACTAAGAGGGAAAAGAGAAGGAAACATGTATTTCGCTGACTGGAACAGCAGCCCTCCGGAGACTTGTCTTGTATCGAAAAGCAGCAATGAAGTCATCTGGCTGTGGCACAGACGGCTGAATCATCTCAACTTCAAGACAATCAACAAACTGGCTAGGAACCAGCTCTCTAATGGAATTCCAGATCAAGTATATGACAAAAGTCATATGTGCAGCACATGTCAACAAGAAAAACAAACAAGAATTTCATTCTCTCTCAAGCCAGTTCAGTCAACTGATCGAGTACTTCAACTCCTTCACATTGATCTTTTTGGTCCAGTTACTCCAGCAAGCTTCAATGGCAGAAAATATACTCTGGTCGTAGTAGACGACTTCTCAAGATTCACATGGGTGTCATTCTTGTACCAGAAGAGCGAAACAAGGACTAAGCTGCCAATCCTGCTGGAAATATTGTCAACACAGAATGAGTGCAAAATAATATCAATCAGATCAGATCGAGGAATGGAGTTTCTGAATGAACTATTTATGAATACTGCGAGAAGAACGGAGTTCAACATAAAACCTCAGCAGCACGCACACCTCAGCAGAATGGTGTAGCAGAGAGAAGAAACCGAACACTAAAAGAAGCAGCTACCTCAATGCTAGCCAGCTCTGTCATTCCAAAGAAGTTCTGGGCCGAAGCAATCAACACAGCTTGCTTCACTCAGAATCGCTCCTTACTCACATCAAGGCAAGGAAAGACGCCGTATGAGCTATGGAACAACAGAACACCATATATTGGATATTTCAAGGTCTTCTGATCCAAATGTCATATCCTAAACAATGGAAAAATACAGCTCAAGACGTTCGATGTAAAGACTGACCGAGGAGTATTCCTTGGTTACTCAGCCACGAGTAAAGCATACAGAGTCTTCAACAGAAGAACTCAAACAGTCGAAGTAACTCCACATGTTACTTTTGACGAATCATCATTCGAATATAGAGAATCTATCAAACGAAGAAATGAAGGAGAATCTTCAAGGCAGATTCAGACAAGAGCTCAAGAAAATCGTATCAGGAATCTGGCCGAACCATTAATTTGGGATGATAAGCCAAAGGAGGAACTTCAAATCAATCAGGAAACTCCACCAGCTGGAAACCAAGAGGAACCTCCAACGCCAAATCAAGGGGGGATATCATCAATTGGAAATCCAGACACAGCTGAATCCCCAACTTCACTTCTAGCAGAGCCTCTACAGAAGTCACCTCAACACTCAATCCAAAGACAGAGTCTGTCTCAAGACTTAACTACAGAGCAACTCCAAGCCAGACGAAATCTTGCTACTTCTAGCATCAATCAGCTGGAAGAAGAAATTCGTAAAAGAAGAAGATGGATTGAAGATCAGCCATCATCAGCAATTATTGGAGAACCATCTGACCAAGTCAAAACCAGAAACTCAGCTGCTCAAGCTTCATCGGATCTTCAAGAAGCAGCTGACTCAGCTCAACTCTCAGTAGAGCTAGAACTAACGGTCTATGATGAAGATACAGCTCTAATAGTGTGGTATGTAGCTCAAGTTCCTGAGCCTCAATCAATTCTCGAAGCTTTAAAGAGCGTACCCTGGACTAACGCCATGCAGGAAGAGCTGAATGAATTCCTCAGAAATTGTGTCTGGGAATTGGTCGAAAGACCTGAAGGAGTCAAAATCATAAGACTCAAATGGATCTTCAAGAACAAACTGGATATCCTTGGAGTCATCATCAGAAACAAAGCTCGACTAGTTGTCAAGGGATACACTCAGCAGGAAGGAATTGACTTCGAAGAATCATTTGCTCCAGTAGCACGACTGGAAGCAATCAGACTCTTTCTCGCTTATGCAGCACATCACAAATTCAAGGTCTATCAAATGGATGTGAAGTGTGCATTCTTAAATGGAGAAATCAAAGAAGATGTCTATGTTGAACAACCTCCAGTATTTGAAGTAGAAGGAAATAAAGTCTACAAGCTAAAGAAGACGCTCTATGGATTGAAGCAAGCACCTCGAGCTTGGTATGATACTCTATCAAACTTCCTTGTATCCAAAGGATTCAATAAGGGATCAGTAGACAGAACACTCTTCACCATCAAGTCAGGAGAAGACATCTTGGTTGTTCAAATCTATGTAGACGACATTATCTTCGGATCAAGATCAACATTCTTATGCCAAAGATTTGGAGAAATGATGTCAGAACATTTCCAAATGTCTATGATGGGAGAAATGAGCTTCTTCTTAGGACTTCAAGTCAAGCAATCAGCAGAAGGGATTTTTATAAATCAATCCAAGTACGTGAAAGACTTGATCGCCAAGTATGGTGTTCAATCCAGCAGAACTGTAAAGATTCCGATGAACACCAACTTGAAAATTGAACCTGGAACTGAAGGAAAGTCAGTTGATTCTAGCAAATACAGAGGGATAATAGGTTCCCTGCTGTATCTAACAGCGAGCCGTCCAGACATCTCTTTCGCAGTCGGAGTGTGTGCCAGATTTCAAGTTGATCCAAAGGAAGCACACATGCATGCAGCCAAGAACATTCTCAAATATCTCAAAGGAACTCAGAATGTTGGGTTGTGGTACCCAGCTGAAGACAATCTACAGCTGACTGGATATTCAGACTCGGACTTCGCTGGAGATCGGTTGGACAGAAAATCAACTTCAGGAACTTGTCAGTTCCTAGGAAGCAAGTTGATCTCATGGTTTTCAAAGAAATAAACGTGCGTCGCAACTTCCACGACAGAAGCAGAATACATGGCAGCTGCAAGCTGCTGCTCATAAATTATCTGGCTGAAACATCAGCTGGATGACTACGAAGTGGAAACTGGACAAGTTCCAATTTTCTGTGATAGCTCAAGTGCGATTGCTATATCAGAGAATCCAGTACACCACACAAGATGTAAACATGTGGATGTACGCCATCACTTCATCAGAGATCACGTGGAAAAGAAGGACGTAATTGTTGAGAAAATTTACACAGACATACAGCGGGCTGATATGCTCACAAAGCCGCTAATAGAAGCAAGATTCAAAATGCTGTGCGGATTACTTGGATTACTTAACCCAGACGATGCTTTACCCAGCTGAATGGAAGCAGACCCAGCTGAATGGAAGCAGACCCAGCTGAATGGAAGCAGAACCAGCTGAATGGAAGCAGACCCAACTGAATGGAAGCAGACCCAACTGAATGGAAGACCCACCGAATGAAAGACACTGAATTCAGAACCGGCATCATTGGTATCAACTGAGAAAGAATCAAGCTCAGGCAGACGCCTAAGTTGAATGAATATTCAGCTGAGGGTGAACCAGCTGGAAAAATAAGCACTCATTACAACCATTCACAACCGAGGTATCAACTGACTACAAAGATCAGCTGAGAGGTTTGCATCATCATTATCTACACCTACTCATTCTGTTATCAGTCAAATCATATCTTGTCATATCTAATCAAGAATTAATTAAAAGTCTGCAAAGAACTGAAACATGAGAGTTTCAAGGCAAAAGTCAAAACGCCTCAACCGTCCTCTCACGAGCATTAACTCGCATTTTCTAATCAAGAAACTGACATGACGCGAGAAAGACTCCCAGTCGTAGATCTTCTTATCAACCTATAAATCTTGATCGTCCATTCATCAAGAAAAGTGATATAAATATGATAGAAGAGATACGCAAAATTATGCCTAAAACCCTAAAAAGTCTTTTGGCACTCTTTCTTCTTCCATCTATTGGTATTATTTGTTCCACTAACAAAAGTTGCAGAAGAAGAACATGGAATCTAGAAAGAGATCTCAAGAAGCCGATCAAACATAAAGAATCTGTCAACGCTTCAAGATAAGAGTTGCTTAACTCTCAGGAACTACAAAAAGACGGAGTTCCAGGAGAAGATGAATCTCATCAACAGATCCAGTCTAACGCAATGGGTGATTGCAAAGCTAAAGAACATTCAACAGGAAGCTGCAGAAATCTTCCTGGGAATGTCAAAGGAAAAAGACCTCATCCGCCGCACTGTTTCTCTTAAAATAAAAGAGAGACGGGACATACAACTCCCTGGGATGCAAAAATCAACGTCAACAGAACTGGACGAGATGTTAATAAAGCCGGAGTCTTTAAGAGAAGACATGTCAAAGCTCTTGCTCTACCACAGGAGGCACGGAAAAAGATGCATGAGACAAAGCAGCATGCATCTACTCCCTTCCCAGCTGGGAATCGGAAACAACTTGAGGAGACAAAACAAGCTGATGCACCGTCTTCAACGAGAAGACTCAAGTTAAAGGTGCTCAGGCAGTCAGCCGAGAAGTCAGCTGACATTAAGAGAGAATTCGTAACTACTCTCCGAGGAGCAAAAGGCCCACAAGCGGTGGTTTCTTACGGTGGAGAAGAAGTTCATGTGCCAGCGTGAACATCATCATCATCAATACCACAACGACGTATTCCAACTGATCAACTAAGCTTAAACCCCACAGCAGATGGAATACTTCAACCGCCTTCTCCTCAATTTCCTTTAGCTCAACAGGGACACCAGCTTCGAGATCTACTTATGGAAGTTGGAGCTCAAGCCCCTGCACCAAGCTCAAGTGGAAAACATCATCCAGCCGATGATCACTTGCAGCTGGACGATGCTAACATGAGCTGAACCCCACAGCCACCACTCCAAAAGTGGAAGGGGAATACTCAAGTCCCTCAAGTGCTGAATCAGACATTCTCATTCAATCTAATGAAGTCTGAAGAAGCAAAATTGCAAGGAATGAAGTTGTGCCATATTCAGAAGATGTCATCTCCAGTGCCAACTCATACCTCCAAGCACTCAGCTGGACCGCCCCAGCTGAAACAGGCCAAGGAAGCTGTGTCTGCAATCACAGCTGAGGCTAATGCTATTGAAGAAGAGCCATCTAATGCAACAGTTGAGCCACCAAGACTCCAGACCTCGCTGCTCAAAGCTGACACCGCAGCACAGCCAAACGAAACATCGCAACAACTGATAATACATCGAAGATCGCTGACACAATTCAGGGAATTGCACAGCTCAATAAGACGATGGTGTATCTCTCTCACCTTGATTGATCATGCCAAAAAGGGGGAAGAGAATGAGACAAAGAAGAGGCAAATTGCTGAGCAAGAGGAACCAGCTGAATCAGCTGGAAGAGAGACGAGTCAAAAGAAAGAAGCAGCGAATGCAGAAGAGAAGACCCAGCCGACTGGGATTGAAGACTGAAGAATTGAAGATTTTTTGTCTTTCTTTCTTTTTCCTGTTTTTTTTATGTAATGCATTACATTAATAAAACACAACTTTCTATGTTGTCTCAGTTAGGTTTTGGCATCATCAAAAAGGGGGAAATTATTGGGAAAATTATAAAGTTTTGATTTAATACCAAAACCCAACTGTTCTCTAACCGAGTAGATGACCGCATCAACCTAAATTGTGTTTTCCAGCTCGCCTGTTTGAGCTCTAGATTTTCTAAGTTTACAGGTTCAGGAAGCAGAAGACAGCAGAAGACCCAGCTGTGTCTACAACTGGAGTCAGCTAAGGAAGCGGAAGACAGCAGACGATCCAGCTGTGTCTTCAGCAGGAGTCAACTATCAGCTGAGTCTTCCAGCTGAGCTAAGTTCAAGACGGAGCAGGATCAAACTGAGCGGAGTTCAAGACACAGCTGATCCAGCTGTAAAGAACAAAGAGAACTAACTCTGAAGACGTCAGTTTACCCAATCCAGCTCTGAATTCAAAAACCAGCTCCAAAGACAGAGACCCCGGCGTCAGAGGAAGTCATCTTGCCTCGACCAATGAGGGATTGCCGAATCAGCATCCTAGACTTCATAACCTAGGATGTGACACAAATGAAGACAAGTGCAGAATTGCCCAACGGCAGATATCGAATTTAAGAAGAGTAGGTAAGATTCAAACGGCTCCTCCAACGGCTAGTATTGAATCTCTACCTATATAATCTCGTCTTTAACCTCATGATCAAAATACGAAAAACTCTCTACAAGCTTTCATTCTCTGAAAATCCCAAGCCTTCAAAAAGCTCTCAAGCAGTTCTACATAGTTAAAAGAACACTTTATCTTAAAGTGTTTCTAGTCCAGAAACTGCTTAATTTTTCGTCTGATCCCTAGGCAGAATTTATTGTATATCTTACGCCTAGATCCTGAACGAGTTCATCTAACTCTAAAGTTCTTAATTGTAAGAACTCGTTCATAGTTGGAACCCCAAACCAAACCCCTCTTTATCCAAAAAGGTTAGGTCAAGGTTACGCTTGCTTGAAGCGCGAATTCAAGTGGTTGTAAGGTTTTTTCAGTACCCGTAAACTGAAAGGTTAGGCTTGACAGTGCCCGCAAACTGTTGGAACACAGCTCGGGTTAGAGTTGTGAAGTTGCTTGGTACTTGGAAACCAATTGGTAGTGAATTACCAGTAAACCTGGTCGTGGACGTAGGAGGTGTTACTCCGAACCACGTAAAAATATCGTGTTCTTTACTGTCTCTTTATCTTCTATTTTAATACTAACTTTAACATCTCATTGCATATTTTATTAAAACTGCATACACAGCTGCTCTCATAAGACATTTGTGTCTTTCTGAAAGTTGCACAACTTGACTAAGCCGAAAACGTAAAGATAATCTTTTCAAGCTGAGTTTTTCTAACCAACCGAGCTAAGTTTTCAAACCACCACATTCCGCACCGCCAGCTGAGTTATTTGCCCAGCTGACTCTCCTCAGCTGGATTCATAACTGAGCTCACCAACTCTGTTTTAAACTTGAAAAAGTTTTCAGAAATTTATCTTTGGTGTATTCACCCCCCCTCTACACCAAAGACCCAACTCAGGGACCATCATATTTGACATTATTACTCTTTAAAATTTATATGAAGATATATGTACATTTGAACTCATCAAATCATGGCTACGTAATTTGTCATGGTGTTATAAATTGAAAGACAAATTAATGAACAAAATATTTTTGGAAAATTATTTAGAATATATTGATAAAGTGGGAGGGGATTTACATATATATAAATCACTTTACATTATAATTTATAAGTAAAAATTTATTAAAATATACTCTCCTCGTCCCGCTATTAATGACTCACTTTTTTTTAAATTGTCATGCTATTAATGGCTCGGACCCAAAATAACAAAAATTAACTCTTCAAAAACTGTGAACCCTATGACTTTTCTACCTTTTACATCTTCTTCTTAATTCTCATGCTCAAAAGCATTAGTCATAAATAGTGGGATGAAGTGAGTAATAGTGCTACTTTATTTGAAAAATGATGGTATTGCAACAATTCATTGAAAAAAATATGACGCGATAGATTGAATTATAATTAGGCCATGTTTGGTATGTATAAGGCCTAGATAGCATAGGTATCTCCCCATTAATCATTGTTTGGTAGGCTACATACACAATCTCTAAGGGCATCTCCAACCCATCTCTATATCTTCATATATCTCCAAATCTGGAGCAATCCCTTCTCCAGCCCAGCACCAAAATCCTGCTCTATTATACAGATTTGAATAGTGTTGCTCCAAGTTGCTCTATTCTTTTTGCAATTAATTTTATTGTTATAATTATTATTCCTTGTTATATTTATTATATTTTGTGTTCTTTAATTATTTTGTTCCAAAATATTATATTATAGTTATATTTCTAAACATATTATACCAACATTAAAATTACATAAAATTATTTAAAAAATACATTTAAATAAAATACAAGATAAACAAAAAAATAAAAAAAAATACAATTACATAATAAAAGCATAAACACAAAGTCGATAAATATAATTTCTAATAAAGGCCATCTCCGGAACGTCCCACCCCATCTGAAAATAAATTTTGAAACATATCAGAAATACTAGTGTTGGCTTCTTTGGCTTGTTACCACTTTCGAATAATATCTTGTTGATCTGATCGGAAGTAATCACATGTTTCAGGATCATCAACCGTGACTAAAAGTAGAATATTCTGTTTTTGTGTAAAAATATAGAGCAGACTGCTGGAGATGACTTACTGATTTTGCTGTATTTTTGTGATGAAATTGCTGTATTTTGGTGCGAAGTGCTGGAAATGGCCTAAAGCCCTATACTAATTAAAGCTCGTCACTATTTTACTTTTCCTCTTCTGCTCTTCACCATACAAATCTCACCTTCACCCTGAGATAAAAATGCCTTACTTCAACAGTGTCCAAGATAAGGATTAAAATGACACAATTACCTTTCGTACTCCTTTCACCTTCTCTTTCATCTGCAAACCCAACAACAAATACAATCTTGCCTCCATTGAGGAAACGTCACATAGATGATATGAGAATGAATGAGGTAGAGATCATTGAATGAAAATAGAAAAAAAATTGCACAGAGAGAGAGAAAAGTAGATGAAAATTATGGAAGGAGGAAGTGCTCAAGCAACCAAGCCCTGAGAATGGTGATAGGTCTCCAGCAAGCCTCGCTGCGGCCGCCATCGGAAGTGCCGCGACATCACCTCGAGGCCATGGCGGAGTAGGCCACTGTAGCATTGTCTCCGGCCACCACTTCGAACGATTACACCACCACCTTATTTGGGGAGTTTCAATTGGGAATTTAGTGAACATGTTTCAGACCAAGATTCTCAACAATGAGCACTCAAGAATCAAGATTTCATGATCTCAATTTTACACGGAGAAGAAGAACGACATTGAATAGTAGAAATAGTTAACCAAATTGGAAGGGGTGGAGGAGTTTCATGATGTAAAGTGATGAAAAAAAAGATATGAATGAGAGAGAGAGAGAGATGAGCGGTGGTGGTGTTCGGCCATGGCGGTGGTGATGGTTGGCTGTTGTCTGCTGAGAGATAGAGATAGATGAAAGAAAGTGAGAGAGGGGACCAAGGGGAGTGATGCGAGGAGAGAGAGAAATAAGTTTAATATTATTTTTAATTTTTAAATTAAAACCTTTTTTTAGCATTTCATTTTTTATTTTTTAATTATATATTATTTGTGATAGGGTTAGAATTGTAAATTCTCTTTTTAATTTTGACTTAATTTGGGATACCAAACAACTAATTTATCATATCTTATCTACCAAACACAAAGATACAATAACAATCCACCTTTTACATACAATATTTATCTTGACTTAATCTATCTTACTTTATTCTAACATACTTACCAAACGAGGCTTTAAAGAAAATAGATCAATGAGGATTAGCACTTCTCTGATGGTTGTACTACCTATTTTGTATTTCAATAATTTGTTGTTCGGATTAATATTGCGGATCCTGGACTTGAAGATTGAGATCAATAAGTTATTTTTCATAAGGTTTGTTGATTTGGTCACTCTAATAGGATCCAAATATCCTTTCCCATGATCAAATTGGAATTTAAAAAATTTTAAAAATAAATTAATACTTTTACAAAGTTATAGTATAGTGACAATTCATTAGAAAAGTATTACACAACATATTGAAATATAATTAATAAAGGAATAGCATTTCTTGAATTGTTGTATCAATTTCGTATTTTTTTTTTGAATATCATAACAAATATTAATACTCACACACCCTACCAAGGGTTTTTTTGTGGCCGAGAGTACTCGAACCTCTGACCTATTGATTAACAGGCAACCACTAGCCCATTCCCACTAGGATCAATTTTGTATTTTTTAATCTCGTGTTGAAGCTGAGATAGTAGAACCACTACCGTGATTTTTTTTTGCAAGATTCATGGTGGACGTCGTTTACCACAGAAAACGGAAAAATCACTTATTTTTCCTATAAATTGGGTTTGGTGTAGCCACCACACCTTAAATTGAGAGAATTTAATTATCAATTAAGAAAACAAATAAATTAACTAAAATAGCAAACAAATATTAATCAAGAGAAAAGTAATCCGGCTTCGAATAAATCCACACTAGTCTAGAACTTTGATCATCGACGCAAAGATAAATTAATTTTCAAGAACCAACCAGTTATAGGGTACCGTGAATGCATCGAACATACCCCAATTCATACGTACTTTATCGATAGCTAGTAAAGAGACGCTTAAACTAACTATTTCCCTTATTAAAATAGAATCTAGTTGGAGACGTCATACCTAGATTTAATGCTCTAATAGCTTTTAGATTTGAAGGAACCCAATTTAGACGAATTACCCAAGAACGCAAGCAATAACCCGTCTACCAATTTATTCATACTACGAACATGATAGCTTTATCACTAATTAGCCTTATTCCAATAATTACGGATTGAATGAACTAATTGACTTTAATCCATTTGAATCTAAGTTGATCAATCTTAAATAAGATCGGAATTAACTTTAAACACAATAAATAAATCGAAACCTTAGAAAATTAATTATACGATCAATTCGATCTCACATAAATTAATAAACTAGTGCTTCATTATTCTAGCCAAATTAAGAAACTAGCTACTTATAATAATTGAAACTAAACATAATCAAATGATAACAAACAAGCATAATACTAATCTAATGAATAATTGAAAGCAAACGAAATATGTGTCACCGGGAAATTGAGAAAAAATTGATTCAAAGATTGAATCTTCAAAAGCTAAATAAAATAAAATTCAAAAAGTCTCCAAAGTTATCTGCACTCTTCGTCTCTCTCCTCCTAAATCCTAATGTTGGCGGCTATCAATACTGTTGGGAAAATTAATAGAGTTTTGATTGGATACCAAAACCCAGCTGATCCCAACCGAGTAGATGATCGCACAAGCCTAAGCGTTTTTCAGCTCACCTGTTTGAGCTTATAAGAGTTTTTTAGTTTACAGGTAGAATCGCTGAAGACAGCAGAAGACACAAGCGAAGGCATGCCTTAAGAACTCAGCAGAGCAAGACCAAGCAGAGTCAAAGATCCTACAGTATCAAGACCCAGCTCAGTGACGGAAACCCAGCTCAGTGTCAAAGACCCATCTCAGTATAAAAGACCCAGCTTAGTGTCGATGACACAGCTCAGGTCTAAAACACAGCTCAGGTCAGTGACACAACTCAGGATGAAGACACAGCTCAGGTTGATGATACAGCACAGGTCTAAGACACAGCTTAGAGTCAAGACACAGTAGAGTCCAAAACGCTGAAGATACAGTAGAGACGCTTAGCAGCTCGAAAACGAAGACCTTCTCAAAGACAAGATCCCGATGTCAGAAGATCTTATCTGACGCAGTCGGATCAGAGAAGAACTAGCCTTTGCAGATGCAGACCTACTTCGTAGGTTAAAGGTCATAAGTCAACTAGAGTAGGTAAGATTCAAACGGCTCTCTTCCAACGGCTAGTTTGAATCTCCACCTATATATATCTCCTCCAACATTAGAAATATGAGGCTAAAGAGACGACTGAAGAAATAGAAGAAAACAGAAAAATGAACAACGATCTTCAAAGCCAAATCTTTCAAGAACACCCAGCCAGTCAGCTGTGTTCTTAGTTGTTCACATATTCAGTCTTAGGCAGAATAGATCAGAATATAAATATCTTAAGTCTAGTTTGAACGAGTTCATCATACTCCTTGTTCTTCATTGTAAGAACTCGTTCATAGTTGGAAAACCCATACCCAAACCCAGAAAGGTTAGGTAAAGGTACGCTTGCTCGAATCGTGTAATTCGAGTGGTTAGGTTCTTCAGTACCCGTAAACTGAAGGTGTAGGCTTGACAGTGCCCGCAAACTGTTGGAACACAGCTCGGGTTAGAGTTGTGAAGTTGCTTGGTACTTGGAAACCAAGTGGTAGTGAATTACCAGTGAACCTGGTCGTGGACGTAGGAGGTGTTACTCCGAACTACGTTAAAAATGCTTTGTTATTTATCGCTTTGTTTTATGCATGTTACTAACCCTCATGAGCATACATTTCAAGCTGCATAAACTGATTAACTGAAAAGTGAAACAGAGTTTTGCAATATATTTGAAGCAACAGACGGACTTTCCAAATCCACCACATTCCGCACACACACACAGCCACCAGCTGTGTCGATCAAGCTGCCATCCAGCTGGATCGAACACAGCCAGCTCTCTGAAAAGAGTTTTAACTTGGAAAAGTTTTTAAACCTTGGTGTATTCACCCCCCCCTCTACACCAAGGTATCCGTCTTGGGACCAACAAATACTTATTATAAAAATGCATTGTTTACAAAATTTAATTTGTCTATTATACCCTTATTATAGTATTTTATTTTATTATTAGTATATATTATCACATGATTATTTTATGCTTGACATACATATATTATTAAAATCTATTAATATTACGTGCATCGCACGTGTCTCTACTAGTCCTAAGGAAAAATATGGAATGAAAATATCTACTTCTCTCCTCCGGCTAAAGCATGTATGTATATGAAAAATATGGGAAAAGATATCTATCCTAAATACTAAGTAGTCGCCATTGTCTAATTAATTACCTAGAAACAATAATAAAATAATAAAGAGTAAAAATGTGAAATAGCTACTATGGATAGTCAAAATTAATAGTTGTCCAAAACTTAATTTATAATAAATTTTGACAAATTTTGGGATTTTGGACAAATTTACCCTTATCCCTCATTTCACTCCAATTCTCTCTCCTCTTTCCCCTCTCCCTTCTCCCTTCTCCATCCTCTCTCACCCGAAACACATCTACCATCCACCACGCCGCTGTTGTCCAATCGCCACCGCCGCCGCTGTGCCATCCAATCACAGCGTCGTCAATTCATAAACAGAAAATCGGAAATCAAATTCATAAATTCTGGCAACGGTGCTGCCTCACAAACCGACAACAAAAGCCGAATCCCAGCCACAAAATTCTAGATTCAAAAGTCGACGATTCACAAACAAATAGTTGAGATCTGGATACGAAAATGAATTCATTGTACCACTCGTACCAAGTTCTGGTACGAACAATACGAATGAGCTAGTTATGGTGCACCACTAGGTAGCACGAAGGGGACGAATGATTTCATACGTACCAAGTTATGGTAAGCCATTAGTTGGCACGAACGGGACGAATGAGTTCATTCCTACCAAGTTATGGACCAAAACTAGTTGGTACGAACGGGACGAATGAGATTCGTTCGTACCACAGTTGCTGTGGAGATGAAAAAAAGTCACGCGGGAGAAGATGATCGGAGGCAACCAGATAACATATCTGGATAAAAATTTGCACGAAAAACTTATCTGAAAAACTCTATTTGTGAAGCATCATCGTTGGATTCTTTAGATCTGAAGTAGCAAAGCAGATCTCGATCGAAATAGATCTGAAAATAGATCTAGAAATAGAGAGATTACGACTGAAAAAATGACGATGTGCGAAGGCGGCGGTGGCAGAAAGCAGAGGAGAAAATCGGTGGTGGCGATGGAAAATAGATAGAGATCAAGAGAGCATGAGAGAGAGAGAGAGAAAAAAAACAACACACTATGGAGATGAAAGTCTGCCGAAGAAGACGACCTGAGGCGGTGGTGGAAAGGAGGCTGTGGCGATGGCGGTGGCAGTGGCGGTGGCGATGGCGGAAAGAAGAAGAAGAAGATGGCAGAAAGAGAGAGAGTACATGAGAGAAGAGAGAGAAAAAATGAGAGTGGGGTAGTGGCTGTAGTATAGGTTTTTTTTTTACTTAAAGGTTATTTTAGTCCATTCATACTAAAGTTGGACAAAATTTATAATAAACTAAGTTTTTGACAACTTTTATTTTCCACTATCTATAATGACTATTTCACATGATAAACTCAATAATAAAATCCTAACTATAATATGCTTTCAAAGATATTGTTTATGGATTACAAAGTAGTAAAGTCCGGTCCATTCAATCCTATTCCATCTTCGACTTGGATCTTCTATAATTGGACACAAAATCCATCTTTTTCGACTTCTTTCATCCAAATACCTATGCTCTCGAACTCTTCGATTTCTACAAATACATAAAAAAATGCAAATTATACACAAATAAAATCATAGAAAAATTAATAATATGAACAACAAAAACACACAAATCAATTCAATAAAGCGTAACGTTTCCTTGGTGATTATACTTGTTTTGTATTTCAAAAAATCAATGTTTGAGTCACTGTTTTTATTGTCTCATCCCTTTTATTAAAAGGATCATATTTTGTTACCTAAAAGTGTCATGTCTATAGATCTTGATCAATTTGTTACCTAAAAAGGGCGTTTACTTTGAGTGATAAGATAGATAGATAAAAATAGTATATGTCAATCCACCGTTTACTTTGATGAATTGATTAATTTTGAGCTTGTTTGATCATCTAATCCTTCATATAGTCAATCATATGTTTTATCAATATATCCTATCACGCAAAGTAAACGCCCACAGTAAATAATAATCAGTAGATGATAATTTTTCTTTATTATTATTATTATTATTATTATTATTATTATTATTATTATTATTATTATTATTATTATTATTATTATTATTATTATTATTATTATTATTATTATTTTCGTAATGGAAGACGTGAGTCGCAATAATCTTAATAATCTTTTTACGTTAAAATAAATTAATTATAAAAATTAATCATTATTTTGGGTATTCATTGATTTTTTTAAAATTTTTTTATATCTCCTTTAAAACATTTATTCTTATATAACTGATCTATTGAATTTTTAATGAAACTATTTTAATATAATAATATATATACATGGATTTTGAGCTTTGAATGGACATTTTATAATCTTAAAAAAAAATTGATAGTTTATAATTTCAAATCTCTCTCTCTATATATATATATATTAAAACAAAATAATGACACTGCAAATCAATTGGAATTCAATTTTAATGACAATTTTGTTAATTATATAAAGTTGAAGATAATAAATTCTACACAATATTCTGTATAAAATATATAAATAAAATAGAATTGAGGCAATTTAAAATAGAGTATATTTTTTGAAATAGATCTAAATTTTTTTATAATTTTGAATATGTGTATTTTGAATTATTATTATTTTGGTTCTTATTGAATTATTCTATTACTCTCTTTAGAATTTTAACTTATTAACTCATTTTATCTTTAAATAATTTTTTTATTCGAATTTATGACATATCTCTTATCTGTACATCGGTAACATCGCACGGAAGACACGGAAGACAATACTAGACTTATAGAACGTTAAATGTTATATTTGTGCATCTCACGACACACATATGTATTAGAAAACAAAAATATTTTAATTTGTGAAATAAGTTGGACCCAACCCAAGTAATTACGAATTACATTATTTACATATTAGGGTGTATAATATTTTGTTTGATACAAAGTATGCGGTCCTGTATAATATTCGAGCTCGTATGTTATACCTAGTGTTGTTATTATGGTATGTGGTGGTATAAATAATACTGCAACTAAATATAAGAATAAAATAATATAATTTCATCCTCTCACCTACCAAACACAATATTAATTCTTATATGTATTAAGACATCCAACTAATCATATCAAGTATTATCCCATATTTCGTAGCAAACAAGTATGTGTATTTCTACTTTTGTTAATAATAAAATAGAACAATGAATCAAATAAATTATATGTTATTAATTTATTTAGATCTTTTAAAGAAAACCTACACCTAAGTACTATTTTTTTTTAAAAGTTGCATATATTTTTATTTTATGATAGAAATGTATAGTTTAAAATGTGATATCCGTGCATGGCTAGGGTTGTACATGAGCAGAGCAGAGTCGAGCCAAATACTAACTTGCTCGAGCTCAGCTCGTTAGAAAATTCAAAGGTACGAGCTCGGTTCGAACTCGAGCTCGATTAGACATATAACAACGAAGCTCGAGCTCGGGTAATATATATATATATATATAAAATAATTAAAAAATAAATTATTTTTATTTATTATATAGTAATTATTTTTATTTATTATCAAATTATCATGAGCATTACAAATTAAAAAATATATATAATAGTAAAAAAATTTAATTAATCAATATATATAGATTAAATATTGGCATTTAACATATTAAAAATAAAAATATATATATAATAATTAGAAAAATTCGAGAACATGTTCGTTTAAAAGGGTCGCAAACATGTTTGCGAGTTGGCTTGTTTAGTATCGAACTCGAACGCGCTCGCGAGCTTTTCGAATCGAATATAGATAAACTCGAGCTTGGTTCGAGGCTCGAGCTTGACTCGATTGATAAACAAACGAACTTTTTTCGAACCGAATTCCGAATAGCTCACGAACTGTTTGACTCATGTACGTGCATGGACCACATACTCTTTACAAATAGAACAAACTTATTTTAAAACAAATTTACCTTTATTTATAATCTGTTCATTGTATATATGGCATCATGTAACTTGAGGATTAAAAAGTACTAATATGCAAATATGCTATTTTGGGGTGAATTGCTAAGAAAGCTATTTTCCTGAAAAATACAAAAACATAAAAATCCTAGAGATAAACCCCAATGCAAAATTCTCACCCCAAAATCCTGCACTTTCGCCTAGGTTTCCTCCTACATCCTCGCTCAACCCTTTAATCTATTTATTGATTTTGGTGGGCTATCTGCAAACAACAAGAATTGATCAGCTGAACGGTTGAATTCTTGAAAACCTGCAAAAGATGGCGTCTTCATCATCGAATTTGTGGGTTTTATTAGGGCTTGGGATTGCAGGAATATTGATTATGACGAAGAAGCTGAAGCGGGCGGTGAGGGCTGATTTCGGAGCGTTTATAGAGCGGTTGCAGCTCTTGCCGCCGCCGCAGCCGGCCCCTCCTAAAGCTCCTCACCCTCTTACTGGCCTCACTTTTGCGGTTTCTGATGTGTGAGCATCTTTAGTTTAGTTCATCGTAATTTGGTTTTGTATTTTGATTGGCAGCAGCTGAGATCACTTGGACTGTTTTAGTAGATGATTTGGTTAATATTGGTATTTACCTTTTGTGTGTTGTTGAGCTTGACTCTGAAGTTCTCACACACACACACGCACGCACGCACTCTATATGTCTGTATGTTTCTGTTTGAATACCGTTGCTTCGGTTATTTTGTACAGGGTTGTTAGTGGGAAGTGAGTTTAATTAGCGAATTTCCTGTTGGCACTTGGCCATGTGGTTTGTGTCGGTATAGCTATTTATAAGTAGCTAGAAAACTAATATGTATTTGGAAATAAATACAATGTAAAGAGGGTGTGGTGTGAAGATTAACGTGATGACCGTTGAATGTTGTTTGTGGTTTGTTTGCAAAGTCTCGGATGGGTTTTTAACATGTAACATGTAAATGGGGATTTGTTTTTCTAATGTCTGAGCTTATTTCAGAAGAATTTGGATGCAGTATAATACATTCAGCACAAACATTTAATCTTGACCTTGATTTTCAGATTTGACATCGAAGGATGTGTAACTGGGTTCGGCAATCCAGATTGGTCGAGGACTCATGAACCTGCAACTCGGACATGTCCTGTGGTTGCAGCCCTTGTTGATGGAGGTGCTACATGTGTTGGGAAAACTTTCGTGGATGACATGGCATTAGGGTTTGTTCGTTACTCTTGTTCTAGCTGAGAACTTTTTCTTAAATCCAATTTATTACTACTTTTTTCGTTTCTTTCCTTTTAATATCTAGTTTCTCTTTTTGTTAAAATAGTGTTAGTGGAGAAAACAAGCATTATGATACACCAACTAATCCTGCTGCACCTGCACGAGTACCAGGTGGAGCTTCGAGTGGTGCTGCTGTCGCTGTTTCTGCTAAACTTGTTGAATTTTCATTGGGTGAGATGATAGTTTGTTTCCATTAAAAGTTATCTCTTGGCTTCCCCTATTAGTTTACGGATGGACATGTATGTTAGTCCTGTTGTTTAATGTTGAATTGGCATGAAAACAATTTTCTGGTGAAGAGCCCTGTGCTTCTTATCTGTATCTCTTTCTTCTTCACTCTTTTTTTTTTTATAAATTTGTTGTTTTTCCTTTTAGGTTGTGGATTGGGAGAACTTATATAATTCTATTGAATTGGCTTAGTCACAGGTTAAATTTAATGAACTAGTTGTTTCTTACTTAATATGAAACTATGTTATTTTATTAACTAGTGGTGGATGCCAAGATATATGGTTGCTTCCTTTTGGCCTTGCCTATATAGAGTTTTAATGTGCCTATCAAATCCTTAGATACCTTACTGTCTTAGCTTGTTTTATACTAGTGAGCATAACCAGAAGTCCTACTGTTTAATTTTATATTACACTCATTTTAATAGGATGTTCATTACTTCTCACTCTATCAGCTCTCTCGAACCTTATTAAGGTCACCATACTCGAGTTATGTTTGCTTTATGTCTTTTCTTTGCTATGCAGCTCTACTAATTTCATCATTTCGTGAACAGAAGAGATAATTAGTACATAAGAGTTGAACAAAATCCTCTAGTAGTTTGTGCCTCCTTGTCTTGTTAATGATTTTGTGCGGTGCATCGATGTCAGAATCTCTCAAAAAATTAAACTTGGCTAAAATACGGACAATTTCAAAATATCATATATTGTTCTTGTTGTAAAGCTTGACTCCTCATGTACTGTTATGAATGTTGTAAAAACGTTTATTTCAGAATAATGTGCATATCTGACTTGTGAAATATAACAGGCATAGATACTGATGGTGGTGTGCGGTTGCCTGCTGGAAATTGTGCCGTACTTGGCTTTCGACCGTCTCATGGGACCGTCTCCCTATCTGGGGTAATTCCTGTCTCAGCAAGTCTTGACACAGTAGGTATGTATTTAGTGCATAGCCAAACTCCAACCATTAAAAATTTGGCTATTTTTAAAGTTTTCCTTATTCCATCTTTTGAAGTGGATGTCCTGTCATTCTCATTTGCATATTGTGAGTGCCTTAGTTGGAGTTGGGACGGTGGGACGGTAGGCTGGCAGCAAAAATCGTAGAAGTGACATATCTTCTGGGGTTGGGGTAATTGACATGAAACACAAAACTGTACTGTATCATACTTATCCCACATATTAATTCAGTGACATTGGCATATGACGTGAAGTTCATGAAAACTATTTCCTGGTGGTGAAGTTCTTTGCATTTTGCATGTACTGGTGTGAATATTTCTCACTCATATTATTGGGAAGTGCTGGTTTTTGAAAAAAATGTATTGATAATATTGTTGCTTTTTTCATTGAAGAGCATTGTACTTCTGTGGGCTCCTCATTCAAAATTTTGACTTCTACTCCCTCCGTCCACGATATCCTTGCCACTTTTGCCATTTCGGTCCGTCCACGATATGGTTGCCACTTCCATTTATAGTAGTAGGGTCCACTTATATTCCCCACTACTCCACTCACATTTACAGTGGGACCCTTACTCCACTCTCAACAATACTCATACCCACTACTACCCACCAATTTCTTAAAACCCGTGCCGTCCACAATGTGGCAAAGATATTGTGGACGGAGGGAGTATTATTTTTCAATATGGTAAAATACATGTCTGAAAGTTTAGGATTCAATCAAGGACAGAAAGTTCACATTGTGTACATTACAGTCTCTTTGGTTGAAGAGGGTTACTTATATGGGCTCATGATACAAATTTTGACTTTTATTATTGCCGATATGGTAAAATGCATGACTAAAAGTTTGGGACTCAGCATTCTGATCATCAGAGTTTCCCTCATGTATCTACAATTTAGAAAATAATGAAAGACATTGCCTAGCCTCTTAAGTATCTCAAAATTATTTCTACTGTATTGGTGCTTAGACCTGTGAATTGCAGGGTGGTTTGCAAAGGATCCCAGTGTACTTCGTCGTGTTGGTCATGTGCTGCTGCAGGTCCCATATGCTGCACAGCGCAATCCAAGGACTTTTGTCATTGCCGATGACTGTTTCCAATTATCAAAGGTTCCTGCAGACTGGACTAATGTGGTGATAAAATCGATCGAGAAGCTGTACGGAAGTATGTCCTTTTCCTCTTAACAACTGTTGTAATAATTTTCCATTTGAATTCCTTCAGTAATTTAGTCTTTGTTGGTTACCCTGGAATATTTATTAGGCTCACCTTTCAGGACAAGTTCTGAGGCATGAAAATATAAGTGATTATATAAAATTGAAGGTTCCAAGCTTAAAAACATCCGGCATCATTCAAGAGAATGGTGATGGGCGATCTTCTCCATTAAGGTTGCTAGCAAATGCCATGCAGATAATTAAGAGGTGAGGTTATAGGTAGCGCTGAGGTAGTAGTTACCTTGAATTAATATGGTACAGTTATTACTGTTGAAAATATTTCTTCTTTTAGATTTTTTTTTTCACGTGGACCTTTCAGTCCGTGATGCATGAATGCTTTTGTTTTCTAATAGTTTCTTCCCAATTAAATATTGTTGCCTAGCTTTGGGTATGGCATGTTTCAATGCATGGGCAGATGGAGCTGTCTATACCAATCATGATTTTTTTTTTTTTTTTAAAGTTTAAGCTATGCTCAGAGATATGATTTGCAAGGTTCTTAGTTTGTGGGGGTCTTGGTCACATAATTAGTCTACAGGGTATGGTGGGTGGATGGGTGTAAACATCTGCAAAAGTTACAAAGTGCAATTTTTGGCAACCTGGGATCGGGTGCACTGCTGCAAGATTCTTTAATAAATTGATTTATGTTTTTACAATCCCTAAGATCTTCTGCTCATAATGATTGCTTGTTATAAATTTATAATCTACATGGTGCCCTCACACTAGGTGTTGGGATTATCAGTGCATGAGGCGGCTAGGTTGGTATTTGGGTGTTGTGTTCCACAAGTTTTTGTATTATGCCAAAGACATTGTAGGCAAGGTGACACTGAGAACTGAAGAAAGTGAAATACTGACTTTCTGAATATGAAGGGAGCTGGTAACAATAGTGTGATGAGAAAGGAAAATTAAAGGTTGTCAAACTATTGAAGTTTAAATTTGAAAAAAGATAATGCTTTAAGACAACCAGGTTTTTGATTGTGTTTTCCTGTGCGTGAAGTCCTTTCGTCCTCACCTCATGTTCTTTTCTGTGCAACTAATTCTGTAGTCTGTGTGTGCACGTTCTAATTTATCACTGGAAAAGACAGAAAGTCTTCAATTTGTTGCCCTTGTACTTCACTCCATATTCTATTTAATTATTTCTTTGTTCTAAATGATGCATATTTATTATCTTTATCTCATTATGGAGTCTTGTGAAAGTCATGAAGTTTGCATTATTTGGTTTACATATATGTTTGATAGTTGATACTACAGCAACCGATCCTGGCAATCCTCCTTTTGGCCTGAATAAAGTACTTTTTTTTTTCTTCCTGTTTATATGCAGTCATGAGTTCAGGCAAAATCATGATGAATGGATCAACTCGGTAAATCCTACCCTGGATCCTGTTATCTCAGCACAGTTACGAGAAACACTGGATTTAACTGATGCAGACATTGAAAAATGTCACAAAATCAGGAGTGAATTGCGTTCGGCTATAAATGCCCTTTTAAAGGTACTGACTTGATATATTTCCAGTTTGGCATTGTATATTTTAAGTGATAATCATATGTTCATATTTCTAGCAGCAACTTGTGTACGGCAGAACGAATGCTTGCTTTATTCTCTTTTGTTTCCTTTATGTGGCTATTTGAACTAATCTCTTAACTTTTTCCTGTAGAATAGCCAATAACACGTGTACTATTAAGTTGTTACAAATAAGCAAAGAAGTATTAGTGCGAAAAACATTTTTAAGTCTTCTTGATACTGTCAAAATGAGCTGTCATTTTATTAAAACATTTTGACCTTTTATCCCATTAATTTCTATTGGTCACTGCCGTGTCATGCTTGCCACCTCCCTATGCTATCGGTTTAGATTTGTGATGTCTTGCATTTGGTTGAAAGCTGTTATTTTGTAGGACTTCGACAGATGCTTCGCCTACTTATATAAGTGTACATTCTCGAACTTTATATGGTGGTGGATTTGATAATTTTAATTTTTTTAGCGTATTACTATGATAATATATTTATGATATTAGGATCTCATTTAGTGTTGGAATACTTTGTTCTATGGCTCGAGTTAGTCCATCTGTTCGTAGATTGTAGTTCAGGAGTTCTTTATCACAATCTAATTTGTGGAAGTGCGTTGGATAATAAAAATGTAAATCCATTTCTTCTCCACTATTGTTGCTCTTTTGGAATGCCAAGTATCTCTGCTTTTATGATAAATTATAGAGATTGTTCCTCTAGTCAATAATGTTCCCAGATAATACTTTTATCATATCTCTGGTCGTGCCACTATTTGACTAATGCTTGTTGCCTGAAAATAATGTTCTCAACAGGACGACGGAATATTGGTCATTCCTACTTCCATCGGTCTTCCTCCAAAACTTGAAGCCAAGGAGATTTTTTCTGAGGAATATTTGTTTCAGGCAACTACTCTGTCAAGTTTAGCTAGTATGTCAGGCTGTTGTCAGGTTAATATTCCCGTCTCTTCATAGACACTTGTAAATGTGGCATGCATATAATTCTTGTCGCATTGAGTATCTATTGCCATTTTAGGTTGCAGTACCAGTGGGAGTCCATGAAAAGTGCCCAGTTTCTTTGTCACTTATTGCCAGGCATGGGGGTGATAGGTTTCTGCTAGATACACTGCAGTCCATGTGTACATCTTTGCAGGAACATGTTGATACAGCTTCAAAGCCTAAAGTATCTAGTAAAGCTATGACAAATGAAGAGTCTGCTGATGTCGCCAAAGAAAAGGTAAATCCTAACTGAACATGTCTCCGATGCTAAGATCAACTGCTTTTACTAGCTTTTAATGAATTTGAGCTGTAAGCCTTACTTGTGTATTTTTACGGGTTGTTGAAAAAATTCCTATCTGGCCTTCCAAATTCTTGAGAGGACTGCAGTTGTTGCATTTGTTTAGATTACACACTTTTGCTGAATGAGTCAAAGCTGGTGTTGGTTCCAACTGGAACCGAACTGCGGCCAACAGTTTAGAAACCATTGACCAGAGTTTCGGTTTGATATCGTAACCAGGAATCATTGACATGGTTCAGTTATGGTTTGGGCCTTTTAGAAAACATGAGATGGCCATTTAACCACCGGTTTACGTACTTTTAATTTTTATTTATTAAATTTGGTTTGAATTTACAGTCTAGATTTGTTGATCATTATATATAAATGGCACAGATGGAGTCACATTGTTTGCACAACTGCCGATTGAATCATAATATCACTATTGAATCCTAAAGTAAAACATTATTTTCCATACTTCTTACTTTAGATATTATTATCGTATAATTCACAAAAAAATCAAAACAAAGGAAAAAATAATTAAGCTGGCTTTGGCGATTCCGGAGCAGAAACCAACAGCCAATATGACGGTTCAGTTTCACCTCTGGAATAGGTGTAAATATTAATCTTGTTTACATAAAAAATCAGATCAGAGGGGGATCTACAGCCATGTAAGAGGAGAATGTCCATTGCTACTTAGATGGTCTTTTTAATTTGAGCTTTCCGTGAAGAACAAACATTCATGTTTCTAGGCTAGCATTACCAAATTATATGTAGCAATTTGGTTACTAACCCATTGCATGGATGTGTTTTGATCTTGTGCCATGACCTCTTACAACCTCAATTATCCATATTTTGCTTGCTTATCAAAGTGGATTGAGAGACTTCTTTTATTCTCTTATGGTTCTGTATGATTTTGTAGATTAGCAGATTGAAATTAAAATCTCTTGCCTATGCACCCGGTTTATTTTTCAAAAGTAATTTGACATCTTGTTCATTTTCTCTTGTCTTAGGGCAATCAAGCATTCAAAGATAAACAATGGCAGAGGGCTATTGGATTTTATACAGAAGCCATCAAGCTCAACAGTACGAATGCAACTTATTATAGTAACAGAGCTGCAGCTTACTTGGAGATTGGAAGGTAGTTGAGTTGAAATGGGCCTTTTCATTTATTTCATCATCTTAGAGATTTATGTATTTGTTCATCCTTTCTTTCCAGTTACATCCCAGCTGAAACTGATTGTACCCAGGCCATTGATCTCGATAAAAAGGTTATCTTTCTACCTCTCTCAACGTCTAATCCCCTTCTTGAGTTGGTCTTTGATGGATGTATATAGACATATTATTCTTTGCTCTTTTGTACGAATAAATTTTTTATTTTTTCTGTTTAGACATCATCATCTTATGTGTTATCATGCACCCAGCTTATATTTTGAATCAGCAAAATCATATAAAGTTCTATTTTTTTCTTTCCTTCCTTTAATTAACAATGCACCTTGGTTGCATCTGTTATCATGTAAACACTTTGTGGTTTTTTTTCTTCTTTTTCTTACTTTCCAAGTCGAGTAATAGTAGTATCATCTTGTAATGGGTGTTTCTTGTCTGTGCGGCTGTGCCCCCACGGCTATAGAGATGCCTGTTTGATTTCTCTGTAGTTGGTGTCAGCAGTTGCTCTTGTTATGCCACTTTCAAACACTTCCCCACTCCTTGGTTGCAATATGCATGATTATTCATTCTCGACATGCTTGCAGAGTGTAAAGGCTTACCTGAGGAGGGGAACAGCACGGGAAATGCTGGGCTACTATAAAGAAGCAATGGAAGGTGAGTTATCTTCTTTAATTATTTTGGCAAACGCTGTATCATATTCACTTTTCTGAGAAAGGTCGGTTGAGTTGTCGTCAACCATAACTTTGTATATATGGTCGGGCGTGGAGATTGGTAATATTTGCCCAATTAGGTTAATAACTGCTTCCTATTTGAAAAAAACTCCAATATCCCATTACGCCTTTGGTCTGTACACTGTATCAAGACTTCTCATCCGAAGTCATTTAACTGAAGAAAAATATGTGTTATTTTCTTTAATCGTCTCTTGAACTCTACCTTACCTTGCAGATTTCGGATGTGCACTCGTTCTTGAGCCAAACAATAAAAGAGCATCTCAATCATTGGATAGGCTGAGGAAGTTATTTCTGTAGTTTATCTCATCTAGATATACCTCATTTTGCCATAGATGTTACCAATTTGCTACAAAACCAAAGTCTTCAACGGTAGCCGCCTTTTTGTCATGTGAGCGGAGAGATACTTGGACACAGTCCACACTCTTTAGCTGTAGTATACACCATTTATTTGTTTATTGTAGCACGTAATTTATCTTGAGACATGGGCTGTGTTCGGGTTATAGTTCCAAACCATGTTATATTATTCTTCGTGTTCTAGTACAACACGGTGGTTGAAGTTTTGTCGTGCCTTAGCTAATAATGAAAGGGTCGTATTCTTAACTGCAGCCAAGTCGATTTTCGGATCACTATGCTCATTAGTGAGAGTATTACAGTGATGGTCATTTATCTATCTATCAAGTAGATATTGTTCTTGTGATTGATTGTTGCTCTGGATATCTCTTATCGACGTATATATGCTGTGCGTCTGTAACTCGAATCTGCCCGATTTGGAAAAGTTCTTGCACCAAGTTAGATTTGATCAGTTTCAATGTGTATTTGTTTGTGACAAAACGCAAAATTATATTATCTTAAATAGCTACACCAGATAACAGTTTAAATACATGGCAAAATTATATTATCATCCACGTTAGTTTTGTATATATTTTTATTTTTTTGATGACATCGGAACTTACAACCGTCACCTTCGGTGCACATTGAATAATAAAATTCTTGAAAAATCATGTGATACACTAGTTCTATATTTCTTTCATATGCTTATATTAGCTTTTTCATAACATTTAGGTAGCATGAAGCAAGTACAGTTGATTCATTGGTAAGTATCAAACACTCAAATAAAAAATAAAATAAAATAAAAAATTTACGTCTCTTTAGTACTGATAGTTGGATCTATAATATATCTCAAAAAGATAGTTGGATCTATAATATATCTCAAAAAAAATTCTTCTTTCTGCACATTATCTAGCAGCTTGAAGACGTCAAGATTTGCAACGTCGAACTCATTCACTTACTGTA
The DNA here is from genome assembly GCA_031470985.1 of Agastache rugosa. Classification (NCBI taxonomy): domain Eukaryota; kingdom Viridiplantae; phylum Streptophyta; class Magnoliopsida; order Lamiales; family Lamiaceae; genus Agastache; species Agastache rugosa. The sequence continues at coordinate 731,347 of CM062609.1, forward strand.
ACGTGTGAGGTTGAGGAGAGGGAAGGGGATGTACACTCTTTCTCTAGTATCATTATTGTGGATGCTTCAGATTTTCTCAGAAAAAACAAAAACAAAAAAACTTTGCAACCTTGTCAGAATAAAGAGCCATCATCCTCATCGCCAGCAAAAAGTTCGTCCAACTGTTCGTCAGTCCACTCTGGCAGAGTGGTTGTCGACATTACAGGCTGCCTTTGCGTCTGAACTTCATTGGTTCCTCGAGCTTTTTCACCTGTAGTTTCTGCAAGAGGGTTGGTCATATTATCAGTGTCTTCGAGGAGGCTACCTCCCTTTGCGCCTCTTTGGGTGCCATTCTCAATCTCTTGCTCGTCACCAGTAATCCTAGTTCTGATCATGCCTTCAGGTCCTTCATTGCATGCATGCTGGCTTAGATTAACATAGCCTCTCTTAGCTGCAGATACGTTTGAGCTGTCCCGGTTATTGGATTGACTGCTTCCAGCAAAAAGATTTTGCCTCCGGATTATATTAGCATTTTGGGTATTCTCAGTTCTCGTGCAGTGTCTCATCTCAGTGTCTTCTCGCATCACAATTTGCATGTCTTCCATTGCACTGGCTTTTCGACAAGATTCTGTGCATCAAGTGTAGGAAAGACTTTTAGGGTGGCAGCTAGCTTGTAATGTCCAGGAGGAAAAATAGACCCTTGTTTGAACTTCCAGTAATTTTTTTTTTAGAGTAGCTTTAAAACAAGTAAATTAATATTAAATTTCTTCTGCACTCAAATTACCAGGATCAGCATACTGGATTGGATGAACAGATTTATACAGTTCTGTAGTAGAGCCCTTGTTTTGGCAGAATACCTGCAGATGAAAAGCCATGGGAGCTATAAGACAGGTAGATCAGATATACATCTAGATATGTATAGATGTAACCTTGAGAATGTTAAAATTGTTGCATGATAATATCCTGTCAAAAGATACTAAGCAAGCAGGTCGAAATGCCTCAACTATCATACTGGTAAGGAGTATAATGTGCATAATTCAGGATATTTGCATCCAGAATAACTCATTAGAATAGTGCACCCTGTGCAATCCGTATATACTACAATAATGGACAAACATTCAACACTACCAATCATGGATATGCCCACTTTACCTAAAAGTTGTGAAGAGCCAAGTCAATGAACTTAAATGACTTCCCTTCATAATGCCCAAAAGAAAAATCGATCTAACTTCTATGACTTTACTACTGTAAATTGTAAAAGGTCCTTCACATCTATGAAAATTCTGCTTGACCAAAATCCAAGATAAACATTCAACACTGCCAATCATGGTGGATATGCCCCCTTTACCTAAAAGTTGTGAAGCGCCAAATCAATGAACTTAAATGACTTCCCTTCATAATGACCAAAAGAAAAATCAATCAAACTTCTATGATTTCACTACTGTCAAAGTTCCCTCACATCTATGAAAATTCTGCTTGATCAAAAAATTCATTAGATGAACATTGTTTCAAGCTGAGGCCTGTGCAACATAAATAGATTAGTAGTCCAAGAAAAAGTAAGCTGCAGCTTCAGATTTGGTACTCATACCACCAACCACAAATGTGATTGATAAAATACCATCCCAACTATTGAACCTACAAGTTGATAAAAAGAGCAGCTTAGGATATTTTATACATTTGGGCCTTGTTTACTTCGATGGGTAAGGGGTGGGGTGGATCACTAGACATTATCCAATTATGTCCAAATATTAACTTTTCTTGGATTAAATGGGTGGATAACCCTAAGCCCTTGATTGTTTTGGTTTTGAGTGATTTGAGTGATATGTAAAGTGGGATATGATTTGTGTATCCCTTTCTTCTTAATGCATCAACTGATCAAAGCATACATAGGAAACATTTATACATTTTATCATATCTAACTATTTATCCACTAAACTTCTATCCACCAAATTACAAATCCTCAAAGTAAAAACATTGTGTAATTACCAAAAGAAACCACCGCATAAAAAAGTGAAAAATTTCGAAATAATAACTCAAGTTCTTTTAGATTTCTTTAGGTTCTTATATTATTTAAAGTCTAATATTCCAATCTTTGCGTGGCACGAGAAATATTACAATCCAAGCTACTGGAAGCAACTCAAATTATACCATTGTCTTGCTTCTCAAATCTTGGATGTTTCTCAAATCTCAAACACTTCATCACTATGAAACTGCCCCACAGTTTTTCATTCATTGACTAATTGTATCTATATGTATAGAGAGAAGCTGCATGGTGAAATGAGAACTGCATTTGTTGCAGACAACGATCCAACCCATGTTCATGTAAAAAAGGAAGTTCTCTTGGATAACACAATATATGGAAAAATTTACCTTCACCAAATTCCTCATTGTTACATTGAGATAATGTGCTGACCTTGCAGGAGAAAAAATGGCAACCTGATGCAACTTATAGTCAGTCAATGAAAATGAAGAAAAAAGAAAGAAAGAAAACCAACAGTCGTGCAAAATATGATCCTGCCGACATATCTGATAATTGTATAAATAACATTGACATGAACACGAAACTACAATAAGACCTTACCCCCTGAAGTAATAGAACTGCACCGATAGTTAACTCCTTACCAAAGTCGCTTTGGGAGAGGACTTTGTGATGAATACTGGCACCAATGGTACCAGTTGGGTCCTAAGTTTGAAGATCATAAAGTCAGTAACACAGACTCCTCGACATTATTATTGTTATTATTCTTATTGCCCTTGTTATACCTTCAACGACACTAACAAACCCCCAAAACCATTAGGAGTGCATGACTTGACAACAGCTACAACCTAACACAATAAAATCAAACACGTCAATAATCAAATAGAAGTGTTCTAAATTCAAAGCGAACAAGCAAAAAAGCATGTCTATTTCTCTCTACAGATCTTATTCAATACCTGAGCAACCTTGTCACCATTGAAACATTTCTTGATAGAGCTGATAGGTGTACTCGGAATCAAACCATCTTCAGCACCTGAAAGTAGAAACAACAGTTCCATTACCATCATCAAAATCCATCGCACCTAAAAAAAAAAACATGCTAAACTTAAATATAAATATTTACATTTTCGAAAATAAACCTATAATTACATCAATGGAGCCAATATATATATATATATATATATATATATATATATATATATATATATATGTTTCACAATCAACCGGCCAATTGACTCAAATTCTACCAACTGTAACAAGAATTAGACAAATAAATCAAATTCGCGTTGACAAAGTCACGGTTACCGAGAAACTGTAGTGCGGAAATCCATGGATGGCGAGAGAAATCAACGTCGAATTCGGCAGTATCGTCCATCGCCTTCCGAATATAGTCTTGGGTAGAGAGTAGGCCGTCATTACCCTTGTCATGGTCGGAGAAATCGTGATTCGCGCGGTCGAGATCTTTGCGGAGCATCGCGGCGTGGACTGCTCCGGCGGGTCCAGGAATAGCGCGGCGGAGTGAGGAGGAAGCCGGCGGTGGCTGCTCTAGTTGTTCGGGGTGGTTTTCTAGCGGTGGTGGGAGCAGACAGGGGTTCTCCGCGGCGGAAGAAGTGGAGGAGGGGGAGACGGAACGTCGTCGTTTGCAGGGGCGGAGGAGAGAAGGGAGGTCAGAATCGTCGAGATCTAAAGCTTCCCAGGGCTCCTCCAATTCCAACTCCATTACCATTTTTGAGAATTGGAGGGAAAACTACTGTAGTAGTGCTACTCTATGATGTAATACGAGTCATCTATTCGGGTACGGGTACGGGTACGGGTATGGGTAGTTTGTAATTATAAATTGAGTCGATGCTCTTCACCTTGTTAAAGTTTTAGATTTTATTTCAATCAAAACTAGTGTATATCCAAAAATTGACGGGTGAACTATATTATCAAAATAAAATATATTAATAAGGTTGTTTATTTGATTTTATTGTACTTTTTTTAACAAATATTTTGTTATTTTTATTATTATTTTGCAATATATAAGCATTAACATTATTTTGCTGGAATTATATACTCCCTCCGTTTCATTAAACTTGTCATATTATTGTTTGGTACGGTTATTAAAAATAATGATAAAAAGATAGAAAGTGGGTAGATCTCAGTAATTTTGAACAATTAGTTATTTCCTTTTTTTGAATGATACAAGATGAATGAGATAGTCCAGTAAGAAAATGAGGACAAAATCAATGAGACAGAGGGAGTACAATTTTTAAGTTTATACTAGTGCTCCTTCCGTCCTGTTAATAATGGCTCACTTTTTCAGTCCAAATAAGGAAACGGGAAACCACTTTTTCTCGCAAAAAGTTGTGAACTCCACCACTTTCTATCTCCTTTATCCTTTAATCACACTTCTCCTTAATAATTGTGCCGAACAATAACGAACCATTATTATTAGGGGTCAAAAAAGTACTGTCCTCGCAAACCTCCTGTGCAGAATCGTTATCACGAATGAAAAACTAACGGGAATAGATAGCAATTTTTCAATAAATAGTGTCGCATATAATTTTTATTTTTTTTTATGAAATCAATATATATATATATATATATATATTGTTGAGAAAATAGATGTCAATTGTTTACGATATGTCCGGAACCAATGTTTTTTTATAAAAGTAATATTTTAAATTTTAATTATGTTCTACTCTCTCTCTCTCTCTCTCTCTCTGAGTTTATATGAAGACAAGGCGTCCTTTAATTTCGCCGTAAGCAGCAATGAAATCCAATAACGTACTACTCCCATTAATACCATCGCGCGCGACAACTAACTGCTTAATTACCTCAATTTTCATGACTCAACTTTCCCATTTATTCGATGCTGATATTTCAATTACCGTTTCCTCTCTCTCTCACTCTCTCTCTCTTCTTCCATTCAATCCAACAGCGTAAGTTTCATGCATGCATGCAATTATTTTTTCATTTGATCTCATATTTTACGTCTTAATTCCTCAATTCACGCTGTGCATTTGTAATGTAACAATATTCTATGTCTTTCTTGTAGGGTGGAAGCATTGAATAGAGCAATTAGGATGAAATAAGAGCAACCAAAATTAGAAATTCTGTCCATCATTAATCTTGTTTGGAAGGTGGTATTAAAATTCAGAAAGGGTAAATAAATCTATAAAAAAAAAAAAAATGGGGTCTCCAAATACAGACTCTCCTCTCCGTCACCGTGACGACCATGTATCGTCACCGGTGGTCGGACAAGGCCATACAGACAGTCCGACGCATATGGCGATGGAAAATCTGTTGGGACTGCTTCGGATTAGGATTAAGAGAGGCCTTAATCTTGCCGTTCGCGACGTACGAAGCAGTGATCCCTACGTTGTCGTCAGGATGGGGAGCCAGGTTATGTGTTCATACTTATTCATGCATGGCTGCTTTTCAGAAAGTCCAATGAAGCCAGCATGATCTGACAATATCGTACTTTATGTCTGTAAATTGATTGTACGATATCGCCATAGATTTTCAGAATTACTGTTCACTTAACAATACAAATTAAAAAAAAAAGTTAAAAAACAAGTACAATATTATTCAAATCGTGCAGGTGGCTGCATGGAACCTTTCTGTTTTTCTCAATTTTTTTTGGGTCAATTTTTATGTTGTTTTTCCTTCTTTTTCCTTTTTTTTTAACAAACATTACAAGAAATTTATGGCCGCGTGACGGTGGACTTGAACCCGTGACTTTTGGCCCGGGCATTAACCACTCTACTAGGCTAACACACGCACACAAGAAATTTATGTTGTTTTTCCTTCTTATTATGGGGTTTATGCCTTTGCGTTTTTTTGTGTGTACGTGTGTGTGTGTTTTTTTTTCAATTTCTAAAATTGCAGTTTAATGTGCATGTTGATGATGCAGAGGATGAAGACTCGAGTTATCAGAAAGGATGTAAATCCTGAATGGAATGAGGACTTGACGCTTTCTGTTACAGATCCAGATCAGCCAGTTATTCTTGTAAGCCCTTTTTATTTTATTTTATTTTATTTTATAATCAAGATTTTTAATTAATTTGGAAATGAAGTAATTAAGTATATGTATCCTAACTAGAGGTGTCAAATCGGACCGAGCCCAACTTGAAGTTTTTCAAGATTATTAAAACATAGCCCACCTCGACAAAAAATCGGGTCGGGTCATGTTTGACGGTTATCCAATCTAAAAAAGTGAATTATTATTTAATCATTACTTATAGGATATGTTAATTGATTTTACCATACATACCCGACCTTATATCCACTAAACTATCTATATATCCATCAAATTATAAATATGTCCAGAACGTGTACGACCACGACACGTTCAGCATGGATGACTCGATGGGAGACGCAGAGTTGGACATACGACCATTTGTGGAAGCACTGAAGATACATCCGGTAGGGTTACCAAACGGGACGAGAATCAAGACGATACAACCCTGCAGGAGCAACTGCTTGGTCGAAGAGAGCAGCGTCGTCTGGAAGGAGGGGAAGATAATGCAGGACATGTGCCTGAGACTCAAGAATGTCGAGTGTGGAGAACTCCAAGTTCAGCTCCAGTGGATCGATCTTCCCGGCTCCAAAGGTGTCTAGTCGATGTAGGCCACAAACAAGAGTGGTGTAACGTAACTACATTGGATTATGATTTTTGTAAGCTTCGTTTGTTTAAATGTGTCAAGTATATGTATATTGGAGGGTTGCTATTTCATTATGTAAGTTAATATATTCAATTATGGGAAACTTCTTATAAAGACATGATAATTATGGTCGTATATATAGTAATACAAATAAATGTCGTGATGAGGATTCATTTCAAGTTGACCTAGTAAATAAGATTTGTCAATTGCTAAGACGAGATACAATTATAGGATGACAAAAACTCCTAGGCAGTTGGCCGCATAGGCCCACTCAGACACATGAGATGCGCACGCCAAAACCAAAGGGCAAATATGGCATGTGCAAGACACACACAAAAAAAGAGCGTCTGGTGAGCACATGAGATGCATGCACCTGTCAGATTTTTTTTTTAATTTTATTCTTTTATTTTTTTTGTTTTTTATTAATTTAATTAATTCAAATTAAAGTTTATTAATCTCTAAATAGTTCATTAATCTCCAATTAAAATTTATTAATTCACAATTAAAATTTGTTAATCCAATTAGATTTTGTATCTCAATTAAAATTTATTAATGCCCAATTAAGATTTATTAATCTCAATTAAAATTTGTATTAATTGATTAAAAAAAATTAAAAAGAATAAAAAAAAAAGAAGTCAACGTGTTGACACACTGCACGGTGTGGTTGGTTGTACCAGAGAGTAGCTTATTGTTCATATTTTCATTCAAAATTGTGTGGCATCATTTTTTTTTCCTTCCTTGAAATACTAAAAACACTATAAGACCAAACCATAAAAATAAATATATTTATAAATGAAAAGTATAAATATGCAATCCTAAAATAAAATGATTTATCTAAAAAATTAATAATCTAAAAAGAAAGATAGTAACAAATCCTAATTATAAAAAAATCAACCCTAATAAGTTTATTAATTGAAAAGCCAAAAATAATAAACCCTAAATATGAAGAATTAACCCTAATAAAATGATTCATTAAAAACTAAAACAGCCATAACTTTAATTACAAAATAATTATCGAGAAAAAAATAATTACGAAACACTAATTAATTACTTTGATGATTAAAAACATAGAAGGGAAAAAAAAAATTCTATGGAACTCGATGACATTACAATGAAATTCAGTTAGAAGCAAATCGTGTTACAAGTAAAAGTAGGTTAAGACATAAAAATAATTAGTCGAACATACAGGTGAAGAATTTACATAGTGATTTTCTCTAGTCTTTCTGAAAGCTTTGCATGGATCACCTGAATTTATAATGAGCCAATTACTCCCAATGAAGTTGGAGGAGATCAATTTATGTAAATATTTATGTAAATATTCTGAAGCTCAGAAAACCCTTATCACGAAAGAAGAAACTATAGTCGGAAGAATATCTAAACTATAGTCCTCCAGTTCTCAAACGTAGGGACAAGAAATCTAACAACTTGTGTTCTCTCTGTTTCATAGTTTAGATTCGACTAAAGCATGTACCTAAATCACGTACATAGTAGCTGCGCTACAGATTTACAAACATCAAGTATAATTAAGTTATACTACCTCCGTCCCATTATTCTTGTCTCATTTCTTTTGGGCACAGGTATTAAGGAGAAGGGTGTTTAAAGGGTAAAAAGATAGAAAGTGGTGGAACCCATAACTTTTTGTGAGAGAAGCATATTTCCTTTTATGGAAACAGGACAAGAATAACGGGACAGCCCAAAAAGGAATACAAGACAAGAATAATGGGACGGAGGGAGTAATATGGAACAGTATTCCCTCAAATTCTCATATAGCTGAACATCAACTTAGAAAAGCCTCAACACAAAAGACGAAAGTATAGTTTTCCAGTTCTCACAGCTAGAGAGACAAGAAATCCAACAGCTCAATTTCTCTCTCTTTTCCGATTCCTCTCTTTCATAGTTTAGATTCAACTAAAGCATGTACCTAATCACATAGATAGTAGCTGCGCTAGAGATTTACAAACAATAAATAATTAAGTTATAATATGGAAGGGTCCATCAGTTTCTATTTGCTTCATTGTAAAAATTTATGTGAACAGCATTCCCTAAAATTCTCATATAGCTGAACATCAAGCTTAGAAAACCAAGTAGCCTATCAAGGAACAAACATGAAACATCTTAATTTCTCGACGAATTGAATGTTGCAAAACTTTTAAGTTAGATCATTGATTAAAAATTTACTCACCTTTCCAGCTGAAGTGAAGAATGATGATTCCTCAGGAAGGGAAAATAGAAAGCTTGAGCCGACGGGCATTTCCAGGATGCTGATAAATTTATGGAAATATTTACTGCACAATACTCATTCAGTCTCAGAATAAACTCAACACCAAAGAAGAAGTATAGTCGGAAGAATATCTGAAGTATAGTCCTCTAGTTCTCACACTTTAGAGAAATCTAACAACTTATTTTCTCTCCCCTATTTGATTCATGTTCCATCTCTTGGGTAGTTTAAATTCAACTAAAGCATGTACCTAAATAACATGGATGCATTAATAATTACTCATAAAATGGAAGGCCAGATCAGTTACAATCTGCTTCATTGTAAACATTTATTTGAACAGTATTCCCGCAAATTCCCATATAGTGGAACATCAATTTAGAAACCAAGTAGCCTATCGAGGAACAAACGTGAAACATCTTAAATTTAGGACAGTCGTATGTTGCAATACATTAAGTTGGAGAGGAGATAAAACTCTATCATGAAAAACAAAAAATATATCCACAGAAGTACGAATCCAATAGATCATTGATCAAAAATTTAAAATATTTACTTGCCTTTCCGGCTGAAGTAACGAATGATCATTCCTCAGGAGGAAAAATGGAAAGCTTGAAACGACGGGCATTGCTAGGCTGTTGATCTTCGTACTTTCTCTTTCTTCCACGAATTCTCTTAGCGGATGCAGCTGCATGGTTAGATCGGTGCAAGTCCAAAAGTTGGAAGTTTGGTATATCAGCTAGCTTAATTGGAACTTCTCTGAGATTTTCACAGTTCCTTAGCTCAAGGCATTTAAGTCTGGGGAAGTGATGGGGAGAAGCTATCCAATTTTCCAAATTTGTTCTTCCAATATGCAATACTTCAAGATGGCGAAAACCACCAGCAGTTGCCTCCCAAGTTTCACCCCAGAACGCTTTGTCTTTTAGCTTGAGCACCTCGAGTTTATCAAGTGAACCTAAGACGGACATATGACTCCAATCGAGAGAAGTATCACATAATGTTAGGCTCCTCAAATTGGTTGGAAATTTGTAAGCTGGAGGAAGGCCATGCAGTTGGCGTTCTGCTTCGGAACAAAGGATTATATCATTAATCAGCTTCAGCTTTTCAAGATTACCCAATTTCTCTAAACTATCAAAGGATCCTTTCTTGTTTTCAAGAAGCCACGCTAGTTTTCCACGAATGCCCAATTTCTTCAAATTCCGAGCCTTGCTAAAAACTTCATCACTACAACATTCTGGTGAAATTGTTCCGAGTGTTTGAATCTGTTCACCGCCTCTACTACTTTTACCCGTCTTTGATAAAGTAGCAGATGCATTGGTCTTGAAATGCCGTAATTGGATCATGTTCATAATATCTACTTTAATATCAAGGGTTCGAGATGTCGTGTCAACTATAAGAGTTTGAATGTTCCATAGTTTCGAGAAAGCTGCAGGAAGAACTGCTGAGGTTGAATTGAAGGCGAGGACGATGTACCTTAAATGAAGCAACTGATACAATTCAGTGGGAAGTTTAGTGAATTTGATCGGCTTGGCATCTAAAACTCTTAACAGTTTGAAGCCTGCAGGAATGGCTGAATTGTATTCTGGTTGAATGGGAAATTCATCCTTGGAGAAACAAACAAACGAGCGGACACTTGGACCGTGAGGTTTTTCAGTGAGAAATCTCGAGACGTTGGAATGAATGCAGAGACGACGATACTTGTGTATTTCAGAAACTGGAGGCTGGAAACCACCTCCATCACTAGACATCTTAATTTCTTGAAAGAAATTTTCCCTATCATTTCCAGCTTCAATTCTGCAGAAATCTCGTAGCAGATCATGAACACGGCAAGTTTTCACTCTACCATCAGCCTTCAACTTGTCAGCTCTAACTAAGTTCCTATTGATAAGATCGTCCAAATAGCTTTCCGCAGTTCCCTCCAAACTGATATTATCCCTCCGTTGTATTAATCCTTCAGCAATCCACATGCGAATCAGTTTCCACACTGGGATCTCAAAGTCTTCAGGAAACACTCCAACATAAAGAAAGCACTCTCTCAAGTGATAAGGTAGTTTTTCATAGCTCAACAATATAATCTTTTCCATTCGTTTCTCCGTGTCTTCATTAAAATATTCATTGAAACTTTCGGTAACTTTTCCCCAGGCTCTTTTCCTGGCACTCATTTCACCAGAAGCTGAAAACTTCTTTACTAGAATGCCTCCTATTACTACTATTGCAAGTGGCAACCCGCGACATCTATCAGCAATTTGTATTCCTTCATGCTCCAGCTCAGAAGGGAACTCAGGTTTACCAAATACCTCCAACCTTAGAAGCAACCAACTCTCATCAAGAGTCAAGAATCGCAACTTGTGAGGATCTCTAAAGCGATTAGCATACCGACCCACTTCCTCTTGCCTACTTGTGATCAAGACCTTACCCTTCTTATTGCTCTTCGGTAAAGCAATTAGGAGTTTATCCCAATCCGCAGTTGTCCATACATCATCCATGACTAGTAAGAATTTCCCAGTTTCCAGAAAACTCGACACCAAATTGGCCAGCTCCTGATCACTTTTGTGATTAATATCCTCAGTTATCCTAGTGAACTCTTTCAGAATGGAAAGAAAGATATCCTTCTTTGTGAACTCTTGAGAGACGTAAATCCATATGCGCACGGGGAACTGGTATTGAATTTGTGGATCATGGAAAATCTTACCAGCAAGTGTTGTCTTCCCAAGCCCCGGCATACCAATGATGGAGATGACATCAAGCTGATCAGTTTCTTCAGCGAGAAATCCCATTAATGTTTCTGCCTCATCTTCAAATCCCACCACATTGTCTTTTCTTAGTATGGGAGCCTATTCAAAAGATTAACCAAAGTTAAAAGAGCAATAATACAACTGCTGTTTTAGAACAACAAAATTAAAAGATGAATGAGCCATTAAAGTGATAAATATGTAATATATACTGGTATCTGAGAGGGTTAATGTTAGTAAAAGAGAACTAACACCAATTACTAGAACTCGAATACTAATGTAGAAATGAATATTCAATAAAGTAAAGGAGAACTCACACCAAGCAACCAACTCTCTTCATTGGGGAGGCATACGCTGGCTAACGGCTTAACATTTGCGTCCACTTTACCAAAATGTTCAACGCAAAATTGCTTGAAGAGTTCATTATAATTATGTGCAAACTCTTTGAAAAATCATTTTACTAATCATGTTGACCATTAAATAATTTTTACATAATATATATATATATTAATATATATAAATAAAGATTATATTAATTACTAAATTTGTACTGCTATTTATTAGATACTTCAATATAACATGCTTTCCATGTTGTATTATAATTAACTAATTTTAGTAAAAAATAGAAAAAAGACTATAATATAAAATAATATTACAGCACATATAGTTGTGAGGACATATCTGTAGAGAGAGAGCAATGCTATAAATATTATCGAATCTCAATAAAACAAAAAATTAATTTCATCTTATTAAGTGAGATTCTTTAGCATATACAAGCCACATTTGATTTTGAACTTTTGGCTAGCTAGTTCATGAGCTAGCTCGAAAATATAAAATATAATTTGATATATACTTTATAATTTTATTAATGTAAGTATATACTTTTATTTGTCATATGAAAATAAGGTATTCGAATAAATGCTATATTTTACTATACTTTATCTTTTTGAAGGAAATGGTGAATATTTTTAATGTAGATATATGTACAGAGTTTGTTTAGATTTAATTAACCTTAAATTCAGATTGTTAAATTCAGGTTTAATATTTCCTTAAAAAAAAATTCAGGTTTAATATTTATTTTCTATTGTCTCTCTCAAGTTCGGATCTATTTTCCAACCCGCCCGAGCTAATAATTAAATTAAAATTATTTTTAATGTTTGTAAACTATGTGTATTATAAGAGTGCGCTCACTTTGATTGATAATGAGTGATAAGGAGAGATAATATTACTTTACCACCTTATACCTTGTTTGCTTTGATATAATGAAAAATCCGGTGAGAAGGTATTAAATTTCAGGCAGCTCCTTTTCCCTTGCTCAAGGTATAATTCTATACCTAAGAAATGAAGCTATAAAATTATACCACATTTTACCACTTCTTTAAAGAGGAATAAGTATAATATCATTCAAAGCAAACAAGATCAAAAAAATTGTGGTCTATTAGGAATAAATTTATACCAAATATTAGAGGGATATAAACCAAACGCACCCTAAGTATATATATGTATTCAAGAATTCAAATGATAAACTTGTGATCTTCTGCTTCCATATTAATAGTAAGGAAATTTATAGATTAGAAAATTCTATTGACTTAGGTCTCGTTTGGTAGGTATGTTAGGATAAGGTAAGATAGATAATGCCAAGATAAATATAGTGAATAAGGGGTGATTGTTAGTGTATCTTTTATGTTTGGTAAATAAGATAACGTCAAGATAAATATAGTGAATAACAGGTAGGTTGTTTGGTACCCTAGTTTAAATTCAAGATTAAATAGAAAATGACAATTTTACCCGTAACTATAATTAATTATTATTTATAATATCATCTCTATTTCTCATACTATTTCTCTCTCTCTCCACCCACTCCTCTACCGCCTCACTTTTTCTCTCTCTTTTTCTCACTCTTTCTTGTCTCTCTCTCCACCACAACAGCAGCACCACCACCACCACCGCCACACCTTCGTCTTCTTCTGGCGCCACCACCACCACCACACCCCTCGTCTCCGCCGTCGCCAATTTGCAGAACCCACCACCACTGCCACACCTTCGTCTCTTTCTGGGGCCACCACCACCACCACACCCTCATCTCCTTCCGCGGCCACCACCGCCACACCCCTCGTCTCCGCCGTCGCCAATTTGCAAAACCCACCACCACACCCTGATCTCCTTCCGCCGCCACCACCACCACACCCCTCGACTCCTTCTGCCGCCGCCACCACCACCACACCCCTCGTCTCCGTCATCGCCACTCCGATCCTCCCTCCGCCGCGCGCGGTCGGAACTCTCCGACCCCACCGTGTCATCTCCGTCCAGCTCAACATTCTTCATCCACCTTCAATCTCTCCTTTCACCCGGAAGAGGGTTATTTTGGGATAAAATATGTATGATGGGGTTAGTGTTCCACCCTCATTACCAATCGGGCCAAAGGTGCCCGATTCCTATACCAAAGCAAAACAGTAAAATAAAGTCGGGCTTGCCTTAATCTCGGGCCCCCGCTTTAATCAATCTTGGCTACCAAACGACCATATTAGCCAAGATATGTTAGCAATCTTAGCTAATATGGCCTACCAAACACCCCCTTAATTTATTTTATGAAGGTATAATAACTTTTGTAACGACACATAAAAGAAATTCAATTAAAATGGAAATTTTACTTGTTTTAGATAGGAAATTTTAGTTACCAAATTTGAACATACATAATAATTTTTTTTTTACTTACTTACACTTATTTTACTTTTTTGAAGATCAATAATATAAGAAAAAATCGAGAGTGATTTTTACATGTAGCTATGTAGAAGTATTGACTGCAAATTATATCTTATTCGAGGGACTTGTAAGCAAATATGGAGAAGTTCTGGACTGCATGGTTAAGTCGGTTAAAACTAATCATGTGTCGGTTATTGAGCTGAGTCATTGCAGCTGTATCTCGTGTAGTATATAAGTGTATTTTGCATTCTTTTTCTTTGGTACCAAGACACCCAATTTGTATGCAATTAGAGAGAGAATTAGATCTAGAAGGAGAGAGAAGAAAGGTTCAGCTAGGGTTCATAGCTGTGGGGTAGTTAGTTTCTTTGGTTTTCTTCTTCGGTATTGTATCTGTAATCTCATCTTTGTTCATCAATAAATCTGGCTAGTCACTCTCCCATGGATGTAGGCATCTTCATTGGCCAAACCACGTAAACACCGTGTTCATAGATATAGGATTTAGATTCTGCAGATTGTTATCTTCTTCTATTCATTGAGTTTTGCATATTTCCTAACAAGCTATTTTAACTATTTTTTATTTTCAACAGTTTTTAATGATCTTAAATAAAATTGTGAAAAATTTCCTCACAAGTCACAACTTATAAAAAAAAAATGTAATAAAAATATAAAATATCACTATAAAAATGTAATGAAATGTATAACATCCACTCATCAAAATCTTTTTTTAGAAAGCAGAGCACATCAAGTGTCTATGTAATTAAAATTATATTGTTTGTCAACAATATTTAAACATAGGATACATACAAGAATCCATATAAAAAAATAATGACCTTTGTTTCTATTTTAACTATTACGAAAATATTTAGTTTAGAAAATGAATTTACTTTATTTTACTACAGTCTACTACTCCTTTTATAAGCACACATAAAAATATAACTAATTAAAATTTAAACTTCAATTACCAATTTTAGGCATACATAATATTGCTTACATTTATTGTATTTTTTGGAAGATCAGTAGTACAAAACAGATTGAGAGTTCTCCATTGGTCATTCTTTATTTTCTAAAATTATTAATGGTCATAAATTTTGATAAATTGTCAAACAGTTTATTCATAGAAGTTATAAAAATGAAAAAAATACTACTACATAAATAAAGTACCGTATAAAATGGAACCATGCATACTCCCTCCCTTTTTAAATAAGTGTCCTACTTTGAAATTTGCCTTGTCCCCTACTAAGTATCCCATTTCATAATTCTAGAGGAAAATTATGTGAAACTTTCCATTTTATCCGATCATCAATACAAATTATCTACTTTCTAGGTTTTCTATGCAATAATTGGGTTATTTTATCATGACGATTGATTTTCATTTCTCTCACATATATCGTGAAGGAAATGCTGCAGCTGATGCTATGGCGCATCCAGACATCGATACAAGAACTTGGTTTGTTCCACATGATTGTATCTTAGATTTAATCCAAAGGGATATGGGAAGTATTCCTTTTGTTCGTAGTGTTGTCTAGACCAGACCAGGTAGGCAGGTACTCTTTTTCCCTTAGGGTTTTTACTGTGAAGGGTTTTTACTGTGAAGGGTTTTAACGAGGCTTGGGCTAGGATGGTCGGTTTGTGATCATCCTAGTTGTTAGGTTTTTCTTTTATCTCCTTTTTTATTTTATAAAATCTCAATTTACTATTCACTAATTGGGTTAAAAAAGAAAGTAATTTATCAATTTTCTTGGCATGTGTTTTTAACTGCGGGGACACTTATTTAGGGAATGACTGGTATGCTGGAATGGAATGAGAAAAGAATGGTTATTACTGTCTCCATTCCTAATCCCACGGTTGGTGTATTTTTTTCAGAAGGAATGACTAATCCCATGAGCATGGGTTTAGTCATTCCTTCCCTCCCCCTGGTATCAGCTAATCCCCATCTTCAGGAATGAATATTATTATTATTATTATTATTATTATTATTACTTGTATAATAATTAATAATAATAATAATTATAATAAAAACAATAATATTAAAATAATAAGAAATAATAATAATAATAATAATTAAAATAATAAAAAATAATTATTATTAATAATTTATTATTATTTGTTATTATTAGAAATCATATTATTATAATTATTAGTATTAATATTATTATAATTATTATTATTAAGATAATTATAATAATTAAATTAAAAATAATAATTAGTAAAATCATAATAAATAATAAATATTATTATTAAGCTAATTATAGTAAGTATAATAAAAACAATAAAACTAAAATAATATTTATTATTAGTATTAGTATTAGTATTAATATTAATATTATTAAAATTATTAATAATAAGCAAATTGTAATAAGTACTCCATTCGTCCACCAAAAGTTTGCATCAAGAATTACGACACGGATTTTATTATTAACCGTAAGAATAAAATTAGTTAAGGAATGATCATTCCATTCCTGATATATACCAGCCATAGGAATATTATTCCTTAATTCATACATTTTCTACCTTCATTCCATTACAGGGTCATTCCATTCCCACTATATTCCATTCATGTCTACCAGCCACCCCCTTAGTGTTACCTAAATACTCCCTCCGTTCTTTTTTAAGTGTCTTATTTAGCTCAATTTTTTGTTTCTAAATAAGTGTATTTTGAAAGTAAAATAATGACATTCTACCTAAATACTCCCTTCGTTCTTTTTTAAGTGTCTCATTTAGCTCAATTTTCAAGTTTTTGTTTCCAAATAAGTATCTTATTTCAAAATTTGAGAGTAAAATAATGACATTCTTCCTATATTATCTTTCTTTAATGCTTCTTGTAATTTATTAATTAGTTGTATGTATACATGATAATTAATAAGGTTACACTGGTAAATTTATTTATTTACTTGGTACGTGTAATTTGACGGTGGGTACGGAGATTAACTAGAATGATCAACTATTCGGTTTCAATTTTCACATATGCGGTCAGTCGCTAAGAATATTAAAAAAAAAAAAAAGTTCAATCAATTCAAATAATTTTCCGATTTCAAGATCCCCAATTTAACAAGACATAAAATCAAAGGAGGAGAGAAAATCTGACCTCAATTTGTTCTGGTGGCTCTCTGTCGTCAACATTGAAGAAGGCGAAATCAACCCTGCTCTTGTTGCCGTAGATATCTTTGATTTTCCGGCAGACGGAATCAACTTGTTCGGTGATTTCGGCCCGATTCTGGAAAGCTCTGAGGAAGGAATTTTTAGGTTTCTCGGCGGCCTGCGTCACGATCGAATCGATGACGTCTTCCGCTTCGTAGACGACGCTCTGTATCTGCCGCACCAGTTCGCGAAGCTTCTCGTCCTTGCGCCGCCTCTTCGTCGAGTCCTTGAGAAAGGCTTTGAACAGCCGGAGATCGCACTCCAACTTCTCCAGCTGATTTTTGGCATCCTTAATTAAATCCACGTGGTGGAGCAGTAGCTGCTTCAGGTTTTCCAAGAGGAATTCCACCGCTGCGTCCGCCATTGAATCACTCTGTCTCCTCTCTCTCTCTATCTCTGTAAGCGCGCGCCGCAGTTGATGTTGGTTTTTACTGTCGCGCGTTTACGTTGTTTTATAACGCGTAGCCTGGAAGTCGTATAGTAAGTAACTAGTAAGTAGCCCGTCGAAATTCGACGGCAAATAACTTTATGTTTTAATTTATATGTATTCATTTTAAAAATAATTTTATATTTTATTTAGAAATTGTGATATTGTTCGTGTTAATTATTAATCAAACTTAACAAATTAATTTTATTTCATGTATCTAAATTTATAATTATGAATGACAATGAATTGAGTATACTTTCTAAATCTAAATTTATTTAGAATTTTTCTACATGTTCGTCCTAATCTCGGTTAAAATAGTGATTCTACTGTACATATTCGTCTCAAATCCGTTGAGTAATACTCAATAAAAATATGAACGCTCCAAGTAATATTAATTAAAATTAGTAAAAATCCTTCTTTCTATGTTGTTTGAACCGTCTCGTTGGTTTATTCTAAATTACTCGATAAAAATATAAACAAAGTTAATATTAATTAAAATTAGTAAAAAGCCTTCCTTTTTAAGTATATTTGAATCGTCTCGTTGGTTCATGTTAAATCGATATCTCCAATCTTTGCCAAAATGCGAAAAAAATATGTTTACATCTTCAAAGTAATATTAATTAAAATTAGTAAAAATCCTTCTTTCTATGTTATTTGAACCGTCTCGTTGGTTTATGCTAAATATTCAATAAAAATCTAAACAAAGTTAATATTAATTAAAATTAGTAGAAATGCTAATTTGCTTTTTCAAAATTTGTCTATTACTTTAAATTTAATTATTAACGCTACTTAATTATATACTAACTTAAAAAATAATTTTATTTCTAATATCTAAACATAATTGAGTGAGTACAATTCTTCTAATACATAATTTAGTGTCATAATATGACACATAACAGTCTATTAGAATTCAATAACAACATGGATAGATCAATACTACAATATTTAATAGTTTATTAATGTCATTACACATAGAATGATAAATATAAATAAATTACAAATATTAATTAAATACATATATAATTAATATAATAATAATAATCATAATGATAGATTCGAATTAGAATATATGAATATATATATATATATATATAATTAATTAAATTGATTGACTAATACTTTTCGAGCACTCACAATTTTATACATAATCTAATTGACAATATAATTTTGTAATTGTATGCAATCTATACTAATACTAAATAAGAGAGTTGTAACTATATTAACAAGTTTGACATTTTCCCTCCAAAACCAATTTAGTGGATAATAGGTTTTGAACTTTAAGTTATTTCATGAATGATGAATAATATATGTTGGTTAATTCTATGCATCTCCTTTCTTGGTTATCATGTTTGAGCTTTAAAAAAAATCATATTATTTAACAAAATTGAATGATTATGAATTTTGGCTTATTTGGGATTATGTAATTGAATTTTCTACTTTTTATATTTATTCTTTATACACTAAGTATTCTAATTTAACACAACACTATTTTTTATTAAGATATTTAATTTTGAAAAAAAAAATTAGCACAATAAATGGTTGCCAAAATAATTTTATTATTTTCATTATTTAGATTCATAACTATTTAAAAAATATAATAGTGAAAGAATATTAAAAATTTAAAATATATATTTCGAGATGTTTGGAAGTTATCAAAAATGAAGAATTATTATAAATGCCAAAATTGGTTGAAATTTTTATAATGATTGTTCATCTTTAATAGCATTTTGAAATGGTTTTAATCGAAATTATATTTTCAAATATATTAAAAAAATGATTGTTTAGAGATGCTTAGAAGGTAAGTGTTATGCTATTTTTAATATAAAAAAATATTTCTTAAATTGTAATTAAATGTTTTGTGTTTTATATTTGGATTATTTATAATTTATAAATATTATTTAGATGTTTATATGTAATTATTTAATAGTGTATTTAAATTTATGTACAAAGAAGTACTATCATAATACAAAATTTAACATGCCATATTTATTAATGTTATTTGGATTGAATGTTTCTTTTAAAAAAAATATTGATGTAATGTATGAATTTTATATTTTATTGTGTTATTCCATAATTAACATATTAGATGATTACTGCATTTTATATGTGGCAGACAATTTTTCGACAACTTTATATGGATATATCAAGAGTTGCAAATTGAGAAGGTTTGAAGATATTGGTGTGTGGTAATGAGGAACACTCTTAAAAACTATTGTATAAAAAGAAAATTTTCATAATGTTTGAAATATAATACTCCCTCCATTCACGAAATATATAACACAACTTTAGTGACACGAGTTTTTATAATGTTTGTAGATTATTTGTTAAGTGGATAAAAGAGACTCATTACATTTTACTCATTATTTATATGATTTGATAATTTATATGTTACATATTTTTAAAATGCATTATACCGTGCAACGCACGGGTGCAATCTAGTATAATAAAGGAAACTTTAATGAATATACTGCCACATAATAGGAACGTAAATTTTTTTATAATATTAAATATATATATATATATTATTATATATGAATTAAGAATGTATAAAATAAGGATTTATAAGAATGTATTCCGAAATTGTTATTATTTTAATATGTGTAATAGAAGAAATTAATTAAATAGAGGGAAAGATAAATATGCGATGTGATTAATAGATAAACATGTGATATTTCAAGAATATGAAATTAATAAAATTTTAATTAATAAAAATTAGAATATATATGAATTAAAATTAGACAAATTACCAGAATAAAGGAAAATCAGAACGGAGCACCGTGGAGGGGCACCTTTATTAGAGGTGTTCAACGGAACCGAAACCTGCGGTTTCGGCCCGGAACCGGAACCGTGGTCAACGGTTTTCGAATCGGAACCGTGGTCAACGGGCCGGTTCCGAACCGGAACCGTGGGGTAGACGGGCCGGTTTCGGTTCCAATGGTTCGGAATTGTGAACCGGCGGTTCCGGCAATTTTTTTTTAGTTTTTTAGTTTTTAAATTATATTTTGTGTTAATTCATGTTAATTATATCCCTTAGGGATAAAAATGACAATTACAATGGTAAATTGAATGAAAAAAGCCAAAAATAATGATAATAATAATAAGGTTCGAACATGAACCGGCGGTTCCGGTTCAGAACCGTGGAACCGTGTTTGAATAATTCTATATTTTCATTTGTAATTGATCACATATTATTATGAATGAAGATATATTTTGTTCTATATCGATTTTATACATTACATTGATGATTTATGAGTTTGAATTACAATATAATTTATATTTTCAAAGATAAAAAAAAAAAAATTAGGCGGTTCGGACCCTAAACCGGCGGTTCTGAGTCGGAACCGGAACCGTCCAATACGGGCCGGTTCCGACCCGGAACCGTGGGCTATGGCGGGCCGGTTCCGGTTCCAATTTCTGGAACCGGAATCGGCCCGTGAACACCTCTAAGCTTTATTTTCGTATTAGTAATAGATATGTGTTGATCACTGATCTTACCTGTATATTTCTTAGTCCCATTTATTTTATCGTACGACACGGTTATTAAAAAGAAAAATAAAAAGGGAGGTAATGGATAGGTTACTAAAAAAACATGACAATTTAAATATAATATCTCAAAAAGAAATTGAATACAATTTCGGGACGGGACAAAGGGAGTATTTTACTAAAAGGTCATTTGTAATACTCTCTCAATCCCAGTATTTAGGTCTGTATTTTTTTTGGATCGTCTCATGTAACATAAAATGTACTTTTGGGCTAATTTAGAATTTATTTAAGCCCCAATTAAAATTATTTATTGAATTAAAAAAAAAACACTTTATTCACTAAAGGATTAAATATTGAATAATATTTACATTAAACATGTGGGTCATACACACCTTTTTATCCCTAATTTCCTTCTCATTAATAGCGTGCCCAAAAAAAATATCCCATGAATTTTGAGACATACGGAGTAATAAACTCTGCTTTATATTTATTCTATACTCTAAAACTAGTGTGTAACCTGTCGAAACTCGATGAAAAATTACTTAATATTATAATTTATGAGTATTATTTAAAAGCATAATTAAATAATTTATTTAAAGTAATAGTATGACGACAAATAAATTAAAAGAAGTTTATATTACATATATATGAAAATAATCTATATATCTATATATAAAACTATATTTATATATATAAAAATAAAGTTTTCAATTACAATCAATTGCAAATTAATTTCCATGGTAATTTTGCAAATAAAGTTGAATTTAAGGTCACAATCTAAAGCAAAAATAGTGTAATTAAATTATTAAATGTAATCACAGTTTCTGAGAGAAAAAACTTATTGTTTCGATATTAGTTGCTGGAATTTCAAAAAAAAAAAAAAGTATGCATAATGTTGGGAGATATCTCAAAAATCTTATTCTTTGTATGAGAAAAGAAAAAAAAAATTCAAATTTTAATTCTTGAATTTCTCTTCATATCTTCCGAAGAAAAAAATTACATTATCGGATTTTCTGCCAAAACAATTTTTGTTCCATGCGGGCTGATTTTAAGAACATTTTATGCATAATTCTGAATCTTTTTATACTTTGTGAGTTGTCGTGCATGTGTATTTAATCTAAAGTAGAAGAATTACAGTTCCATTGATTAATATTCATTTTTTAGGCATTATCCTAGGTAGATGATTTTTTTGCCTGAGATATTCATATAGACTAGAAAATTTTCTATGCGCCTGCTGTGGCTTTTGTCGTTTTAAGGATGTCTCATGTCTTTTCTGATTAGTGTCTATATAGAATTGTGCATCAGAAAGTTGAGGGTAAGACTCAAGATCTTCTATATTCAGTTATTAATATTATACAGCTGTTTTCATATTAGGGTGCGTTTATTTTGATAGTAAATGAGATAAAAGAAAATTTTCTCTCTTTAAATCTTGCCTTTCTTATCCTTCATCTTCTATAAACTAGCAGAGGGATTACGTGCGTTGCACGTAGAACCTCTTGTTTAAGATAATTAATATATTATAAATAGTAATATATTTGAAAACAAAAAAAAGGTAATATTATTAATTTTGACTATTAACTTTAACAAATTAATTATTAGGAAGTAGGTGTAAAGAGAAGACCATAGAGGAATGAAATGTATGATGTATCTATAATTTAAATATATATTCAATTTTATGTACAATTTTAAAAAATTTATAATAATATTAAAGATGATCTATTATAATGTAAATAATTTGATTAGCGACCTTAGAATTTGGAAGAAACAGAATGCACAGTATATGGTGTTTCATTTATAAGGTTGAAAAGTTACTCTCGTCTGATATAATTTGAGTAAGTCAATAAAATAAGGGAAAAGTAGCAAATACCTCCTTATCACATACCTCCCTAGCATATTTACCTCCTAATTTTTTAATTTGGAGCTGCCAACACCCCAACGTGCCATAAATAGTGCAAAAAACCCCCCTTGTCTCTAACGGGTGACTAACCCTGTTAACAACTTTTCATTTTTTTAATTTTTTTAATTTTCTATAATTTGACTAACAACACCGTTAATTTTTAATTTTTTTATTATTTTCCTATTTTTAAATTTTCTATTTTTTTATTAGATCCCTCGTATCTAACGAATTATTGTTTATAATTTTTCATTTTCTTAGTGGGTCCCACTCAACATCACTCAAACTATTTACATCTCTTGAGAAAACACCAATAAAAAAAAGTAGAAAATTAGAAAAATAACAAATGTATACAATAATCCGTTAGAGGCGAGGGACCTAATAAGAAAATAGAACATTAAAAAATAAGAATACAATAAGAAAATAGAAAATATAAAATTTAAAAAAATGGGAAATTAACGTGTTGTTAGTCAAATTATAGAAAATAAGAAAATTTAAAAAAATTAAAAATTGTTAACGGTGTTAGTCATTCGTTAGCGGCAAGGGAGTTTTTGCACTATTTATGGCACGTTGGGGTGCTGCCGTGCTGGCAGCTCCAAATCAAAAAAATAGGAAGGTAAATATGATAAGGGGGGTATATGTTAGGGATGTATTTGCTACTTCTCCCATAAAATAATTCTAAATTACAAAGCTAATTGTTATGATGGCTGGATTTAACCATAATTATCATATAAAAAGATGATTTTATACATAACCCGTATTTCGGAAGTAAAGAGGACTACTGTTATGGAAGACCATTTTAGAGCAACCACTACGGCGGTCGCATGGCCCGGTTGTGCGACCAGCGACCGCCGTCCCGACTGCACCCCCGGTCCCTTCCCGTTGCAGCGACCGCATAGGTCGCAACCCAGGCCGGGTTTGCGACAGAGCAACCGACCTGGATTTGTGAATATTTTATTATTTATTTTTCTGTTTTAATTAAAAAATTTTTTTTGCAGAAAACGGTCGAAAAAACGGCTAGTTTTTTAATATTTTTTTCACATTTTCTACCTATAAATACCACATCTTATTACACTTCAAATCACGCATTTTCTACCTACAATCTCTATCTTCTTCCATTTCTATCTTCTTCCATTTTATTTCACCATTTCTATCAAAAAATGGGTGACAAAGATGCTCAATTCAACAATTGGTTTGTGTATCAACAACCCCCGGGTTCCTGTATATGCAAAATTCCCCGCAATCCAACGATCTATCCCTCAATTCTATCCCGCAACGTCAACTATTCTCGCCAACGCCCTCGCCCTCGCCCGGATTTCAACCTTACTCGTCGCCGGACGGTTTTCAACCTTTCGCCTCCTCACCCGGTGGCTGTTTTCAACCTTTCTCCTCCTCGCCAGGTGGCGGTTTTCAACCTTTCTCCACGCCGCCCGATGGTGGCTTTCAATCTTTCTCCACGCCGGCCGGTGCATATCGCCAGTTTCAATCTTTCAACCTGAACGACGACGACGACGATGAGTAAGAAGAAGAGGAAGAGGAGCAAAATTCTCCTCCACCGTCGCCGCCTCCAACAAAGAAAAAGGGGAAGGAGAAAAAGAAGGCGACAACAACCTCCGATCGTACGAAGGGGAGATATGTCAATTATTCCAACGACGAATTGGAGTGCCTCGCTCGGTGCTACGTGGACATCGGTCTTGACCCCGTCGTCGCCAATAATCAGAAGCTACGCGAATCTTGGCGAAAAATTTGTAAGCGCTACAACGAGATATGGCTTGAAGGCAGCCCAACGAGGGAAGCCGAACATCTTCGGCAGGCGTGGAAACGCGCAAAGAAGGAAATTGGAAAATTAAATTCCGAATACGTGAAATTCCAAAGGGCGAATGGAAGCGGGCAAAACGACCTCGATCTCATCCACCTGGCTGAGGATGCCTTCTACAACCAAATGGACAAGAATTTCACTAAACATAAGCCGTGGGCGATAGTCAAAGATCTGTCCAACTTCCTCAATCCATACGTCGCGACACAACCGGCGAAAAGAACGAAGACTCGAGTGGACGGGGCTACACAAGCTATTCGAGCAATCCGAGCAACGCGTCGTCTGCAAACAAGGAGTCTTCGAGGATTTTCCGACCGCTGGAACAGAAGTCGGCCAAAAAAGGAAAGGGCAAGGCCAACGAAGTCGAAGACCTCCACCTCATCACTGAAGAAATTAGAGAGATGAGACATGCAACTAAATTAGCAACCACCTACGATATCTACACGAGGCCAACGAAAGATATGGACCCAGAGGTATTGAAAAATCACCGCAGAGTTTGCAGGATGCTCGAGAAGAAATTTGGTTTTTGTTTTTAATTATTTCGTAGTATTTAATTTTTCATTTTTAAATTCCAAATTGTATTGTAATTTTCCAATGTTTCAATACAATTTAGTTATTTCTTAATTATTTCGTAATATTTTAATTATAATTATTTCTATTATTCAAAATAAATATAAAACATAAAAATAATATTAAAATATAATGAAAATAATGAGAGACCGGTCCCATTGCCTAATATGCCAGTAATAATTTGTGAAACCATTCACGTTCAATCCATATCAACGTTTTTCTTTTTAATTTTTAATATTATTTTTATTTTAGTACTTGAGAAATTATAATGAAGACTGCCAATTTTATAAATTATGCAAAATCAAAGCCCGATTTTTGAAGCATAATGACATCAATAATGCTTGATTTCATTCAACTTTATCTTCTAAGGTGATATTATGCTTTAAAGCTATAAAATTTAATTTATCAACTGCTAATTCTTCGTCTTTCTTCATAATAATCATGGCTACGGATCTAAAAAATACTATAGTCAAATAAAATAATACCTCTAAATTAAAAAATAAAGGGTAATTAATAGTTTGTGGCCCCAACTTTGGGCTCTTTTCAATTTATGGCCTCAACTTAAATTTATTTGGAAAAATACCCCAACTTTGACCTTTTATTTATTTATTTATTTATGGCCTCAACTTAAATTTATTTGAAAAAATACCTCAACTTTTAGCATTTTTTTGATTTATGACCTCAACTTACATTTATTTGGAAAAATACCTCAACTTCGAGAAATTGTTGAAAAATGGTCCGTGTTTATTTTCCAGCGATCGGATGGTGACTCAACCTCTCATATGTATGATGTGGATATTTAGACACCACGAAATAGAAAACAACATTTTTTCTTATTTAGAATTAAACAAAAAAAAGTAAGTAACCTCATACTTATCTCCATCAGCAGAAATTATATCACAAAATCGTGTCTGTCTATCTAGCTTATGCAATTTCTTCATATCACACCTAAATAATTTTTAATTTTTTAATTCTAAATAAGAAGTCGTTTTCATTACGTGGTGTTTAAATATCCTCATCATATATCTGAGAGGCCAAGTCAACGTTCGGTCGCTGAAAAATAAAATGCGGGTCATTTTTCAATAATTTCTCAAAGTTGAGGTATTTTTCAAATAAATTTAAGCTGAGGCCATAAATCGAAAAACGCTCAAATTTGGGGTATTTTTTCGGACAAATTTAAGTTCAGGCCATAAATCAAAAATCGTTCAAAGTTGAGGTATTTTTCCAAATAAATTTTAGTTGAGACCATAAATAAAAAAACGTTCAAAGTTGGGGCCACAAACTATTAATTACCCCAAAATAAATTACACAAAAATACAAAATTTCGGCGCAATAAAGTAATCTCGAGCTATCAACATTTATCTTGTCTTTACTTTTTCACTTTTGAGTAATAGAATATGTAGGACTATGTTATTAATTAATTTATTAAGTTGAGTTTTAGTATGAGTAAAATATTATATTAATTTATAATGTTTATAATAAATTTAATATAGATTATACTATTGACCTTAAAATAAATATAATAATAGGGATATATTAGGCAAACCCAATTTTGTAAGAATCCGCTCTTTTATAATAGATATAAATTAGAATTTTACCTTTTCTTATTCTTTCTTTTCACTCCAAGGAGGGAAAATATTATCATGATATATTTGGTGTGATAATCTTTTCCTTCCTTGGAGTGAAAAGAAGGAATAAGATGGTGAAATTCTAATCTATAGAAAATGAAGGATAAGAAATGAGAGATTTAAAGGAATTTTTTTTTTCCCCACCACCAAAGTAAACGCACACTTAATAATTTGGCTTTGAAAATGTTAAGAATATAAAACGTGAGAGCAGATCTGGTGAGAACGCATCTTTATATGAGAACGTGAGAATAATGCATTTTTATTACATTGAAAATGCATAAAATACAGAAACTAAATGCATAAATATTTTAATGCATAAATTACAATAACTTAATGCATTAACATTTAAATGCATAAATTACAGTAATTAAATGCAAGGTTATATCTGGACCGTAGATCAACAAAGATCAAATGTCTAGATTTGTTTTTAGTTCTCACCTAAGAAAATGTTCTTATTTGATCCGTATTCTATAAAACCTTATAGGAAATGCCAATTCTATCTCAAATGTTTGATTTTTATATATTAACTATTTATACCTATTATACCCTTATTATACTACCTCCGTCCCATTATTCTTGTCTCATTTTTTTTGGGCACGGGTATTAAGGAGAATGGTGTTTAAAGGGTAAAAAGATAGAAAGTGGTGGAGGCCAAAACTTTTTGTGAGATAAGCATATTTCCTTTTATGGAAACATGACAAGAATAACGGGACAACCCAAAAAGGAATACAAGACAAGAATAATGGGACGGAGGGAGTAATATTTTATTATTAGTATCTATTATTATATGATTATTTTATGTTTGACATATATATATTATTAAAATCTATCAACATTACGTGCATCGCACGTACCACTCTACTAGTATCAAGAAAAATGTGGTTATATTACATTTCTTATTCACGCAAGCAAAATTACGTACTCACTTGAATATCCCTTTATGCAATTAGGAAATTGCACATAGCACGTAGTCTGGGAAATTTATCTCTTTTCTTCTATTTTTGAATGTCTCTTATTAAGATTTTCAAAAACTAACATATTCCAAAAAACTACAACAAAATTCATCAGAAAAACTTAATTACATAGAATTTAATTCAACGAAGAGGTTGATACAAGTCCTGCCCGTCGCAGTCCGACTCTTTGGACAAAGTTGCAAATTAGCGTCCCATGTTAATAAGATTTCATCCTTATCTTCATCCACATATTTCAATTTGAAATCTTCCTGCTTCAAATTCAGTTTTGTGGCCACTTCTTCACAAAGCTTAGCTACTTCCATGGAGAGACGAGACTCAAATTTTATGGTATCTTTTTTGTATTTCACCTTTACAATCACCTTCTCTGCCCCTTCCTCAACAGTTACATGTTGAGACGACGAATCCAGTTGAAGAAGGTTGCTACGGCTTGATGTCTGCAAGTCTCGCTTAGGATCCCAAGAACATTCCCTTTCAGAGAGGGACGACGTAGTTGAAGCACTCTTCGCGTTCTTCATTTTATTAGGCCACCTGGCAATGCCATGGAGTCGACAATCACGTTTTATTTTCGATTTTGAACCTGCATCAGATAACAAATTCCCATTCTTATATGTTGTAGTTGTTTAAAGTAAAGCAAAACATGAATTGCTGCAATGTTTTCAGACTCACATTGAAGCTCCTTCTCAACATCTTTGAGCTTCTTTCCAAAATGTTTTGTGAGAACCTCTAGGCTAAGCTGGGGATCGAGTTTCCTTTTTCTTTCCTTTGTTTTCTTGAAACCAGAACGGGGAGCAGCAGCACTGCATTCTTCTGTTAGTGACGTCTGTGTGGCATTATAAACTGAGTTTGACTGGACCTGTTGTTCTTCAAGATATTGTTGATGCTCCTCTTGGCCATAAAGGACACTCTTGAATTTATCTGGTTTAGAGGAAGTGCGTTTGTTAGCAATAGCATCAGAAAATTCCATAACTTCCACCACAAATTCCTCTCCTATCTGTTTCCCAGATGCCATCTTGAAAGTTTTGAGCCTATGCTTCATTATTGGGAGTAGAAAATTCAAGAAGGAATTGAGATATTCATATATTGCAGGACCTTGGTAGAGAAAGAACTCTAGAACATAAACAAGGTCTCCAGTGTGTGAACTCTGCAAACAAATTGCAAAACAAACATCACACCTATCACTCATTTCATAGTGCAATAGGGGCTGATCAGCTATGCCAAATCCACGCAAGTTTCGACAAAAACATGATTGGCTTTCTGATGCCAGCACCGTGCCAATAATCCCCTTTCTGGGCCGTACATGAACCCTATGAACGTGATCCGTAGGCATAAACTGAGAGGGGCTCTCACTAAACATTGCCAGTTCCATGCATCTTGCATTAGTATTAATACCAACACCTTCTTCCTCATAAGGGACCCAAACATTTGCCATATATAGTTGGGGAATCTTTGTGATCAGATAAATGGCATCCCTGATTTCAGTAAGTGCTTTTTTCCTGCAAAGCGTGATCTGATCCAAATTGAACGTATCGTGTTAGCAGCATATGTATTCTTTACAGATATGTTGGGGATGGGTTACTATAGAAATTATTCCTTCCATGAAAACGTGAGAACATGCTTAAATCTATATAGAGTCATGTTTAATGAGATTCATGCTTTTTTGTATAAACAACTGTGCTTATATAGAATCATGCTTAAATCTATATATATTCATGCTTCGAATAATGACGACCATTGTTCCTAGTTCTCACACTACGAATAGTTTCTATATGAACCAATCCCTGTTGGTTCAAGTTTCAAAATATTCCCCATAAAAACTCAAAGGACGACAGTCAGAGGCTTACATCGTTATCTTCTTCTCCACTACTTCCTAAGAATCTTGGGAATGAGCTGTTAAGAGTCGAGCGCAGTTTTACTTCCTGCTGGAAACTGAATTTATCAGTAATCACAAACTTATACCAGAGGAATAATCAAGAGAGAGAGAGACAGAGAGAGAGAGAGTACCTCCAATGCTCCTTTGATGCTATCTAGCTCAAAATAACTAAATCCTATGAACTCCAACACACCCATACACATGTGCTTGTCTTCATCAAACACAGGTAATACAAAATACTCTCTAAAGCCACAATGCACTGCGTAGTTTCTGAGAGAGAATTCTTCTGTGTAGTAGAAGGTGAGGTCAGGGCTGATTTCGGGGAGCCCATTTCTGAAGACACGTCCAGGGGGTCCGAGTTCCTCTGCTTTCGCTCCATGGTCCACACGATAGCGATGCTTCATACATTCCTTCCTGAAGGAAGCTAAGCCTTTTGCAAGACAATCAATAGCATAAGGCTGATACGAAGTTTCTAAGTAACACTTATCCTCAACTCTTTCGGGTGCCCAAAACTGCACCATACTGTAACAGTTCTTCCTAAATCTGGCTGCTATCAACTTCAAAAAAAGTTCAATTTTGTTCTTCACCGGTACTCCTGCATGCAGTGATTCACTATCTTCTCCGGCCGGCCTGGAAAAAACCCATCCATTTTCAATCCCAACGGAGGGGAGTCGTACTCCGCATAATTCAACCATATCCAAGTACTCTGTGAAGTCCTGTTCCGAAAAGGTTTCCTTATGCAAATTCGTGAGCACCTTCAACATATCAACAGATTCAAGTTCAATTGCACTAGGCCGCCTTAATTGCTGTCTTCCCGATGCAAGCTTGAAGTTGTGGAGTTTCACCTCCATTATCCTCGATAGCAACTGCAGAGAAGAATCACCACATGCATCTCGTCTACAATTGGGCTGAAGAAAAAACTCGATGACATAGGTATCAAGATCACTGTTATTATGCACACTTATGAGATGAATCGTGTGACGAAAAGACAACCTAGCCCTTGCTGCATAGTGTGCCAAGGGGTTTTGAGAAATGCTAAGATCACATGAATTTTGGTGGATGCAGCCAAGATCTATTTGAAGATTGTGGAACTCGCATGCTTGAAGATAGGCTAGCATATCGCTGTCAGTATCGTCGCACGTGTTAATTTTCTTGCTTCGAGAATTTATGAAGGATGCTCTGTTCATGCAGCACAAGTTAGAGCTCTTGTTAGGACACTGCTTGCAAGGGACCCACACTTGTGCTAGATAGAGTCCGGGGATTGCCATGATAGCCAATTTAAGTATCTCTGTGATTTCTGTCTCAACAGGTTGATGCTTGGGCTGAATTTGACACATTGAGAAGCAAATTAAAAGTCACAACAAAGTGCCACATGCATGCATCCAAATAATTCATCAATATATATCGTCGAAATGCTCATGGGAATTGGTTCATATTACAATTAAAAACTGATCTAATCCTAGTGTGAGAATTAGGAACCAATCTGAATCGTTGATTTTTGAATGATCTATGGTTGTCATTATTCGAATCATGAATATATAGATTTAAGGATGGTTTTTTATATACGTATCATTGTTTATATATAGGGTGTGGATCTGATAGAAACTCATCCTTATATGAGTCCGTAGGAACG
Organism: Agastache rugosa; assembly: GCA_031470985.1. NCBI lineage: Eukaryota > Viridiplantae > Streptophyta > Magnoliopsida > Lamiales > Lamiaceae > Agastache > Agastache rugosa. The sequence goes on from CM062609.1 coordinate 763,033, forward strand.
ATACATTTTTTTCACTTCGGAAATGCACAAAATACAGTACTTTAAAACACAAACATGACAGGATTAATTGCAGTAACTTAATGCAATGCACAAATATTTAACACATTTTTAATGCACAACCTGCAATAATTTAATGCACCAATTAAATCTTGACAGTACATAAAAAAAATCAACAATTTTATTTTTTATTAATATATGTTAGTTAATTAAAGTAATGCATTTTGTGCATTTTTCAAGTGATAAAAATACATGGTTCTTACGGACTCATACAAGAATGAGTTTCTACCAGATCCACACCCTACATATATGATTTTGATTTATATAAAAATCAATCCTCATGTAAAAACTACAAATTATTAAGCATGAATTGAAAAAAATACTATTAAGCATGATAATATATAATAAAAAACACATGACTATATAAAGATAAAGTATGTTTTTAATTTTCATGTGATAGACTAATTTTTATACTAACTCATACTCCCTCCGTCCCAATAGCAAGGTCACACTTCTATTAATTAATACTCTCATCAATTAAAGAAGTGAGACCTTGCTATTGGGACGTAGGAAATAATATATATGCTATATAAATGTTTACCATATTTGTTGTGTAACGGCTAATAGGAATAGAGTTGGTGTGCGTGGACCTCAATTCTGCGATCTGTAAATAATGATATATGTGATCAATATCAATTACAATTCAATACTAATTAAGAAAGATTCATTACAAAAAAAGGTCTTAGACAAAGAAAACAGTTATTAACCATTGTACGTAGCCGCAATGGTTTAACAGTGTTGTACAGTAAAAAAAATTGTTGGATGTTAGGCAACCATTGTCTTTCCAATATTCACAACATTGGGACAATCAATCAATCATTAATAATTATTGTGTTAGTCGTATATGACAACGGTTTAAAGCTATTTCCGAATTTTATAAAAAATCACATTTTAATCCTTATATTCTAGGACTGGGAAAATGCACAATAACCAAAAAAACATCCAATGAAAAATATAATATTCTATTTATTTTAAGTATATAAAAACGGAGTTCTAATTACAAGAAGCATTATTTTTTGAAGTGATTTTTTTAAGCTTATCTTTTGTAGTGATTTTAAGAATCATTATTTAACATTTATCACTAAAAATCAAAGTTTAAAAATTTATGTACTCTAATTTTGAAATTATCAACTCGATCTGATAATATATTATTAACTACTAAAATGGATTTTAAATGCTGAAAAATAATTATATGTTGCAATTGAGTATAATAAATTTTACTCCCTCCGTGCCAAGTGTTTTCCCATATTCTGTTTTGGGTTATTCCACCTAAGTGTTCCATATTCCTTTTATGGAAACCACCCCCTCTAACAAAAAGATATGAGCTACATCATTTCTATCTTTTTATCCTTTAAACCACATTCTCCTTAATTTCAGTACCGAAAAGAAATGACACTTATTGTGGGATGGAGAGAATAATTAACAAATATAAATTTAAACTACTCCCTCCGTCCACGAATAGTAAAATTAATTTTTTTTTCCGTCCGTCCACATAAGGTATGACTATTCCATTTTGGGACATGACAAAGGTGGTCCCTTTCTCCACTAACAAATCCTCTCCACTAACAAACTACTCTCTCCATCCCCAAATAAGTGTCCCGAGCCGTCAAATTTTTTGTCCCTGAATAAGTGTCCTATTTCAGATTTCTATGCAAAAGTTATGTCAAATTGTCATATTTACCCCTTGTCTTATTCTAAAAAGTTTACTTTTTCATGCAATAATTAGGAGTAAAATAAGTCATTTTACCCACTACCTTGGTATACGTATTTTGACAGCTGGGGACACTTAATTGGGGACGGAGCGAGTACCTAACTTTTATTAAAATCCGTGTCATTTCAAACAGTCTTACTATTGGTGGACGGAGGGAGTATGAAATACAAGAAATTGAAATCGAAGAAAATATAAAAAAAAATGTGCTTGTTGAGAATGAATAATGAACCTGTAGTCCTTGATCCAAGGAGGAAAGTAGGAATGCTTCCATTATAGTGAAACCAGAAAGGAGCTCGAGCACACCGTAGCATATGTTGGTACGGAGAGCGAATAGAGGGAGCGCCAAGTAACCTTTAAAACCGCTCCGTGTAGCATAGTCGCGCATAGGGAATTCCTCGGTGGAGTAAAGCCTCAAATCGGGCGTAGATTCGGACTGCTTCTTATGGTACGCCCGTCCCACACCTCCTTCTGCTCCGTCGTACACATAATCCGTGCATCGTTTTCTGTACCAACAAAGACCCTTATCAAGATAGGGAACGCAAAACGGCTGGTGCTTGGTTGAGAGGCGGCAATGTTGGCCTTCCACTTCCACTACTGCCCAAAACTGGATCAGACAATGGAAACGAACGGTCTGTGCGTGGATCAAGTGTTTGAGAAGAGTTATGATTCTGTCTTGGACTTCATCTTCAACTTGCTGCTCGTACAGAACCCACCCACGTTCTAACTTCTCGTCTTCCAGGTTGGCCGCCTTCAAATAATCTTTGAATTTAGATATTTCCGAGTAATCTTCGGAAGATCCTTCTGCTTCTCTTAGAACTGATAGCACGCGTTCGTATTCTTCATCTTCTTCTTCTTCCATCGCGATGATGAATTATTGTTGTTGCTTTTTGGCTTCTTCGCCTTTTGTTTTTGAGATGAAATGATGGATTGCTTGTTGACTTTTTGATTTATTTCTCTCCAATAAGCTCCCTAACATATCACACAAAAATTCCTATGCCTGCGCCCTCACCATGCCCTCATGCGTGCGCACTGATTAAAGGTACTCCCTCCATCCCCGAATAAGTGTCGTATTTTGGAAAAAAATTTGTCCCCGAATAAGTATCGTATCGTAGAGTTCATGTTTACCCGTTGATTTAAGACAAAATGATTACTTTTTCAGTTTCTCATGCAATTATTAGGAGTATAGGAAGTCATTTTAACCACTATCTTGGTATGTGCATTTTGACAAAATACGATACTTATTCGGAGACGGAGGGAGTAATTAGGATAGGAAATTAGAGAGGGATTGGTTTTTTTTTTCTTTTTTTAATATCGTAAGAACCCGAGCGCACTGGGTAAACCACACTTTTCGAATATAAGTGCGACATGCTTGATCTATAAATGCATTGGTGAGAAGAGATTAAGTTTAATTAGGGGGAGAGATAATTAGCTAGGATTTATTAATTTCAATTAAAATTAATTAATTATAATAAGAATTTATTAAATACATCGCATTTAGAATTGAATAAGTAATAATGAGAGTTAATTAAATATCATTTCATTAATTTTTAAATATGATTAATTTAAGATTAATTAATTAAAACTTATAAAAAAAAGTTACTTAAGGAGGCATTGTGTGGACTGCATTTTAATAATATATGAAAGTAGCCCTACCGACACAATTCACACAAACGTAAGAAATTTCCTGGAAGTCGACAACCAAGTAGCTGGAACACAAGCACGTTGGTCGTAATTTTTCTCGTTGAAAAGAGAGGCATTTCCCATTTGCAATCTTATGACTAAGTTTAAAGAATCTTATACAAACACCCCATTGTCTTGAGACCGTGGCAGTAGAATAGTTAATTTCGAGGCTAAGGGTCTCGAGTTCGAGTCTATCGTATCACGGTCTTTAAATTTCATTGGTAATTTATCCATTTAAGTCATATTGATAATCGTATTAAATACACAAAATTTGATTTCTATTTTGTCAAATATGGAATTTAATTATTTTTTCTGTAAAATGTTGTTCATCCTGTCGTCCAAATAAGATCTTTATAAAACACTCCATCCGCCCCACTCAATTTGTCTACATTTCTTTAAATGAATGTCCCATTCAATTTGTCTACTTCCAAATAAAGAAAGTGTTAACCCTTTAAAGTGGTGAAACCTACCTACTTTCTTTCTTTTTACCCTTATTCTTAATATTGTGTCGAATAGTAAGTAAACAAATTGAATGAGACGAAAGGAGCAAAAATTAAGTTCAAGAAAAAGGTTCATCATGTTAGCGGAAGGTCCTTTCTGAACCTCTCTTTGTATTTGCTCCAAAAGGTTCAAAAGGATCAAGAAAATTAAAGTTGAAAGTTCAGGAAAAAGGTTCATGTTAGCGGAAGGTCCTTTTTGAACCTCTTTGTATCTTTTTCTTCCTTTTTTTTGTTTAAGTCGGCATTCCAAATATATAGATGCTGACAATTTGATTTTGAGTGCAATGAATCATAGTTTACTGTAGTTAATTTACATGAAATTCAGTGTCAAGGATGTTAGATTCACTAATACTCCCTCCGTTCCATTGAAATTGTCTTCCTTTTTTTTTGAGTTGTCCCATTTAAATTGTCTTGTTTCCTAAAAATGAATTAACTAACACTGTAAAAGTGGTGGGACCTACCATTTTCTTTATTTTTACCATTCTCATTAATAACCGTGCCGAACAGTAATATGACAAAATTAGTGGGACGGAGGGAGTACAAGAATGCTAGAATTTTTCATCATCATGATATTTACAGGAGATTACTATAGTTGCACGTATAATATCTTATTCCTTCCGTCCCTTTATTCATGTCTTATTTCTTTTTTTGGGCTAAATTAAGAGTTATTATTAAGGCTCCATTTAAATTGTTAATGTGTCCTTTATTTCTCTTAATCACTCCACCTTTCACTATTTTTCTCCTCATTTTATGTATCTTTCACTATTCACTCCCTCTCTACCCACTTTATTTTACTATTTGAATCCACTTTATTTCACTATTTGTACTATATTAAGTATTTAATTACAAACTCCACAAACACACATTTTATCCCTAGTTTCTTTTTCCTTAATAGCCGTGCTCAAAAGAAATGAAACAAGAATAACGAGACGGAGGGAGTATTTTATATAATTAATTTATTAGTCATTTGGATTAAGGATATTGCACGTATAAACTCTTACTTTGCATAATTAATTTTAATATAAATTGTAATATATTTGAAAACCAAAAAAATATTTAAAATTTGTAATACTCCCTCCGTCCATAATAAGTGTAGCACAATTTTCTTTTGCATACGTCCACGATAAGTGTAGCACTTTTTGATGGTCCCGAAACGAGTTCTCGGTGTAGAGGAGGGTGATGTGTGTATTTTGGTTGTTCATATTATTAATTTTTTTATGATTTTATTTAAACAACGAAGCTGATACATACTCAAAATACATACTCAAAACTACGCAACAAAGAAGAAAAAACTAAGTAATCTTCAAATCAACCTGAAGAATTAGCGACAGAAGATCTTGGAAGACTTGTACTGGGAATCAGGTCTTGCAACACAAGAAGCAATAGTTAGAGAAATAGGAAAGCAGTGAAGTCAGTTAAGAAGAAGCAGGTGAAGACCTGCCGCAACTGACCAAGAGTATCTTGAAGATCAAGACTGTAGGAACCGTCAATTGATAGGCCGGCTCGATTTTTCATAGATCTATTTCCGATGTTTAATACACTTATACATAAATCGAATCCTAAACATGTTCCTACGTATTTAATTGTATCCATACACTATTTAGACATATACATGCGAAGAGATATTAGAAACTCTAGAGTTGATCTTCTGAATTGTTTCCCGACCCAATTCTCGATGTTGGATGGACAACAATCTTTGAGAAATCTTCCTAGGTCCATATTTTTCTCTCATCTCTCTAAGTTTTATGTTTCTTTTTTATGTAAAGTAATAATGAATAATATGATAATTGCTAGTATTTAAATATATTTGGTATTTAGAAAATACCTATTTAATTACTAAGCCCATCAGATTAAAATAAAATAAGCCAATATGGGCTTAATTGGAGAAGAAGACGACTCCTATAGGCCTACTAGGTTAATTGGACCAATTCAGGGATCTACTACTTAAAATAAGGTATGGGTCTTCCAGTATTTTGATTTCTTTTATTCAACTCAAAATATAAATCAGCTCACAAATATTAATTTATTCAACTAGAAAATTAATACTGAATTACCACATTATTCATTTTGATTGGGCTAGTATTAGACTTAATTAATCCTCATGTTTAAGATATCAAATATCCATTAATTAATTAAATGTTTTTGCAACTTTTAATCAATTAATTAATTGTTCAATAAATAAATAATATCTTGAGTAACAACACTTAAACTTATTATCAGACCGAAATAAATCCACCTGTAGTGTTTAGTATGATAAACATATTAAGTTCATGAAGATGATATTATCAACATGTTATTAGCAGGACACGATCCCTTAATGCAATCGCGTATTAAATAAGAACTGTCATTACCCAAAATATTGATCATATTAAACTTCTATACCAAAGATCTCACCCTCAATAAATCAAAGGAATAGACAAATTACTTATTTACACCAATAAACTCAATTAAGGTTCAAATTATTTAAATCACCGAGATCTTGATTTTTTTACAAGTTAGAATTAGGGGTGGTAATATGGTTAACCGCGGTTAACCGAACCGAAAATATTCAAATACACTAACCGAAACCGACCCGACTCGGTTATCCGGTTAACCAATAACCGAGTCGGTTCGGTTACGGTTAACCGATAATTTCAAAACAACATCATATAACAAGTCAACAAAGCAGCCTGACTAAAATAAGAAGCCGACAAGAAAAAGTTGTCGCAACCCGACATAGAATAAAGATAACTAAGCCGGTAGGTCCCACGACGTACACAATTTATGATTAACCAAAGAATAGATAACGACCCGGTTATCAAACAAAACCAACATACTACAAAACACTTCCAACGAACATGTTTATCAAGAAATCAATATCAATAACATGCTCAACAATTTCAACCAACAAATGGTTATTAACAACAAATATGACTTGATATCAACAAGTATGGTCACATGACCGAGATATACTAAGTATAAACATCAACAATAAATCAGATTTAACCTGATATCAACAAGTAATATCATACGATCAATGGTGCCAAGAGATCAATATCAACAAGAAGTTTATCAGGTCAAGAAAGTACGATAAAAGGGTCATATGATTTCGAAGATCTTAACAGAGAATCAACAACTGATTTCAAGTTAAGGCAGACTAGCATTAAAACCTTAACAACCAATATCAAAGACTTCAAAAGTTACAAACTTCAGAGTTTAGAAAACGAACTTCATACTTCAGAAACATATTTCAAAGTGTTGCAGCGGAAGACATAACTAGGTTACATGTATGAAGACATATAACCAAACTCTTTAGTTTAAACAACTTTCAAGAATTCAACCAACGAAAGTCCGTCCAAGCACACTCCCATCTCCATCCGAAATAACCTGCACATTTTAGAAAACAACATGCAGGGCTGAGTACTTTGTACTCAGTGGACACATGCCAAAATTCTTGAAAACTTGCTACTTAGAGCTATAGATTTAACTTGCCCAAAGCATAAGCACAAGTAACTTTTATAAAACTGTAATACCCCATATTTTGCTTTATTATATAAGAATCTAGGAATCTTTAAGGTTATATTTTATAGCATATTGTGCCTTAAAATGTTCGTTGTTCTCCAACGATGTTCTGACTGTGAAGAAATGAAATGATTACTTGTTTAAACTAATTATTTAGCTTTTATAGATGGATAAATTTCAAATACTTTTGCATATTGATTATGCATTGTGGCGTATATTTATATACGTTTTAATTAAAGTGCAGCTTGCGCTTGATTCGTTTTTAAAGATTGAATTTAGTCTAAATACCGGCTAGTTTATAAATTAGAAAGTTTGAGGAAAATTAATATAAGTGATTTGAAATTCCCTTACTATCTTCATGAACCGATAATTGTCATTGTCTATTAAAATCCCAATGTTCTTGTTTTCTAGTAATGAAATGTAGTCGGAAAAAAAAAGAGTTGTAATAATATTAATATACTTCAGCAGATAAAACCCACTTGCCAACTTTCTACAGCAAACTTTGACTAAAAATAGTAATAAGAGGGAAGAAATATAATGAATTAAAGACAGCCATAGCCTCCAAGTTTATCAATAAAACTTGGCGGCCAAGACTCTTCTGCAGTAACCCTTTTCTGTATATACAACAAAAAAGCCGTACTTCACCTCCCTCTTTCAAATCCTTACCACACCAAAATATACAGTAGAGAGTAAGAAGGTTATTCAGGAACTCCACATCCAAAGAAGTAAATCAAGGTAATTTTCAACTCAAGTTAAAATCCATATTGTACTATTCAAGTCATTTCCCATTTATTTAATCTATTAGATTAAAATAAGCTTAGAATAGAAAACTCCAAATAAGTGCATAATTGATAAATAATAGTATATAGTTCCTCTCGCAGAACCCAACTAAATCACAGTAGTCTTTCTCATAATATACAAACCTTAGAATGAGAAACGAAAAGAATAATTGAATAAGAATAAATCTATTTACCAACCAACTAATTCCAAGCATAACTGAATCCAAAGATCAGTAATATAGAATCCTCCTTAGAGATCAATTAGCTATAATCTAAAGGCCTAATCTTTTACTACTTTAGAAAATGAATATGCTTATATAGAGAAATTAATAAAAAGAAATTTATCAATAGAATTAGGCCCCTGTTCTGCAAACTCGAATCTGACTGACTCCAAGAAAGGGGCGAATGGCAACGGCAGCGGCGACGGCTGTGTTGGCCACCGTCGGGTTGCTACTGAAGAACAGAGGGAAGGGGGGGAACAGAGGAGATGAGATTTGGTTAAAATAATCCCAAAATGAATAAAATAGAAAGAAATGGGAGAGGAAATCGGGACTTACGGAGAGCGGAACAACGAAAACAAACCAGCTGTGGTGCTGGTGGCGTGAGGTAGAAGACGACGGTGGCGGTGCTGGTGGCGCGAGGCAGAAGGCGACGGCGGTGGCCTTCTCTTTGGCCGCTGCTGTAGTCGACGAGAAAGGAGGGGCGAACGGTGGTGGCGGCAGCTTCTCTGCCGCAGCCGTCCACTGCTGCTGCAATAACACGGGGGCGGCGATGGATCAGACGGCAGCGGGGTTTGCCGGAAAACGGCGGGTCCTGCCGGAATTTAAAGGAAGGAGAGAACGATTTTGAAAATCTAGAGCTTTCGAATTGGGGATTTTATGAAATAGCAGAGGGTTAGAGAGTGTAGAGGGTTGAGACGTAAGGAGAGAGGGTGTCGACGGAGGCGCCGTGCGACGGTGAGAAGGTGGCAGCGGTGACCGGCGAAGAGAAGAGAGGGAGAAGGAGCAGCTGCTGCTGCTGCTCGAAGATTAGAGCGAGAGAGAGAGCAGCTGTTGTTTGTTAGTAATGAGAGAGAGAGAGTGTTGGGAGAATGGCAGAAATCAAATTAGAGTTTTTAAAGTTATAGCCTATGCAATTAATACTAGTATGGGCTTAATTAAAAAGGAAACATTACTGGGCTTTGTTATTAAATGATGTTGGGTTTAGATTAGCAGACGACTTGATTTAATTAAATGGCTAAGACTTGGTTAATCTTTGAACTTAATTAATTATTAATTAATTTATAATGATGAGCTAAAAATTCTTAATAAATTGCTAATGGGCTCGTTAGATTGAATCTATGAACCTTAATTAATTAATTTTATTAATAAACTTAATTAATTAATTAATTATAATCGGACTCCTAATAATTAGGATCGAACCGTAAACTTAATAACTACGGTTAAAATGTTAAAGGCTTAGCGGATAATTAAAATAAGAAATGAGTCTAGAATAATTCCCTCGAGTTCGAATTATTCTTTTAGATCCAGAGATACTTATAGTATCGTCAATTATATGTTTAGGCGTGGCGCAAGAAGGGCGTTGACTGTACGACTCGACTTCTCAAGACGCGTTTGTTTTCCACCGATCAGGTGGGCTATATCTTTTCAAAACTATGTTTGAGTTATTAAACTCTATAAAATGCATGTTATCCATGAAAAATGTTTTAAGGTACGCTCTACATGTTTAATGCTCTGAAGTTAATCGATCGAGATTTTCGACTGACCTAACACGTTAGTCGGAAATTGTGTACACCTTGTTAGTAATGCAATGGGTTGATCTCCATTGTGTGCTAACTTTAAAAATGAGATTCTCTGGGCCTCTGTCCGAAATCCAACTTGAAAACGAGACTCTCTGGGTTTCAACCCGAAGTTTGAATAAATGAAATGGACCCGACAGTGGCTAGAGGTCCGGGGTCACAGTAAGGGTAACATTGTAGAGTGTGACAAGCGTACGCGAATCAAAGGTAAAATGTTTTGTATGCTTAGAAGTGGTTTTGGGTTTTGAAACCTTCTAAGTCATACTATTATGGTTGGATAATCATGCTTGTGAAAATGTTTATCAAATGCACTGCTCACTGAGTACTCTAGTACTCAGCCCAAATATTTTCAAAATATTTTCAGGTTGATTGACGGGTGCTGACGGGCAGCGTTGAGGCTAGCACTATCTTTTTGCTAACTTCCGTTGATGATCTTTTCTTCTGTTATAAACTTAAGAATATTAAACTCTGAATTCCTAGGGGTGAGCATTCGGATATTCGGTTCGGTTATTACATAAAAAATAACCAAACTAAAATTTCGGTTTTTTCAAATCCATATCCGAACCGAATCCGAAATTATTTTGGTGACCGAACCGAAATATCCGAAATAACCAAATTGATATTTCGGTTATTTCGGTTTTTTCACTTTTTTTTTTGAAACAGTTTTCCTACATTTTTATATTCATCCAAACCATTGAAAACTAGAGAAATCGAGCATGTCAATAAACAATAACAATAAACATAAAAAACGGTCACCACCAACAACAAATAAAGTTTCAAATCTTCACAAAACACCAAACCACCAACAACAAAATGAAAATAATCCAACAAATAGTTAAATTAAAAATCCAAGTACCAACAAAAACTAATACAAAGTTCAATAATCAATATCTTCCAACAAATACTAGAGCACGAGCATGTTAATAGCTTTCAATTTAGAGTAGTACGTATTCAATATTTTAATTTTAATAAATTAAATATAAATTAAAAAAATATAAATAGTATATGTATAATTCGGATTTCGGATATTTCGGTTTTTTAAACAATATAACCGAACCGAAATCCGAAATCTGAAGTATTAAAATTTTGAAATCCGAATTGACCGAAATATCCGAAATAACCGAACCGAAATTAATTTTCGGTTTCAGTTTGGTTCGGTTTTCGGTTTTCGGAACAATTTGTTCACCCCTATGAATTCCTATTATGTATTTGCTTCGAGAAACCGTACTTGTTATTTCAAATGTCTATTCAAGGCTATCTTTTGCTGATTCATTGAGCCATTGAATCTTAAGCAATCCTTATATGATAAATGAATTCCCCTTTTTCTATTCCCGCTTCTTAAATCCAACCCCGAGTCGCGCCCTCGGCCTTCCCTCGGGAATTGGAGGCGTGACAAATACAAACCTGTGCATGCTCAAATCTTTTCTTTCGATATAAGTGATTCGCGAATCATATACTTTTAACATGTATGTACCAGATCTACAATCATAAATTAGTGCTGAGAAGTAGGCCTCATTCCCAGACATTGGTAACCGGCCCACCTTTTGGAAGGCACACGATTACAAACTAGTGTACACAAATCCTACATTTCGTAGGACCGAATTCGTTTTCCTTCAGTAGATGGTAACATACAAAACTTAAAACATTTGGCAAGTTAATCAGTTTAAAAATATCATAGATATATAATCATATATTCTCATTCGTCATTTCTTTGGTTAGAAAGCCCACCTGTCGAGTGCTGCTTTATCTTACACTTCTCATTCTTGATTTTCTCACTTTATGCTCTCGCTCGTTCCTTCATTTGAGATTAGGTTTATTAACCATCAGCGCGAGAAATAAACGACAGACGAAGAGATATGACATCTCGATCAACTTAATTTCTAATTCGCTTCGAATTTCTAAAACTTAACTCAATACTAACCCTTATGAATACTTAACACTTCTAAATCTCAACTTCTTTTCTTTTTAACAATCTAACTTATAAACATTAACATTAAACACTTAAACATATAATAACATCATTAATCATATAAGCACTTTAATAACTTTTAATACTTCTACTAATCACGCAATCAAACATTTAAGCTTATTATTATCACATAAACTCATCATCAACATATCATTAACATATAAACATGTCATTAACATGTAATTAACATATAACTTATTATTTACTATTCATATCATTAACTTAAAATATTTTCGACTCGACAAACGAGCTCCGAAAATTACGAAATTAATTCTACTTACATCATTTAACATAATAAGCATAATTACGCAATCAGATTATCAATTCAGATCACGTACACGTATAAACCTTCAACTTGGAAAAATAGTCGGAAAATAAAAAATTCTTAATACTTGGTAATTAATTTCTGAAAAATTCCACAATACTTAATTTTTATTGTAGAATTCAAATATACAATTATTTTCTTAATTAAAAATCAAATAATACTTTTATTTTCTTTAATAAATTTGGGCTATTTTGAAAATTGGAAATTAAATATCCAATTTCATTCTAATCACTTTCCAACATCTTAATTTAATTTATAAGCTATATTTATAGCTTAATTACTTAATTTAATTGGATAAAAATCTAAACCCTATTATATATATATATATTTCGACTTTTTATAGAAATAGGGCACATTTGCTTATTTTTATCCATTTCAAATTACAGCATGCTTAGTTAATATTCTAGATATTAATTGTAAACTCAATTAATCCATTTAAGCTCTAAAATAATTATTCCTAATTTAATTAAAATCTAAAATTTTTTGAAATATATATAATTAAGCTCCAAAAATTCTAACAAAATTCTCACATGCTTAAATAAATATCATGAGCTCAATTTCATATCATCATACAAAATCAAAATCAAAATGCCCTAATCTTAAGAACCCTAATATTTTGAAAATTCCAAAAATTGGAATAATTATGATTCAATCTATTAATTCAATGCATAAACATACTTAATAACATCATATAAGCTTAGTTTAAACATCAATTTAATCAAAGAACATCAAGATTAAAAACACCTAATTTTAATCATAATTTTCGGCTATAATTAAAAGTCATAGAAGGGTTTTGATTCTTTGATTACTTCCAACATCAAACATGTTTAGAATAATTATCTAAGCTCAATTAATCAATCAATTTGATCATCTAACATCACAATTGAAAAAGCACTAATTTCTTTTAATTTTTGAAAATAGCTAAATTTAGGGTTAGGGTTTGATTTGAACATGATTTAATGATCTATCATTGATCTATCATGCATCCTAAGCATGAATTAAACATCTTAATTTAAAATCAACATCATCTACTAAAATTTGGCCATTTTTTTCGAAAAAATCAAAGATAGAAATTGAAGGATTAAAGCTTGAATTTTGAGCTACATCTTGCACTAAACATAGAACTCACCTTAATAATTAATTTGGAGATGATTAACACTTGAATTTGTGCTCAAAAATTGAAGATGAAAAGATGAATATATGTGTGTGATGTGCGTGCTGCTGCTGCTGTGTTTTGAGCGAGAGAAATGGGATGGAATGGCTTAGCACACACACTACTTAATAGCTAACACTTAGTCAACCACCATATGTCATTGCTTATGCAATAATTATGGTTAATTAATTAACTAAATTCTTAATTTAATCAATTAATTACTAAACTTGCTCATCATAACTTCAATATCTAATTTCTCGATCTAGAAAAATCAATTAGGGCATCTCAAATCCTAATATAAATTTTCGGAAGAAAATACCGAAAAACGAATCATTTATGAAATAAATAAGATTATTATTTTTAATCATAAATTACTAATAAATTAAATTAAGAAAATTAAATGCATAATTTTCTCAATAAAAATCAAGCATAAATGCTCAATCTAATAAACATAAATTCTATTTCTTTTCGGTTAAACCGAGACGAAACAAAAATAATTAAATTCTATTTTTTCGACAAAAATTAGGGTTGCCGAAGAAAAATTATTAAAAATGGAATTTTTCTTCATCTTCATTCACTTTACTAATTACACATATATATATATATATATATATATATATATGCTTTCTTTAAGAATTTTCGGAAATAAAATCCGAAAATACAATAAATTATCGGAGAAATTTTTATAATTTCCGAGGAAATCAAATATTCAAAAATAATATATTTCTCCAATAAATTCAAACATATAAGCACATAATCATAAATATCTTCATCACCTCATTTCGAATTAACCTAGACGAGATAAAATCTTAAATTCCTTAACTTATTAAAATTCGGCAAATTAGAGCTGCCGAATAAATTTTAATTGCCGGAACTTATTCTCATTTTAAAATTTCGCAGCTTAATTGTTTTAGACAAACTCTTAATTAATTACTAAGATCGGTTATGAAAAAACGGGATATTACAAAAGTAGATAGTGCTTGAGTAGGCATTTTGTCGAACACATGGAGCGCACTCCACAAATAGTTACAAGCATGAACAACCACAGACTTCAAAACCTCGCAATCGCAACTAGCGTCACTTGCCATTTTCTCTCTCCTGTTTTGTGAGTGATTGCAGTTTTCCAAGACAATCATTTAACCAGTTAAAAGTTACAACTAAGCTTTTGGAGTATTGGTAGAGGACAAAGAACAGCGGTGGGGTGAGTTTTGGAGCACCGACACCGACGAGGTGGATTTGTGGAGTGACGACGGCCGAGAGAGACGCTCGAATGAGGAGCAGCTGTGGAGCTCTTCCCGAGCGCGAAGCGAATGGGCGTTGTGCCGTAGGTCGACGGAAGGAAGAGTGGAGGAGGATGAGCGGTGGCGACCGGCGAGGATTTGGATTCTTGAGAGCGAGAGCAATAGAAACTTCAAACTTAGAGGCTGGATGGAGGCGCCGCTTACTCGCTTCTTAGTGTAGGGTTTTCTTTATTCTATACTTTAGTTTATTAATTAAAAATAGAAAACAGTACATGCGATTTTTCGGTTAACCATCGGGTATTCGGTTAATACCCGAAACCGAATTTTCAGAATATCAATACCCGTTTCCCGAACCGAACCGGATAATCTCGGTTTTCGGTTAATCGAACCGAGTTGGTATTTTTGGTTTCGGATAATACCCGATACCCGATATCCATATTACCACCCCTAGTTAGAATATAAGAACACATTTCACTGTAATTCTTTCAATACTTGAAATGTACTAACATAAATAAATAGTCAAGATAAACTATTTAGCAATTTATGATATAGTCTATACCAACAACTTGTCATAAGATACTAATTATATGATCTTCTGTGATCTACAACACACGATATTTTTTATAATATTGAGATAAATGGACAATAACATAATTATGCAACAATAATAATTCAAATAGAAGAATTATAGTGAAATATACAAATCAATGTATACAAGCAAAAGGCTTGCTTTCAGTATCCAACTCATCAATTCTCACACTTATAATAAACCAAACTTTTAGTATACTAATGAGACTAATATTCATTTAGTTTTTACTATTACAATTCTCACATTTATATTGAAAGTTTAAGGGTTAATTGCCAAAAAAATCTTGACATTTACCCAAATTCTGGTTTTTTTTCCTGACTTTCTAAATTTGAGTACAAATTCATCACCTTTTAATTTTTCTGATTTTTTCCATGAAAAAATTTGGGGAAAAACTTGAAGATGACATGTCAAATAAAAACTGATGTGGCGTTCAAAACGACGTCGTTTTGATTTCAAAAATTAAAAAATTAAACAATAAAATTACACATTGATGGTCCCAAGACGGATACCTTGGTGTAGAGGGGGGGTGAATACACCAAGGTTTAAAAACTTTTCCAATTAAAACTCTTTTGAGTGAGCTGGCTGTGTTCGATCCAGCTGGAAGGCAGCTTGATCGACACAGCTGGCTGTGTGCGGAATGTGGTGGGATTTTGGAAAGTCCGTCTGTTGTTTCAAATATATTGCAAAGCTTAGTTTCTCTTTTCAGTTAATCAGTTTATGCAGCTTGAAATAATGCTTATGAAGGGTTAGCTGGATGCATAAATAAACATGAAAGAACAAAGCTATTTAACGTGGTTCGGAGAAACTACTCCTACGTCCACGACCAGAAACCTCTGGTAATCCACTAAGGATACCACTGACTTTTCGCGCAGTCAGCAAGCGTTGCAGCTTAGTTCCTCAAGCTGGATACAAGTTTACGCGTACTGTATCGAAACGTAACCAGACTGTTTACGGGCACAGCTGAAGCCTAACCTGTAGTTTACGGGTACTACAGAACCAACACTCGAATTACGCGCTTCGAGCAGGCGTACCTTTACCTAACCTTTTCTGGTTTGGGTTTGGGGGTTTTCCAACTATGAACGAGTTCTTACAATGAAGAACTTTGAGTATGATGAACTCGTTCGAACTAGGCTTAAGATGGGAAGGATTATATGCCTAGGTACTTGTGGGAGAGAGCTTCAGCAGTCTGAGAATAAATAATCACTCATAAGTATGAAGGCTGCTGGATCTTTGAAGCTTTTCTGAGAGATCTCTTGATCTTTGGTTAGACTTCCTTCAATGACGTATGTTGATCTCTCTTGAATATATTCTCTCGTCACTCCTCTCTTTCTGATGATGAAGAAGACTTCTATTTATAGGGAGAGATTAGAACTAGCCGTTGGAAAGAGCCGTTCTGAATCTCTACCTAACTTCTGACAGGATTGACTTGTCTTCTTCCTTGATTTCCTCATAAAGCAATCCTAGGTTTGACTTCTAGGTGCTGAGGTGTCGAGTTCCTGATGGTTCAGATCAGATATGATTTTATCTCAAGTTGACTTCGACTCTGCTGTGCTGGTGACTCTGAGCTGTCTCGAACTCTGCTGGATCATTGACGCTGAGCTGAGTCTTGAACTCTGCTGGGTCTTGACGTACAGCTGAGTTGTCACACGAGCTGGGTCTTTCCTACAGCTGTGTCTGGAAGAACTTTATCGTCTTGGATCTGGATAACGTTACTTCTCACTCGACTTTGCTTACCCTGCTGTGTACTCAGCTGGGTCTTCTCTTGTCTTCGCCGATTCCACCTGAACTTAGAAATTCTATAAGCTCAAACAGGTGAGCTGGAAAAACACTTGGGCTTGTGCAAACATCTACTCGGTTGGGGTCAGCTGGGTTTTGGTATCACTTCAAAACTCTATTAATTTTCCCAACAATCTCCCCCTTTTTGATGATGCCAAAACCCCAAGTTGGAAAAACAAAAAATTGCTTCCCCCTTAACAGGAAACGGGGATTCAACGAATTAAACATTCACAGCAGGTAAACATATTCAGAGTCTGGACAAAGAGAGATTGTCTTCAGGTTGATTTTGATAAAATGAACTTTTCATTAATAGGAAGAATTTTTACAATTATCTAAATACAAAAGTTCAAAAAAAAATTCCCAGTTTTCATTGATATCATCTGGGTTCTTCTTGTCAGCTGAGGCTGGTTGGATTTGTTTCTTCTTGGCTTGCCTGTAGCTTTGCCTTTTCTTCTTCTGCTTTTTCTCAGCAGGCTTGAGCGATTCAGCTCTCTTCTTAACAATCTTATCCAGCTCTTGCATTTCTTTTCTTTGCTCGTTGTGGAAGTTACACAGCCAGTGATAGTCTTTGTATTCTTCAGGCTTGTGTCCACATGCTTTGGCAAGAGCAACCATTTTCTCTCTCCATGTCTCTTTGATGACTTTTTAGCTGGCTCGTCTCTTCTTCATCTCTTTGGCAAAATCGTCGATTTCCTTTGAATTTGCCGCACAGTTCCCCGTCGCAGCTTCCTCTCACTTGTTTTTCCAAATTTCATTATGATCTTCCCCCTTTTTGGCATTATCAACAAGGGAGGCAGAGGTTGGCAACCGTGAGCTTGGAAAGAATACCTTCAACATCGCCGATCTTGATCGAGTTGTCACGTGACGAGATTCAGCCGGGCATTCGTCGCTTCTACGAACCGAGCATCCGGATCTTTATATAAGTTGAATAGATGGCGGATGTCGTAGCCGTTGAGAGAGTGGTCTTTTTGAGAGCTTCCACTGCTTGAAATATTTGCAATGTCGTCAACCAGGAGCTTGAAGGTTTGAGATGATCTCGTGACTCTCTTCTGAAGAATTGGATCGATCAATTTGTTGAGAAACAAGAGATTGTTTGAGATCTCGCCGGTGCTTTCGCAGATTGAGAGCGAATCCGTGAACGTCGTCAATGGACGGATCCATTGCTCTGGACTTGCGACTCTATAGCCGTGATGCGTGTGGTATCCACATTTGATTCGAGTCTATCCCGAAAAGGATTTCCTCGACTTGTTTGGCAATCTCGTCCTTCATTGCATCGAGAGCACAACGGGATCCGTCCGGGTCCCGGATTCGGCTTGGCGGGTTTTCGCCTCGATCTCGACCGGTGAGCGAGTGTCATCGGCAATTGGACTCGTGGGCAGCTTCGGTTGATGCAACTGTTCTTCAATGATCATTACCTCATTGTTTCATCGCATGCTTCCTTGTAAACTCACCGAGACTTCTTTAGAATTGTCGGCTCAGAATGTGTCTCCCATCCCGCCGCTATAAGAAGCTTGTTGGCGGATTCCCGGACTTCACTGGCGCGGCTTGGGGTATTCGAGATACTTCTATAATTCCTCCGATGAGATCATTCGGTGTAAGTATGCATCCTCCGTGCTTCCAAAGCCAAAAGTGTCTTTGAGGCGTGCTTCATCCGTCTTCAATTTCTCAAAGGAGAAAGTCTCTATCGCCGCTCATTCCGGTACCAAGTTGCCATCTTGGTACTACGATAGAACTTGAGATCTCCAACTTTGACGAGGGCACGAGCTGCGCGCCGCACTGACGCCGAGCCGTAACACTCTTGATCCCCGTAATGCGCAAGTCCTCGCATACATGGCTTCCATAAAGGCCGAGCCAAGAGAGTCGAGCAGGCGAGAAGGCAGCAGAATCACTTTCCGATTCCGAGGTGTTTTGCGAGGATAAAAGGTTCGTGCGGCCGCGCAGGCCGTGAAGAAGACAATCAAACCGCGGGAATTCGAGCTTGGGGCGATGGTCGTTTAGCAAAGCTGAAATGATTCTGCAAGAGGGTTCAACACGGGTGTCAGCTCGGGCCGCAGCATGAGTTTCGCCCGTTGAATATCTTCCCCGCTCTCTTGCGAGACGGCTCTTTGTCGGAGAGTCAAAGGGCGAAGGTCGCTTGGCGGGAGAGCCGAGAGGAGGCGGGGTCAAGCGGCCAGATATCCAGCTCGTCCTCCGAGCCGGACGACAATCCATCATTCAATCCCATCTCGGCCAGGATGTTTGATCCGTATTGATCGAAGGCCGACACCGGCCGCGGAGAATCACCATTGCTTGACTTGGAATGACAAATGCTTTTTCTTTTCTTCGCTCGGACCTCCACTGTTTTGGTCACGTCTTCCTCTTCTTTGTTTCTTCTCACTCACTTCGCCTCCGTTTCTTCCACGCTTCTTCGCTTTTACTCACAAGAAGCCGCTTCTTCGTAAGATCATCGACTTGATTTATTCTTTGGAAAAGAATCTTCGTTTCGGAAACGGTTCCCGAATCACCATTTTACCGCGTGCCCTTTCACCGCTTGCTCTATCAAGAAAGAGATTTTGGAAAGCGTAGATACAAAGGGTTTCAAACCGAAAACGTCGTCCCGCGAGTTGAACTTTATTTTCCGACTCCTTCGACCGCCGGTTGAGAAGGAATCAAACCAGCTTGACGTTCGCGCCTTTGATCATGGCAATCATCGGCTGAGTTTTGGAACGCCGATCTCTCATCGAGATCCACTTATCCCTAAGATGCATTTTTGTGTAATATCCAAGTTGCCACTTATACTTTGGCTTCGAGCAAGAGCTTTGACATGCTTGCTCACGGTTCCTGCGGTGAGATAAGATCTTCCGCCGAGGAATTCATCTACTTCTTCCCGACCGTAATCATCTCGGGATGAATCCTCCTTCTCCGGGCGTTGAACACCTTTCGTAGCATCTTATCGAGTTTGATGGCGACGGGTTGCCGTATCAAACTTTCCGTTTTCGCCTTTGACGCTCATGTCAAACGAAGATGAGCAGGCCGTCTTCGTTAATAATGCCGAGGCAGTAACGCGGCATCTCTCTTTAGCAAAAGTCAGTAGGTTGCCCACAAGCAGGAGACCTAGTCCGCAACTAGATCCACCATCTCTTTTAACTCGAAATACGGATACGGAGGTTGGAGGTTGACGTAATACTCTCAAATGATAGTTTTGTCATTAGAGCTTTCAACCTGGTTCATCCTCGCGGTTGATTTCGGGCGTCATTTCGCAACTCGAGAATTTGATCGTGCGAAGAACTCTTGCAGAGAATAGACGAAGATTTTGAATCTTTGAAATTTGCAGAGATAAAGATGAAGGATGAAAGAATCGCGTATCTTTTCCATATATATCAACCGCCATAGATCAACGGCCGAGATCGAATCGCTGAAATTTCCGATCAACTAGGAGAGAGATTCACTCATCACGTTTTGTCGACGTGCTTTCGGCGAGTGTATTACAACCGCGCGAGGTATTTCAAACGTTTGACGTTCGCCTTGATCCCGCCGTGCTACAAGACTATGCGTACTTTATAATTAATGCGATTTGTGAAATAAACTTATCAAACAATTTAACTAAGGAATGTCTGTCCGCTTAACATATGAATTCAAAATAATCGGACTTTATATAGCATATTCCTCGAGCAATTATTGTACGAGATGCAGACTTGGTCACTGACACGTATCCACTCGATATCACACTGCCTTCTCCTTTCGCTTGATTGATGCTCTCCCTCACCGAGTATTTGAAGATTTTGCTTGAATTTTAGTCACTCGAGTTCCCTTTAGCTCTTCGATTAATGTCCAAACCGAGTTTGTTCCCCCTCACTGGATGGTTTTTCTTCACCCGATTGAGAATTCAAATAATTCACACATCATCTTGACTTGGATTTCACAGATTGTGCTTTTGTGTGAATTTTCCCAACAATGGATTCCTTCGTATGTTTGAGAAGTCTCTTGGATGGTTTCTAAGTCATGTCACTGATTTGAGAATTATCTTGATTTTACCACCGGATCAGTGTTCTTCTTCTCAAGACTACCGAATCTTCTTGATGGTGCATCCTGCTGGGTATTCTACTTGAATTTGCACTCATTCCAGTTGCGTAGAGTTCTCCTTTGATTTGATAGTAGGTGGCTTTTTCTTTTCACCACATCCTACATCGTCTCATTTCTTTGACGAGATCTCGCTTGTATAATATAGACAATGTCTCCAAATTCACTCGATTCAAATGCCGCTTCTCTAATCATCTCGAGACCAATGTACCACCGTATGATGGCCGAATCTTCGCTTTGTATCCAGCCTATTTTTATTTCATACTGTCCCACAATAGTGGTTTCTTTATTTTCTTCATCGGTTGATTCAATGTTGATGTTTCGTACATCTTAATCGAGCAATCATCCTCATCTCGAGCTTTGAGAATGAGATTTGATCATCATCCATTTCGCTCGATTCGATCCTTTTATCTTCTCTCCCGAGGATGATCAAATTGGTTGCTTGGGTGTAGTTGTTTGTCAGATGATTTAACTTTCACGATATTCTTGTACTTTTCCTTGCTTTGTTCCACTGACATGCTTCGTACAAAGATGGCAACTTCTTCGTTCAAATCTTCTTTGCTCATAAATCCGAGCTCTTTGTTGGTCCTTCCAAGCCGAGCCGATTGAGCTTCTTTCTGGCTTGATCCTCGCCTACTTCATTCATTCGGGCCGGATTTAATCTCTCGCTCGTGATCCCCGCATCAAATTCGTTGGCCTTTAAGATTGAGAACAATTTTTCCGTCTCCATGCCGCCAAGATCGCTTCGCTTTGGCGAACCACTTTGCGTGTACACCATTCTGAGTGAGTAGCCGAAAGAACTTTCAAGTTCTTGTCTCGAACTCGTATATTTTCCGCCTCGGATCGTCTCGATCTCGATGACGAGGCGGAGAATCCCGAGCTCCATTTGATCAATGGACCCATAGTGGAGCTTGCTTGAAGTTGTCGAATTCGGCATGCAACCGAGAATTTGTTCTCTTGAATTTCCTCTCGAGCCTTCACACAACTTGCTGTAGTGTCCCACATCCCCTTAGCCGTCTCGCGCTGATGATCTTGCCGAGATAAACGTTCGTCACCGTTGAGGAGATGACGTTGCGAGCCGTAGCCGTCCAAAAACCAGCTTGTCTTCTTTCTTCCGAGAGTACTCTTTGGGCTTCACAACTTGCCGAGTACCGGTTCGCCCGTAAGGTCGCTGTCTTTTTGATTTCGTGATTATGATGGGTCCGTCGGTGATAACATCATACATCTTGTTGGGATGCGCACTCAGAAAGTATTTGAGTCGGAACTTCCAGATCTGATAATCATCGAATGTGAAAGACGGAAGATTCCTGCACAGGGAAGATTCCATGACAGTATGCAATATAATGATAAAAAAAAATATGAAACTTTGAAGGATCTATTCAGGTGACCACAATCAGCAAAGAGGCTGACTTGACATAGAAAAAGTGATCTTTCAACCACTCGTTCCGATACCACCGATTGACGGTCCTGAAGACGGATACCTTGCGTAGAGTGCTGAATACACCAAGGTTTAAAAACTTTTCCAATTAAAACTCTTTGAGCGAAGCCGGGCCGTGTTCGATCCAAATTAAGGCAGCTTGATCGACACAAATTGTGCGCGGAATGTGCGGGATTTTGGAAAGTCCGTCTGTTGTTTCAAATATATTGCAAAGCTTAGTTTTTCGCTAATCAGCATTTACAGCCTTGAAATAATGCTTATGAAGGGTTAAATTTTGATGCATAAATAAACATGAAAGAACAAAGCTATTTAACGTGGTTCGAGAAACTACTCCTACGTCCACGACCGTAAACCTCTCGGTAATCCACTAAGGATACCACCGACTTTTCGCGGCAGTCAAGATAGCGTTGCAGCCTTAGTTCCTCAAGCCGGATACAAGTTTACGCGCATCGTATCGAAACGTAACTGCAGACCGTTTACGGGCACAACCGAAGCCTAACTCGTAGTTTACGGGTACTACAGAATCCAACACTCGAATTACGCGCTTCGAGCAGCGTACCTTTACCTAACCTTTTCTGCCTGGGTTCGGGGTTTTCCAACTATGAACGAGTTCTTACAACGGGTTAACTTTCGAGTACGATGAACTCGTTCGAACTAGGCTTAAGACGGGAAGGATTATATGCCTAGGTATTTGTGGAGAGTCTCGCAATCCGAGAATAAATAATCACTCATAAGTACGAAGGCCGCCGGATCTTTGAAGCTTTTCCCGAGAGATCTCTGATCTTTGGTTAGACTTCCTTCAATGACGTATGTTGATCTCTCTTGAATATATTCTCTCGTCACTCCTCTCTTTCTGATGATTTAAGACTTCTATTTATGGCAGATTAGAACCAGCCGAAAGAGCCGTTCGAATCTCTACCTAACTTCGACAGTGATTGACTTGTCTTCTTCCTTGATTTCCTCATAAAGCAATCCTAGGTTTGACTTCTAGGCGCCGAGGTGTCGAGTTCCCGATGGTCCAGACGTATATGATTTTATCTCAAGTTGACTTCGACTCGCCGTGCCGTGACTCGAGCCGTCTCGAACTCGCCGGATCATTGACGCCGAGCCGAGTCTTGAACTCGCCGGGTCTTGACGTACAACAGTTGTCACACGAGGGCCGGGTCTTTCCTACCTGCTCGTGTCTCGGGAAGAACTTTATCGTCTCGGATCTCGGATAACGTTACTTCTCACTCGACTTTGCTTACCCCGCCGTGTACTCACTGGCCTTCCGCTCGTCTTCGCCGATTCCACCTGAACTTAGAAATTCTATAAGCTCAAACAGGTGAGCTGGAAAAACACTTGGGCTTGTGCAAACATCTACTCGGTTGGGGTCAGCTGGGTTTTGGTATCACTTCAAAACTCTATTAATTTTCTCAACACACATGATAAACTATTTTCCACATCATTATTCCTTTCACCTTCCCCTCTTTCTCTCGCCCAGCCCCGTTCCTAACTTCCTCCTCTCTTTCGCCGCCTGCACTGCACCTCCATCTCTGCCGCCCCCCTCTCTACCCTCTCCTGCGCCCACTTCTTTTCCAATTGCTCAACCATTTGTTCCCTCCTTCACAGTGTGACCACGTACACCACCGACTACTTCCAAAGGCTCCTCACCACCGCCGACTACTTCATCCAACGCCGAGTCTCGCCGACTGCTGCAATTTCGCCGCCGCGCCTACAACTCTGACTCGACCAATCCCACAACCACCATAATCCTCTCCACCGCCGCCGTTCTCTCCGCCCCCAAAATCTCCTCCACCCAGCACGACTATTACGCAGTCCTCAATCTCCCCTACTTCGATTCCGACGCATTTCGAATCGGGTCCAGCTTTGAAACCATATCTTTAATTTGGACCCAAACACGAACCAATACCCGTTATCGTCGGATGTGTTTGATTTGGCGGTCCAAGCGTGGTCTGTGTAGTCCAATTATGTAGAGAAGGCGATTTTCCCTTATTGCTATTACATGTACGAGTATGGGAGTTGCAGAAGAGTGTTGCTCGCGTTGGCGATGAGGGGCTCCGCCACCGGACGTGGGGTGGCGATGGAGTGTTGCAGGCGGCAGAAGAGAGAGAAAGGGAGGGAGGGGGTTGGGCGAGGGAGAGAGAGAAAGGGGAATAGGATGATGATGTGGCATGATGTGTGATTTTATTTTATTTATTTTTTAATTTTTGAAATCAAAACGACGTCGTTTTAGTTAAAACGATGTCGTTTTGAACGTCACATCAGATTTTATTTGACATATCATCTTTAAGTTTTTCTCCAAATTTTTTTCGTGGGAAAAATCAGAAAAATTAAAAAGTGATGAATTTGTATGCAAATTTAGAAAGTCGGGAAAAAACCAGAATTTGGGTAGAGGTCAGGATTTTTTTGGCAATAAACCCAAAGTTTAACTAGTGTGGGAGGTCGCGAAGCCTCATTCCTTCAACATGTTTGTCAAAGACCTTGGCCGGCAGACTCTCTATAAAAGGATCAACCAAATTCTTTACTCCTGCTATTTTCTTCACTTCCACGTCTCCTCTCTTAACGATTTGCGGAATGAGGTAGTACCTTCCCTCTATATGCTTGCTTGTCCGATGGCATCTCGGTTCCTTGTTGTTTAGCATTGCACCAGCATTGTCACAATAAATTGTGATACACTTTGACATACTAGGAACCACGTCAAGTTCCATTAGGAAGTTCTTGAGCCAAACAACCTGTTACGTCCCTAAGAGTTGGTGCGGGACGTGCCGTGTCAGTGGCACGTCGGGTGACTCGGTGGTGCAGTGCCAAGCACGCCGGGGTGAGCGAGTGTCGTAGTGCGAGACATGACACGAGGTTTTGGTCCGGATGAGCTGGATATCGAGTCTTACTCGACAAAGGGAGGCTTTGGAGGAGTTTGGCTCGAGGGGATTTTAGTTGTCCCGTGGACGACTCGGTTCGGACGTCGGGAGCGTGCGACCCGACACGGCGTGGTTCGTGAAGTCTTGAGCGTGCTGACCCTACACAGAGTGAGGTTAACACGGGGGAGAGACTTGGTGCGAGGGGATTTTAGTTGTCCTGTGGACGACTCGGTTCGGGCGTCGGGAGCGTGCGACCCGACATGGCGTGGTTCGTGAAGTCTTGAGCGTGCTGACCCTACACGGAGTGAGGTTAACACGGGGGAGAGACTTGGTGCGAGGGAAAGTCTTCCGTTGCGACGTTGGCTCGGTGGTGGCACCATGGTGCGTGTCAGGAGCGAGCCATGGCACTGTCTGGAGCGAGTCAGGCCAGTGCCAGGAAAACTTTACCTTCCTCAGCCCTATCTATATCCAGTGATGTCAGTAGGGGTTTTGGCCTGTCTGGTACTATAGAAGGGTTGGATATGAGCGGAGTCGGTCGGAACCACCTTGTGCGTGGGTGGTCTAGCAGCCTAAGAGAAGTTGCTACGTGGGCTAGATGTTGAGTTGGCATCAAGCGAAAGATGGTGATCCGAGTCGAGCATGAAATAGTGCGTGTTCGACGTGTCCATGGTGCGGAGGTGATGCGAGCGGAGTGT
This sequence comes from Agastache rugosa, assembly GCA_031470985.1. NCBI lineage: Eukaryota > Viridiplantae > Streptophyta > Magnoliopsida > Lamiales > Lamiaceae > Agastache > Agastache rugosa. The sequence continues at coordinate 789,165 of CM062609.1, forward strand.
GTCACCCGACGAGGCAAAATGCGAGACGTGGCTCGGTGCGAGAGAACTCGGTGTTGGACGAGAAGTGCTCGATGATGCGCGAGACTTGCTCGGTAGCTTGCGAGGATGGCACGGAGATGGGCGACGTGACTCGGCGGTGCGTGTCGGGCTGGGCGACACGGACGGATTCAGTGGACGGGCGCCGGTGCCGAGCGCCTGACACGAGGAAAGGCACGGGCGTGGTGTGCTGTGCGAGAGAGGCAGTTACCAAGTGCGGAGCGGTTACGGAGAGCGGTTAATGTCTCAGGAAGTGACTGTGCGAGTGCTTAGGGGCGGTTACACGGAGATAACCGCCCCGTGCTGTGCTGTTTGGCCAATACGAGGACATGTGGCGCTCCGAGTAACTGTCCGACGGTTTGTAGCCTAGTTTCCTAGTGAAGGGGGATGTCATTCACATATAAATAGTTGTGCATTGGCCATGAGCCGCATGTGATGTTGTGTGCGAGCCTTGAGCAGTCCTTGTATAAATTGTGGGAATTTAATATAAGGTTGGGTGAGTTGCCCGTTCGTGCTTGAGTCGCTTAAAGTTTATGTTTGTGATCCGCTGCGTGTGAACTTTGATACTGCTCGTAACACAAATCCGTGAGCCTCATACACGAGTGGGGAAAACACGAGTGTCGGTGAGGGTGGGGGCTGGTCGGGTTGCGGGAATCCGGCGCCGCACAAGGGCGAAAAATTCTAGTACGAGTTAATCTTGTGACACAACCTCTCTTGCAGCTTAACTAGTCGCCACATATTCGACTTCCATGGTGGACAGTGCAATTCATTTCTGCTTTACACTCCTCCAAACAATAGTTCCACCTCCCAACATAAAGACATAGTCTACATCTCCATAGCCTAGTCGAATTTATAACTGAGAACACTAAATTTGAAATAAAAGCTTAAAGAGGTAAAAAGTAACTAGTGTATTCCCTCACCCCTATATACCAGCCCACTCGTTTCAGGACCATCAATCATTTCAAATACAACAATAAAACCTAACACATTGTACAAAAATTTAAGGGAAAAATGCATATAAATATACGAATTTTGGCTCGTTTTTCATTTTGCACATAACTTTTGAAATTTTCCTGTAAAATCACAACATTTTGATTTTGTTCAATTTTTCCACAATTTACTATTCCGTTTGAATCGAAACTGACATGTCAATAAAAAATTAATTAAAATTCTTTTTGAAAATACACATCTTCTCTCAATGGCCACAATCTGCAGAACCATTCTCGAACCATCTCTTCTCCGGCAACAAACATCTCTACTCCGACAACGACCACACAAACCAAAAAATCATCACCAAAATTACACACACTAAAAGAATCAATTATCATAAAATTATCTCCAAAATCGCACACTTAAAGTAAAATTTCTCTATTTCCCCAAATTCAAAATCTAGTCAAAACCATCATCGACATCATTTGGATCTTCAACAAGAATCTGCAGCTCCATCATCAACCTCTGTCGATGAAACATCCAACAATCCCAATATCAAACCCAATATCTTGCAGAATTGAACTCATTTTTTGTCAGAAAAATAAACCATTTTTAATAAACCATCTCACTAAAATCTTGCAATTTTCTGTTTCGAAAACTTTCAGCAGAGTCAAACTCGAGAATTTTTTGCGTTGAAGCTCTTCTTCTTCTTGCAAAATCAAACTCTTTTTTTCTCAATTTTCCTTTTGCGACGAAGCCCTTGCCGCCGCGCCGCCTCACGCCCTTGTCGAATCTAGATGGCCGGTAGTAGAATGTCGCTGCCATAGATTTCTCGAAATTTGGCTGAAAATTTGATGTATGAAGGATTTGCAGATTACAAAACAACAAAAAAAAGGTTATGGTGAAGAGGGTGAAGGATGCGGCGATTGAAGAGAGCGTGGGTGAGATAAGAAAGAGAAATATTTTACCCATTTAATTAATTTTATATAAGTATAAATAATATATATATGAGAAAAATCGTATACAAAGCACTTTTCCTATAAGAAATAAGAGCAATCTGAACCATTGAACTTTGTAAATCTACGGTTATCATTAACCAATGCATTATAATTGAATACGGAATACATTATAATAAAAAATGTATTATAGTAACCAAAAAATGCATTATTATGGCGATGCATTGTAATAATACATAAGATACATTATTTTAATACATAAAATGCGTTAATCTCATTTTTTACGGAAATAGTGTTTTGTATGTGAACCAACACACATATATATATATACACACACATAAACATAAACATACATGTACATTTCTGGCGGCCACGTGTACCACAGCATGTACTCGTGCACAATTTCGGCTGTCATGTCAGATCTAATTTCACCCTAATTGCAAACTGTGGAAAATTGAACAAAGTCAAAAAATTGTAATTTTACAGGAAAAATTCAAAAGTCATGTGCAAAATAAAAGACGACCAAAATTCGTGTATTCATATGCATTTTTTTCCAAAATTTAATTATTATCCCGCACTAGAAAGAAAAAACATTAAAGTCCAAGGTCATAGGCAATTTATTGCACAAGCCTTCAATCTCTTGTTCAAATAAATATTCCATTTACCACACATAATTTAAAAAAGAAAAAGAAAATTAGAATATAATAAATTATAACCCTATAACATAATACTATAAAGAAAATTCCTACAAGACATTAAAAAATAAACCGAAGTTTCTTTTTCTTTATCCTTCCATCAATGAAGTTTCTGTGTGGAAAGATTCACTTATGTTTATAAACTTGTCGATTAGTTTGAGTCATGACATAAAATTAACATGTGAATCAACTTCTCGATAGCTTAAGAAACCCAAAATGTTCTATGGCTAACAACAAATTGAGACAGAAAAGCTCCACCATACAACCTCCCCATATGAAGGCACTTAGGTCATGGAAAGTATACACAAAATCTTAGATAGACTATTTAATTACGCGACCTTTAAACAAAAAAAAAAAGACTAACACTATTTTTGTAAAAGGGTTTTCCACATCTAAGATTAACACTTGAGAGAGAGGTGAAGGACTTACAAAGTGCAGCAAAGATGATATGCATCTGCATTGTCAGGGATCTTCTCTAGCCCTTCTGGAAGCTTTGCATGAAATACCTGCATTGATAATGAGCCCATGACTCCCAATGGAGTTTGAGAAGATAAATTTACGGAAATTTTTCACTGCACGATACTCATTCAGTCTCAGAATAGACTCGACACCAAAGAAAAAGTATAGTCGGAAGAATATCTTAAGTATAGTCCTCTAGTTCTCACACTTCAGAGAAATCTGACAACTTATTTTCTCTCTCCTTTCTGATTCATGTTCTATCGTTTGGGTAGTTTAAATTCAACTAAAGCATGTACCTAAATAACGTAGATACCTCATAAAATGGAAGGCCAGATCAGTTACAATCTGCTTCATTGTAAACATTTATTTGAACAGTATTCCAGCAAATTCCCATATAGTGGAACATCAATTTAGAAAACCAAGTAGCCTATCAAGGAACAAACGTGAAACATCTTAAATTTAGGACAGTCGTATGTTGCAATACATTAAGTTGGAGAGGAGATAAAACTCTATCATGAAAAACAAAAAATATATCCACAGGAGTACGAATCCAATAGATCATTGATTAAAATATTTACTTGCCTTTCCAGCTGACGTGACGAATGATCATTCCTCACGAGGGAAAATGGAAAGCTTGAAACGACGGGCATTGCTAGGCTGTTGATCTTCGTACTTTCTCTTTCTTCCACAAATTCTCTTAGCGGATGCAGCTGCATGGTTAGATCGGTGCAAGTCCAAAATTTGGAAGTTTGGTATGTCAGCTAGCTTAATTGGAACTTCTCTGAGATTTTCACAGTTCCTTAGCTCAAGGCATTTAAGTCTGGGGAAGTGATGGGGAGAAGCTATCCAATTTTCCAAATTTGTTCTTCCAATATGCAATACTTCAAGATGGCGAAAACCACCAGCAGTTGCCTCCCAAGTTTCACCCCAGAACGCTTTGTCTTTTAGCTTGAGCACCTCGAGTTTATCAAGTGAACCTAAGACGGACATATGACTCCAATCGAGAGAAGTATCACATAATGTTAGGCTCCTCAATTTGGTTGGAAATTTGTAAGCTGGAGGAAGGCCATGCAGTTGGCGTTCTGCTTCGGAACAAAGGATTATATCATTAATCAGCTTCATCTTTTCAAGATTACCCAATTTCTCTAAACTATCGAAGGATCCTTTCTTGTTTTCAAGAAGCCACGCTAGTTTTCCACGAATGCCCAATTTCTTCAAATTCCGAGCCTTGCTAAAAACTTCATCACTACAACATTCTGGTGAAATTGTTCCGAGTGTTTGAATCTGTTCACCTCCTCTACTACTTTTACCCGTCTTTGATAAAGTAGCAGATGCATTGGTCTTGAAATGCCGTAATTGGATCATGTTCATAATATCTACTTTAATATCAAGGGTTCGAGATGTCGTGCCAACTATAAGAGTTTGAATGTTCCATAGTTTCGAGAAAGCTGCAGGAAGAACTGCTGAGGTTGAATTGAAGGCGAGGACAATGTACCTTAAATGAAGCAACTGATACAATTCAGTGGGAAGTTTAGTGAATTTGATCGGCTTGGCATCTAAAACTCTTAGCAGTTTGAAGCCTGCAGGAATAGCTGAATTGTATTCTGGTTGAATGGGAAATTCATCCTTGGAGAAACAAACAAACGAGCGGACACTTGGACCGTGAGGTTTTTCAGTGAGAAATCTCGAGACGTTGGAATGAATGCAGAGACGACGATACTTGTGTATTTCAGAAACTGGAGGCTGGAAACCACCTCCATCACTAGACATCTTAATTTCTTGAAAGAAATTCTCCCTATCATTTCCAGCTTCAATTCTGCAGAAATCTCGTAGCAGATCATGAACACGGCAAGTTTTCACTCTACCATCAGCCTTCAACTTGTCAGCTCTAACTAAGTTCCTATTGATAAGATCGTCCAAATAGCTTTCTGCAGTTTCCTCCAGACTGATATTATCCCTCCGTTGTATTAATCCTTCAGCAATCCACATGCGAATCAGTTTCCAAGCTGGGATCTCAAAGTCTTCAGGAAACACTCCAACATAAAGAAAGCACTCTCTCAAGTGATAAGGTAGTTTTTCATAGCTCAACAATATAATCTTTTCCATTCGTTTCTCCGTGTCTTCATTAAAATATTCATTGAAACTTTCGGTAACTTTTCCCCAGGCTCTTTTCCTGGTACTTATTTCACCAGAAGCTGAAAACTTTTTTACTAGAATGCCTCCTATAACTACTATTGCAAGTGGCAACCCGCGACATCTATCAGCAATTTGTATTCCTTCATGCTCCAGCTCGGAAGGGAACTCAGGTTTACCAAATACCTCCAACCGTAGAAGCAACCAACTCTCGCCAAGAGTCAAGAATCGTAACTTGTGAGGATCTCTAAAGCGATTAGCATACCGACCCACTTCCTCTTGCCTACTCGTGATCAAGACCTTGCCCTTCTTATTTCTCTTCGGTAAAGCAATTAGGAGTTTATCCCAATCCGCAGTTGTCCATACATCATCCATGACTAGTAAGAATTTCCCAGTTTCCAGAAAACTCGACACCAAATTGGCCAGCTCCTGATCACTTTTGTGATTAATATCCTCAGTTATCCTAGTGAACTCTTTCAGAATGGAAAGAAAGATATCCTTCTTTGTGAACTCTTGAGAGACGTAAATCCATATGCGCAGGGGGAACTGGTATTGAATTTGTGGATCATGGAAAATCTTACCAGCAAGTGTTGTCTTCCCAAGCCCCGGCATACCAATGATGGAGATGACATCAAGCTGATCAGTTTCTTCAGCGAGAAATCCCATTAACGTTTCTGCCTCATCTTCAAATCCCACCACATTGTCTTTTCTTAGTATGGGAGCCTGTTCAAAAGATTAACCAGCTAAATGATCAATGACAGAACAAAAGAAAATTAAAGAAATGAATAAGAGTCTAGCACACTGGTCCCTAGATATTATTATATAGTGGTTTCCTAGACGTTATACGAGTCTCGAGTTTTTTTTTTTTTTTTTTAATACATTATACTGACTTCCATATTTCAATATCTTGAGTTAGATAGGAAGATTGCTTGTGATAGAAAGATACCAAAGAAAAAAAAAGGTTCTTACAAAATCATTTAGTTATTGAAAAAAATTATACTATAATTTAGCTTTACAGAATGCCAAACTATATGGTAAAACAATTCTATGTATACCTGACTATCACATATTGTTCAATAGCTCCTATAAACTACTATACCTAGACCTAGAAAGCATTGGTCGAATTTGAACTTGTGACTTACCGCCACAAGCTCACCCACTCCACCATTAGATTACCCACAGTATTGTGTTATAATCACAAAATATAACACTCGTGAAATTGATAAGCTTCAACTAGGCCCTTGTATTTTGGCGGCTTAACATTGATTAGTTGACATTAATATATGGAACTAAAAAATCTATAATATACTTATTATGACTGTGAATTTTTTTATAGATCTTTACATTTAATTTATTACCAATATAACTACTTATTACTGTATTTCTACATTTTATTTACTAATTAAATACTTAATATAACTACTTATAGTATAAGTTCTTTAAAAAAAATGGATTATTTTCAAAAAAAAAAGTCTAGTATAAGATATATTACAACACATATAGTTGTGAGAACAGATGGATCGATGCAATAAATAAATTGAACTACTTAGATTCCATAAAAATAAAAATAAAACGCTTGTTTGAACTTGTTAAGTGACACTCGTTAGCATAAATGAGTCAAGCTTGATTCTGAAATATCCGGCTCATCATATCATATGCTAGCTCAATAATATAAATTATAATTTGATATTTACTTTATTTTAATATACTGTAATTAGTATAAGTTTATTAATTATCACATTATGTTTATTTGCTATTAGAAAACAACGTATTTAGAAAGATTATTATATTTTAAAATAACAGTTAATATTTCGAATTTATGTATATATTTATAAAGTTTTATGATTCAATTAACCTCAATTAAGTTCTCAGACGTCGAAAATGTTTGTTTAAATAAACTCAAACTCAATTCAATAATAAATAAATTAAAACTAAACTTAATATTATTTGGCCCCGGCTCAACAATTATTTCTCTTAAAATGGTGAATTTTGGATTGGATAAATTTAGATATGAATGATTTTAATTGAGGGGGTAAAATAGATGAATATAGACAATTATGTTACCTAAAAAAAACCTACTCAATATGCAATTATTCAATAATATTAAATTATGAGAGTTCAACCCATAAGTCTTTCCAAAAAAGAAAATCTTTCCTATGAAAAAACAATTCCAATTTATTCTAAAAAAAAAACAATTCCAATTTCAATATCTTCAATTGAACAAGATTAAGCAAAAATCTGACCTCAATTGGTTCGGGCGGGTCACCGTCGTCGACATTGAGGAAGGCGAAATCAACTCTGCTCTTGTCGCCGTAGATATCTTTGATTTTCCGGCAGACGGAGTCAACTTGTTCGGTGATTTCGGCCCGATTCTGGAAAGCTCTAAGAAAGGAATTTTTAGGTTTCTCGGCGGCCTGCGTCACGATCGAATCGATGACGTCTTCCGCTTCGTAGACGACGCTCTGTATCTGCCGCACCAGTTCGCGAAGCTTCTCGTCCTTGCGCCGCTTCTTTGTCGAGTCCTTGAGAAAGGCCTTGAACAGCCGGAGATCACATTCCAACTTCTCTAATTGATTTTTGGCATCCTTAATTAAATCCACGTGGTGGAGCAGTAGCTGCTTCAGGTTCTCAAGGAGGAATTCCACTGCTGCGTCCGCCATTGAACCCCTCTCTCTCTCTCTCTCTGTGGCGCTTTCTCTCACTTCACATCGTTTGCACGTGTAGACAGGAATTACTGAAGTAAATCTCTCTGGTGATCACTAATCACCGCACAGTGTATTGATTGGGTAGTAAAACTGTAATAATAACATGCTCCTCCATCCCCAAATAATTATTACGAGCTCCTAAAATTTTTATCCCAAATAACTTTCTTCAATAGTATAAATTTTAGATTAAATTATTACATTTATCCTTTGACTCAAGATAAAAAAAAAAAAAAAATTAATTTTCTATGCAATAATTAAGGGTAAAATATGTCATTTTGTCCAATGTTTTGTTATACGTTTTTTAGTAGCTCGATACACTTAATTAGAGACGGATGGAGTATTAATAGTAAATAATAATCAACCGCACATTCCTGCAGAACAACCGCATATTTTTTTGCGGCCGCGCATCTTGCGCGACGACCGCACATCTTGCGCTCGGGAGACGCTCGTATTTTCTCGACCTCGTTTGTGCGCCCGCGCAAATGTGCTCCTGCCCGCGCCTCGAAACCACATTTACCCCAAAATTACCCATTTATCATTTTACTTACTCCTAGGTCTAATCCTTTTTGCACCCTATATAAAGGGGTTCATCCAAAAACTTGGGCAACACTTTACATTTTGCTAAGCCCTACAATTCTAGATATAACTCCAAGTTTTAGCTAGTTTTTCCATAGATTATTGGAGATGGAAGAAATTCAAGACTATTGATCGTTAATTCCTGCATGTTTTATAATTAATGGCATTTATTATGTTTTTCTCTTATTTTTTTGTGCTAGTTATTTTGCTATACTAGTATGTCACCCGTGTGATGTACGGAAAGAGCTTCACAAAATTTATTTTTAATATGTGTCGTTTTTAGATGATAGTACATTATAAATAATAAACTATTTTTAAAATTTGACGGTTTCACTCTTCTTCTCACCGTGTACACCACTAACGTGGCAATGTCACATGAGCTAGAGAGTCAACCATATAAATAACATCTAATTTTAAAATTATCATATTAAATAACTTCATAATTTAAAGAAATAATATCTCCTAAATAATTATAAACCAATAAATTAAATTAATAACCTAGCTAATTAAACTAAACAACTGATGAACGAAAAAAAAAAATCTGCTAATCCTTTGCGCACAAACAAATTCCTTTTCCTCGTCAAATAACAGGTATGTCATCAAAGAAATTTCAATGCCGATGAAGCTTGAATGTGTGACCCCGCCAAAGCTTCAAGAAGCTGACAAACAAAATGTTAAAAAAGAAAAAAGAATAATCACTTAATATGGAGTGCACCGACAGACATTGCCCATTTCAGATTATTAGGTGTTCCGAACATTTTTTTTTAAATTGTGGAATTACTTAATATTATAATTTTAAAATTAAATGTTATTTATATGGTTGACTTCTTAGTTCATGTGACATTGCCACATAATCGGTAGTCATGTTAATGGTATCCACGGTGAGTAGGGGAGCGAAACCGTAAAATTTGATAAATATCCTCCCTTAACATGTGTCATTTCGTATATGATACTACATTAGATATTTTTTTCTTGCATAATTGGAAGTGTTATACTCTGCATTTTTTATTTCTTAGGATTGTTTGGTTTATTTATGGGGAAAACACCTACCAGTGTTGATTTTCAGAATTTGTTATACATAAGAATTCTTTGATTTGACATTTATTTATTTTTTTGAAAGAAATTTAATATTTATTTTAAAATGTTAAATCGATAGTAGTTTTTTTAAGCAATTAAATTAATAATACATTAAAACCTCTATAAATTATATGGTATTATCTTATAGAAGTTATTAATTAATCGAATTTAAATTTAAAGGACAAAATTACTATAAGGACTTGAGATTATTTTAGAGAAATTATTAATTTTCCATCTTAATCTCGGCCGCTTCCAGGTCTTTTCGTCTTTAACTCACTCTATCTTCACAACTGTTAATATTCTGTTCTTTTTATGTTCTACCATGGATCTGGGAAATTGAAGAGCAGATTTCAAAATAAGGGGAACAAACAACAAAGATAGATATTTGCAAACCATGTAGTATCCGACCACGACGTGTTAGTTTCAAATTTTATACCCTCTGAAGTTTATTAGTTGTTTTGTAATTGCATATTTTTTTTGTGTAGAAATTACTCTAATTAGTGTTTAATTTTGAGATAAACTAACTAACAGATATGGGTGAACATTCGGTTATTCGGTTTGGTTTTGGTCTAAACCAAACCAAACCGAATAAATTAAATTTTTAAAAATCAAAACCAAAACAAACCAAACTAATCGAATAAACCAAATTTTTAAAAGTTAAAACCAAACCAAACAAACCGAACGGTCATGTATGTTCTAAATATTTCATCCAAAATCAACAAAAATATACTTAATACAATAAGACAATAATAGTATTTTAATTTAAAAAATTAACATAACATATATATATATACACACACATATTATAGGAAAAGCCAAATATGTTAAACGAGCAACAAAAAGATCGGTCCATTGCCTTATTGCATGATGTTGATAATCGTGCTTTATTTCAAGTTCTATTGGGTCCAACAAGCTCTTGCGCTAAATTCTTTCAAATTATTTTTCATTATTGAGAAAAGTTATATATAAATATAATTAATCTATATATATTATATAAAAAATTAATATATATATATATACATAAAAATTCGGTTTTCGGTTTGGTTTGGTTGCCAAAGCATCAAACCAAACCAAACCAAACAAATTAAATTTAAAAAAAATAAAACCAAACAAATCAAATAAACCAAACAAACCAAACCAAATTATATTTTCGGTTTGGTTTGGTTTGATTTTCGGTTTTCGGTTATATTTGCTCACCCCTACTAACAGAGGTTTCAATGGATTCCTTTGAGAGTGAATGCCAAATCTAACTGATCTCTTAATTTGAGAAATAACTTAAATAATTGTTAAAAAAATCTTCAATAAATGTAATTTATGCATAGGAATTTATATATTATTTGTACTTAAAACTTTCAATTACAAAACATATAACACAAAAAAAATAATAATAACCACATACCTGTTTTATGTTATTCTTGATATTTCTAATTGACATCGTTTTGCTTTCGATTCTTTTCTGAGGTTGATATATCACACCAAGCGCCAATGAAGATCCTCAAGGACCATTGAAACCGAAGTAATCAATTTATTTTTGTTTTTTGCACAAATGGAATATGAAAAATTAAGAATATTAATTCTTTTAAGTTGGGCCAATAAATTATGGCTGAATATAGAAAAAAATATTAGTCTGACGCGCAAGATGAACAATTTTAATAATAAAAAAATCTGATAGAGTATAGTTAATTTGGGTGGGAAAATGGGTGAAGCTGAAGCATTTGGTTTTGATTTTATATATCTATAGATGTGGCTAGATGTTTTAGTTGTAACTAGGGATTTGTGAGACTCATTTATGATGGTGGTTTTATTCTATTAATTCTATTTTGTCTTCCAATTGTTGGTTGTGATCTTGGTTCTTTTAATTGTGATTGAATGATTGGCCACCATTCTTTTTTTTACACCAAGTGTTCGTAGAAATGCTTAATAGGTTTTTATGAGCATGGACCTCAAGATTTCACAATATGCATGGATTTTGAGACCTAGCGAAAATAAATGCATGCATAGGAACCATTAATCTTTGTGTGTAGGGGTGAGCAAAATAACTGAAATCCGAACCGAACCAAACCGAAATATGAAATTCGGTTCGGATTTTTTCGAATTTCGGATCGGATCGAATTTTATTATCTCAAAATTTCGGATTTTCGGATCGGATTGGAACTTTAAAAAACCGAATAAATTCGAAATCCGAATTATATATATATTATTTTTATTATTAATAATTAAAAACATCTATCTAAATTCTAAAACCCTAAAAATACTTGATATTTACTTGATGATATCTATTGGTTTAATTTTTTAAATTATTTCTGTAATTTCATTTGCTTTGAGAATGAAAAGTTTCCCGTTTATCTTGCCTTTTTATTGAAGGAATAATGATGTTGAGGAAGTAATTATATTTTATTAGAAGTAGATATTTATAACCATTGATATAGATCGTTGTTAGTCTGTTAGTGTTAGTCCATTATTTTCGAATTTTTTTCTACCAATTACCGAATGAGATGAAAATAAATAAATAATTATATTAATTTTGAATTTCTGGATTTTTTGTAATTTTTTTGGAGAATTTCGAATTTTTCGGATCGGATCGGATTTAGGGCTAAAATTTCGACTTTTTTCAGTTCGAATTTTCGGATCATTCGGATCGGATCAGATTTATTTTTTTAAGAAATTCGAATTTTCGGATCGGATCGGATTGAGCAAAAATCCGATCCGTAATCCGAATGCTCACCCCTATTTGTGTGTGTTTGGGAGTTGATATTCACGTCTCGAGTCCTAGCGGAGAGGGTCGTTTTATCAATCAACTTTTGCAAACTTTTCAAGAGAGAGTTTGTAATTATTTGAGAGATTGTTCCCCTTGAATTGGATTAAAATTGGTTAATTAGATTGATAGATAAAATCTATCATTGTAGTTGAGTTGAAGTATTTCCCTATGATCGACCTTTTTTCCTTTTGTAGTGGGCAAAATCCGTCTACTTAGCCCATGCCCAATAAATACCTCTAGTCGGCTCAACTAGCTAGACGGAATTAACCATCTAGCCTAACCGGTCGAAAATTGACATTGACCGACTAGGTAAAATCCATCTACACGGCCTAAGCCCAACACGTATATCTAGTCTGCCCAATTAGCTAGATGGATTTGACCGTCTAGCCCAATAAGCTAATGGACCGATCTTGAACGACACACTAGACCGGATAGTTCTACGCTCAAGCCCAAGGGTTTAATAAATAGTCATGCGGCTTGACTAAGTCAATGGCGGCTTATCTCATCCGCAACAAACAGATCATATCAGCCGTCAACAATCCACGTACTGAATTACCGACTTGGACAGATGAAGACCGAAACTAAAACCTTAAGCGGTCACTAGTCGTCTATATATATCAAACGACTAGGTCTCATTCAGGGGGGACACGTATTGAACTCTCTACTACCTATTATCTCTTGACAGTCGGCTACGCATAGACGCTTACCTCTACATCCGCTTACAATCGATTACGATTACTTCTACATACACTTGCCCTACATACGCTTACATCTACATCCGGTTACCTTTACATTCGCTTACTTCCATTTCCCTCTTACATCCGCCTACGCTACACATTTAGGGATGGCAATCGGGTACGGCGGGCACGGATAGTGGATATCCATACCCGTACCCGCGAGAAAACCCGTACCCGCCACCCGTGATGGGTAATTTTCTCTGTCCATACCCGCCACCCGCGGATACCCGTCAACCCACAACCCGCAGGTATCCATCTACCCGCCAACCGCGGGTATCCGCCAACCCGCCACCCGCGGGTATCCATCTACCCGCCACCCACGGGTATCCACCAATCTACCACCCGCGAATCGGAATTTAATCAAATAAACGACAATTTAATACAAATAAAAAATTAACCAACTGTATCCACAAAGTCTATAAAACATAAAATTCAAATCCACAAAGTTCAAATCCATACCTGATGGTCCCTGAGCTGGGTACTTGGTGTAGAGGGGGGGTGAATACACCAAGTAGATTTTTCGAAACTTTTATCAAGTTAAAACGGAGTTGGTGAGCTCAGTTATTGATCCAGCTGGGGATGGTCAGCTGGGTAAATAACTCAGCTGGCGGTCGACATGTACTGGCCGCGCTGAGTGTGTGTGCGGAATGTGGTGGTTTGAAAACTTAGCTCAGTTACTTAGAAAAACTCAGTTTGAAAATATTAACTTAATGTTTTCAGCTTAGTCAGGTTGTGCAACTTTTCGAGAGACACAGCTGTCTTTGGAGAGCAGCTGTGTGTGCAGTTTTGAACAAGTATGCAATGATATGAAGGAGTTAGTACACAGCTGAATATAAAGCAATAGTAAAGAGAGAGAGATAGAAGCACGCGAGTTTTTACGTGGTTCGGAGTAACACCTCCTACGTCCACGACCAGGTTCACTGGTAATCCACTACCACTTGGTTTCCAAGTACCAAGCAACTTCACAACTCTAACCCGAGCTGTGTTCCAACGGTTGCGAGCACCGGCCAAGCCTATACACCTTCGGTTGCACCGAAGAACCTAACCACTCGAATTACGCGCTTCGAGCAAGCGTACCTTTACCTAACCTTTCTGGGTTTGGGTTTGGGTATGGGGTTCCAACTATGAACGAGTTCTTACAATTAAGAACTTCAGAGTATGATGAACTCGTTCGAAATCTAGGCTTAAGATATACAAAGAGTTTGGCCTAGGGAACAGACGAAAAACTAAGCGGTTCTTAACTAGAAACACTTTAAGATAAAGTGTTCTTTGATCTATGTAGAATCGCTTTGAGAGCTTTTGAAAGAATAATGATTTCGAATAATGAAAGCTTGTAGAGAGTTTTTCGTGTCGATCCCCGAGGTTGAAGACGGGTTTATATAGGTAGAGATTCAGGACTAGCCGTTGGAGGAGCCGTTTGAATCTTACCTACTCTTCTTAAATACAAGATCTCGCCGTCGGGCGTATTCGCACTGTCTTCATTTGTGTCACATCCAAGGTTTTGAAGTCTAGGATGCGTCCGGCAATCCTCATTGGTCGAGGTAGGTTGACTTCCTCTCGATTCCGGATCTTCGCCTTTAGAGCCGGCTTTTGAATTCGTAGCCGGATCGTCTTGAAGTGGAGTCTTCGCAGATAGTTCCTTTGTTCTGCATACCGGACATTTGTGTTTTGAACTCATTTCGAATTCTCTTCGCCTTGATCAGCTCTGTTGGATCACTCACCGAAGGTTGACGCCTTTCGTGTCTTTTGCTACTCGGTCTCCAAACTCGTGAACACAACGGTCGGTCTTGTCTTCCGCTAGCCGACTCTGCCGTAGACACACTCGGGTCGACCGTCGGTCTTCCGCTAGTCGACTCCCGCCGTAGACAAACGGTAGGTCGATCGGGTCTTCCGCTTCCTTAACCTGTAAACCTAGAACATCTAAGGCTCAAACAGGCGAGCTGGAAAACACTATTTAGGTTGACGCAATCATCTATTCAGTTGGAGAATCAGTTGGGTTTTGGTATCAAATCGAAACCTTATAATTTTCCCAACAATACCTGATATCCAAATAAATCAACTAAAATTCAAAGTTCAAATTTAAAAATAATAAAGTTACATTATTCCAACTCAACAGTTGAAATAAAGCAATCTTCCTTCAACTCTTCTTCTTCGTCTTCAAGACATGTCCAAAAACTTCCATTCTTTTCTTGACCTATGAAACAAACAATTATTTACATTACAAATTGAACATTACATAAAAATAAGATTAATAGTAATTATAAATTTACCTTCAAGTTGGTTTCGAAGCCAATCTTGACAACACATTAATGCTTCTAATAGCTTTGGTGTGAGACGGCTACGATGTTCACTTAGAACCCTCTCGCTAGTGCTAAAAGCTGATTCTGTGGCCACTGTGGTTATTGGGATAGCAAAGGTATCACGAGCTATGAGGCGAAGTGTAGAATAATGTGTCCCAGTCACCTTCCACCAACCAAGTATATCAAAATTTTCATCAACACAAGGCAGATTTTCTGCTTCCAAATAACGATCTAACTCATTTTTTGATCTCATAGCACTATTACTCTTCTTTCTTCCAGTAAGTGTTTTGAATATTGTCAACACTTCAGAAGAGTTGCTCGAACTTCCACCAACACCAGATGAAGAGGTCACACTCACACACCCTTCTTCACTTTGAGATTGGTATTGATCCATCAATCTAACTAGCATCTTTTGACTCTCATTAACATGCGACTCAGCATTATCATGACCAAACAGACAAATATAACAAGCTTCCAAAAGATCAAGCTTGCCTCGGGGATCAAGAATAACAACAATAGCCATCAAACCATGAATTTCATTTCAATATTTATCAAATTTAGTAATCATGGCAGCACACATCTCTTGAATTACGACCATCTCACTTTGACACCATGCATTCATTTTTGATTTCACCTCACATATTTTTGGAAAAAAAGTATTGGATGTCACATACTTTGTCCCAGAAAATAGTTTAGTGACCTCATTAAACACACTTAATCTTTCACAAACATAAGAAGCAAAATTCCAATCTTCAATACTTGGGCAACAAACAAAGTTCTTGTCAAGTTGTTTCAAACGATCAAAAACCTTCTTATATGGCAAAGCAACACTAAGCATGTCATAGGTTGAATTCCATCTGGTTTTGCAATCAAGACATAATGTCTTAGTCAATTCAACCTTTTGTTGTTGTACAGTTTTCTCAAATTTCTCATACCTCTTTGGTGTAGCAATCCAATAAGCACAACTATCACGAATATTTTCAATAGACTTTGCTATGACCCCTAATCCATCCCTCACAATCAAGTTGAGAATATGTGCACAACAACGCATGTGTAGAACCTCCCCACCCAACAAAAGATTAAATGCCCCAATCTTGCTTTCCATGTACTCAACCATTTTATCATTTGTAGAACAATTATGAAGAGTGAAAGTTGATACCTTGCAATCAAGATCCCAACTTTGAAGGCTTTTATACAATGCTTCACCCAAAACTTCTGTTGTATGCGGGCACGACACATACACAAAGCTGCAAAATAAAACAATGGAAGTTCATAATAATGCATGAGAGACTCATAGATAATTTGAGAAAGAAAGTATTAGGAAATCACCTCAAGATAGTGCTTCTAAGCTTCCAAGACTCATCAACAAAATGACCAATGATTGCCATGTATCCTCGTTTTTGATTATCGACTGTCCAAAGATCAGATGTAATCGCAACCCGACCATTGGTCTTTTGTAAGTAATTGAGAGCTCTCTTTTTCTCTTCCTCAAAATGATCTAATATATCCTTTTTAATCGTGTTTCGAGTAATCATTTTGAACAAAGGTTGCAGTGCACTAACAAAGTTACGAAACCCAACATGATCAACAATAGATAATGGATACTCATGAAGGATAATCATCGAATAGAGTGCTTTCCTTGCAATTTCTGGATCAAAGACATAATTTTCAACAGAAACTTGTCCCTTCTCACTAGCTGCAAACCTCAAACTAGACTGCACTTTTCCACCTTCTCTTTTTTTGTAAATGCAAGTCTTCAAATGACTAGACAAATGAGACGTTCCATTTTTTGTTTCACCTGATAGAAGCTTGCCACAATGGAGGCACTTGGCCTTCCAAGCTCCATTCACTTTCCTTCTTACGAAATCCTCCCAAACTGGTGAAGTCAGCTTCCTCTTTACTCCACGATCTTCTTCTGGCTCTGGCATTTCCTCCTCATTTTCACCTTCTACATGCTCACTCTCCCATTCATTCCTTTCTTCAGTTTTCGGCTCATTTGTTGGAGTAGGAGCTGAAGCTTGTGAGGTAGGCCCAACTTGTGAGGTAAGGGGCCTAGGGACGCTGCTACTGCTTCTCGGAGTGGACATTGGCGGATTCCGGGCTGCTGTATATAAAGAGGAGAAGCAAGGAAATAAATTATATAAAATTAATATTTCAGTAGAGTGTAGCCTACACTCTACTGAAATATTAATTATACACTTTTATCCACAAACATGACATATCTAGTACATTCAAAATAATTAAATGTAGCAGCATTCGGTGAGAGCACTTTTATTAATATTAAGCCAAAGTTGGCCATTGTCACCTATCATAAAATTAAAAAAAAAGGCAACTCATGATATACGAAAGACATTAGCAGCTGTTATTTGACATTATTTATACACCAAAATAATTTTCTTACAACTAAAATCCATTATAATATTTTTTTTAACCTCTTCATACTGAATAACGCAAATAAAATAATTTCCCCAAAATAGAACCCAAAACAATGGTCTCTGTTTCATCGTCACACATTTCATGCTGTATATATCATTGTCTAATTTAATTTCAACATCTAGTACTCTTTCATCTCTTTTCTAAAACTCGAGATCTATCAATATATATTGGTAAATATCCATTTAATAACTTTTTTTCATCTAAAAAACTACCATCTAACCAAGCCTACAAATCTGCGAATGAACAATACTTATACTTGTACCTTTCCAGCTGTATAATTCAAAGTACAAGCAGGGAAATTGCATTGGGTCGTAAATCAGAAAATAGAGAAGCATATAATATTAACTAGAGCTGAATTTATTCAATTGGGAGTTTCCATTACCAGAACAATCGCATTAGGTAGTAGCTGGCGTCGTTCTACGTCACCGGTGAGAGGAGGCAGCAGAGCGGCGGCGATGCGGCGGGGGCGGTAACAAGCCCTGTGGCGACGACGGTGTGAGATGTGATGCACAGAAGAAAAGAATGAGAGAGAGGCGATGCGATGCGGTGAGAGGAGGCAGCAGCGCGGCGGCGATGCGGCGGGGGCGGTAACAAGCCCTGCGGCGACGATGGTGAGAGAGAGAGAGAGAAAGGCGTGAGAGAGAGATGTGGGAGAGAAAGAATGAGAGATGCACAGAAGAAAAGAAGAATATTACCGGCGGAGACGGTGGTCGATTCGATTGTGGAGAGGCCGGCGCACGCTGCTGCAAGCCTGCAATTGATGATAAATTGATGGAAGAGGAGGCACCTGCGGTGCAATAGCCGATTAGGTTAGAAATTAGGTGTATGTGTGTGTTTCAGACTTTATGGTTTTGAATTTTGAATAAGTTGGTCTCGGTGGTGAACAAGCCCGCATGGGAAAAAGGCTAGAATGTTAGTGGGTTTTGGACTATGGTTTGGGTAGGGCTTTTTTGGGCCAAATATATATATATTTATATTAAATAATATTTGGCCAAATATATATTACATATATTAAATAATAGTCGGGTAATAATCGGGTTTTTCGTGGATATTTCGCGGGTATTTTTCGCGGGTACGGGTAGTAACTATCCATACCCGTACCCGCGAACTAAATGGATAGTATTTTCTAACCATGAAGCTATCCATGGATATCAAATGCCCCACAAATCCGCACCTATTAGGGCCGGGTACCCGCGGGTATCGGGTATCCGCGGGTAAATTGCCATCCCTATACACATTGATATCGGTCTATCCGGTCAGGCTACGACCTCCATCCTGCTATGACTTCCATCTAGCTACATCGGTTTACAACCGCCATCAACCTAGATTTATCATCCGGCTACATCCAACTACGGTCTATCCCTCTACATCCGACTACAACCAACCTCTCTACATCAGGCTGCCACATACCTCATTATATACGGCTACATCCGACTAAGGTCTACCTTCCTATATCCGGATACATCCGCCTACGATCTTTCTTTCTACATCTGACTACGACCTACGTCTACCTGTATCCGGCTACGTCGGCTTATACCCGGTCTCGACCAATTGCATTTGACTATTCCATTGCAACTAAAGTTCTCTATTAACTGCTTGGTTATTGCTATCCGTCTAATTATTTCTATTTACATTCGTTTATTTCCATTCGATTACATTTAACGTCTACTTACTTGAGCGTCGGAGGTCCTTTGGCCAACACCTCCACCGGTGCTGTCCGAAGGGCTCTAACGTGTCTGTTGATTACAGGTTGCTAGTGCCCGATCTACCCGAACGTGCTTGACGTCATCATCAATTGTAGATCCAGCCTCTACACCTTTGATATTTCCTTAAATTTATTTCTCGTGTGTTTGCCTTGTTTTTAATCATTCGATTTCAATTAAGTGCTCGTTTGGTTCGAATAGAGGAATGGAAAGATAATAGAATCAAGTAGAGGGAATGAATGGTAACAATAAGTATTACTTTTATTGGGTGTTTGGTTCAACAATGGAAATGAATCACCTTGTGAAATGATTTCGAAGAGGAAAAGAATTTGTTACCACTCTAGTTTGGAGGGTAACATTTTGGGGGATTGTACCCTCAAGTAAGAGTAATGGTTAACTCAATACCCAAATCAAACAAGAAGTAATGGATTCAATTAATTGAATTCCTTTCCATGCTCAAAAAATATATATCGAACCAAACATGGGCTAAGTGCATCAAAATCCCAAATCAACAAAAATGGGCTATAGCAAAACCCCTTTTATGACACCATATTAGACATGCCATTATAAATTCCCTATTGCGGCACTAGATTTAATTAATTGATTAATGCAAAATATATTAAATACAATTACGACATGAACATGTGAGTGTCATAATATCCTATCAATAGCAACATTGTAGAGTGTCCCGAAAATGCGAAAAAGAAATATTACCTATATGTCTCTAAATCAGTGTTTTGAAACCCGAACTGGACCGGCCGGTTCAACCGGTCGAACCGGGAACCGGCCTTGGCACCGGTTCGGTCAATGCTAAATAACTGGTTGATGGAAAAACCGCCATCGAACCGTTTGAACCGGTTAGAACCGCCGGTTTTATGAAACCCGGGGCGGTTTTTGAAAACCGTCCGGTTTGTTATTTAAGCGATTCGAACCTTTGACCTCTCATACCAAAGACTAAGTCTTTTACCATCCAACCAACACTCTTAGTTATTATTTATTTAACTCTATTTATTATTATAGTAACAGTTAATTTATAAAAGCATGCTCAAATTCTAAAAGTTTGCATATTTTATTGAGAATATATACATATACTATATTTGTTACTCCCTCCGTCCCGCAATAAGTGGCCACATTTCCTTTTTGGGTTGTCCCGGGATAAGTGGCCACTTTCCTTATAAGGAAATATGTCTCTCTAACAAAAAGTTGTGGGCTCCGCCACTTTTTATCTTTTTACCCTTTAAACATCTTTCTCCATAATACCCGTGCCGAAAAGAATGTGGCCACTTATCATGGGACGGAGGTAGTATATATTATATTATTATTTTATTTATTTATTTGTTAAACGGTTTGACCATGGTTGAACCGGTTGAATCAATTGAACCAAGATCCGAAAGCCTCGCTGGTTCAGCCTCCGATTCGGTTTTTAAAACATTGCTCTAAATTACGAAAAATAACACTAATATTGGGTCAAAACTGTAGGCGCGAACTCTCCCACCAAATTTATTGATTTTTTGGTATTAAAAAATTAAAAAAAGAAACTGCTCGTCCTCACCCTTTTCCAAAGCAACATGATTACAGATTTTCTCATCTTTTCATTTTTTAACCAATGCAACAACAATGAAAATTTACCAAAATCTTTGTAAATTTAATTCACACAACGCACCGAATCACCGATGCAAGGAATTGGTGAATGGGGTAAGAATTGGTGAAGGGGTAGGGTTTGTTCCTTAAGGAAGGCCATGGGGCAGAGGGCGGAGTGCACAAGAAGTTCTTGTTCGTCAGTCGGCTTACGAGTGTGCACGGTGATGATCCAGCCAAGCATCGAGCGGACAAAGGTATTATCGCGTTAACAACGGAAGAGGGTGGCGATTACATTTGTTCGACAACTTCTGCCGAATAAATTTGACTAATTTTCCTGAATAAAAATTGGTATCAGGTGAATAGAAATTCTATCTTTTCCTTTTAGTCCTAAATTCGACTATTATGCTTGTTTCTCATATATGTTTTACTTATTTGTTCTTGCTTTGATGATTGTAATACTTGTATCTATTAGGCTAAGAATATAGAAATTAACAGTTTTACTCTTCAACATCTTATGCGCTATTGTTGTGTAGATTTTCTATATGAAGTCAAGTGTAAGAGATGATAGCAATTTGTGATGTTCGTCCTAGTTTCTGGTATACACTGTTGTTTGACTTGTGGTGATGATTTTTGAGGAAATAAAATTACAGAATCTGCTAGACATATTCTTATTTCTTAGATGTGTTCTTGATTTTTCACACTCTATTTTGTGTATATTGTTATGAATAGAGAGTTATATAGATTGGATGTCTTCTCCTTATGAAAATTGTGGCATTAAGTAGTAGAGAGAAGACCCAAAAACAAAGTATTTTGTGTATATTAGTATTTATCAAAGATACAAAAAATTAAGTTGATTACTATAGCTGTAATAGGCTGAAGCAAATATCCTAACAAAAAAAAAATGGAATAACCTTCAATTAGTTCAGACTGAATGTTAAGTTGAGTTTGTGGCTTGATTTGTTATAGGTTATGGATGGATCATGGATGTTCTATTTTGTGGTATTCATTCAGACGACAATCAATATCGGCATCAGTATTGGAGCTATTATGGTTGCAGGGCAAAGCCTCCAGGTATGGTGGTTAAAAGCATTATATGATTCTAATTGCCTCTACAATTGCGCGCAACCGTATTTTACAAAGTACAGTTGCAATTTTTCTAAACATAAGTATTGTAATCTTGAACAAATAGAAGTCATGGAAATTAAGCACAACTTATAGCTATTACCTACCGAGGTAGCACATTACTTGGTTTAGCTTGATTTTTCTTTTGTTTCCTTTCTCTGCATATAGTTTTGAACTGCATACTTGAAAATGGTGTAATTTTTTCTCTCATTCTGACGGTTTGTTGATCCTGGGCAGAACAAATCTTGTATTCAAAATGCTCTCCCCATGGATCACTAAAACTATACCACTTTACAGATGGTGATACTAGTTTGTATTTAATAAGTGATGTTTGTTTTTCCTACTGCATTTATTCTTATACAAACAACAACATCATTTGTTTCAAGATAGTCCTATTGCAGGGCAACACTCAATAATCTTCTACTGCAGTGTTAAATCTAAGAGAGGATAAAGACGGTATGTATATAAATATCGATAAATGTGTAAGTTGCCTTAGATTTTTATCTAATTTTCCCTTGTGGTTTTTGCAGATTTTTAGATTTTGAATATTGGTGCTATGATTGATCTATGTTTATGATTATTACAATACTACTTTAAGATGCGTTGAACAAATGGTTTCTCGGCCTTGTCATTCGGTATGTAATATAATTCTGCTTCATTAATATTATATTCATTAGAAGCAACTCTTCTAAATTCAAAGTGTCATATATTTTATTTCAGGTAAAACTTATCGGGACATCATCGAAGGATTTTACCTTTTTCTACATGAGTTTGAAGAATGCAACTAACGAGCTATCTACTCAATGTTTTGGAACAGTGACTTTTGTTATTGTCACCAACAGCCTCTCTAGCTAGTTTTCTTTGAAAATGTTCAGTAGGAACTTTAGAGTTATTTTAGCAAATAATATTGTACAGTTTAATCTTTTAAAATTCGTCTATCTTATGGACAACATTTGTTACGGAATTTGAATTTATATTTGAAATTAATATATTATTCATGTTAGTGTTAAACATGTCTATTGGTTATTTATATTTCTGTTTTAAGTAATTAGATGTAAATCGTATAAAAAATCAATTACAATACGTAAATCTATATTTTCAAAATTCTGAAATGACTTTTAAAGGCACAAGAAAATGTTGTTATATAATTATATCTAGGTGAATAATGTGTAATTATTAAGACATAGCCAAGTGTCGTTATATCTAATTTAATCTTTTGCTACATTGGCATAGGCGACACTCAAAATAAACGTTGTGATAGGTCAAATGTTGCAATAGGTTGTTTATTCAGGCATTTTTAAATGTCCTATAAGGCATTTTTTGTTGTAGTGTCATGATCCCCGAAAGCTTGAATATTAGCATGATTTCTAAATTTTATTTTTATTGTATTATCGGCCTATAGTCTCCGTGGATACAATACTCAACTTGCTATATTGCTACAATTACACCATTTTAATTACAGTTATATTACTAAGTAAAATAGTGATCATACACCATTTATAACAGAATTATACATGAACATGCCACGACACAAACTAATACTCCCTCTGTTTTTTTTTAAGTGTCCTATTGAGAAAAATTACAAAAATCAAGGAAGCATGATATATTACTTTTATACCCATATTTATTATTTTCAAAGTCTAATAATTACATTTTCCAATAACTTTTTTGAGGGTAAAATAGGAGTTTTGTCATTATTTTAATCTTAAATTCCGCAATAGGACACTTAAAAAGGGACAAGAATTTTTTCTCAATAGGACACTTAAAAAAAACGAAGGGAGTATTTTGAACACATGAATGCCAACACATTAACTATGTATGTTGTTGCATTTGCATATGCACCATCAGTTCCAATAACGAAATTCATTTAAATTGATTCGACAACTTCTATAAAAATTACTGTATCATTTTAATTAACATTAATGTCAACTTGCAAATAAATAATGATCATAATATTTACAAAGTTCAATCGAAAAATATGCACGAAATATAAGTTATTTCAAGTATTCAGTTCTCTATTTTTTGTCACACGCCTTTATTTTTGTTGCATGTATAAAATTTGTCTAAACTTTCATATAAATGCATACTCATATAGTAATTGAAATATAAAGAACCTACATGCCAACAAAATTTTATGGTAGAATATAACACGATAAGAGTTCCGCTGAATTAACAAATAGCGCAATTGTAAGTTCTTCCCTAAAAAAAAAGTTTTTTTTTTTTATTTGAGAATTTTTTTATTTTATTTTAAAGTTGATAGGGTACAGTTTATGCAGCCTATCAAGCTGTAGAATGAATATGCCAATGAGGCCTATCTTAATTGGCTAGCTGATGCATCACAAGACTCTCCTTAGCGAGAGGTCTTGGGTTCAATCCCACCTGCATGCGGTGTAGTATATTTCCCACATTGTTTGGTGGTGTAGTGGTCCCACCCTGCGTGATGGTGTAGTGATCCCACATTTCTGTGGTGTAGAGGTCCCGTCTATAAGGTGGTGTAGTTGTTGGATATAATGGTTTTAAATCATTATTTATGGCTGGTAAATTGTTAATTATTTAATTGAGGAATTAAATAATATGCGATTATTCTACTCGTTGAGTAAATAATCGGAATGTATTCATGTTCTCAAAACCATTAATTGGTGAGTGGGAAATGGTATATTTGAGTTATATGTTGAAAATGAATTTGTTGTAAGCAAATTCATTATTGTGACTATTCCACATTGAAGGAACAAGCTCGGGCTCGGACCGTGGGCTTTGAATTATAATTGAGCTTGATCAAGATATTCACTTGGAATTGAGCTCGGTCCAATTTTGCAGATTGTTAAACCAATTAACTTTACTAATTGGAAGTTTTTGACTCAAATGATTATTCAATACATAAAGCTAATTAAACTTCCTATAGTTTAATTGTTTGGAATTTGGAGTGGAAAGTCTCGTCACTTTTCATTTTCCAATTTAAATGCCATCAAGTTAAATTGCCAACCTTTGGTTTTTCAACTATTTGGGACGGCTGGCATTGATGGTTAAGCCATCAATTTGTGGCTGCTGAATTCTCCAAGAAAATGATATATTTAGGAGCATCATTTTCGAGTTTAGTACACAATCAATCTGCTCTCATTCACTTTGCATATTCACGTTGCTCATATAGTTGCAAATTAGTGTCAAATTAAGCTCGGTACTCAAGCTTTATTTCGTTTGCCGGAGCTATCTCGATTTTCGGTGCTGATATCGAGAAGACGTCGTCGTTTTATTTTTGAAAGACGATACGCCATACCGTGAGCACTAGCCGGAGCGTATCTCGTCTTGCGGATAGAGGCCTCCTCAACTCGACGAATCAAGTTTATTATTCGTTATTTCCGTTTATTTCCTTTGTAATCTAATTAGTTCAATTTTTGTGTAGTCCTTTTCCTCTATTTCCCGTCCCGTTGTAATTTTGTGCTCTTTAATAGTGCTTGATTAGATTATATATATACCTTATAATTCTAAAACAAAGCTGTAAAATGAATACAAAGTCGGTTAGTATTTTATTTGTCTTCATACCGATGGTTTCAGATTGACAGTTAATAGAAGTAATTTTCTTTAGGGAATAATAGAAAATTAAAAACAATTAGTTGCGAGTTGCTAGCTATTTATTTATTCATTCGTGTTCATACTAATGGTCAAGTTGACTGATTAGTTTATTCCCATACATGGTAATCCCTCCATTTTCTTTTCGTCTTTGACTTTAAAATTTTTACTTAATCGAGGGTAACAACTTATAAGCTAATTAATTCAATTAAAATGGAGAATAATCATGATCATACACATTGATCATATAATAATAATAATAATAATAATAATAATAATAATAATACTTTCTAACACAATAAATTTTTTGGCCATAACAATATGTATTTATAATGGTATGCAATTGAATCAAATCGAGTTGAATATTATTAAGTCAAATTTGACTCATTTATTATCGCGCCTAGTTTTATTTATCGAACATAGTTAAGGCTTATTCAAGTATGCACAAATTTGTTTAAACTAAGACACAAATAACCTCTGTCCCTTCTCTTGTTTCTGTGTTTCATCCCGACCATATTTGTCTCTTCTATTTTTGTATACTTCTTGTACTCTTGAATGAGATTATCATTTTTATCTTTAAAAAAAAAACTTGACTCAATTAGTGGGCGTTTACTTTGCGTAATAGGATAGATTGATAAAATATAATATTGATTATATGAAAGATTAGATGATCAAACAAGCTCAAAAGTAATCAATCTATTAAAGTAAACGGTAGATTAATCTATACTATTTTTATCTATCTATCATATCACCCAAATTAAATGGGTATAACTTTGTTGGTAAAAGTTACATGTCTTATTTTATGAGGCACACTCTCATCCAACCAACCTCATGGGATGAGATCGGATCCGGGTTGACCTGACTCTGTAAAATCGGGTCAACCGTTGACTTTTCAGTTTTTTTTTTAAATTCGATTTTTAAATTTTTTTCTTCGCCTTCGGCTCCGATTTTAATTTATAGATAATAATTGTGGTAACATTAATGTCTTTTAGCTCGTTCCGAGACCTTTGGCTCCCGTCGCTTGACTCTTTAAAAAAATGAATAAAAAAAACTGAAAAAAAAAATAAAAAAAACTGGAAAAAATCGAAAAAATAAAACATTTTAAAAGTTGGGCGCATGTATTACACGCGCTGACTTAAAAAAAAATAATTTGTCAGGCGCGTGGACGCGCCTTGAAGGACGCGTGTATCTCACGCACCTGACTTAATGGTCGATAGCGGACGCGTGTCGTGCACGCACCCGCATGCGTGGGTTCAGTCGCATACCGTGCGACCGGCCGTATACAAGTTATTGTCTTATTTTATACTCCCTCCGTCCCACCATAAGTGGCTACATTCTTTTCGGCACGGAAATTAAGGAGAATGGTGTTTAAAGGGTAAAAAGATAGAAAGTGGTGGAACCCATAACTTTTTGTGAGAGGAGTATATTTCCTTATAAAAAAAGTGACCACTTATCCTGGCACAACCCAAAAAAAAAAATGTGTCCACTTATCACGGGAAGTAGGGAGTATATCTTCATGTCCATAATGTCATCATATTTTATTGTTGCGTTATTTCATGAGTAAAAGTGCGAAAGTCCAATTAAATGTTAGCAGATGATTCCGCATCAATAAACTACAATTATTACTAGAGAGAGAGAGGTAGAGGGGGAGGGGAATCTCTAGAGAGAGAGAGAGGGGGCAATGGCGGATGCAGCAGTGGAATTCCTGCTGGAAAACCTGAAGCAGCTGCTGATCCACCACGCCCAATTGATAAAGGACGCCAAAGGCCAGGTGGAGCAGCTGGAGGAAAACGTGGGATTTTTCAAATCGTTTCTGAAGAAAGTTTCGAGCAAGAAGCAGCGCAAGGACGACACGCTGAAAGCGCTGGTGCGCGACATCCGTGGCGTCATATACGACGCCGATGACATCATCGACGCCTTCGTCACCCAGGCCGCCGAGAACAAGACCAAAAATTACTTCTCCAGAGTTCTCAACACTTCCACCGGTCTCATCAGCGTCGCCGAGCAGGTCGGCACCATCTGCCGCAGGATCAATCAGATCTACGGCGGCAAGGACAAGTTTGACCTCGTCAATCTCGCCGTTGACAACGGCGACGATGAAGAACCTCTGCAGGTCACTTTTTTCCTCTCTCTCCTCTCCTCTCTCTCTCTCTAATATATCTGTGCGTGCTCCTTGTATATTTTGTGTTATTTATGTTATTATATGTATGATTTTGCCCAATCGAACTGTGACAAAATTTGGGGTTTTTAGTTTCAAATCAAATCGTTGATAATTGGGAAATCGACAATATAACTGCTAGCCTGCTGTTATAATTTGGAATGGTGTTGAATTGTTGATATGATAGAAATTATGAATCTATATGCATTCAACCTTGTAAAATTGCGATGACTGCGATGACGCTATCTAGTTTGGCTAGTGAGAGGTCTTATTTGGTGGTGCGGTCGTCTTGGGTTCAATCCCCAACTTTATGTGATCATAGGCGTAATAATTTATTTCATTATATATATATATATATATATATATCATTATAATTCCCTCAAAAAACTTGTAAAATTGGGGATTGGGTAATGGGGGCATTTATTGACTACCTAATACTGATGAAAGTCATATTATTAGAGAAGACTTTAGCGTTGACCTCCATTTTGACGACATTATCTATTTTGGATCTTCGTTTTTACCAATCATACATGGAGATGTCCACGGGCCCAGCCCAGGCCCAGGTGGACCCGACAGCAACCAGCCCACTTCTGTTTTTCTTCTTGATTCTCTTTCTATAATTACTCCCTCCGTAAAAGAAAAAAAAATTGCCACATTATAGTTGATACGGGTTTTAATAAAAACTAATGGAAGGTTATGTGACTAGAGAAAGAGTCCCAAAGTAAAGTTGGTAAGAGAGTTGTGTGAGTGAAGTTGTGGGCCAACAATGACATTTTTTATGAATAATGGGATATGAGGTGTGGTGGTGTCTATTACTAAAATAGATGTGGCAACTTTTCTGTGGACGGATCGAAAAGAAAATTGTGGCAAATTTTTTGTGAATGGAGGGAGTATTATTTTTTCGAGACACGTGTTTGCGGGGAACCATATTATTTAATTTTTTAATTTATAATTAATTAATATTTAATAAATTATAATTGGAGATTAAATTTTTTTAATTAAAATGAATAAATCATAATTGGAATCATCAATTATGCTTTTTATATACCGCTGGTGCATCTTTGTACTCTTGCTTTCTTTCCTTTTTATTTATAAAGATCTTTATTTGCCTAAATTAAGGTTTATTAATCCTCAATTAAGATTTATTAATCTGCAATTAAAGTTTATTAATTGACAATTAATAGGGTTTATATTAATTAATTATTATTATTTTTAAATTAAAAAAAGGTCAACTGAACGGTTGATGGTTGCACGGTGCGACCAGTCGTACATGAGACTTTCTCTAGAAGAATTTTTTTAGGGAATTATATATTTTTTGACCCCTACTGAGCAAGTTGGATCATCGGCTGCATTTGCACCATTGTGCAATATCTTCGATTGCATCTACAATGAGTGTCAAGAATATTATTCCTACTAAAAGAAGGGCAACTGTATTGTAATCGTAAACATGATTGGTGGTCTTATATCTCACTTGGTTGTTACTTGTTACTCACAAAAAAATACGATTACTATGAGTTTAAAAATTGCGAATTAATTATGTTTCATCACTCATCAGTTTTCGAGAGAGACCTCAAACCTTCAATCAGAATATCATTCTTTTTTATGAAGTAGTTTGTATTTTTCAATATTTATCTTGTTGAAGGTGTTGTACACAGTTCTGAAAATAGAAAAATTCAATTATAGTTGCTATAATATTGTTCTTAACATCTGAACTCTCTTTTTTGTCCTTGAAACAGCCTACGCCGTCAAGAAAAGACAATGTGGTGGGTCTGAAAGATGAGGCAGACAAAATAGTAGGATATCTTAATGCCAAAACTGATTATCTAGATGTGATCTCCATCATTGGTATGCCTGGCCTTGGAAAGACAACATTGACAGGAAAGATTTTTCATGATCCTGATATCAAATATGAATTTCCAACCCGTATATGGGTTTATGTTTCTCAAGAGTTCACACCGAAGGAGGTGTTTCTTTCCATTTTGAGACAGATGACAACCAAGCTCAACGAGGATGAGTACAACAAAAAGAGTGCTGCACAGCTTGCCGAAGAGATTGCTACAAATCTAGATGGAGGAAAGTTCTTGCTAGTTTTGGATGATGTATGGGAGCCTAACGATTGGGATAAGCTCACAGTTGCTTTGCCTAAGCATAATACAACGGGTAAAGTCATGATCACCAGTCGTCAGGTAGGTGTGGGCAAGTATGCTAACCGCAACAGAGATCCACATAATTTGCGCTCCTTGTATCTTGAGGAGAGTTGTGAGCTTCTGCAGTGGGAGGTTTTCGGTAAGCCAGAGTTCCCTCCAGAGTTGGTGGCCGTTGGAAGAGAAATTGCAGGCAATTGTGACGGTCTACCATTAGCTATTGTGGTGATTGGGGGTGTCCTTGCCACAAAGGTTTCAAGATCTGCTTCTGCATGGGAAAAAGTTTCTAATAGTGTGACTACGTTTCTTCAACTGGACCCACTTAACCGCATGGATAGAATCATATCAATGAGTTACGAAAAACTGCCTTACCACTTGAAAGAATGTTTTCTCTATTTGGGGATGTTTCCCGAGGACTTTGAGATCCCGGCATGGAAATTAATTCGGATGTGGATTGCAGAGGGATTGATACAGCCCAAAGATGGTATTAGCATGGAGGAAATTGCTGAACTTAATTTGGATGATCTCATTAACAGAAACTTGGTTAGAGTTGATAAATTAAAGGCCGATGGCAGAGTTAAAACTTGCCGCATTCATGACATGTTACGCGATTTCTGCAGGAATGAAGGTGGAAAAAACAGGGAGAATTTCCTTGAAGAAATTAAGCAGTCTAGTGATGGAGGGCTTCAACCTCAAGTTACTGAAGGTGAAAAGCATCGTCGCCTTTGTATTCATTCCAATGTCTTGAAATTTCTCTGTAAAAATCCAAGAGGTCCTTATGTCCGCTCTTTTGTTACTTTCTCTGAGGATATTGAGATACCAGCAGAAAACATTTCGGCTATTTCTGCAGCGTTCAAGCTGCTGAGAGTTTTGGAAGCTAAGCCCCTGAAACTCTGTAAAATACCGAGTGATTTCTATCACTTGGTTCATTTGAGGTACCTTGCCATGTCCTTGAAGATGGACTCCAATTCGAAGGCTTCGATTCTCCCCAAAGGCTTCAACAAACTTTGGAACATACAGACTCTTATAGTTGATACCACATCTCGTGCCCTCGACATCAAAGCAGATGTCATGAGCATGACTCAACTAAGGCATTTAAAGACAAATGCATCCACCACTTTGGCAAAGCCGGGTAAAGATAGCAAAGAAGGTGAAAAGCTTCAAACCCTAGGCACAATGGCACCAGAAACTTGCACGGAAGCAATTTTTGACCGGGCTCGCAACCTGAAGAAACTTGGCATTCGCGGTAAGATATCTTCATTTCTTGATGGCAAGATTGGATCATTTGATAGTTTGAGGAAACTGAGCAATCTTGAAAAGCTGAAGCTGCTCAATGATGTCTTCCCAAAACCGGCTTCGGATGGGAAATTAGATGGCCTTCCTCCTGCCTACAAATTCCCAGCAAAGCTAAGGAGTCTAACTTTATTCAATACGTTTCTTGGTTGGAATAATATGTCAGTAGTGGGATCACTTGAAAAGTTGCAAGTGCTCAAGCTTAAAGACAATGCATTCGTGGGGTCGAGATGGGTGGTGGATGCTAGAGGCTTCGACTCTCTTGAAGTTTTGCATATGGGGCGCACAGATTTGTCGATTTGGGTGGCATCAGCCCGCCATTTCCCTAGTCTTAAACGACTTGAGCTGCACAACTGTGAGAAACTTAAAGAAGTTCCCATTGGGCTGGCTGATATTCCAAAGTTGGAATACTTGGACTTGCAGCGTTGTAATGAAGCAGCTGCGTCCGCCAGGAAAATCGCGGCCCAAAAGACCGGCTCCACATTCAAACTCTCCATTTTTCCTTCGGATGGCAAAAACAACGCGTGATGAAACTATATCTGGACAAGTAAGTATAAAAGATTCAGAACATTACCTACTTGGGATTTATATATATATGTTTCTGTTTTTATTGCAATTAAGTTAATCTTCTAACATGTCTTAAGCTTACTATCACATTGAATTCGTGCTAAAAATTGTGATCCATTAGTAAAATTTCACAGCTGATATATGGATGTTTGATATCTGTTATGTCTTAGTTTGTTTGGTCATTGTTGATGAATATATGAAAACTGCTTACTCTGAATATATGAAAACTTGAAAATTAATGCTTATTTCCAATTTTACATTACGTGTGTACATTGTTATAGTATTTAATGTATATATGTATCTTACCTTATTTAGAGTGTAGCCCTAGCCCTAGTAGTTTAGTATATATATGTGTCTGTATCTTCTATTCTATACACTGAATAATACTCTCTCTTTTCTCCCCAATATGTTGGATATCTCTTTTCTCTACATGGTATCAGAGCGGGAACGATTCCTGCTGTGACCCGCGTTACTCTTTGCCACGATACCGCTGATCGAACTCTCCTAAAAAAAATAAAAATAAAAATTAAGCCTAATTTTTTGTGCGCAGCCACTCCTCTCTCCAGCCGCCGTCGCTGCCAGAGTCTTCCCGCCGCTACCGCGCCGCCTTCTCTCTCCTGCTGCTGTTCTCCAGCCGTTGCATCTCTTTCTAGGGTTTGATTCTCTACCCTAATTTGTGAGCCGCCACTCTCTTTGTGCTCCGCCACCCTCTGTTCTCCAGCCACAACTGCTGTTCTCCAGCCTCTACTACATATTATCTTTTCCTAGGGTTTGATTTTCAATCCTACTCTTTCTACATCATGGCTGATTCGAAGTTTGCTACTCTAGGAACCACCATAAAATTGAATGGTTCCAATTATCTTCTATGGTCTCGTGCCTTTCTACTGTTCTTAGGCTCTCAGAAGAAAAAGATACATGTCCTCAACGTTCCTATTGATTCTCACGATGCCAAGTATGATGCCTGGTGTGCCGATGATTGTGCTGTCATGACATGGCTTTTGAATAGCCTTGAGGATTCTGTCAGTAAGAACATCATGTTCTTGGAAACCGCTAAAGAAATGTGGGATACATTGAAAGAGATGTATTCCAACGAAAAAAATGTCTCTCGTGTCTTCGAATTATATGAGAAACTTTTCTCTCATACTCAAGGTGGCAAATCAGTCAACGACTACTTCTCTACACTCAAAGGACTTGCTGATGAAATCCTCGTCTACCATCCACTATCCTGTTCTGCCACCGAGCGAGCAAGTTAGCAACTCAATGGGAAGAATTCATGGTTGCCAAGTTCTTGTCCGGTTTGGATAGTGATCTTCGATCAGTTCGTGACAGCCTATTATCTAGTGATAATGTTCCCTCATTATCCAATGCCCTATCTCGTATGCTGCGTGTGTCAACTGGTCGTGCAGACGATGTTCCTTCCAATTCTTCAGCCATGGCTGCTCGGGGCCAAAATCTTAATGTTACTGGCTCGTTTCCACCTTCCAACATGGCTGTCCACGGTCAAAATTATGCTCACGGTCAGAATTTCAATGGTGGTCGTGGTCGTGGCCGAGGTGGAGGTGGAGGTGGAGGTGGACGTGGCCGTGGTGGACGAAGTCGCGGTTCTGATCGTCGTTGTGAATATTGCCATCGTACCAATCATACTTCTGAGAACTGTTGGGAAACTTTTGGCAAACCAGGTCAACCAGGTCGGGCGAATGCAGCTGTTCCTGAGCCCCAGTCCGCGTCTAATGATGTGGTCTCAATGTCACGCGTTCAATATGACAATCTGATCCAGTCAATCAATTTGTCATCCACTGATGCATCTACTAGTGTTGCTCCATCTACTAGTGCACCTTCTCCTATCGTTGCTTCTGCAGGTGCGTTTGCAGTGTCTCATGGTAAGTCTAAGCCTTGGCTGGTTGATTCTGGTGCCTCTGTTCATATTACTGGCACTAAATCTCTTTTGACATCTTTTACGCCTGCTTCCTTACCTTCTGTTCGTGTCGCTGATGGCACCTCTTCTCCGGTGACGGGGATTGGTGTTGCCCGCCCCACTTCTCAACTGACCCTTGAAAATGTCATGTTTGCTTCTAAATTTCCCGTTAGCTTATTGTCTGTTAGTCAAATTACTAAAACTCACAATTGTTCTGTCTCGTTTTTTCCTACCTATGTTATCTTTCAGGATCTGTAGACGAAGAAGACGATTGGTGGAGAACATGAGCATGATGGTGTCTACTCCAGCACCAGTGTCTCCTCATGCTCGACCCCTACAGGTCTATACCCGTCGTTCTCGACCCGTGCCTCATGTCGAACTTGTCTCTGTACCGGCCTCATGTTCTTAGCCTGCGTCATCTTCTCCTGCAGATTCTGAAGATCCCCCACCTGCCAACACTGATGATTTACCTATCGCCTTGCGCAAAGGTACACGTACTTGCACCACTAAACACTCGGTGTCTAATTATGTCTCTTTTGCATGTTTGAGTCATTCTTTTCGTGTTTTTGCTCTTTGTCTTTTGTCAACAGTCATTCCAACTTCTTATCTTGCGCTTTGAGACTTATGGAGTTGATTACTTTGAAACTTTCTCTCCCACTGCTCGTTTGAACTCCATTCGCATTTTGTTCTCCTTGGCTGTCAATCTTTCTTGGCCTATGTATCAGCTTGATGTGAAGAATGCTTTTCTCTATGGTGATTTGTCTCAGACTGTCTATATGGAGCAACCTCCGGGATTTGTTGCTCAGGGGGCGGATGCTACTAAAGTCTGTTGTCTTAAGAAGGCTATCTATGGCCTTAAGCAAAGTCCCAAGGCATGGTTCGACAAGTTCAGCAGTGTTCTCGGTCATATTGGGTTTAAGCAATGCAAGTCTGACCACTCTGTTTTTGTACGCCATCAAACATCTGGAATTGTCGTTCTCGTTGTATATGTTGATGACATTCTTATATCTGGCAGTGATGTACAGGGAATTGAGGACACAAAGAAATACTTGCAAGAACAGTTTGTTATTAAAGATTTGGGACGTCCTAAGTATTTCTTAGGAATTGAAATTGCTCACAGCAAGTATGGAGTCTCTCTGTCTCAGCAGAAATATGCTACAGATTTACTTAAAGAAACTGGATTGCTTGGGACTAAGCCGGTTGATACTCCTATGGATGTTGATCCGAATGTCTGGGATGATAGTGAAGATTTCTTGGAGGATAAGGCTAAGTATAGACGACTTGTTGGGAAACTCATCTACTTGACAGTAACCCGACCTGACATTTC
Organism: Agastache rugosa; assembly: GCA_031470985.1. NCBI lineage: Eukaryota > Viridiplantae > Streptophyta > Magnoliopsida > Lamiales > Lamiaceae > Agastache > Agastache rugosa. Next base: position 824,340 of record CM062609.1, read on the forward strand.
TTTTGCGGTTGGTCTGGTTAGCCGTTTCTTGGATAAGCCTAAACAAGTTCATTGGGATGCTGCTATTCGAATTCTTCGATATATCAAGAAATCTCCGGGGAAAGGATTGTTCTTTAAGAAGAATGATCACTTGAAGATTGAAGGATACTCTGATGCTGATTATGCTGGATCTAAAACTGACCGGAAATCTACCTCTGGGTACTGCACTTACTTGGGTGGAAATTTAGTAACATGGCGGAGTAAGAAACAACAAACTGTTGCTAGATCTTCTGCAGAGGCTGAGTATAGAGCTATGGCTCATACTGCCACTGAGATGATTGGTGTAAAGAATCTGCTTGGGGAATTGGGGTTCACTTTCAACGAACCATTACCTATGCACTGTGACAACCAAGCAACTATTTACATTGCTAACAATCCAGTGTTCCATGAACGGACTAAACATATTGAGGTTGACTGCCATTTCATACGTGAGTGTGTATTGAATCGCACTATTTCTACTCCATTCACTACTTCAGCTAATCAGATTGCGGATATCTTCACTAAACCGTTGGGAGGCAAGCGGTTCTCTGAGTTATGCACCAAGCTGGATATGATCAACATATATGCTCCAGCTTGAGGGGGAGTGTTACAGTATTTAATGTATATATGTATCTTACCTTATTTAGAGTGTAGCCCTAGCCCTAGTAGTTTAGTATATATATGTGTCTGTATCTTCTATTCTATACACTGAATAATACTCTCTCTTTTATCCCCAATATATTGGATATCTCTTTTCTCTACATACATATATACACTATTACATCAAGAAATGCAATATAATTTATAACAGGAAATTAAATATAATTGCATAAATTAAAGCTGATGATCTTTGTGCGCTGCAGGCACTCCATGCAATTATGCAAAGCTGCGGAAGAATTATGGTACTTTGAACTCTCAAGACATTGATTGCACTTTGTAATTCATGAATAATTATTTTCTTGCGTTTTGCTCGTACCTTTGTTTTTCATGCAATTTGACTCATAATTAAGTTTGTGGCTGTCATGTAAGGATTGGACAATATTGTCTGTGTGATTGTCATTTGTTTGGATGATATTATCTTATATTTTTAGATTAATTGCCGGAAAAATTCCGATTTTTGGTCAAATTCTGGATTTTCCCCTCACTTTCTAATTTTGTGAATAAATTCCTCATCTTTCAATGTTTCTGATTTCTCACCGGCGAACATTTCCGATCAAAATATATTACGCGCGCCACGCTTGAAAAGGACGTTGTGCCCAATGTATTGTCCTTTTCAGACATGCTATCGATCAAAATAATGTTGATTTGTTAATTTCAATTGATCGGAAATGTTCGCCGGGAGAAAAATCAGAAACATTAAAAGGTAAGGAATTTCTTCATAAAATTAGAAAGTGAAGGGAAAAATTAGAATTTGACCAAAAGTCGGGATTATTCCGGCAATTAACCATATATTTTTTGTATTTACTCGGTTAAAATACTGGCGATTATCATGTTGTCATCAATTTTTTTTTTTTGGTCATCGAATTTTTGGTTATTCATTCTTTGACTACTCATTGCAATATTGAAACAAACTTAACATAATTCTCAAAAAAGAAACAAACTTAACATGTATATATACTATATGTATACATTAGGTTTGATGATCTTATCAAATATAGTAAATTTGTGTCTTCATGGTGAGATTTATTTTCAATCCCGATAGAAATGATTACAAATGTTGTGAGTTTAAAATCTACTCATTGAAATTTAAATTCAATTGGCGTAAAGAAATTTAGATTCCATGGAGTTCAAATTCTTTGGTTTGCATAGTTTGACATAATGTGACCTTTTCAATTTTATTTACTGAATAATTGTAAGAAATGTCGTTTTATGTGAATCATTCTCTTAAACATTTTGTATCGCATATTTGGGATATTAATTATTTATTATATTTATTTGTATAGTATTCTATGACTAAATATTTTAGTTGACTACAAAAATTGTACAGTATTATAAAAAATCTTCGTGAAACGGCAAAGGCAAATTGGGAATTATATACTTATTTTCACAAATAATAATATTCAACACTGTCGTTTCGTGTATGTTAATTGATTTAGGCGTATGTAGTCTCGAAAGCTCTGAAACGAATAAAATGTGTCTCTTTAAAAAAGTTGCAACTTTTTATTCTCCAAAAAGTTGCAATTTATTCGCATTAGATTGTAATGGTGTCGGATTGACAGATGTGTTTTTCTTGTGTTTATTATATTCATTCTTAGAGGGTCGAATAAGTTCTTTATTGAAAGAAAAAATAAAATAAAAAAGAAGAAGAAAATCCTAAACTTTGAGTATCACAAGCGAATACTTCAAAGTCGGACCTCATTAAAACCCTTATAGGTAAAATCCCAGGGGGGAAACCTCATAAGGAAAAAAGAGTACTCGTCTATTTTACAATACGGAAAGTGCTAAAAAAATGCATATCACGGTTGATAACAGTGGTAATAGTTGGATGACCGTTAGGCCACCAACCATCTTCAATGTTAGGAGACGCCATCATATCAGCAACCGAATTCCCTTCTCTGTAAATATGAGTAACTCGAAAATGCATGTCACTTATCTGCTGCAAAGCACGAATCCATCGGGAACGGAGATGCCACGGGACCTCTGAAGAGAGAGCATTAAGAAGACTAACCACATAAGTTGAGTCTGATTCCAACTACAAATGCAGCCAACCTCTAGAATACGCAACATCAATAGCATGAATGACAGCAATAAGCTCAGCTTCAAAAGCAAAGCCAATCCCACCTGAGACATGAAACGAACCACAGACGAAAGCTCTATAAGTACGAAAAATATCACCTGAGTGAAGAATGCCCGGAGCTCCAATCACAGCGCCATCAGTATTCACTTTGATCCATCCCGAAGGAGGCGACCACCACACAACCTCAATGTAAGAAGGAGGAGGACGAACCACGCCAGTACATCCAATCTTGCTTAATATCATACGCTCTGACATCGTGTTATGCATAATAATTGAAGCCTCCAACAAAGCCGTCTTCACACTGCTAATAATTGATTGAGTACTAAGCTTCACCGAGTCATGAATCCAACCATTACGAGAGCTTCAAAGAACCCAAACTGTAGTGACTACAGCAATTTTCCAAAGGCTAGCCACCAACATATTAAAATCAACATCCATAATAGCAATTAGAAAAGGATTAAATCCTCATCCTCATCAACAAAAGGAATACGCAGAAAGTCTTCAATAATATTCGGATGGGCAGCTACAAAAGGAGTGAAATGCCATTGTCCATTGAAATAGAAATCAGCTATCGTAGTCATTAAAAAATCTTGAACTAAAAAAAAAGGATATCAAGTCCTTACAAGATTACCGATGCCCTCTAATTTCTTTACTTAACATTTTCAATTCGAGTGATGGTAATTAAATGGATAACCAATGAGTTAATTAAAGGGTTAATTACATTTGAAGACAAAACGTATGACCTTAATTGTTGTTATAACACCACTTTCAATCATTGACATTTTTTACCCAACCTTTCGATTGATTGCAATCGGAATCATCCTTAGGATTTCTGACTATCGGAAATCCTACATCGACTATTTTTTTTAAAATGTAATCATGAAAATTTATTTTCTACCGGTTCATTTCCGGTTGTCGGGAATCCATGTAAAATTTCCGATCGTCAGAAAATCATAGGGATGATCCCAATTACAATCAATCTTAAGATTAGATACCGAAATGTCAATGATTGAAAATGATGTTATAATTGTAATTGAAATAATAGGCTATGATTCAATAACGAAGAACTACTCGCTGGTAATGTCCAAGTCAACTTAGTATGTGTGATTAATTAATACAAATGTGCATTCTTCTAATGTATATTGACTTGACCCTATCATTAATTGTTTGGACTCTTAACAATAAAGAAATTAGCAATTAATGCCAAGTCATTGTACTCCCTCCGTCTCATTTATATAGGATTGTTTTCCTTTTTCGGATGTCCCAAATATATAGGCTTGTTTCCATAAAAAGTAATGTTTTTTAGCTCATTTACTAATATATCCCTATTTAATTCTTTATTTAACTCATAAAAAATACATAGTCAAATAATAAATAGGGCCATATTAAGAAATTTACTATAATTTACTTTTTCAATAATTTTTCTTAATCCTTATGAAAATTTCAATCCACCTATATAAATGGAACGGAGGGAGTATAATGTTTATTTTTTCTCACACCCCCACATCTGAATTCCGTACCATCTTTAATGGCTGAATGGTTGTTTGGGTTTGGGAAACGTTCCATCCCGGGCACTAATCAATGCATGCCACCTCATCCATTCGCCTCCTCCGCCATCGACTTGAAAATGGCGTATTTACGCCCTCCACCAAGCGCCATTCGCGGGCGCCACCCATTTACCTCCGCCTGCAGTGAGCGCCCGTCACAAAATGGCGCCACTACGGGTGCTCTAATTGACCAAAACCTATCATGTAGTGCTACAATAAATTTTACGCCCTCCGTCCTATATAAATTTATATAGACTTATTTTCCTTTTTCAAATATCTCAAATATATAGACTTGTTTTCATAAAAAGTACTTAATATTTTTTAAATCATTTATTAATATATCTCTATTTAATTCTTCGAGTGACTCATAAAAAATACATAGTCAAAGAATAAATATGAGCATATTAAGAAATTCACTACATAATTTACTTTTTCAATGACTTTTTTTAATCCTTGTGAAAATTTTAATCCGCCTATATAAATGGGACGGATGGAGTATATGAGGATAATTTATTGTTAAAAACTAAAATTTGGATCAATTTAAAGATTTAAAACACACTTTTAGCTTTCACATATTAATATCCAATAAAGTGGATAGTGTATTCTAAATCTTAAAATTGATCAAAATTTTAAAAATATTTTTTTTCTTGTTTTAAAAATAGGATAAATAACTTGTAAATTACCTAACTTTAATCAATTTCTGGTTTTGCACACCACGAAAAGATTCCGCCTCTAAATTAGCCACTTTCTATTTTATCTGATTTTGCTACTGCCGTTGGATTCTTCCAAAATTTGATGATGACATAATCACCTGAAACCATACGTGCACATTTTGGCCGGGTAACAAAATGATGAAATGTTGTCAATTTACACTTACTTGAACGACACCATTTGCAAAAAAAAATTAAGAAATGTTGATCAATGACGAGGTTTAGTTCAGTTAGTTTAACTTGATGCATGCAAGTTATCAACCATTTAATTTTGCCAAATTATTTACACAATATTTTTTTTTTCAAATTATTTATGCGAGTTAACGACGAAATGCATTTTTCCTCGGGCTCCTTCAATATATATTGACGATTATGATAGATCAATTTTTGCCAACTAGCAATAAAGCCATTTACCAACAATAATCAAAATAACTATTTCTAAATCATCATTTCACCAACTGGCTTCCACACATAAACTCGGATTCCCAAATACAGGATAAAACATGACTCTGGGAAAAAAAATCTGGGTGGATTCATCCTGGAGCAGAAGCTGGTGAGTTTGAACCCTAAATCTTTTTCGAATATCTCAAATATAGAGACATAATTTTTTCTTGATGTACAAAATCAAAAATTGATCAAAGAGGATGCTTTCCAGACTATTTACCCTTAAAAATATACCTGATTTGCTACAGCAAAGAAAAATTCTACCCACCCTTATTAATTATTAATACATGGAGCAAATTAAATATGACTAGTTCGATCTTTCAAGTGGTGCCAATGACACCCCATTTTTAAATTTCTCGTAGACGGTGTCACGGTGACTTTTTTTCCAACCAAAATTTACTGCCAATGGGCGATGTGGCTAGAATGGCCGTAGAATCTGAATTTATTGTCGGCAATCCGATTAATTGGTGCCGAAATTGATTGGTGGCATAAAGTAAAATTTCATTGGTCAAATTGACTCATTTTACGATCAACTATAAATTAAACTTCTGAGGCCAAATTCACTGTTGAAACTGGCACCAATTGACATGCCAACATTATATTCAGATTCTTTATATTCCATATGTCATATTATAGTATATAGTGGAGTAATATATATTACTCTCTCCGTCCCGGAATAAGTGGTCACATTTCCTTTTTGTATTGTCCCGGAATAAGTGGTCACTTTTCTTATAAGAAAATATACTCCTCTCACAAAAAGTTATGAGCTCCACCACTTTCTATCTTTTTACCCTTTAAACACTCTTCTCCTTAATTCCCGTGCCGAAAAGAATGTAGCCACTTATGGTGGGACGGAGGTAGTAATAGTCACCATAAAAACAAGTCTGAATTGATTATTATAGCAGGTCAGACATTTGATATGTAAATTATATCTGGATATATGAAACCATGTAAGCTATGTCCAGTTGTAGTGTGAATGGACTACTTTACCCTAAAAAAAATTGGAAGATTCCGGTCAAGGGCTATATTTTCCGGTTGACTGGAAAAAAAATGACACGGCTGAAATTGTTGTAAATAATATTTTCCAGTAAACCTTGAAATGTTTTCCGGGCCACCGGAAAATAATTTTTTATGCCCAAGATGTTTATTTTCGTTATATTTTAATTATGTTTTATTCAATTTTATATTTTGATTCTATTATTTTTTTTTGTATAGATGAATTTGGGATAATTTTGTACAATTGGGTATAGCTTACATATTTTTATAAGTATAGATATAGCTTACATGTACAATCGGTATAGTGCGTATATCAATTTTTCTCTCTAAAAACAAAGTAATTATATATATAAATATAAACATATAATTACTTTTTTTTTATTAATTATATTGAACATTTCAAGGTAAAACTTTCAGTCTTGTATTGGTATCTTTTATCATAGAATATTAATTTACCATAAACCATATACTCATTCCGTTTCGGGATAAATGACCACATTTTCTTATTAGATTGTTTTGTAACAAGTGGTCATTTTCCTTATGAGAAAATATGTTTCTCTCACAAAAAGTTGTGCTCTACTACTTTTTATCTTTTAAATACTCTTCTCTTTAATACCTGTAGCGAAAAGAATGTGGTCACTTATTGCGAGACGGATGGAGTATATATTACTAAGAGAAGCACTCTTGTACAGCCGAATGTACATACAACTAGATCCAGAACCAAGATCCGACCCGGACTCAGACCCGGTCAACGTTTGACTGTTGACTTTTTTTTTTGTCTCCGCCTTCAGCTCCGATTTTAATTTATAGATAATGATTGTGGCAACATTAATATTTTTTAGCTCGCTCCGAGGCCTTCGACTCCCTTCGCTCGACTCTTGAAAAAAAATAAAAAAATCCAACGATCAATGTTTTCCGAATCGGATCGGATCAGATCTGACCGAATACACTGTAGAGATGTTGCACACAATTTTTTGTCAATTACTGTAATAACATTAATTATTGAAGAGCATCCGAAACAAACAAATACTCCACATAACAATTAATAAGTCATCCTCACAGCTAGAGAGAGAGAGCAAGAGAGAGAGAGAATGGCGGACGCAGCAGTAGAATTCCTGCTAGAAAACCTAAAGCAGCTGCTGGTCCACCACGCCTATCTGCTGAAGGACGCAAAGGATCAGGTTGAGAAGCTCGAAAACCATCTGCGCCTCTTCAAAGCATTCCTCAAAGACGCGCCCAAGCTGTGGCGGGAGGATGCGAAGCTGCGGGAGCTCATCCGCCGCATCCGCAACGCCGTCTACGAGGCCGAAGACATCATCGACGCTTACGTCACTCAGGCCGCCGAGGCCAAGAACAAGAATTACTTCGTCAGAGCAATTCAGGGCCCACCCAAGATCGTCAGCATCGCCGCCAAAGTCGAAGCCGTGCTGCAGAAGATCGACGATATCTACACCGATAAGAAGAATATCATTGATTTTGCCAACATCAAGCTTGAAGATGGAGCCACTCACGACAACGAGGTAATTATTCATTTTATTATTTTGTTTTTATTTTTTTTATGTTATTATTATTATTTTTTCGATGGCTAAGTTACCGGTCAATGGAGTTTAGTGGGATTTTAGTTTTAATATAATAATATAACTAGAATAATAAAATTTGTATGGTTCCTAGCAGGCGAGCATGTATTCTAATGTAATGACTTTAATAACTTTACAAAATAAAGTTAATCGTAAATAGATCGAATCATATATGTGTTATGAAATTAAAAAAAAAAAATATTTAGAGTGCTGCCTTTCAACTAGAGCTGTCAAAATACCGGGCCCGGCCCGGCTCGAGCCCGCCGGGCTTTTTGGAAAAATCGGGCCGGCCCACCCCGACCCGAAAAATCATCTGGCCTGAAATTGGACAGCCCAAGCCCAAGCCCACCGGGCTTTACCCATTTCGGACCGGGCCTAAATTGACAGCTCTACTTTCAACTATATGTTGCTACCTTTGATCAAGTATGGCAGCAAATATTAATTGTATAATTGAATTGTGTGTAAGAAAATTACTTTTATGTAGTTTATGAAGAAAAACTATAACATTGCCTAATTTAATTTGTAATACTTCCTCGGGAGAACTTAGTGTGGTTCAACTAATATTTTATATATTTTATGTAATCAAATATGCACCGCACTTTTAGGGGACGGAGGGAGTATGTAATTTTCATGTGATACTCCCCCTCCATTCACAAAGATTATGACTAGTTTTCTTTTTCCGTCTGTCCACAAAAATTGTAGCTAGTTTTATTTTCCGTCCGTTCACAAAGATTATAGTTAGTTTTTATTTTTTTTTCACTTTAGAACATGACCACCCACTATCTTACTTTTTATCCTTATTTCCACTCAAAATGATGGTTTCTTTCTCCACTTACTTAACATCTACTACACTTTTATTAAAACTCGTGCCACAAAAAACTAGCTATAATTTTCGTGGACGGACGGAGTATGAAATATTTTAAATTACGAAAATCATGCACTTCTTAATCATTCATTCATTTAATTATTTATTTATTTATTTTGTTTTGTTTTTTTTTTTGTCTTTTTTTTTAATGTTCTTTTGATGGCTGCTGCCAAATTAATTAGGTGAAGTACAGCTGTTTGAGTAAGCGGTCAATGGAATTTAGTGGGGATTTAGTTTTGATATAGTAATATAAATAGATTAGTAATAGAGAAATTTTAGGCTACTATATAATGACTTTAATAACTTTGTAAAAAAAAATTAATAAGCGAGAAATTCTATAAAAGGCTCAAGAAATTACCCATAAAAGGTTTATTAAACTTAGGCCATGTTTAGTTGGGTTTTTTTGGCCCTAGGAGAGAATTCAATAAACTGAATCCATTACTACTTATTTGGTTGGGTAGTAGGTTAATCATTACCCTTACTAATTCAAACTCCCAAATTGTTACCTTTCAAATTTGAAGATAATCCAAAACGTCCTAAATGTTACCCTCCAAACTAGAGCATTAACAAAATCCTTTTATTTCCTGATTAGGAGGAATCAATGAAAGAAAATGAATTCCAATCTTGGATTTTCGAATTACGAGAGATATTGAGAGAGATCAAGAATTCTCACCATTTCTTAGATTCATGGATCCAATTTAATTTATTTTCATTGTTGAACCAAATACCAATAAAGATAACAGTTATTGTTACCATTCCTCTTCTTTACTTGATTTCATTTCCTTTTCATTCATCTGTTTGAACCAAACAAGCACGCTACCTTTTAACCTTAAAAAAAAGTATAGCAACAAATATTAATTGTATAGTTGAATTGTGTCTAAGAAAATTTTACTTTTATGTAGTTTATGATGAAAGACTAGAACATTGCATGTAATATGTAATGTTAATTAATGTGATATATCAAATATATTTTTTTTTTTTGAAAGTGATATATCAAATATTTTAAATTACGAAAATCATGCACTTCTTAATTATATGCTGCTTAATTTCAAATGTAAATCATTTATGTAAATGATTAAATTATTTATTCTTAAAAATATGGTATGCTTAATTATTACTACTAGTATTTTTCTATAAAGAGTAAGCTTTATTAAATAATGTTATATTAGTAATACAGGTAGTATAAAAATATAAGTCTAGTATCAAACTGAATTTCTTTATTTTTGAAATAGCAGACAAGTTAAGTATTAATATGCTGAATATGATATACATGTATGAGGACTCCTGTGCACCGGTCACATAGGTGCAATCGGATCTTTCCGATCCGACCCGGTCAAAACGGGTCAACCCGACCCGTCATTTTTTTTTAATTTGATTTTTTTAATTTATTTTTCTTCTTCGCCTTCGGCTCCAATTTTAATTTATGGATAATGATTGTGACAACATTAAAGTTTTTAGCTCGCTCTGAGCCCTTCAGCTCCCCTCACTCGACTCTTTAAAAAAAATAAAAAATAAAAAACTGAAAAAAAGAATTTAAAAAAAAACTAAAAAAAATCGGAAAAATTTAAAATTGTCAGGCGCGTGGACGCGCCTTGAGGGGCACATGTGATGCACGCGCCCGACTTATAGGTAGAAAAGGGGCACGTGGTTTACACGCGCCCTGTGCGGGTGGACTCCGTCACTTCGGTGCGACTGCCTCACAGGAGTTTTTGTGTACATATATAATATGAACAACATCAACCACAACTTTCTGGAGATCGACTACCAGATAATATCATCTAAAGTTAATATTCCTCGAATCATTATCTTTGAAAATACTAGCATATATATAGTTGTTTCATTTTCTGACTTTAGATCATGAATATATTCCATCAAACTGCAGGCCCCACAAGTAAGAGAAACAAATGTGGTAGGTTTTGAAGATGAGGCTGATAAACTGAAAGGATATCTCTCCACAGAATCATCAGATGAACTTGAGGCCATTTCCATTGTTGGAATGCCCGGCCTCGGCAAGACAACCTTGGCCGGCAAAATCTTTCGCGATCCAGACATCCAGTACGAGTTCCCCACGCGCATTTGGGTTTACGTATCTCAAGAGTTCAAGAAGAGGGACATCTTTCTAGCCATTCTAAAAGAGTTAACCAGGCTCACTGATGAGATCAAAACCAAATCCGACAAAGAGTTGGCCGAGCTGGTGGTCGCTCATCTTGAAACATCAAAGTTCTTGCTCGTCATGGATGATGTATGGAGTCGTGAGGATTGGGATAAGCTCCAGATCGCGTTGCCAAAGAGCAACAAGAGGGGTAAAGTCCTGATCACTAGTCGTCAGGCTGAAGTTGGTTGGCATGTTAATCGCCGTAGAGGGCCTCATATGCTGCGTTTCTTGACCTTGGAAGAGAGTTGTTTGCTTCTCCAGTTGGAAGTTTTTCAAGAGCCAAAGTTCCCTCCGGAGTTGGAAGTCGAAGGAAGACTCATTGCAGAGCGTTGTGATGGGCTGCCGCTTGCTATAGTAGTCATAGGAGGCATTCTTGTCAAGAAATTCTCCGGTGATACAACCGCCATGAAAACAACTTGGCAAAACATCTCAGGAAGCTTCGACACCTATCTTCTAAAAGATGAAAATGCAGGGAAAAAGTTGGAAAGAATTATATTATTAAGTTATGAAAAATTGCCTTATCACTTGAGAGAGTGCTTCCTTTATTTTGGAATGTTTCCAGAGGACTTTGAGATCCCTGCTTGGAAACTGATCCGTTTATGGATCGGAGAAGGATTAATACAGCAAAAGGACGTCAGCTTGGAAGAAACCGCGGAAAACTATTTGGAGGAGCTGATCAATCGGAACTTAGTTAGAGCAGAGAAGTTCAAGTCCAACGGGAAAGTTAAAACATGCCGCATTCATGACATGCTTCGCGACTTCTGCTTGAACGAAGCTGGGAACAAAGGGGAAGGTTTCTTGCAAGAAATCAAGTGGTCTAGTCATGGAGGTTTCCATCCTTCAGCTTCTGGAGAACTCAAGTTTCGTCGTCTGTGCATTCATTCCAACATCTTGGACTTTGTCACAAGAAAACCTTACGGCCCTAGTGTTCGCTCCTTTGTTTGTTTCTCCAGAGACGAAACTACCATGCCTGCAGGAGACATTTCAGCCATTCCCGGAGGTTTCAAGCTGCTTCGAGTTCTAGATGTCGAGCCTATCAAGTTCACTAGACTTCCTAGTGACATGTACCAATTGCTTCATTTGAGGTACCTTGTCCTGTCTGTGAGCTTGAAGGTTCTCCCCTGTGCGTTTTCTAAGCTCTGGAACATCCAAACTCTTGTCGTAGACACAGATCATCGAACACTGGATATAAAAGCAGATATCTTGAACATGACGCAGTTGAGGCATTTCAAGACGAATGCTTCGGCCACTCTGCTCAAGACGGGCAAGAGTGGTAAGGGAGCCGCTGGTGAAAAGATGCAAACACTCGGAACAATCGCACCAGAAAGCTGCAATGAAGATGTGTTTGATCGCGCCCGTAATCTGAAGCAACTGGGCGTTCGTGGGAAACTAGCATTGCTTCTTGATGACAAGAGTGGTTCATTTGAGAGTTTGGGGAACTTGAGCAGTCTTGAGAAGTTGAAGCTGCTAAATGATGCGTTTCTCGGGCCAGCTTCCGGAGTGCAGCTGCGCGGCCTCCCTCCGGCCTACAAATTCCCTCCAAAACTCAAGATTCTGACGTTGTCCGAGACTGCTCTAGAATGGCGCCATATGTCTATCATAGGCTCTCTCGATAAGCTGGAGGTGCTGAAGCTGAAGGATAAAGCGTTCCAAGGCGAGATTTGGGAGGCGACGGATGGAGGCTTTCGACATCTTGAAGTGCTACATATTGGACGAACGAATTTGAAGATTTGGTTGGCTTCACACCATCATTTCCCCAGACTCAAGTATCTTGAACTGAAGAACTGTGAGGATCTGCAGCAGATTCCAGTTGAGCTTGCTCAAGTTCCGAGCTTCGTGAAGTTGGACTTGTTTCGATCTAAACGTGCTGCTGCGTCTGCGAGAAACATTGAAGCAAAGATAAAGGATAGACTGCAGATCAGTGGCAATGTTGCACGGCAGTTCCGGCTTTCCATTTTTCCTCCTATGCAAAACTAGAGAGAGAGAGAGAGAGAGATGTAGTTACATGGTTTGTTGTGTTGAATTCCACAAATATAACAATGCTTGTGTTGTTGAATAAGGATTTGCTCATTTTCTGGACCTCAGTTTTGTCGATGATAGATCTAGGGTTTGCGAAAGTAGCTAAAAGAAATAATAACACGATGACACAGTAATTTACGTGGTTCGATCGATGTGATCTACGTCCACGGGAGAGAATATAGAGAGCTTTTATTATACTTGAGAGTACAATGAGTATTGCATGTCCCTTCTACCTCTAATCTCACATCTATTTATAAGTATTGGGTTAAGCCCTAATCCCTCTAGAGATCGGACTCCTTATACATATCCGGTTGCTTGATACATGCATATCCGATTCCCATTAGCAGTAGAATTCTATCTTCTTCCAAAGTAGGGTTTCGTTACTTGGTCTTCAAGGCAGATGTGGACTTTGTTTGGGCCGAACTCTGTGGGCCGAGCGTTAATATACAGGCCCAAATAGCCTTAGGTCGGGCCCAGGATGAGGCCAGCACTATCACATCCCCCCCCAAAAAAGAGGAAAGAAGACATGTTGTAGATGCAGACGGCGAGGTCGAATTGCGAGGTGATTGATCGCGCAAATCACTGCGAGCTGAAGTGGCAGGCAGAATTAGATGAGCGATCTGAGCGCGGCCCATGTAAAATTTAAAAGGCGGGGAAAGAAATGGGCCGTTTGAATTCTGTGGAGGGGCGGTTCATGTTTCGAGAAAGGCGGGCCCCCGTCATACGTGTGGCAGACACAACGGTGGGATTCAAACGTATATTCTCAGAAGCGGAAACGTTCTGCCCATATCACACTATTTCACATCCGCCGTCAGTTAGAGAAAAAAGTTCCTGCGCAGAAAAGTTTCTTCTTCCCCAAAAATCCCCCAATTTACTGTTCTTATACCGCCGGCGTTCGCTCCATCGTTCTTCTGCGCCCAGTTTCAACCCATCCGCCGGACCATTTACCTTCTTTTTAACAAGTAAGTATGGCCTCTCCTTCTCAGTCTAGTAGTAGTGATATCGATTTGGCTCCGTCAGTCGGCTCGAGTAGAAGTGTTGCCTTTAGCATTTTTTCATTAGGATCTGCTATTCCTTCTGTTGAATCTTTAATAGTGCCCCCGTGTGTGAAGGGGAAAGTGGCTGAGTACCCCTCGACCTTAAATGAGGCTAGAATTAGGTTTCTGGCCCAAACGTACAATTTTCCTAACGAGGCGGAATTAATAGAACCTCGCCCCGAGGATAGGGCGTGCTCTCCCCCGATGGGGTTTGTCACTATTTATGAGGACGATCGCACGGCGGTCTTCGTTTACCCCTCCCTGAGCCCTATTCCGAACTCCAGAAAAAGCTGGGCTTAGCGTTAGGGCAGATAATGCCGAACTCGTTTAGGCAGTTTACGGATTTGGGTGTGGCAGCGGTAGATAGGGGTCACCAAATATCCGCCGAGCTCATTCACGAGCTCTTTGTCTTTAAAAAGGCGGGGGGCGGTATTACGGCAGCCCGGATCGAGTTCAAGGGCGAACTCAAAATAAGGTGGACAAGTGGCACCGTAAATATTTCTTTTGTCGCCACAGTAGTTTCATCGACCTGATTTGGAGGCTAGAAAAGCCTTGTGAGTGGGTGATAGAAGAGGTCGATGAGGATTTGGAGTCCGCTGTAAAAGCGATGAGGGTCCACGGTCCTTTTGAAGCGAGCTACAATGAAGACTCCCTAGCTGAAGCGGGGTTGAGCCCGTATGAGCCTCAAAATATGGTGGATCCGGCGACGGGTGAGGCCCCGCTAGTGCTATTAGGATAGTTGTGCTGTGTTTATTTATCGTCCTGACTCCTTTCATGATTTGTCTGTGCAGTGAAGTTCGGTAAGATCAAGGGGGCTGATGGTAAGGCTACAGCTCGCGGGGCTAAGAGAGCGAAGCTATCTGGACGAACTGCTTCCTCTTCCGATCAGGATCAGCTCGCTTGGGCTGCTGCGGCAACTGTTCGTTCTCCTTCCCCCAAACCACCTCAGAAGCGGTTGAAGGTCGGGGATCCGCTCGAAGTGGACATCATTGATGTCACGGGTAGTGACGCGAGCCCGGCAGCTCCCTCCAACAGGCTGGCTGGTCTGCCTTTTCCCGAGGTGAATAATTATTTTTCTATTACACAGTTTTTCTTAATTGTTGCCGGTGCAGCTAACTGTATTCTTCTTGCAGGGCCTTGATATGTTCGTCAGTTGGCTGAAGAACAACGTCG
The DNA here is from genome assembly GCA_031470985.1 of Agastache rugosa. Taxonomy (NCBI): domain Eukaryota; kingdom Viridiplantae; phylum Streptophyta; class Magnoliopsida; order Lamiales; family Lamiaceae; genus Agastache; species Agastache rugosa. The sequence goes on from CM062609.1 coordinate 839,618, forward strand.
AGGAGATGTCCTCGAAACACGAGGAAGAGAAAAGCCGATACTCCGAGAAGCTGATGTCGGCTGTTGCCCGGGCGAAGAAAGCCGAGGCCGAGCTGGTGAAGGCTGAAGAGGGCAGAAAAGCTGCCAAGTCCGAGTTGGTTGCTCAGCTCGCGAGGGCCGAGGCGGAGGCCGAGAAAGCTCGGAGGCTTGAGTCCGAGCTGATTGCGGCGAAGGACCGGGAGGTCAACCTTGCGGTTAGCCAAGGTGAGCTCTTCCGGGCCTTCACGAAGAGGTTTCTGTTGTCGGAGAGTTTCTCCGAGCTTGCCAATGACCTGGCCATGCTCATCAATGGAAACTTCGCCGTGGCTGCTTTGGAGCAGGCTGCCAAGGACTTCCCCGGCCTGGACGTATCCAAGTACGGCTTCGAACGCCTAGGGGATGAAGCCCTACCTTCTCGGTATGCCAGGGTGGTCCGAGATCACCTCGGCCAGTTTCCCCTCCTGGAGAATCTTGCTGGCTCGTCCACACTTCTATCTGTCGAGCAGATTGCTGACTGCTCGGTAGACCGGGACCCCGACCTGGATGCTGCTTTCAATTCTCTTCGCGACGAGGAAGAAGAAGGCGAGGGCCCGGAAGAGGAAGTGGAGGAGGAGCAGGAGGCTGGGGCTGGTGAAGATCCGGCCGCTGACAAGGACTTGGACGGTTCCCCCTCCGAGCAGCCACCTTCTCAGGACAAGGAGGTCGGCGATATTGTAGTGTAGTTGGTTTTTTTTTTTTCTTTTTATTGTATATCTGTACGGAATATCTTCAAATGAATGAAGTTGATTTTTTTTCTCTTGAGTGTAGAGCTTGGACTCTGTCGGTGTTTCTACTTTGCGCATACAAATAGCTCTCCTTTCACAAGACCTGGTTGACCAACGGTCCGTTGTTGAGCAATGGAAGGACAAATGCCGCCGAGCCGAGGAACTTTTCAGCCATAAGTGTACTCTGCTGAAATCTCAAGAAGCCGAGCTGTCGAGATGGCAGATGAAGTTCGAGGCACTTTGTGAGGAGGTCGAAGTTAAGCGTATCGCTTTTCAAGAGAGTACCGACTTGCTTCAGGCCAAGCTTCTGCAGGCTGAGGAGGAGTTGGAAGTTGCCCGAGATCAAGCTGGCCGCGTTCCCAAAGACTACGAGATGATCGTCGAGGAGCATGCCGAGTATGAAGATATTATCCGTCGCGGGGGTGGTATCACCATCGCCGAGGCGGAATTAAAGGCAAAAGAGGACCTGGAACAGTATATCGCGTTAAAGGAAGCACTCGGGTCCGAGTCTTTTGGGCTTCAGGGTGCTTTTGAAATGCTGAAGGAGAGTGCGGGCAGGTATAAGTGCATTTTGGACCGCCGACCTAAGCTACGGGCCCTTTTGGCACGTGGTCCGGGGGCAGATCTTTCTTCTTCTGTTCGGACAATGCCTGCTCGCGAGGTGAAAACGACTTCGCGGGGACATCAGGTCGGTCCGAGCCAGCGTAGGCGAGCTGTTTGTCGCGGTTCGGCTGCCCCGCGAGGTCGAAGTTTTCCTGCTGGAAGAAGTCGAGGTCGGGGACGAGGTCGTATCTCAATTGATGATCTCCTAGGGCCTTCCTCCTTTGAGGAAGATTGGCTTAGCTTCAGCAAGAAACATCCTTCCCCCTAGATTAGCTCGCTTCTGCCTGTAATTATGTACACCCAACTGTTCCAAATAGTTAGAAATAAAAATATATATATTGAGTTTTTGAACTTTCCTGTTCTTCGTGAAGATTGCTTCCTTGGTTTTCTGCATGTTGCATCTTTTGGGTGAGTTGGACTCAGACCTTTTTGTGTTGACAAGGGAACCATGGTTCGGACCTTGTATTTTATTCTCCCGGGGGAACTTGGTTCCGACCCCAGTTGAGAATTGATTATCCTTCGGAGGGAGTTTGACTCGGACCTCGTGGGATTTTCTTTTTGGAGGGAGACGAGCTCGGACCTCGGAAAAGGGTTTCCTTTGCGCATTATAGGAATTTGTTACCCCATGTCGGATCATTACTGACCACGCAAGGGAACCGTAGTTCGACCTTATGAGGGGATTTTGATATTAGGGATACTTCGTATAAGCAAATCAAAAGACACGAGATGCAAGACAAAAATGAAATTTTATTAAAAAATGACCAAAAAACAAAGTAAAAGGAGTTTTGACGAGCTCGTTAAAAACAAAACATTAAGGACAAAAAAAGACAAAAAAGAAAACCTAAGACTCTATATGCAAGATTTTGTCGCTTTATACGAAGAATCTCTTTAGATGGGCGATGTGCCATGTTCTGGGTATTAGTTCGCCCGAAAGATAGGCGATTTTGTAAGCTCCTTTGCCGAGGACTTCGTGTACTCTGTAGGGCCCTTCCCACGTAGCTTCGAGCTTGCCGAGCTTCTCTGAGAGGCTGATCTCATTGTTTCGAAGCACAAGATCACCGACCTGGAACTGTTGGGGTTTGACCCTTTGGTTGTAATACCGAGCCATCTGCTGTTTGTACCGAGCTTCTTTTATGCTGGCTAGTTCCCTTTTTTCCTCCAATAAGTCTAGGTCGGTTCGGCGCTGCTCTTCATTAGCTTCGGCGGAGAAGTTTGATGTTTCGGGACTGGGTGCTCCGATCTCGACAGGTATGACTGCTTCAGACCCGTATACTAAACGGTACGGGGTTTCTCCCGTTGGAGTTCGGGGCGTAGTCCGGTACGACCACAGGACATTTTGGAGATTGTGGATCCACTCTGTTTTCTCCTTCTCTAGGCGGGTCTTGAGTCCGTTCACTATTGTCCTGTTGGTGACTTCAGTCTGGCCATTAGTTTGAGGTCGGTTGACCGAGGTGAACTTTTGCTGGATATCGAGTCCTTCACAGAATTCTCTGAATCCCCTGCTCGTGAATTGCGTTCCATTATCCGAGATGAGTGCTCTTGGTACCCCGAACCGGCACACGATGTTTTTCCAGACGAAGTCAACGGCTTTATCACTTGTGACTTTTGTGGAAGGTTCAGCTTCTACCCACTTGGTGAAGTAGTCGACGGCGACTATTAGAAACCGTTTTTGCTTAGGTGCCGGGTAGAAAGGCCCTACGATGTCAATGCCCCACTCCATAAATGGCCACGGACTTTGAATAGTAGAGAGGTCGGTTTGGGGTAGTCTCGTCACTCTGGCATGCAGCTGGCATTTTAGGCACTTCTTCACGAAATCTTCCGCATCTTTTGCCATTGTTGGCCAATAGTACCCCCACCGCATGATTTTCTGAGCTAGCACCCGAGCTCCAATGTGGCTTCCGCACGATCCCGTGTGCACTTCATTTAATATGTAGTCCGCTTCCTTTGGTCCAACACATCTGAGCAGAGGCTGTAAGTAAGACTTTCGATAGAGGACCCCTCCCTCGAGGGCATACTGCGTGGATCTAGCTAGAATTTTTCTAGCCTCCGTCTTGTCTTCGGGCACCTCCCCGTTTCCCAAACGTTTGATTAGGGGGGTCATCCAATTTGGGTCGTCCTCTATGATTGCATTGACTTCCGCCTCTTCTATACTCCTGTTGCGGACTTCTTCCACTAGCGTCGAGCTGGATGGGGAGGTCGCCAGCTTACTTAGCTCATCAGCTCGGGTATTTTGGCTTCTGGGAATGCGGACTATTTTGAAGAATTGGAAAGACTGTTCAAGGAGCTTGACCTTCTCTAGGTACTTCTTCAGCTTCTCACTTTTCACTTCGTATTTCCCTAACACATGGTTGACAACGACCTGGGAATCACAATGGGCTTGGACAGCTCGTACCTGGAGGGTTTGGGCGGCGCGATCCGGCAATGAGAGCTTCATATTCGCCTCGTTATTCGTAGTGGAGAACTCGAATCGCGGCGAATATGTTAGTTCCTTCTTTTACGAGGGCTGATGAGGAGTATGCCGGCTCCACTTCCTTTCTTTCCTGAAGCTCCATCCACGTACATCTCCCAGCAGTCCGGGGGTGTCTTCTCTGGGACTTCTTGGAGCCTGGTTTTGGCTTTGATTTCTTTTGGCTCCACAAGGTCCTTGTACAGAGCTTCTACAAGGAAGTCTGCCAGAGCCTGTCCTTTTATAGCTCGACGGGGACCGTACGATATAGAATGTTCTCCTAGCTCGATCGCCCACTTCGCGATTCTTCCTGAAGCTTCTGGCTTAGTGAGAACTTGTCGAAGTGGTAGATCGGTCAGAACTTGTATCGGGTGAGCTTGGAAGTAGGGCTTTAGGCGCCGAGCTGCATTTATGAGGGCTAGAGCGACCTTCTCGAGAGGCTGATACCTCGTCTCTGGGTCTTTTAGAACTCGGCTGACAAAGTACACCGGTAGCTGCCGATCTCCTTCGTCTCGGACCAACACTGCACTTATTGCCTCCTCAGATGTGGCGAGGTATAGAGAGAGAGGTTCTTCTTTCTGGGGGACTGACAAGGTTGGTAAGTCCTCGAGGTGGCGCTTGAGCTCCTCAAAAGCCAGCTCGTGCTCTTGTCCCCATCCAAATTCCGGGGCCTTCTTGAGAATTTTGAAGAATGGGAGCTGCCTCTCGGCGACCTTGGAGAGGAAACGACTTAGCGCGGTTATGCGCCCGTCAACCTGTGCACGTCGCGGATAGTCCGAGGTACCTTCATCTCGCACGGCTCTCACCTTCGGTGGATTGGCTTTGAGACCTTCGGCGAGATCCGGCGCCTAAGAATTTTCCGCATCGCACGTTGAAGGTGCACTTTTTCGGGTTCAGCTTGAGGTTCGCCTGCCTTAGAATGTGGAGCGTGGATCGCAGGTCGCTCACCGCCGAGGCCTCTTCTTTACTCTTGACGACAATGTCGTCTACGTATACTTCGACAATCTTGCCGATGTGATCTCGGAAGAGGAAATCGACCATTCGGCGGTAGGTCGCTCCGCATTCTTTAACCCGAAAGCGCATATACTTGAATGCGAAGATCCCGAAGCTTGTTGCGAAAGGCATCATGATTGCATCCCCCTCATCCATTAGAACCTCGATAGTATCCTTTGTAGAGATCGAGAAAGCGAATACTTCGTGTCCCACCAAGGATTCGATCTTTTCATCGATGTTGGGGAGAGGATAGCGGTCCTTCGGGCAAGCTTTGTTGAGGTCGGTGTAATCTACACACATCCTCCACTCTCCTTCTTCTTTCTTTACCACTACCGGATTAGATAGCCAAATCGGGTACCTGACTTCAAACAGAAGCCCGGCTTTCAACCATTGCTGCACCTCGTTGTAGATAACTTGATTTCGTTCGGCAGCAAATGATCGCCGTTTCTGCTTGACCGGGGTCGAGTTCGGGTTAATGTTAAGCTTGTGCGTAATGATTTCCGACGATACCCCGTCATGTCCGTTGGAGACCGAGGCGAAGACGTCTTGATACTCCCTTAGGAGCTGGATTACTTGCATGCGTGTTTGAGGTCCCCCGGCAAAGCCGATCTTGACAACCTTCGCTGGATCTGCTTCGGACAGGGTAACCTGTTCCGCCGGGGTGTCTGGGATTGACGTCATTTCATCCGGCTCCTTGGGATACTTTGATTGCTACGCTTGGGGTTGACCTCGTAGAGCAACCTGCATGCACTCCTTGGCCTTTATCTGGTCACCTCGGACCGTAAGGATTCCAGCCCGAGGTCGGTATCTTCAACGGCGAGGTGGTAAGGTGAAATGATGGCCACGATCGCATTCGGCCCAATCCCGACCTAGTATGATGTTGTAGGGGGAGTTCGCTTTAACCACATAGAACTGAACGAGCTTATTGACGCTGGTCGGCGGGCTGCCAATCGCAACGTCGAGCGCGATGGTCCCTTCAGGTCGCGTCTCTTGCTGCGTAAAGCTCTTGAGAGGTAGGGGTGTGGAATTCACCCGAGCTGGGTCGAGGCCCATCCTATCCAAGCAGTGTTGGAAGATGATGCTCACGCTGGCCCCACCATCGATGAACACGCGATGGACCATCTTGTTGGCCACCCCGACCTGTATAACCAGGGCGTCGTTGTGTGGTGTAGCGGTAGGCACAGGGTCATCCTCGGAGAATGTGACGGTTTCCCCCTTCTTGAATCTCTTTTTCGTTTGCTCCTCACTCGATGGGACCGGTGGTCTGCGAGCTTCTGCCTTCAACCTGGTTTTTGTCTTGCCTGGGGGTAGCCCGGTGATGGTGGAGACCACTCCGTCGTACTGTGGTGCGTCGTACGGAGGGTCGTCATCCTCCTCGTCGTGATCGACCTTAGTTCGCTTATTGTGGGGAGCACAGCGACCTTGACCTCCTTTCCGTTTTCCTCTTGTGTTTTTCTTCCCCCCGGCTTCGTATCTCTTCAGAGCTCCCTCTTGGGCTAACCTCTCTATCTGTTCCGCGAGGTCGCGGCAATCCTCCGTGTGGTGCCCATGGTCATCATGGAAGGAGCAGTGCTTGTTTTGGTCCCGAGGTTTAGATTTTGACATGGGACGTGGTTTAGCGAACCAGTCCTCGTGGAGTGCGAAGATCTCGGCATTCGTCTTCATAAAAGGAGGTCGTTGGGACGGCTCTGGTCCCACCCGAGGTCCAAGCCGGGACTGGATTGGTCCGGGTCCGAGCCGGGACTGGATAGGTCCTCTTTGGAGGCGTTCGTGGGCACTTCTCCGATCACGATCGCTCCGACCTCGATCCCCTTCAGTTCTCTTCTTCTCGGTCTCCTCCCGCTTCAATCGGTCCGCATCCTGGCCGTCGGCGAACTGGTATACAATCTTCCACATCTTCTGGGCTGTCTCAGGCTTCCGCTTAGCAAGCTCTTGGTTCAGGGACCCGGGGGCAATTCCATTTCGGAAGGCCGAGATGAGGAAGACGTCGTCGATTTTATCGACCTTCAAGCTTTCCTGCATGAACCTGGAAGCGTACTCCCTTATAGATTCTTTGTCCTTTTGCTTCACCGATAGGAGGTATGCTGTGTCTCGGCGGGGCTGAACCTTCGTATGGAATCTTTGCTTGAATATTTTTTCCAAATAGGTCCAGGACCCCACGCTGCCAGTTGGAAGGCTGTCAAACCAAGCTCGGGCATAATCGATCAGCATCTCGGGGAGTAGCTTGCACATGTGTTCCTCCCTGAGACCCTGGTTGTGCATGCTTTGTACCGATAACGCGTTAGGAAGTTAAGGGGGTCGTCCAGCCCATTGTAGGCCGGTATGTTTGGCAACTTGTACACCGTGGGGAGTTTGGTGTCAAGCAGCTCGTCGGTGAACGGGCTGACCAGCCGAGCTGGTTCCTTTTCATGTCGGTGTCGATTCCTCGTGGGACTGCGACTCTCGCTATAGCTCGGGCTTCGATACCTTCTGGGGCTCCGAGGTCGCCTTTGGGTATGATGTCGCCTGGGGCTACTCTGCGAGCTTGGACTCCGACGCCGATCCGAACCCCGCCGGGGCTCGCGTCTCTCCTTTAGCTCCGGTTCCGGTCTCTCGGTGTAGCGAGGAGCTTTAGGCAGAGATTTTTGCGTGGAACTCTCCCTGGCTTCAAGTATGGGAGACATCCGGGTTGTCGCAAGAAAGCGTTTGAAACGCTCCTTGTTTGCTTTAGCGAATTCGGCCGCGGCGTAGGTGGTGGCAAGATCAAAGTCTCTGGAGAGATCATCCTCCTTCAACTCGGATCCCTTTGGCTCCGACTCGTCGTTGATCTCTAGCGCGGGCATCCTTTCAGAGGGATTTCCTTCTATTGGGTCCCTGGCGTGCCTCTCCTTTGGGACCGAACTGCCTTTCTGGCGATTCTCTTGGCTTATGGGGCAGCTTTCTGCTTCGTTAGGATTCCCTCGTTGGCTTTGGGCCTCCCGCATGCTTTGTGATCGCGTTACCATCGTAAATCAGCTACGTAAGAACCGTTGATGAGGTTCCCACAGACGGCGCCAATGATAGATCTAGGGTTTGCGAAAGTAGCTAAAAGAAATAATAACACGATGACACAGTAATTTACGTGGTTCGATCGATGTGATCTACGTCCACGGGAGAGAATATAGAGAGCTTTTATTATACTTGAGAGTACAATGAGTATTGCATGTCCCTTCTACCTCTAATCTCACATCTATTTATAAGTATTGGGTTAAGCCCTAATCCCTCTAGAGATCGGACTCCTTATACATATCCGGTTGCTTGATACATGCATATCCGATTCCCATTAGCAGTAGAATTCTATCTTCTTCCAAAGTAGGGTTTCGTTACTTGGTCTTCAAGGCAGATGTGGACTTTGTTTGGGCCGAACTCTGTGGGCCGAGCGTTAATATACAGGCCCAAATAGCCTTAGGTCGGGCCCAGGATGAGGCCAGCACTATCAGTCGATTTCTTATCAACATTTGTACTGAAATCCATTGAAGTTTCGTTAATTCCACTTCAATACTCACTAGACTATGAAGCACGAGTATGGGGACGAAATACAAATACGATACGATACGATATGAAATCAAAATACGATACGTTCAAAATACGTTTATATATATGTATATATATTATTATTAATAATAGGAAAAATCATAATCATATTATTTGAATCACATATTCACATCAGTCGAAAGACTCGAAATTATTCCACAATACAAAGCCTTCAAAGTTCAAATCTAAAGAGAGAGCATGAAGAGAGGCTAACCAGTCGGCGGTGAGGCTAACCCAGTCGGCGGCGGGGTATGAGCGGAGTGACTGCTGCTCTGAAGACTTCAGAGATTGTGTTCTTCTGTCGTATTTAGGGATATAAGGCCTAAACGTATTTTACAAAGTATTTTGACCATATTCTAAAATGTATTTTAATTAAAAAATTAAATAAATAATTAAATAAATACTTAATAAATATGTATTTTGGGCATATTTTAAACGTATTTGTATTAAATACATATTTATTGAATACGCTACCCTGATCCAGCGTATCTATGCTTCATAGTCACTAGATCATCAATAAACTGCGATTTATTTCCCCCCATTTAAATTAACAATATTTATCTCAACAGTAGGACTTGATGCAATTTTATCTAAAAATAATAATAACATCAATTGTATACCATATACAATACAATCTCCTTAAATTAATACTCCATAAATTAATAATTTTTTTAAGATAATAATTTTTTCCGATCCTGAATTGGGCCAATTATGTAAATTAATAATTTCAATAAATTAATAAGATAATACTAGAATACCTTGTTATAAATCTATGGTCTCATCAACATAAAAAATTAATGGTCACTTAAAGTTACAAAGATAATTAGGATTTATTGCTGTTTGCTTTCTATTGAAATTTAAATCAAAATATTTTTCTTCTTTAATTATTTCATCAATATGCAACATTGAACGTTAATATCTACTTCTAATACATTGACTAGCTAGCTGGACTCACGATTTTATTACTTATGCATTTTTCTATGTAATTAATTTCAAGTTCGTTAAATTCCTATGTTATTTAATTTAAGTTTACAGAATTCCTATATAATTAGATTTAAGTGAGAATGCACACAACTATCCAGTATGAAGATAGTGTGTACCATCCATACCCACTTTTGGTGGCACATATAAGCCATAGCCACTGACAACTTTTTGGGATTCTTTTTGTACTTTTCGGCTATTTTAAAATAGCTTAATAGTCAAATTCATGTATTGTTTTCCGTGTGCATCATTGTTTCTGCCTAATATCTGTTATAATCGAAACTTTGTAATACGTGTTAATCCTCGGAGAATAGCGTTGCGCATCTTCACGGATCCAGATCCAACCAAACTGATACAAACACAATACGATTCAAAAATAAGAACACAAACACACTGGAGAAAAAAAAAATTGTACCGACAGGGAAAAATATTGTACCGCTCGCAGTAAAATCAACTCATGATTTTACTGCAAGCGGTACAATATTTTCTCCGGTCGGTACATTATTTTCAAAATTACCACACATCGTCGTAATATATGTCAACTGATCATGATTTTTAAATTTATAAATGAGTTATATATAATTAAAAACGTAACACCAAATAATCTTATTTGTTAAATTAACTATTAAGAGTGCCTAAAAAATATAATAAACATAACACAACGTCCGAAATAAGAACAGAAACACACTGTATAAAAAAAAATTGTACCGATCGGGAAAAATATTGTACCGCTCGCAGTAAAATCAACTCATGATTTTACTGCGAGCGGTACAATATTTTCCCCGATCGGTACAATTTTTTTAAAATTACCACACATTGTAGTAATATATGTCAACTGATCATTATTTTTAAATTTATAAATGAGTTATATATAATTGAAAACGTTACACCAAATGATCTTATTTGTTAAATTAACTATTAAGCGTGCCTAAAAAATATAATAAACATAACACAACGTCCGGAATAAGGACAGAAACATACTGTACAAAAAAAAAAGTTTATCGACCGGTTGAAAAATGGTACCGATAGGTAAAAAACCTATCGGTACAATATTATGACGGTCGGTACAGTTTTTCCTTTCGTCCATATTCAAATCGGTACGAAGTACTAACCTCTTCCAAACGTCGTTCATTTTCATATTGTCGTTCATCATCAGATTCCTTTCGCATGAGTGGAATGGCAGAGGCGGCGGTTGAGTGATCAAGGCAGTAAAAAAAAATTCCTTTTGCTAGATTCAAGGCAGTCAATCAGGTTTTTTATTTTTTTTTATCTCTGAAAAGTGCAAAAAAGATGTCAGTAGGTATGGCTTATACATGCCACCAAAAGTGAGTATGAGTGGTACACACTATCTTCATACTGGATAGTTTTATTTTCCTCTCTTTTTTATAATAGGTGCTTTGAGTATTTGACTTTAATTATTATTTTCTGTTTTATTTGAATATTATTTGTCACATGATTTATATATTTATTCGCATTTTAATATATAAATAAAATTCAATTACTTTATATTATAGATAATATGGTGTGTAGTGTACACGTAAGATCATATTATTGTAATGCTTATAAAGTAATAAAAAAGTGTTCACAATCTAAATAATTAATGGATAATTATTTGATAGATTGTAATATAACCTTGAATTAGCTGGTCTTGGCTATTAACTTATATTAGTATATTTTGTATACATTGAACTGGATCAACGGTGAGATTAATTATTCTATATTGACCTAAGTGAATAATTAAAGATTTCGGTTAATTATTATATCTTAATTCTAGTTGTATAATATTTAATTATATATTTATATTATTATTACTTTGATTTATCAATGAGTGAGAATTAATGAAACTCAAAATTCTCGATATTTTGGTTAATAATATTATTTATATGATAATTAATATTATAGCTAAAAATCGTGTCTTGGTGTTCCGAGTTGATGATGTCCCCTAGAGGAGTTCGAAATGATTATTATATTAAACCCTGTAGGTGGATTAATTTTTGATATAATAATAATATATAGTCAAGCTATACTACTCTATGAAATAAGATATTAATTAATTATAAAGCTGTCAACAGCTTAAATTAATTAATGGACATGCGATATCTTAAACATGGGAAATGAATAATTGGAAAGGAGCCCGATTCATAAATCGGATTGAACGGGTAATTAAATATTAATTATTTAATAGAGTGAATTAATATTTTATTTAATTTATAAATGTTTGGGCTTAAACACTTGAAATAAATTAAATATGGAGGCTCAGTTCTAATCCTCCTAGGAATCCCTAATATAACCAAACTAAATCCTATATAATAACCAAAAAGTGGCGTCTATGTTGCTGGTATCTTGCAGCAATATTGTTGATCAATATTGAAATATTAGTAAAATAGGCGTGAGTTTTGGTGCTAAGATTTGACGGTTTATCGTCCAACCGATAGTCAGATATAGAAGGGTATATCTTAGAAGATTCTTCGGTAGAATGAAGTAGCTGTCAATACAAGAGCTAATCTCATGTGCAGAGATTAGTACGTGGATAATCCCTGACTCGGATCTATTTTTGTTCGTTCTCCACAAAAGGTTAGATTCGTTTTATGGTTCTGCAATCTCATAAATTGAATCTTTGTGACTTTGCATGCAATTTAATTGGTGAATAATTAATTTAAATTCATATCCTAAATAATCCTGGCATGGGATCTTCAATCGGTTCCAACAATTTGTATCAGAGCCAGGATAGGCTCAATTAATTTAAATTAATTGTGATTAATTGAACTACTTGTTTAAATTCAAATATTATGATTGTTTGGATTGTTAGATTTGTTTTGCAGGAATCCAATTATCGTGGTTTATTTGTGTTGTTTAATTTTTCGTATTTCGGTGATGTAAAGCCTGTTTGTGGCTTGTTTTTCACACGAGGGTTGATCGTGTTAGATAAGATTCGTTTTAATTTATTTTTTTGAAAAATAAATCTTGTAAATCGACTCTACACGTGAGACGAAAGAACGAAAAACGGAGGACGGAGACGGAGGGTACGGACGTCGACCACGGCTGCTCGCGGTGGTTTGCCACTGTGGACGAGCAGCGGAGCGTGGTGGCTGCGGTGGAGGCGCGACTTGCGACGAGGAGCAGTGCGCTCGGGTTCTGCCCAAGCGTGGCCACTGCAACTCGCCAGCGAGCAGCAAGCCTTCACGGGAACAGCAGCAGCTTCTGCGTTTATTCTCTCCAGTGGGAGAGATAGCAGCAGCAGTGGGAGAAGCGGCGGGCTGCAGTCGTTCACGGTGGTAGCGTCGGGGAGGGGCAGCAATGGCATGGAGGTTCAGCAGCAGGGTAGCGTCGGCGGATGGAAAAGGGTTTTTCAAAACCCATTTTTCTTTGGTCTGGGCTGCGGGTCGGGCTTCGGGCTGTTTTTTTTAACGCCCAGGCTCGAGTCCGGCCCTTTTTGCTGCTGAATTCAGTTTGTTGGCTCGTTTTTGGAGGATTTTCTCAAATCAGACGAGAAGAAAACCATGATAATTGGATTTTAATTGTTTAAAATTATTAGTGTGTTTATTTTCTTGTTGATGGTACTTTTAATTATATTATGCGCGATAATATGTGATTATATGTGCTCTTTGAGAATATTAAAAATCTAAGTTTTAAATATTAGGTGGTTAATCGATTTATTTAATTAATTAAATGGAAATTGATATTTTGGCCTCCATAATTGGTTTACTTATGAAATAATTAGCTATGCGTTGACAAGCGTCTCCCTCCCTATCGGATATGTTAATTATGGTTCATAGGATTAAACTTCTTAGATAATAATAAAATTTTATTTTATATCGCACTGTCCTCTCTATCTGTAGTCTTTTTCTTTATAAAATATAAACTTTTGGTGTTAAATTATGGATTTTTACTTAAATATAAATTTATTAATTTTTTTCCCATCTTAATGGTGATTAATAATTTTATATGGCCAATGAGTGTACCAACTATTAATTTTATTTAGCCATAAGGTTGAAGGTTGACTAGGTATAAAATTAAGGGCTCGTTTGGTAGGTATGTTAGGATAAGTCAAGATAAATAATGTTGAGATAAATATAGTGAATAAGGGGTGATTGTTAGTGTATTTTTTGTGTTTGGCAGATAAGATAATGTCAAGATAAATATAGTAAATAATAGGTTAGTTGTTTGGTACCATAGTTTAAATTCAAGATTAAATGGGAAATAACAATTCTATCCCTAAAATTATATAATTATTTCTAACCCTCATCTCTCTCTCCTCTCTCATACCGTCTTCCACATATCTCTCCCCCACCCACAGATGGAGGCGGCCGCTCCGGCGACCCCCCTCCGGGGAGCTTGCGTTCATTCTGCCACCCAAAACCAAGCTGCACACCCATTTAGCCGATTATCCTAAGAAATTCCACGAAAAATCCCACCAAAAATTCCCCAAAAATTCCTCCAAATTCACCCAAAAAACAGCAGCTTCTGCTGCTACCAAATTCATCAATAAAACAGAAAAAAGGCCTATCAAATCCACGAACTTCAGGGCGGCGTGGTGTGGAGGACGGACACGAAGGCAACACTACGAACCATTGACGGAGTTGTGGGCCTGTGTGGCGGCAGCTTTGCGAGCTGGTGACGACGGAGGCGACAGTGGAGACTGATAATTAACTCGCCAGATTTGAGAAGAAAAGAGGAAGAATCGAATTAGAAATTACGATTTTAAATTGGGAATTTGGTAACATTAGAGAACAGAGAAAGCGAAAGGCGGCGGCAGCGTCGACCAGCGGTCATCTCCCATCGGAGATGCAGAAAAGAGAGAGAAAAAGAGGCCGACTCTCTCTTCTCTCACTCCTCTCTCTCACTCTCTCTTCTCGCACCCCTCAATCTCTCTCTCCTCTTTTCCACCACCATCCGCCGCCGTCGCAACCACCACCGCCACCCGCCGCCGCCTACTCCCACAACCCCCACCATGTCCTCTCGTTCTCTCTTCTCTCACTCCTCTCTGTCACTCTTTCTTCTCTCACCCTGCCACCATGGGCAATTTTGTCAAATGAAACTTAGTCTTGGTTACACCCACAATCCACATAAATAATCTTACCAATTTGAGCAGATTAATAAATTGGGTGAAACAGTGAAATAGCAGCGGGTTGGAGTTTTGTAACGGGCTTCCACAATTATCTATCTTACGTACCAAACACAAGATAAACCCATATAAATAAGCTAGTAGGGGTTTATCTTGTGTACCAAACACCCCCTAAAGGCGTAAAAACCTACTTAAAATTTATATTTTTAAACGTTCATACTATCGTGGCTTAATTATATAATTTTAAGGTGTTGGGGGAAATATTATATTATTTTAAGGTTTTTACAATATATTACATTTCAAAGTATGTGACAATTTACATGTTTGCTTGTTTTATTCTCAGTTTTTCACTATGTCGTTCAATCCACTTGCTTCTATTCTCAAAGAAAACAAATTTGAGGGCTCGAATTTTATTGATTGGAAACGTAACTTGGATATTGTCCTGACTCTTGATGAAACAAAATTCGTATTCGATGAGGACTGTCCTGCTGAGCCTACAGACGACTCTACAGTCGAACAAAAAGAAGCTTACTCGAAGTGGAAAAGGGCGGATGACATGGCGCGGTGCTATATGTTGGCCTCTATGTCCAACATATTGCAGCACCAGAATTCGTCCATGACCACGGCCTTCGAGATTCTTGAGAATATTCTCACAAGTTTGTTCGGACACCAGGGTCGTGCTGCTAGGCAAAGTGATATGAAGGACTTGATGACCATGCATATGGTCGAAGGATCATCTGTGCGCGAGCACGTTCTAAAGATGATGGGTCACTTGAACATTGTTGAGGTTCTAGGAGGTGAAATTGATGCGGAAACGCAAGTCGATATCATCCTAGGTTCACTGCCCAAGAGTTTTGAGCCATTTCGCTTGAACTATAATATGAACGGCAAAGTTTATACTATGGCGGAATTGCTCAGTGACCTGCAAGCAGCGGAGGCCCTTTTCAAGGCCAATCCTCAAGCATTTTAAATATATATATATATATATATATATATATATATATATATAATGTGCATTTTAAATGCTTGAGGATTGGCGCGAAAGGGCCTCCGTACTACGATTCACCGAGCAATTCCGCCATAGTATAAACTTTGCCGTTCATATTATAGTTCAAGCGAAATGGCTCAAAACTCTTGGGCAGTGAACCTAGGATGATATCGACTTGTGTTTCCGCATCAATTTCACCTCCTAGAACCTCAACAATGTTCAAGTGACCCATCATCTTTAGAACGTGCTCGCGCACAGATGATCCTTCGACCATTTGCATGGTCATCAAGTCCTTCATAGCACTTTGCCTAGCAGCACGACCCTGGTGTCCGAACAAACTTGTGAGATTCTCAAGAATCTCGAAGGCCGTGGTCATGGGCGAATGTAAGTGTTGCAATATGTTGGACATAGAGGCCAACATATAGCACCGCGCCATCTCATCCGCCCCTTTCCACTTCTAGTAAGCTTCCTTTTGTTCGACTGTAGAGTCGTCTATAGGCTCAGTAGGACAGTCCTCATCAAATACGAATTTTGTTTCATCAGCAGTCAGGACAATATCCAAGTTACGTTTCCAATCAATAAAATTCGGACCCTCGAGTTTGTTTTCTTTGAGAATAGAAGCAAGTGGATTGAACGACATAGTGAAAAACTGAGAATAAAACAAGCAAACATGTAAATTGTCACATACTTTGAAATGTAATATATTGCAAAAACCTTAAAACAATATAATATTTCCCCCAACACCTTAAAATTATATAATTAAGTCACGATAGTATGACCGTTTAAAAATATAAATTTTAAGTAGGTTTTTACGCCTTTAATTTTATACCTAGCCAACCTTCAACCTTATGGCTAAATAAATTAATAGTTGGTAAAATTATTAATCACCATTCCGATGGGAAAAAAATAATAAATTTATATTTAAGTGAAAACCCATAATTTAACACCAAAAATTTATATTTTATAAAAAAAAAAGCTTACAGATAGAAAGGACAGTCCGATATAAAATAAAATTTTACTGCTATCTAACAAGTTTAATCCTATGAACCATAATTAGCATATCCGATAGGGAGACGCTGGTCAACTCGTAGCTAATTATTTCATAATTAAACCAATTATGGAAGCCAAAATATCGATTTCCATTTAATTAATTAAATAAATCGATTAACCACTTTATATTTAAAACTTATGTTTTTAATATTCTCAAATAGCACATATAATCACATATTATCGTGCATAATATAATTAAATGTACCATCCAAAAGAAAATAAATACACAATAATAATTTTAAACAATTAAAATCCAATTATCCTCCAAAAACGAGCCAACAAACTGAATTCATCAGCAAAAACGGGCCTGACTCCAGCCTGGGCATTAAAAAAATAGCCCGAAGCCCGACCCGCAACTTAGCCCGCAGCCCAACCCAAAGAAAAAAGGGTTTTGAAATACCCTTTTCCATCCGCCGACGCTACCCTGCTGCTGAACCTCCATGCCATTGCCGCCGCCACCGCTGGAGTTGTCAAGCTTATGGAGAGTTGCTGCCAAGACACCGGAGGTCGCCACGTCGTCGTCGCCGCCGGAGAGTCACCGGACAGCAGCCACGACAAACTGCCGCGAGCACCGCTGCGTGCAGCCGTGCGAACGCGACCGCAGTGCTGCTGCTCGCTTCCGCCGCTTCCGCTGCTGGTTGCTGCCCCTCCCCGACTTGCTGAGGTCGCCGGCGTCCATGGAGAACGTCGGACCGAGCTGCTGCTGCGTTGTTTTCCGTCGCGGTGCCGGTGCAACCGCTAGGGCGGAGCCCTTGCTTACACCACCGTGAACGACTGCAGCCCGCCGCTTCTCCCACTGCTGCTGCTATCTCTCCCACTGGAGAGAATAAACGCAGAAGCTGCTGCTGTTCCCGTGAAGGCTTGCTGCTCGCTGGCGAGTTGCAGTGGCCACGCCCCGAGCGCACTGCTCCTCGTCGCAAGTCGCGCCTCCACCGCAGCCACCACGCTCCGCTGCTCGTCCACAGGGCAAACCACTGCGAGCAGCCGTGGTCGACGTCCGTACCCTCCGTCTCCGTTCTCCGTTCTTCGTTCTTTCGTCTCAGGTGTAGAGTCGATTTACAAGATTTACTTTACAAAAAAGTAAATAAAAACGAATCTTATATAACACGATCAACCCTCGTGTGAAAAATGAGCCACAAACAGGTTTTACATCACCGAAATACGAAAATTAAACAACACAAATAAACCATGATAATTGGATTCCTACAAAATAAATCTGACAATCCAAACAATCATAATATTTGAATTTAAATAAGTATTTCAATTAATCACAATTAATTTAAATTAACAAAGCATAACCGGGCTCTGATACCAATTATTGGATCCAATTGAAGATCCCAGGATTATTTAGCATATTAAGTAAAATTAATTATTCACCGATTAAATTGCATGCAAAGCGACAAAGATCGGAACCATAAAACGAATCTAACCTTTTGTGGAGAACGAACAAAATCTCTGCACACGAGATTAGCTCTTGTGTTGACAGCTACTTGATTCTACCGAAAAATCTTCTAAGATATACCCTCTTAAATCTGACTATAATAAACCGTCAAATCTTAACACCAATACTCACGCCTATTTTACTAATATATCTTCAATATTGATCAACAATATTGCTGCAAGATACGCGTCCCAGAGACGCCACTTTTTGGTTATTATATATGATTTAATTAGGTTATCTTAGGGATTCCTAGAAGGATTAGAATTGGGCCTCCATATTTAATTTATTTCAAGTGCTTAAGTCCAAACACTTATAAATTAAATAAAATATTAATTCACTCCATTAAAGAATTAATATTGAACTACTCGTTCAATCCGATTTACGAATATGGCTCCTTTCCAATTATTCATTTCCCGTATTTAAGATATCGCATGTCCATTAATTAATTTAAGCTATTGACAGCTTTATAATTAATTAATATCTTATTCCATAGAGTAGTACATCTCGACTATTATTATTATTATATCGGAAATTAATCCACCTGCAGGGTTTAATATAATAATCCTTTCGAGCTTCTCTAGGGGACATCATCAACTCGAAACACCGAGACACGATTTCTAGCTATAATATTAATTATCATATAAATAATATTATTACCCAAAATATCGAGGATTTTGAGTTTCATTAACTCTCACTCATTGATAAATCAAAGTAATAATAATATAAATATATAATTAAATATTATACAACTAGAATTAAGAAATAATAATTAACCAAGATCTTTAATTATTCACTTAGGTCAATATAGAATAATTAATATCACTGTTGATCTAGTTCAATGTATACGAAATACACTAATATAAGCTAATAGCCAAGACCAGCTAATTCAAGCTTATATTACAATCTATTAAATAATTGTCCATTAATTATTTAGATTGTAAACACTTTTATTACTTTATAAGCATTACAATAATATGATCTTCCGTGTGACACTACACACCATATTATCTATAATATAAAGTAATTGGACTTTTATTTATATGTTAAAACGCGAATAAATATATAAATCATGTGACAAATAATATTCTCATAAAATAGGAAATAATAGTTAAAGTCAAAATCAAATACTCAAATCACCTACTATAAAAAGTATGCTTTTAGTATACAAATCTAACAATCTCCCACTTCTACTCAAAGCATACTTTTAAAGTATACCTACACTATTACAAGTAGGGGTGCATATCCGGAAAACGGGTTTTCGGGTAACCCGTACCCGGTCGGGTATCGGGTACCCTATACCCGTAATTTTCGGGTACGGGTAGGGTACGGGTATGAGTTTTCAAAAATTCCGGGTATTGGGTATACCCGTTAGGGTATCGGGTACCCGGTCAAATAATTATTTTATTATTTATATAATATTTAGTATGTTTAATATATTTAATTATTTTTATATAGAAAAATAAAATAGAATAGAGTATAGAATTATTATTTTATTAATTATTTTTATATTTAGTATGGATTTGATTTGTTTGCTACTTTGCTTTGAATATTGAAATGTTTGAAATTTTGTACTTCATTTTATATTGAAGTTGAAGTGTTTAAACTACGTATTTGATATTGATTTGTTGTTGTTGTTTAATTGTTGATGGTTATTTGCGTCGTTGAAATTGTAAAAAAAATTGAGCTGAAAATAGGTGGAAAATTGAAAAAACACAATTTTTCTTTTGTTTTTTTTTAAACGGGTAGACCGGGTACCTGTTACCCGGATCGGGTATACCCGGCCGGGTATTGGATACCCGATTGGTTAAAACGGACGGGTACGAGTATTCATTTTAAGCTTATTCGGGTACGGATACCCGAAAAAACGGGTAGGGTATCCATGGGTACCCCGTATGCAGCCCTAATTACAAGAACAGACGAGAAGAAGAGAGATGAGCTATGAGGAAGGGTATGGGTATGGGTATGGGTAAATGAACCGGATCAGGAAAATGGATTTGGGTGAGCGAGGGTAAAGGTAAATAGGGCTTTTTTTTTATCAATGTTAGCCATAATTTTATATTTTACAAATTTATGATCATTTTTTATTTTTCTTTCCCAAAATGATTATATCACTAAATTAAATCTCAAGCGGTCAAGTGTGACAGCGTGGCATCTGTGCTGGTTGATAATGGTATGGATTACTAAATGGGCTATCCTGTTAGGGACGTGGGCCCAGAAATGGAATAAGTGTGTTTGGCTGAAGGATGTCATAGTTCCCCCATATTTGAAATCAATCTATCCAAAATCTCGTATTATAAGTCATTTAAAA
This sequence comes from Agastache rugosa, assembly GCA_031470985.1. Lineage (NCBI taxonomy): Eukaryota > Viridiplantae > Streptophyta > Magnoliopsida > Lamiales > Lamiaceae > Agastache > Agastache rugosa. The sequence continues at coordinate 859,827 of CM062609.1, forward strand.
AAAATCGTATAAGGATTTAAATTAAAGTTTTTCTTTATAGAGAAATAAATTATATTAAAACTCAAATAACACTCAAAACTTTCAATTCCCCCCAATTAGATGTATGTAGAGTTGGCAAGTGGGCTCGACCGACCTAGCCCAGTCCGGCTTGATTCAAAAATTATGCGGGCATGGGTTGAGTCTCCACCTTGAAAAATGGATTCCAATTGGGCCTATTTTGAGGCACAAAAACAGTGCCCGACCCAAGCCTGGTCCGAACTTGCACTATATTGGCATCAAGTAGACCTAATTTTAGGTTTTAGGATTTAGGTTGAAAGATATTAAATTTTAATATTTTTGAATAACCTAAACGTCAAAATGATACTCCCTTTGTTTCATTAAACTTGTCCAGTTACTGTTGGGTGCAGTTATTAAAGAGAAGGGTAAAAAGATAGAAAATGAATAGATCCACAACTTTTGAAGAATGAATCATTTTCTTTTTTGAAATGAGACAAAGATGAATGAAACATCCCAATAAAAAAAAGAACAAGATCAATGAGAATGGACTATTATTTGATTAATAAAAATTTAAAAAAATTACACAATACACAATTTTCATCTTGAGGTTCGTCATCTTTTTGGTAGCTCCAAACTTGATTAAAAATCCATCTTCAGTTCCTTCGTCGTTTTCCATTGACTCCTCTCTCTCTCTCTCTCGAATGCCACCCGAATCACAAGGAGAAAATGGGTGAGGGATACAATTAGTATATAACTATACATGTTTAAAGTTAATTAATTTTTCAAAGTCATTACCTAATACGAGATATTATGAAGTTTAAAGGAGTTTTATATAGAAGTAATAAAATTTATCATTTCGAATAATGAATAACTAAAGCTATAACCAATAGTATAAATCTTACTACTATATTGTAAGTGAAATTGCACTCAATTTGAAGTTTAACATAAGAAGATCGAAATTTTGCCCTATTTATCAATGAAATTAGAGAAACAACAACAAAAAGAAAAGAGTTGTGCACTTGATCTGACTTGGTTAGTAATTTTGAGAAATGTTGTTGGCTACATATTTGAGAAATTTTGCCTTTATATTTATCACGAGTAGGCCTATTTGATAACATTTTTCTTGCTTTGTTCTAATTAATTCTGATCTTAATAGAAACTGTCAAGTTTTGTGACATACATTAGTTTTCAGTAATTCTCTGTTGCTTAAACTGTCGAAGTGTGTTTTTTTTCCCTTTAATGTCGTGGAATGAGTTAATAGTTTTTAAAAATTTATAAACATTTTCCCTTTTTATGGGGAATATTTTCTCTTATGAACATTGGGTTATTATTATTATTATTATTATTATTATTATTATTATTATTATTATTATTATTATTATTATTATTATTATTATATATCGTAGGAACCCGCAACCGCTATTTTTGGTGCGTATTGGGCAAACACTCGTCCCTGTACAATAGCCTGCAAACCATACAAGGATTAAATATTATTTTGTCAATGTATTAGGTTGATATATAGTTATCCATATTAGCGTCAAACGTACTACAAAATATAAACTAGCTAGGTTAGATTGATCCTGTCCATCTATCTACATATAATACACGTTAGTCGATATAATATTATCACATTCAATGCTAATTAATGCGTAAAATTGAGTTAACTTTCACAATATTTTCTAATCTAATTGCCAAGGGATTTGGAATTATATAGCGATTTGGATTGCATGATTCGTCAATTTTATTTATTTATTTATTTATTTTTGTGATTCAGCATCTTAAAACTAAAGAAAGAGACTAGGGTTTACACGGAAATTAGTGAAGGCCGAGGACAAAAAAATTGGCCATTTCAAGGTTAACCCTCTTGTTTATTTAATTCAAGATTTTGAAAAAAAAAATCATAAAATGTGGTCCTAAACCTTTACCCCTCCCCTTTCTTGAACTTTTATCAATGAATATTTGGGGTATAAAAATGAAAATCATACTATTAGAATTTAAAGCCTACCATGGGGTAAGGGACAGAAGATAAGTTGCCTCAAAGTAATCAAAATATTGCATGCCCTTTTATACTCTTTAAAACCAAACAAAATTTCGAATTTCGATAGCAATTTGTGGCATTCAAAAACATTATGTTTGGAATTTATAACACCAACAACGATTGTAAATCTGACACGCCAATCTTTGCCCCCAATATTTTTATTAATTACTCCCTCTTTTGGACTTTCTAAGAAGCTCATTTTTCATCATTTTATTCAATGCATGCTTGCATATGCTTTATATTTTATTTTATTTGATAATTCCTAGGACGACTAACTCTTTGATTTAATTTTTGTATGAATATTATCTTTCAAGATATAATCTTTTGCACCAATGTTTGAGCTACTTTGCAGCCGCCAATGAGGATTTTTTTCCCATTTTTTTTTTTGGTGCTTGAGGACTTAATCAAAATTTGCGAAATTATGGGGGTCCATCTAAAATTGACCATTTTTACCTTTGTTTTTTTTTAAGTAAATAAAACTATATTCAAGTATGTAACCCCAAGTTTGTTTTACCTCTCCTTTTGGAGAATTGGGAGAAAGGAGACGGTGATAAAACTCGTAGACCTCTCTTTATACGCAGAAGGTTCACTGTTTAGATGTCCTTGAAAAATGTAACTCACGGTGGTATATGTACTCATACTAGGTGGTATATGTACTCATACTAGGTGTACATGTCATATGTCAAAAAATATACTCTAGATGGACTGATATGACTTAATTGAGTCTATTACAGTTAATTATTTGCTTAAATGGTTAGATTGATAGAAAATTAGTTGAATTCTATAAAACTCCATGTCAACATGCAAAATATATTAAATTTGGACCTTTTTACTAGGTGGAACTCTAATATTATATGATACGTTAAATTCGGCATATGTTTTTTTTTTTGGTAAAATAGATAGTTTATTACCAAAAGTGACGCATTACAGAGCACAATCTCAACAACTCAAAAATACTCAACCAATCTAAGTTGCTAGCATCCTAGCTAGGGGTGCATATCCGGAAAACGGGTTTTCGGGTAACCCGTACCCTACCCGTACCCGGCCGGGTAACGGGTATCCAATACCCGTAATTTCCGGGTACGGGTATTAATTTTTCCAAAATTCCGGGTACCGGGTATACCCGTTAGGGTATCGGGTACCCGGTCAAAAGAATTATTACTATTATTTATAAAAAAAAAAAAAGTTTAGACTCCCTCCACACTCCACCCACAGTTTCCAATTTCCATCCCTGACCGCTGACTCCCTCCCTCCACACTCTCCACCCACAGTTCCATTTCCAATTTCTATACTTCCACAGTTCCACCATTCTACCTCCACGACTCCTCTCACCATCGCCTCCTCTATCCACGACGGCCAACGCGGTCATACGCCCGACACCGGCCACCGCTCGTCTCGTCGGTGTTGCCCATAGCAGCACTCCTCGACTGCTAAGCCTGCATTTAATAATTTAATTGAGACTTAAAGAGGTTCTCCCTTGCCGTCGTCGCCACCGCAACGCTCCTCCAGCTTTGCCGCTTCTTCTACTGTTCTAAATAGGAGAGCGTAGATAAGCGAATTCTTGGGTTCTTTTTTATTTTATATTTCGAATTATGAAGAGGTATAGGAACAGAGCAATTTGGGAGTTTGAGCATGAATTGGATATGATGGCTGTTTATAGCAATGGCGATAGGATTTTGAACAGAGCAATTTGGGAGCCTGCCCTTTTGTTTTTTTTTTAAACGGGTAAATCGGGTACCCGTTACCCGGGTCGGGTATACCCGGCCGGGTATTGGATACCCGATTTGCTAAAACGGACGGGTACGGGTATTCAATTTTGGCTTATTCGGGTACGGGTACCCGAAAAAAATGGGTAGAGTATCCATGGGTACCCGTTTATGCACCCCTAATCCTAGCTAACTTAGTATCCTTACTACAACAAATAGCAGTTTGGATTTGACAAAGTTTAACTACTTTTGTTGGAGTGTTGGTCTTATCTTGAAATCGTTTGTAATTCCTCTCCATCCACACATTATATACCGCAATGGCTACCATAACACGATAAAGTTTCTGTTTCCCAGTGTTAGAACGGCATTGAGAGTTCAAGAACAGCTTTTCACATTCCCAATTTTGTCCACCTCTTAGTATCCCTCCCCATGCGGTGAGCTCCTTCCAAACCTGCGCAGAGAATTTGCAGTGGAAGAAAAGATGATCATGAGTTTCATTTTCTTCTTTGCATAAGATACACAGATGATCACAATGGATTCCAATCTTGCTCAGGTTATCACACGTAGCAATAGGGGTGCTTATTCGGTTACCCGTCGGTTAATCGACCCGAAAATTCGGTTAACCGACACCGAATAAGCAGGAAAATGATAACCGAAATCGACCCGACCCGGTTAATCGGTTACCCGATAACCGACCGGTTATTTAACCGGGTAACCAATTAACCGGCAAAATAATCGATTTTTGCCAAAAAAAATAAAAAAACAAGTTAGTCGGGTAACCGGATAACCGACCGGTTACTTTACCCGACTAACCGAAAATAACCGAAGAATAACCGAAATAAGAAAAAAAAATGAAAAATAAGAAAAATATATATTATTAATAATTATTATTATTTAAGTATTTAATAATTTAATCGGTTACCCGGTTAACCGAACGGGTATCGGTTAATAACCGATAACCGAAAAAATAAAAAAACAATAACCGATACCCGAACCGAAACCGACGATACCGGTTATCGGGTAACCGAAACCGATCGGTTATCATCGGTTTCGGTTAATAACCGAAAATAACTACCCGAATAAGCACCCCTACGTAGCAAGTCGTCCAAGAACACCAAGCCACGCAATAAACATGCATTTTGGAGGTGCTATGTTATTGTTGAGCAGCTTCTGCCATGGCACTTTATTCACTTCACCTCTCACTTGCCAATAAATCTTCCTGATAGAGAATTGTTGATGCTGCACAATGCTTCTTCCATCTTGAATTTTCTCCAAGTAATCTCTAGCACCAATAATCTTCCTTACAATCCATGAAGCTTGAGTTGGGTATTGTAGAGAGAAAAGATCTTGCCCTTTGACATAATACTCATGGATCCATCAAACCCATAGTTTATCTTTCTTTTGGGCAAGGTTCCACAAAAGTTTACAAACGGCTGCCTTGTTCCAAATTTGTACACAAGTAATATTCCACCCACCTGCTTTCTTTGACCTTTTAGTTGATTTTTTTTAGAAATGGGGTAGATGGATTTATTTTATTATTTATCTTCATTTAGGGATAAAATGTTACTCCCTCCGTCCCGTCATAAGTGGCCACATTTTCTTATTGGGCTGTCCCATCATAAGTGGTCACTTTCCTAATATGGAAATACCCTCTCTCACACAAAAGATGTGGGCTACACCACTTTTTATCTTTTTACCCTTTAAACACACTTCTCCTAAATACCCGTGCCCAAAAGAAAGTAGCCACTTATCATGGGACGGAGGTAGTATGATTCGATGGAACTTTGACGAGTTTCTGAAGCTGTAATAAAGATTTATCTAATAGAGTTTTAGATCGTTATTATTAATTGTCGCTCAATTTATTATAATGTTTTTTATTCCTTTTTTGCGACTATGAGTTTCGGCGTTCGTAAATCGAATCTTAAATATTGTTTGAAAGACTTTTTCAAGACTATATGAAGACTTAAAATTGTCCGAATGATTTTTTTTTCTTTTGAAAGAGAATAAAATTTTAAAGAAGTAACAATAATAAAGAAATTTTACTTTGAAGTTGATGTTTTCAATTCCATAATGAAATTACCTACACAATTTGCATGGTCTAAGAGCATCCGCATCAGGTGGCTCGATAGCTGGCTTCGGCTGCCCGATCATCGAGCCACCCCGATAACCGGAAAATGAGAATGAGTCGCTGCTCATTCCAGCGAGCTCGGCTCAAGCGTGTTTATGTATGGTACGCGCCTATTTAAAATAAATAAATAAATAAAATTGCAAATTTTGAGTTCCAACGGCTAGTCACCGGAAAATGCAAACGACTAGTTTTTTTTTTAATTCCATTTTTTCTACTATAAATACACATTAATTTTATAATTTCTACATCATTCTACTTCATTTCTCTCCAAATTCTATCTTAGTTTCTCTTCATTTTCTACCTTCTTTTCTACACCATATGCAAATGGATCTCAACGACCCCAACATCTACTCATCGGCGTGGTACCTCGACCTCTCGTCGATGCCGACTTATTCGTCGGGGCTTGAGCAAATCAACTTAAACCAATCATTCACCGAAGAAGCCGCCCACGAGACGAAGGCGACGAGGGCAGCCAAGGAAAAAGCGGAGCGAGTGAAGCGCCATGCTTACACTGTCGAAGAAACCGACCTCATCGCTCAAATTTGGATCGAGGATATGAATGATCCAATCCGTGGTGTCGACCAAAAGAGCGAAAAGTATTGGGGGAGGGTGACGGAGCTGAATAATGCCATTCTTGCCGGCGAGGCCCCATTCACGATCCGGCAGATCAAAAGTCATTGAGAGAGAGTTGTTGGCAAAGTGAAGCTCTAGAAAAATACATGGACTGAAGCTTTTTCGAAGTCGAAAAGCAGTAATAGCGACGACATGATTAGGGAGCAAACGCAGGAGACATTTGCCTTCAAAAACAAGGGTATTCGATTCAAGTACTTCAACACGTGAAAGATTCTACGTGTCAATCATAGGTTCAAAACTAACTATCTCGAAGGCGACATTCATTCAGTCAAGAGGACCACGACGTCGGCCGAAGGCGGTCTCATGATTACCTCAGCCGAAGAAAGTGTGTCGACCCGATCAATGGGTAACAAGGCGGTGAAGGCGACCAAAGGAAAAGGAAAGCAAGCGGCGACCGCCTTCTCTGAGGTCTTGAGCTTCATGGAATCAACAAACACCAACCTTGCCTCTCTTGCAGAGACAAAGAGAGAGCAGATCTGTTTGGAGCGCGATTCTCTCGACATGAAAATTCTTTACACGGACACGTTGATAATGACGCCGGAGCAGCACTGCATGCACAAGCAAAACGTGGCGGAGGTCAAGGCACGAAGCGGATGGGCATAATTTTTTAATTAATTAATGTAATTTTCTTTTATTTAAATTATGTAATATTTGTATTTAAAAATAATGAAAATTCAATTTTTTTCAAAATTAATTCTATCGAGCCTCTTATGAAGCCACACCAATGCAGCACTAGATTTAATGGTGGGTCCGAGTCGCTATTGATCCACCAAGTAGCTTAACCAATGCTGATGCTCTAATTGGAATACATAATGAAACTTAACTATATAAACTCGAAAAATATTACTCCCTCCGTCCACGAATAGTAAGACTAATTTTTCTTTTTCGTCCGTCCACAAAAAATATGATTATTCTCTTTTGGAACATGACCCCGCCTACTTTATCACTTTTTTTTATCTTTTTCTCCACTAACAAACTTTCTCCACTATTGGTGGACGGGGGGAGTATATAAGAAGTAATAGTTCAGATCCCTTGTCCCAATATTTTTTGTGTCCCACCGTGTCCAACTATTAAATTCTACATTTTAATACCATTTATTATTTAAATAAAAACTATTTTAATATAATGAACCAAAATTTACGTTTATTACTAAAAATTGAAGCTTAAAAAATTATATATCCTAAGTATGAAATAATCAATCATAGTAATTAATTAACTAAAAGTTGAAATTAATTGGGTATAAGCAACACTAATTAATAATTATACATATTAAACTAAAACACAGGCAATTGAAATTGAGGTAAAAATAAAATTAAAAATTAAAAATATATAAAAGTGAAACACGGGTGAGACACGAAAATGTGGGATAGAAGATCACAACTCAAGCAAATTGAGTTTCGTTAGGCATAAAAGTAAGAACGACTAGGAATGTTAGATACTCACATTAAACTATTTTAAATCTCATTGCAAAAATTGTTTTCCTAATATATATATATATATATATATATATATATATATATATATATATATATCACATTGCAAAAAATAACGAGACAACTCAAGATGGATGTAATGATCCAAAAGACTCCATTATCGTCCCATATTCTCATTTGAGTTGCATAATTAAAGTATAAAGCTATTCTTAGTGGAACCTTAATTAATATTCCAGTTATAGCAATAAAATTGAATGTTTGATATAAAAGAGGCTGAGTGTAAGATATATCTGTCCTGTACTACCTTACAATATTCCCCACTCCTTTTCTTTTTATTTTTTCTTTTTCGGCGTTTTTCTTTTATAATTTGAGTGAACATTTTCCTTAATTACTTTTCAATTTACAAATGCTCATGCAGGATTTATATCGATTTTTTCATAGTCAATACTGGCTAAGAGCATCCGCCGCGGTGCTCAAAATGGGGTGGGCGCACGCTATAGGAGCCCATTGGAGGGCGGAGGACGGTGGCTAAGTTGCGTCATTTTGGAGAGGTGGGCAGAGCTGCGGAGGGCTGGTGTGGATGAGGTGGCGGCTAGGGATTGGACAGCGGATTATGTAGAGCCCTCCAAGTTTGGTGGACACCATTGTGAGAGGACAAAGAGAGCTCTCTGATCCCCCATTGCTCATGCTTAGGGGTGTATACGAGTCGAGCAGAACCGAATACTATTAGGCTCGAGCTCGGCTCGTTAAAAAAATTTAAGGCTCGAGCTCGGCTCGACAGGTCGCAACCAAGCTCGAGCTCGGCTCGCCTAACATTCGTTTAAATCGAGCTTTAGCTCGGCTAGATAAATAAATATCATGATTAAAAAATATTAATTTATTAATTATTTATTATGAACATTTAAAGTAAAAAAATACCATAATAAAAAAATATCAATTTATTAATTTATAGTTAAACTAAATGTTGGTATTAAAAAATATATATTAAAAGTATTACAAAAAATCGTGAACATGTTCGTGAGCATGTTCGCCAACATGTTCGTTTAAAAGATTCACGAACATGTTCGCGAGCCTCTCGAGCCGAATATAGGTAAGCTCTAGTTCGGCTCGAAAAAATTATCGAGCTCGATTTGAGGCTCGAGCTCTGCTCGTTTAGCAAACAAACGAACTTCGAACGAGCTTTTTTCGAACCGAGCTCCGAATAGCTCGCGACAGTTTGGATCGTGTACGGCCCTACTCATGCTCAAAACAAAAGAAATGCATATATACAGTTTATTATTATACTGAATAATATTTGTAAAATAGTGTAGTGCATATGCATAATCGAATTCGTTCAATTTTCATGAAGCGCACACTTTAAGAAACTATATACTATAAAGCAATAGATTCTAATTAATTTCGTAAAAGAAAATTATTTTACTTGTGCAATATTAGTTCATAAATCATAATATGCATCCTTCGATTTGAAGCAGGCAAAATATCTTGGCACGTTGCGATCATTCCTTACATAACTGGGGAAGTCAAATCTCACTGGGCATGAATTTCTAATAATTTCATGTTTTATTTTTAGTAACTAAGAATTTATTTTTAATTTTTAGTTAATAATTATCAAATAATGAATATTTTATTATCTATTATTAGTTTTTAGTTAATAGTAATTCTGAGATTTGCCAATTTTATTGTCAAGACTTGAAATTATTTTTACCTTTTAATTTTTATGTATCCAATCCTTAGCTATAAGTTTTTCTTTTGTGGGAACAAAAATAAAACCAAATTTAGTTATGAATAGTTTAGGGAAGTTGACTTTCCTCATGTTGTATAGTTAGTTATATCGATACTATTATTAAAATTCAAAAAATGACATTAATTTAAAATAAGATTATTTCATTAATTAAAGATAACAATACATAATTAAAAAAAAGATACATATTCATTTGATCGTTTGAACACAACCGCGTACCAAACATTTACCTCAAAAGTGAATCGAAGACGAAAGCAAAGGGTAGAGAGAAAATAGAAGTTAATTAGCTTAAAAAGCTTTCTCCAAACAAGTTAAAAAACGCACATACTGCACTTGCACGTAGAGGTGCCCATAGTTTGGTTCCGTTCCCGAACCGAAACTGAACCGATGGTTATTGATTCCATTTCGATGGAAACAGAACCGAATCGCCTATTATTTCGGTTTCGGTTTCAAATCGAAACCGTCAGTTTTGATTAGGTTCGATTTCTCGATTTTGACGGTACCAATTATATATGTTTTTTTTTCATTTTTTGCTATCTTTTCTTGTTTAATTGTAATTTTATGCATTATAATGTTACATGTAGGCGAAATAAATATAAATTGTAACATAAATATAGATAAAAACGAAAAAAATAAAAAAAATTAAGAGAAACCGACAGTTCAAAACCGAAATCGAACCAAAACCGACAGCTCTCGACTCCGCAGCTTTGGGATTGAAACTGAACCGCCATCGTTACTTTCTCGATTCCAATTTCTAAACCGTCGATTTATGTTCGGTTCTGATTCTTTGGCTAGCTCTACTTGCACGCACCAAATTTCCATTCCCCAAACTATGTACACTCCACACACCAACTCAATATCAAATTCTCTCTCTCCTCTCTCTCTCTCTCACACCCTAAAACAAACAGGATAAAAACAAAGTTATGGCAAATATAATTACTTCCTCCCACGCCCACCCCTCACCCACCTACACTTACACACGCTCTGCTTTGGGGACTGCAAGCGCAAGCTTGCTTTGCAACTCTCAAAGCTGCATTCTCTACATCTTAAAACATTATAGTACTACTCTCTCTCTCTCTCTCTCTCTCTCTCTCCCAACCCCATAAACCAAACTAAAACACATGCTCCCCCTCTTCCTCAAGCCCTTCATTTCCTCACATTTCCTCCTCCACTCCTAATCCGGACTCCCCAAAACCTAGCTCAAAATGATCACCGGAGCAGACTTCTACCACGTCATGACGGCGGTGGTGCCGCTCTACGTCGCCATGATCCTCGCCTACGGCTCCGTGAAATGGTGGAAGATCTTCACGCCGGACCAGTGCTCCGGCATCAACCGCTTCGTGGCGCTCTTCGCCGTCCCTCTCCTCTCCTTCCACTTCATCGCCAGCAACGACCCTTACAACATGAACTTCCGCTTCATCGCCGCCGACACGCTCCAGAAGCTCATCGTCCTCTCCGTCCTCGCCGTGTGGGCCAATTTCAGCAAGCGCGGCTGCCTCGAGTGGACCATCACTCTCTTCTCTCTCTCTACACTCCCCAACACCCTCGTCATGGGCATCCCTCTGCTCAAGGGAATGTACGGCGACTTCTCCGGCTCGCTGATGGTGCAGATCGTTGTGCTCCAGTGCATCATCTGGTACACCCTCATGCTCTTCATGTTCGAGTTCCGCGGCGCCAAGATGCTCATCTCCGAGCAGTTCCCCGACACCGCCGGCTCCATCGTCTCCATCCACGTCGACTCCGACGTCATGTCGCTCGACGGCCGCCAGCCGCTCGAGACGGAGGCGGAGATCAAGGAAGACGGGAAGCTCCACGTCACCGTCAGAAAATCGAACGCCTCGAGATCGGATATCTATTCCCGGCGGTCGATGGGGTTCTCGTCGAACACGCCGCGGCCGTCGAACCTAACCAATGCCGAGATTTACTCGCTGCAGTCGTCGAGGAACCCGACGCCGCGGGGGTCCAGCTTCAACCACACCGACTTCTACTCCATGATGGGCGGCGGCGCGCGGAACTCCAACTTCGGCGCCAACGACGTGTACGGCCTCTCGGCGTCGCGGGGGCCCACGCCGCGCCCCTCCAACTTCGACGAGGAGAACAAGCCGAGGTTCTACCACGGGGCCAACAACAACGCCGCCGCCGGCGGCGGCAACGCGCAGTATCCGACGCCGAACCCCGGCATGTTTTCGCCGACGTCGAAGGCGGCGGCGGCGAAGAAGGTGAACGGGCAGAAGAATGAAGATGGCGGGAAGGATCTACACATGTTCGTTTGGAGCTCGAGCGCTTCTCCGGTTTCGGATGTGTTCGGCGGCCATGATTACGGTGCGGTGGAGCAGCATGGTAAAGAAGTTAGGGTTGCTGTTTCTCCCACCAAAGGTAATTATTTTTTAATTTTAATCGTTTGTTTATTGTTTTGTTGTTTGTATATTAATTAATTAACGTTGATGTATGAATTTGATTTAGTGGAGGGACAGAGAGACAACAACAATCAAGAAGATTATCTAGAGAGAGATGAGTTCAGCTTTGGAAACAGAGGTGGAGGAGAGAGAGAGAATGGAGGAGAGAGAGTAGGAGAGAACAATTTGAAAGTGATGCCTCCTGCAAGTGTAATGACAAGGCTGATTTTGATCATGGTTTGGAGGAAACTCATTAGAAATCCCAACACTTACTCTAGCTTGATTGGGCTAACATGGTCTCTAGTTACATTCAGGTAACCACATTAATTAAATTTTAGGGTTAATTATCACTCGTACTCCGATCTTTCACTTCGAAATATTAAAAAATGACCAAACATTTGCTCTTCTGTGGCACCTATAGTCTGAGATCAAAAATCCGGCGACGGAAATATGAGTGGGGCGGCCGTGATAATGTGGATATTCTTGTTCCGCCCCACTCAGTTTTCCGTAGTCGGATTTTCGATTCCAAATCATAAGTATTACAATAGAGCAAAAATCAAGCAATTTTTTAATATTTCAAAAGATTAGATCATAAAATCACTCCCCTTAATTTTATTAATTCACACTAATATTCTTTAATTTTGTAACATAATATTACAAAATCACTTATTTTTATACTTGATTTATTTCTAGGTGGCATGTTGAAATGCCTGCAATTATAGCCAAGTCCATATCAATACTGTCAGATGCAGGCCTCGGCATGGCCATGTTCAGTCTAGGTGAGTAATCATCACAAAATCTCTCTCTATCTGTCATTCTCTCTCTACCGCTCTCTCTCTCCTCTTTCTCAGTTGATTAATTACTATAATTAATTAAGCTCTGGAAAGAGAGAGAAAGGCAAAAGCATGCTAAAAGGCAAAGGTAGACAACAGTGTGGCCATGATGACTATGTCTGCCTCTTTATTGTCGCATGCCAATCTTTTCAGCGTGTGTTTGTGTTGCGCTGAGAAGACACAAGTTTTCACATAGTAAATCACCGTATTGTGTGTGTGTGTGTGGGGTGATAGAGTGACGGGCTGTGATATTTGACGGTGATGGTGCAGGACTGTTCATGGCATTGCAGCCGAGGATCATAGCATGTGGGAACTCCGTGGCAACTTTTGCCATGGCTGTGAGATTCCTTACAGGACCAGCTGTCATGGCAGCCGCTTCCATTGCTGTTGGCCTTCGTGGTGTTCTTTTGCGGGTCGCTATTGTCCAGGTCATTATCATTTTTACGTTTTTTTTAATTTTTATTTACACAATAAAAGCTAGGTAAAAAAAAAATTAATTACTCTCAGTCTACAATATAAAGTTCTTTTTTGTGCTGGACACGAAGATTAAAAAAATTGTTGGAGTTGTAGTAGGTGGAATAAAAATATAATTTGAAGGATAGTGTTAAAGGTATAATTTGTGGAATAAAATTACAATTTGTAGTAATAAAGATATAATAAATTACAATTTGTAAAAATAAAGGTGGAATTTATAGGGGTCCATCAGTGACAAAAATAAGTAAATATAGGAGAGAATTGAGGTAAATATTGAAACTCGAAATCGATTAATTAATCATCAAATTGCTTAAACAAATTATGTGAATAATAGTAGTCTCTCCGTTCCTGAAAAATGTATCATTAAATGTATCATTAAAGCTATTTTCATCCGTACTTAAAAAGTCTATGACATCTATTTTGGGCCATGTCCCCATCTACCACATACTCTCCTATCCACGATAAGTGTAGCTCAATTTCCTTTTAGTGTACGTTCATAATAAATATAGCACTTTTTATTTTGGGAAATGACTTCACCCACTATTCTTATTTTAAATCTCACAAAAATTCATTATTATTAGTCTCTTTCTCCACTCAAACCCAATCTATTAATCTTTTCTTAAAATTCGTACTGAATTCAAAGTGTTATACTTATCGTGGACGAACGGAATATTTTTTAAAATGGTGATTTTTTCTCCACTCAACAAATATCTACCAAATACTTTTTTAAAATTCATGCAACACTTATTGTGATATATTTTTTTAGGGACGAAGGGAGTATTATTTTTTTCTTAGATTAACAAGCAAGAATAATATTTCTTGTATTTTTTGTCACAGTCCATGTATATTCTCAGATTTATGGTCCCCCATACTAGAATTAAGTGAAGTGAAACTCCTTTATGAAGAATCTTACTAAAATACTCAATCACATGACAGTCAACACGTGAATCTATCCCTTTTTGGATTTAAAAAAAGGAAGAAAGCAAAAATGGGATAATTATTTTCTTATTAGCTCTGAAAAGGGATGTGCAATAAGTTCAAATGCAACAGGACAATGTGACAGTCGAGGAAAATATTTACTTACAAAAATATTAATATTAAATGTTATTAATTGAGTGTTGTTTTTGTATCGGCAAACATGTATGCAGGCTGCTTTACCTCAAGGAATTGTCCCCTTTGTTTTTGCTAAGGAGTATAATGTACACCCTGACATTCTCAGCACTGGGTAAGCATATCTCCATCCTTCAATATATATACTCCCTCCGTCCCATGATAAATGACTACTTTCTTTTGGGCACGGGTATTTCGGAGAAGAGTGTTTAAAGAGTAAAAAGATAAAAAGTGGTGGAGTCTACATCTTTTGTGTGAGAGAGGGTGTTTCCATATTAGGAAAGTGGCCACTTATGATGGAACAATCCAATAAGGAAATGTGGCCACTTATAGCGGGATGGAGGGAGTATGTTTTTCACACACACACACATATCTATATCTATATCTATATATATGAATTAATTTCGTCATCTAACATAATTTTGACGTATTTTTTGGTTTATAACATGACTTTCAAATTATTGCACTGGAAATATGACCTATTTATATTTTGTGCAATTTACAACACTGATCTAAAATCTGGTTAGGTCAAACTGACGTGGCATCAATTTATATCGACCATCGTACCTTATTATCTCAATTTTTTGCCATAATTGACAAACAAATCCTATGCAATGTCAGTTTGGTCCGACCGGAAATTGAATCTGTGTTGTAAATTGCATAGATAGTAAAGGTTATGTTTTTGGTACTAACAATTTAAAAGTAGTGTTAATAGATGTAATTTACCATTTACTTATATATGATTGTTTTTCTTTGTATATAATTATGTTTTTGAATTTGTGTGATGGTGACAGGGTCATATTTGGGATGCTAATTGCATTGCCAATAACTCTCATCTACTACATTTTGTTGGGGCTATGAAGTGGGAGTTGATGATAGAAGAAGATAATGAAAAAGCAAGTTGAAAAAGTAGTGTATTTAACATCAAGTAATTTTGGTCCTTTGGACATGCTGGAGACATCTTTGGAAGCCAGCCTCAAAAAAAAAAGACAAAAAAAAAAAGAGAGGGAAAATTAGTCCATGAATCCATTAGATTGATTTGTGTTTTTCTAGTGATTAAAGGTGTAAAATCATGTCTGTAGCTGATCTTTCAGGAAAAAGAAAGAGAAAAAAAAAATGATGGTGGTTAAGTTTTCAATTTTATTCTTCTCTATGTCGTTTTCTATTTACCAGAATGACTACTTAAACTATAAAGAATATTACAGGTAAAAAAAGAAAAAGAAAAAGAAAAAAGCAGTTTGGCCAAGGCCATCTTCTATTTTACGATAATTTATAAATATTAATTTAAACAAATAGATACTCCTTTCGTCCCTAAAAAATGTATCACAATGTGTGACACAAATTTTAATAAGTGTTTGTTAGATGTTTGTTGAGTGAAAAAAGGAATTCATCATTTTAAGAAATACTCTATACGTCCATTATTAATTTACACAGTTGACCTTGACACGTGTTTTAAGAACTATAATAGTGGTATTGTATAACATTTTATTATTCTAAGTTCAACCTCGTCTAAAAAAAGATTTTCGGACTGCATCATCCCTAAATTGATGTTGACATGACTGCCTGAAAATTCAAGATTGTCAAATCGGCCACGAACAAAACAACATCATTTTGCATTATGTGAAATGATATCGTTTTATTGTAAATCATCTCCAAGAGAGCGCCATATCATGCGCTATTTATTGAGATTTCAATAGCGCTGCTTTAAATTTGAAGTAGCACCATTGATTGCTCTATTTTATTTTTATTTTTTTTATGTTTTTTCTACAATAGTTTATTAAGTTGAATTTCTATGCAAATTAAAAAGATTACAAAAACAATTTTACAAAATATGGAAATATATAATTATATTAGTGGTTTTAATTTATTTTTTAGTTCATATTACAAATTAATATTATAAAGATTCATATGTGATAAAAATTAGTCTTTAATAACATGAAATGCGTAAATATAAAATTACTCCAAAAATAAACTTTGAAGGATTATTATGAGGCTTGGTCCTCGAGTTCATATTTTGTGATTTTCTAGGGTTCTTAGAGTTATAATTATTAAAATTTTATAATATAATCTTATTTTGTACATTTATTATATTATAGGTTAATTGAGACAAGCAACACATGTTATTAAGATTAACTTAAAAAATAATATATTAGAAGAAAAATAAATATTCTCAAATATTTATTTTCGGTTGTATTTTTGTATAAATTGTTGGAGCTAAAATTACTGTTTTTGTACTATTTTTATGCTGAAGCTATGGTATTTTTGTGTAAATTATTGAAAATAATCTAAGTAGAGAAAAGACAAAAAAAAATGTCGAAATTGCTCGGTAAGTTGGATGAAATAAATGATGATTTACAATATTTTTTTCATATAGAGGTAATGTACATAATGGTAATTAATTTTAATTTTTTATAATTTATTGCGCTTATAATTTTAAATTGATTTCAATATTTGCTATATGATTTTTTTTTTAATTTTTGCAGTTATTGGAAATTAAACACTACCAATGTTGTATATAAAGTATAAACAAGTATTTTAAAATTTATAATATCGTAATGTCATATTTCTATTTTTTTTAATTTTATTATAATGATATATGAAATTATTAATCGAAACATGTTTTGCATATAAAATTTTAAACAGTTACAGCAAAACGTAGCACAACTAATAACACAAAAAACATAAATTGTGTAATATAAAGAACATCATAATTGGTAACCAAATTCGCTTTTAACAACATATGTCTGAGGGGTTGCACACAAGGAATAAATAATCCACTATTCGAAGTTGTGACTACAGAGAATTTACACAAACAAATCTCTTACCTTTTACTTCCTTTTGCTCACACCCTTTCTAATCTTGTGTGAATTATTGATTGTAAGTGCATCTCTCACGATCTAAGTTTGAACCATGCATGTTACTAGCACTCTCTAGACCAACTTGGATAAGAAAAGTTAAGTACTGTAACTGTCACAACTCAAGTTAGCACAAATCGAAGCATAGTTATCATGCAGTATTCTTCACAATCAGCTTCAAATGCCCAAACCATTTTTGTCGACATAAATTTGATAACGTAATATAGTGTATACAAAGTCATAATCAATAAATGAGAGTAAACATCTTCATACTTCATCATAAAAAATTAAATTGAAATAGAGAGTATATGAATATGAATCATAATTGCATAACAAATTGAAATATGTATATATTTGTTGAGATACGAGTTCTTTGCTAGCTATTTCACATATCTTATAGAATATTACTAATGATATCATTTAATACATGCTCCCTCTGTCCCAAAAAAAACATACTAGTATTTTCTTTTTCGTCCGTCCCATAAAAATATATTTTTATTAAACACTGTATACTTATACATTCACAATGTGGACCATTTTTCCACTTACAATACAAAATAACACTAGATTTTTTAAAACCCGTGCCAACCCAACTTTAACATCATTTTATGAACGGAGAGAGTACGATTTATTACGTATGATTCACAATGCACGAAAAAGTTAATGGCCCGTGTGATAGATATAATGCCATATATCTCATCTTATTCAAATATTCCATCCTTACCGGGAGAAAAATATTAGTCATGGGTATAATAGATTGTTATAGAATATGGAATCATGTGTTGAGAATTTGTACAATAACATGTCCAAAGTTGCTACTTTTAAGTAGTACATTCTATTCTATGCTAGGATTCTTCAGTTGTAACGTTGCCATGTGACGTTTAGAACTATTTTCTAGGGGTGAGCAAAAAAACTCGAAAACCGAAAATCGAACCAAATCGAAAAATAAAATTCGATTCGGTTTGTTTGATTTGTTCAGTTTTTATTTTAAAAAATTTGATATGTTTGGTTCGGTTTGGTTTGATACTGTGAAAGCCAAACCAAACCGAAAACCGAATTTATATATGTATAATATATATATATATATATATTAATTTATAATGAAAATACTAGTATTATATAATTTATACTAAAATACATTTACGTCCTCACGTCTGAACTCTAAATTTTGAAACCTATCTCGCTCTTCCCTCCTTCCCATTGATTTAGAATATTTAAAATATTATCGTTATATTGCATTAGAGCATATTTATGTTGATATTGGATGAAATAGTTAGAACATATTTTTGTTCGGGTAATTTGATTTGTTTGGTTTGGTTTTAATTTTTAAAAATTCGGTTAGTTCGGTTCGGTTATTTGATTTGTTTAGTTTGGTTTAGTTTTAATTTTTAAAAATTTCAATTATTTGATTTGATTTGGTTTGGTTTAGGCTAACCGAATGCTCACCCCTACTATTTTCACCAAAAGCAAAAAATTTAATGCACCCCAAACCTTAAAAGTGATGTGTAAAATTTTATTTTAGCATGGCTCGATAATATGAGAATTCAAATTTAATGCGATGTTTCCAACAACAAAAAAAATGTAGAGTCAGATGAAATGGGAATATATAGTCATGTTCAGTTTATTTTTATAATTGGTGTGTTTTAGAATAAGAAAATCAACATTCCCCATGCAAAGTAATTTATCTAAAAATAGCCATTACCTCTATCGCTATGTTTTAACGATTCATATTAGACATTATCAAAAAAAAAAAAAAAACCCGATTCATATTAGACAAAAAATGAGTTATGATACAATATAATTACATATAATCAAGTTTTATAATATGGTCTTCATATACCAAAAATAAATGGAAAAAAAAGAAGAAAAAATCTAATTGCTATACGTGCTAAAATTGAAAAAAAATATACTAAATCACCAAAATTACCCACAAGTTAAATTGAGGCAAAATTAGGTCTTAGAATTTCAAACTTTTAATTTCCACGTAAAATTCTAGTTGCCAATTTACAACAAGTATTTTAGGTATCAATTAATTATGTCCTATATTTGAAAACAAAGTTGATTTATTGAGTGTATGATATTATCATGAAAATACGAATACCGATATATACTCTTTAAATAATTTTGATACTCAGTTGAACTCGTAAAGTTTAGTATACAATCATAACTACTTAGAAGAATATTATAGCAGTACCAAAAAGTTCTGTTAATAAAATCAAGAAAAATATATTCAACAAACTATCATATAGAGTAGACTATTTCTACTATTGATGGATATTATGAATAAGTCCATTAATTTGAAAAGAAACTTCTGTTACCCACAAAAGGCTGACATTGACAGTAACCAAAATTTTAATTTCTGAATTATAAATCATTTATTATCCTCATGAAAGAGAAAAATTAATGTATAAGGTATTTGGTGGATTTTGAACTTGAAATCTTTGGCTAATGTATCTCCACTTCATGAGTAGGCCATTATCCATATAGAATTTGAGTTGTTTGTTATTACAAATTTTATTGCATATTATCAACTCTATGCATACAAAACTAATAGAGTTAATTGCTAATTAAACCACAACGTTTCGTTGTTGTTGCAAATCAGACTTAACTTCTAAAACATCTCAAACATATCTTAACCTTCGATTAGTAGTAGATTATTCTCCTCCCCAATTTGACAATTTCTTGTGCAGTTTGGAGCTGAGATTTAGACTTCTAGCCAACATAGAAATTTAAAATTGATTGAGAGCTTTTGAAGTTCATTGTCTAGACTGTCCTCCTATGTTGTCAATGTCGTCGTCGGACGTCCGACACCTGAGTGATTGAATCAGGAGTTGGTGTGGCAGAGTTGAGGCTTTGCGATTGTTCGAATTGTAAATCAAAATGTCCTATCAATAAAGTGAAAATACATGAGGATAATCTAGAAGGTTTGATCTAAAAGCCGTTAATCAATTTTGAGTTTCTACATCAAATGCATGTCTAAATCTCAACTCCAAACTCGTGTAAAAAATTGGAGGAGACTAATTTATTACTAATTGAAAGGACATTATCAAAATATTTATGAAGCTGGATTTAATATGGAACAGGGACGAAAAATAGGGATATAATTAGCAATTAAATCTAAGTAATAATGTCATTTTATGTACATAATTTCATGCTTTCAAGATGATGTGTTCACTCTTTTAAATATCCAAATCAAAAATAATTTTAATTGCATATTAGCTTATCTATCACTAATAGCGATGTTCATTAATTAGAAGTCTCCCCTTAATTCGAGATCTTACGTGCCACGTATCCTGCATTCTTTATTTCTATTTATTTTAAATCCTCATTTTGTGCTTTATTAATTCATATATTCTAATTTTTATTTATTTCATTTTCATCCTTTATTCATATTTATCTTAACTCCTTATTTTTTACATTCTTAATTCTTAATTTATATATTCAGATCTATATTTATTTTAATATATTATATTTATTTTTAAATCATGAATTAACATGCATACATCATGAATATAATAATTAACAAAATAGATTTGGTCTGATGTCATGGTAGCGGTCGTATCGATTTTTGTACGGCTGTCCCAGCCCGAAAATTAGACTTGGTCCGATGGGCCCGGCCCGATCCGATCAGATTTGTTAAATCATAGAAAGTATTTCAAAATACCTTGCATTATGTCTTTATGAATAGAATAATTATCTCTTCTATATGGTTTGCAAGTTATTGCACAGGGATAGAGTTTTTATGCGAAGCGCATAGAAGGTAGCTTCTACAGGTTCCCAAGACATTAAAAATAGAAAATCATATCACTATTAAAATATCTATTATGTTTCAAAATTAATGATTGTTAACAAAAATAGTATAACAAATAGTATCAATTATTAAATGTACATAAATCATGAAAAAAACTTGAAAAATACTAGTACAAAATTAAGAAGTACTATAAACTATAAAGTATTATGTAAGGATATTCATGTAAAGGAGGAGCATGAGCAACCTCAAAGACAGACGAGAGTAGATATAATGTTTCATAATACAAGAACTTAACTGTTAACAATATTTTCTAATTATAAAAAAAAAATCGTATTCTCAGAAAAACAATAAATATGCTTACATTTTATTATGAATTTAGCCGCAAGAAAAATAAAGTGAGGGGAGATGAGTACGCACTCAAACTATGAAATTAGAGTGATCTGTCAAAAATAGCACAATTTAACTCTTTGGATCGGTATGAATTATGAAATTTTTTGACTTGATGAATTTTCAAGCCGATCCGACCGAAATGAAATATTTTCCTCTTGGGCTCAGGCAGGCCTAGCCCGACCCGTGAAATTTGCACTATATTTTGAAGTGGAAAAATGGGTTTTGGATTATAGATATACCTGACCCAAACCTGATACTCGGCGAGTTAACGAGTATCCTATACTGGGGTTTTGCGGGTTCGGGGCGGATGGCGGATGGGATTATTTTGGTTGGGACGGATACCGGATTTACCTGACTTGTACCCAGGTACACGCCCAATTGCCCGATATTAAATTAAAGGTTAGGATTAATATTTTGATGTTTGTCGTAAGTAAAGGTGACTAATTAGTATTTATTTCGATGTTTGTGGTTTGGTATGAAGTTCTGAACTATGATTAGTGATGATTTGTGAGGTTAACTCAAGTTAAGGATGATTTTACATTGATTTCAATGATTTGAATGTTTGAACTTTTATTTGAGAAAAATCAGCGAAAAATTAAAACAGAACATGTGGATAATTATTCGAAATAGGAAGATTCTTTTAATTCTTTTTTAAGATATCGGGTTTAAGGGTACTCGTATACCCGACCTGAATACGTGAGCCGGGTATTTGAGTATCCGATAGAGAGAACGAGGCCGAATACGAATAGCATATTTATGCAAAAAATAGGGTAGGATACCCTACCTGACCTGTATTCACACCCCTTATAAAATTGTTTTCGGGCCGAGGTGGGGTATGAAAATTTTGGCCCAATAAATTTTGGGGTCGTTTTTTACTTTCTTTCCGGTGGGCTGGGGACGACGGAACTTATGACGGCTCTAGAGAGGGGTCACCTAGTCCGACGAGGAATGGGGAGTGACAAAATACTAAATAGAGACAGATTACCAAACATAAAATGGGGAGGCAAAACCTAGTCCCAAACGTCACTCTTGTCCATATCAAACGCATTAAATCAAACGAGGTCCAGTGGCGTATCTATCTTCCTCAGGGTGTGAGAGAGAGAGAGGAGAGAGAGAGATGTAAGCATATGTATATGTATATGTATGTACTCACTTCATCTTCGAATAAGTTTCCGAGTAACCAAAATACGTATATCAAGACAGTGGGTGCAAAATGATACTACTTCATTCGTCCCAGTAGCAAGGTCTCACTTGCTTTGAGCACGGTTATTAAGAAACAAGAGTAAAAAGATAATAAGTGGAAGGCCCCACAGCTTTTGAAGAGTCAATTATTTTTCATTTTTGGAACGTGACCTTGCTATTGAGACAGACGAAAAAAAAAACGAAACCTTGCTATAGAGACATAGAGTACATTTTACCCATAACTATAGCATAAAAAATGAAAATGTTAACTGTTTGACTTGAATCAAAGGGTAAATATGACTGTTTGGCCTAAAATTTGCCTTTAAAACTATGACAGAATACTTAATTGTTCTAGAACAAAAATTTTGACTGTTCGAGACACTTATTCGGGAACGACGCAGCATGCTTTTACTAATGTTTAATGTGTGTGTCGCCCACTAAAGTGTGTTAGGTCGGCCAATAGGTAGACAATTCTAAGTGGGATTCATCTCTTGGCTCCATCTTTTTGCTTCCTTTCTAGCTGCCTTACCCCAACCCCCCACACACACGCATATTTTTATTCTAAATAATATCTCCATCTAAACCTAGATAATTAAAACCAGAATTAATTAATCTCATATAAGTTGCGTAGGATTTCGAGAAAAAAAAAAATTATATTCACTCAGTCATGATACAAGAAATTGACTTTTTGCCACACATATTTTGTCATACATTTTATGTATGGCAGTTTAGCCACACATAATTAAAATATTGTGTAGGTGAATTAAGTTGTAGATCTCTTTTTATTAATTATTGAAATTTGATACGTGTGGCTAAATATATTTTGTCACATTTATAATTCAGCGTTATTTTTTTATATATTTTATTTAATTAAACCAAAAATAAGGATCAAATAATTTATTGAACTAATTTAGATCTTCTAGCATTTTCATAAGCAAAATCATTAATATAATATCAAGTTTTCCTAATACCTTATTTTCAATGCATAAAATTGCTAATCCATTTAACCTTTCTTGAGACATTTTCAATAATTTGTTTTACATCTTTTGAGTACACCAACCATTTTACCATTTGATAGTTTTATAGTATAATAAGAATATGTAAAATGTCTAATAAGCTCATCTATAGAAAACTTGAGATTGTACCCGAGATATATTATCAAGATATATTTAGTTTTATTATCAATATTATACCAAGTTCTTGAATCAAATATTTCAAAGCATCATCCCCATTCCCAACAACATCAATTTCTTCATTCAAATCATCATTCTCATTCTCAGCTAATTATAATTTATAATAGTTAATTAGAATTTATAATTAATTAATTAGGGTTTATACATGCTTATGCATCACAAGTTTAATTACCTCTCTATGTAAATATTTACTGTTTCCCTTTGCTTTTACATCAAACATTGGAATCAAACATTTCTGTATATATGATGGGTGAGTAGATTCGGTTTCAAGTTAAATCAAATTATTGTGATATAATATAGATTAGAGGTTTCTCTAGACATTTTTCTTATTCAAAAGTAATCACTCACAATAGAGATGAGAAAATATCACATTAAATGCAAAACTATTTCTACTTTATAAAAAATATCCCGAACTATCAATAATAATAATTAAAGTCATGAACTATCAACAATAATTATATATATAACTTTGTAATTCTCTAAAAAAAATTAAAGTCATGAAATAAATTAACAAAAATTCCGTGAGTCAACATGATTCGCCGGATGCTACATGAAATTTACGGAATTTTTTTACTCATTTTTCAAAAACTAATGTGGATTTCACGTCATTAAATTAGATAAATAAATTTGAAAAATAAAATACATAAATGAAACCCTTTATCTCTTCCCCAGCCCTCATCTCTCTCATATCACCGTTTTCGACCATGGTAACCTTGTGGCCCCAGAGATCCAATCTCTTCAAACAAAAGATGACAGTAATAATATTTCCTTCGTCCTGCTCATATTGTCTCATTACTGTTCGGCACAGAGATTAAGAATAAGGGTAAAAAGATCGAAAGTGGATAGGTCCCATCACCTTTTAAGAGTTTTGAAGAGTTAATTCTTTTCTTATTTGGAACAAGAAAATTTGAGTGAGACAGTTCAATAAGATAAAGAAGATAATATGTGTTGGACGGAGCGGGTATCCATTTAACTAAAATTCTAAGATAAAAAGGATGAAGAGTAGAATTGATAAAAGTATTGGGCCGGGTCGAAATTTATCAGGCTATCGGACATGGGCCAAATGAGCCCAATGCTCCAATTCTTTTTCCTATAAAATCACATTTTTAGTTGTTAAAAAAAATATATAAGATAACACGTTAAATCTAGTAAGTAGTAACATGAATTCAGAATACAACGATAAAAAAAAATTAAAAGTTTAAGGCTATACGCTAATAAACATCAATTCAAAATTACAATTTGTTTTCGAATTCACGTTTTGTTTTCTCTATGTCACTTTTAACTTCTTCATTTAATTTTCGTTTTTTTTTCTGCCTTCAAACTTTGAAATTTTTTAAATCCCACCCAAAGCCGTCGTAATCCTCTAGGAATTGGGTTTACTGAATTTTGAGCTTGTGTTGGACGCTAAATCTTACCATTATAGTATTTTATTATTAGTATCTATTATTAGATAATTCTTTTATGTTTGACATATATATATATATATTATTAAATTTAATAATATATCAATATTACGTACATCGCGCGTACCACTCTACTAGTTTTACAAAAATGGACTATAAACGTGTATCCACTTATCCTTTTGTCTATGGAATAAGGGAAATATAAATAAAAAGAATTATTGGTATTTAAATACACGAAATTTAATATTCTATCTTTCGGGTTTAGGTTTTCTTTTCTTCTTTTATTTATAATATCTCATTTCACAAAATTTAGTTTTGTTTTTTTATCAATTTGAAATCTTGGTATGAATACATGAACTTTGACAGTGTTGAATTTTTATCATAATTGTCAATTTCCTCCAAATTAAAGCTCATGTGGCAGCTCGATGTCATAATTTGCTAAGGTGGCTCCGAGTGGTAATACTCCAATCAAAACAACGTCGTTTTAATAGTTAAAATTCAAAATAAAAACAAATTTTCTTAAAAGTCACTTCACCACACACAATAAACGAAAGAATGGGCTGATAAATTAGACATAGAAATTGGGCTGGATTTTGAGATTTATTACAGGCATCACAATAAACGCAGTAATGGGCTTAATTCGATGATTTAATTTTAGATTTATCATGTCTTGAGAATCAATTGTAATTTGTATATGCATAAATTCATTTGAATAACTCAAAAGAAAATTATTATAATAAAATGTTAGATGATTACTACTGTTATTTAAAAAGACTGACTTTTTTGTTGCAAAAAAAAGAATGATTTTTTACTGTTTTTATTTTTTTACATTTTCATGGGAAATATTTATATTATATATATTTAGATTAAATATGTAATACAAGATGTCGAATCTTTTTTAGCAAACTATTTTGATTAATCACCAATAAAACAAAAATAGCTTAATTTATGATTCATAATTTAGTTAGAATTGTCTTTTACTATTTCACTTAACTATAACGAATGCATGGGGCAAAATTCTAGGTATAAATTTTAACCAAATTAACCCAAAAAATATATGTTTCATATATATTCATTTTCATATCTGTTTTTTTTTTTTGTGTAGATAATTGTTTGTTTCAAAACTAAAATATAGAAGACAATTTGTGCATGACCAAATTTTTTCTATATACTTTCCTATCCCGATCTAGCTAGTTCAAAAATTAAATATTTAGTAGTTAGGGTAAAAAATATTTGGTTCGAAGAATTTCAACTAGATTCACTCTAACCGGATAGTCCGTCAAATTGATAGGACTGGCCCGAAATTGAATGACGTGCGGTAGGGATTCATACCCATTAAAGATGATTAATATGCTTTTTTTGTTTTTTTTTTCTTTTGGTGTGTCTCTGTCACGCATTCCATCATTCGAGAAATGTGCAATGTAATGATAATTTTATTTTATTTATTTATTTTATTTTTTTTAACAAATGTAACGATAATGTTGGTTTGGTGGATGTAAACAAATTGTATCTCTATCGACATTGAGGACCCTCTTTCTTCTCACGCCCTTTGCCCGCTTTGGAAAGACCATCTCTTGGTTTCGAAAAGGTTGTTCAGCTGCTGCACTAAAATAATACTAAAATTCTTTTGGTTAAATTAATTTATTCATTTCATTTTTTTAGTGACAACATTAGAATATATCCCTTTGATAAATACGGTACTATTGAAATGCGATTTTAGAAAAATAATAATTAGGGGCTAATTGTCATAAAATTTACGAGCGAAATTTGATTTTAGGCACACGATTTCTAAAATATTTCAACAATGATATGATATTTTGATTTGTTGCGAGATAGACAGATGCATTCAAATTTTTGTGTCGACCAAATAACAAGCGTGCTAGGCTTTTTTCCACGTGTTTAGGGACTTCGATTGGCTTTTTAAAATAACACTGGGTTCGCTAAAGAGCCCATTTTTTTCTCCATCAAACTATGATATTAAGAGGCTAAGTAGAATAATT
Source organism: Agastache rugosa (assembly GCA_031470985.1). NCBI lineage: Eukaryota > Viridiplantae > Streptophyta > Magnoliopsida > Lamiales > Lamiaceae > Agastache > Agastache rugosa. The sequence goes on from CM062609.1 coordinate 887,090, forward strand.
AAGGCATACTTATAAATAAGTAGGATAACTACGCAAAAACTTGCGTGCACCCGTCGCACCGAAGTGACGGAGTCACGAGCGCGGGGCGTGTGTACATTTTTCGACCTATAAGTCAAACGCGTATATCACATGCGCCTGACAAGTTTTTTTTATTCAGCGCATGTGTTACACGCGCTGAACTTTAATTTTTTTTTCTGATTTTTTTTCAGTTTTTTTTATTTTTTTTATTTTTAAGAGTCGAGCAAGGGGAGCTGAAGGCCTCGGAGCGAGCTAAAAAATATTAATGTTGCCACAATCATTATCTATAAATTAAAATTGGAGCCGAAGACGGAAAATAAAATAAATTTAAAAAATCGAATTTAAAAAAAAGGTTTCGGGTCGAGTCGAAGGATCCAGTTGCACAATAAGTGACCGGTGCACAGGAGTGCTGCTGGGATAACTAAGGCATAATTTTTCTCAGTTTACCATATTAATTTTCTCACGTCTTATGTGTGTTCTTCACTTCTTTTTGATAAATTAGCAATTAAATTTAAAGACCGCGCTATGGTAGACTCAGACCCGAAACCTTGGCCTCGAACATTAACCACAATATCATTAAACCAACACACGCACACCTGTTCTTCACTTTTTGGACCTATTCCGTGTCGGCATGTAGTTGTGACGAGGCAATGATTTTTTAAATTGTAGTAAGATGATTTTACCATCTAAATATGTTATTATATAAAATAAAGAAGAAGAAGAAAAAAAGAGTACAAATTAGGAAAGCAAAAGGCAAAGAAGTTATCTAAGATGCATTTTAACATAATAGCTACGTAGTACTGAAATTGACAACCAAAGTAGTTATCTAACTAATTTGACTCAACCATCGCAATGTTGCTTAAAAAATTAATTATTACTATTATAGGAATGTTTTACAAAAAAAAAATATCAGAAGTTGACACTTGACAGTACATCAATTCTCTTTTGATACATGAATATCGATAATTTAATATGTTATCTGATAATAATAATAATAATAATAATAATAATAATAATAATAATAATAATAATAATAATAAATGTACGTTGTCCAATCAGAAATATCCCAACCATGAGAGTTGTATTTGTCTTTTTTTTGTTGGAAATATTAGAATATTAACATGATTTGAAAGAAATTTAATTTTAGTATGTTAAAATCTCAGTCCGACTTACATAAGCTCACAGACTAAACCAAAAATGCTTTTGTTATAATGGAAGATTATATTTTCTTTTGGTTGACCATCAATAATAATTAGGGACTGAGAAGTTGCTCTTACTTTTATTTTTATTCCATGATTAATTTTAATGTCGTTTCGGTATAACGATGGGCTATTGACATTTTAAGATGAGATAGAACCATCCCATCTCTATGATATATGTTAACACATCCCTATATATTCCTTTATATATATATACATTATATATATATACATTATATATATATATATTTCATATAAAAATATAGGTGTTGGTTCGCATACAAAACATTTTTCCCGTAAAAAATAATAATGCATTTTATGTATTAAAATAATGTATTTTATGTATTATTACAATGCACTGTCATAATAATTCATTTTTGATTTATTACAATGCATTGTAACGATAATGCATTTCATGTTCAATTACAATGCACCGGTCAATGACAACCATAGATTTACGAAGATCAATGGTCCAGATCGCTTCTTATTTCCTACGGGAAAAGGCTTTTACATATGATATATTTCCTAAAAATATATTCTAATGTAGGAAGATATGAATTGTCTTTTCTTATGTCATGGCCGAGACCGATATCTTCGGTACGCACTGGCTAAATTCTCACTTCTATGCAATAGTCTGCAAATTAATCACATTAAAAGGAGAGATAAGTCACACTTAAAAAATTATGTGTTACATGCTCGACTTATTTTTTTAAGGCATTTGTGGGACTAGTAGAGTGGTACATGCGATGCATGTAATATTGATAGATTTTAATAATATATATATATATATATATATATATGTCAAACATAAAATAATCATATGATAATAAATACTAATAATAAAATATTATAATAAGGGTATAATAGGCAAATTAAATTTTGTAAACAATGTTCTTTTATAATAAGTATAGATTTGTGTTAGAGTATGGAGCCTGAAAGAAAGTGAATCATTCCACGATTCCGACGATCCAACTCGCCGTAAAGTTGACTGAGGGGTTGCAGCCTGCAGGGCCCAAATTTTTGGGCTATCGTACATGTGTTTTTTGGGCCCTACGCGGTTTCCTAGTTTTACTAAGATTTGGGCTCAATTATTTGCTATATATATAGATGTTCTCTCATTGTAAATTGTATCAGAAAAATATAGTGAAAACCCTGGTTTGACATTGCCCCCAAACGTAGATACACATCGTATCTAAATGGGCCAATAATTCTTGTCCCTTTTTTCGCTTTCGTGATTATGTGTGTCCGTGTTTATTTCCTAACAATTTGAACCCGAGACATTTGCCTCATGAATACTACTCCACCGTTAGGTCATCTCTAAGAAGATTATAGGAACATGCTTCTTTATGTATATAAAATAGTTTTTTATTCAATATTTATATGTTTTTACGATCATATATTTTTAATATTATAATGATACTTTTTACTTGATACTTTTTTTTAATCATTGTTTATAAATTGCAGGAAATTTGGGAAGCTAGAGGCACTAATGACGAACATAAAGCCACCAACCAAGGCTAAAAGACATGTATAATTTTTACGAAAACAATGTATAATAATTATGACTAAGGAGGATTCTCTTTAGTCAGATGTGGCAATAAGTATATCTGACGTCGAGCAAAGTATTGGTCTTGAATCCAGGAACCGTGATAGCTTTAAGCGATAGAAGTGATGTGGTCAGTGAACTCGCCACTATAATTTGAGATTCTCATTTTGAAGGGATTTCCTAATGGACATGAACGTGAACGTAGGAGCAGTGACTCCGAACCACTTTACATCGTTGTATCATTTGCTGCTTTACTTATTGCTTTGATATAATTGTTTATCTTCACACAAGCATAAGGTTTACACCAGGCTGACTCAATCTGTTTGAGAGCATGAATTGAGCGCACAAGCATAAAGTCACTTAAATTGTTTAAGTTAAGCATAAATATCCAAGTGAACTTATAAGAGTTTGAATAACACGATTAAGCTCACCATGCTCTACCTAAACTCAAGATCTTTTCTTTTGCTTTGTTATGATTATATAACATATTCAAGCAAGTAATATAGATATTGAATAATCATTTGGGACCATTATGATGCGTGCATGTTTTTTTTTTTGATATATTTATTAGTATTATAAAAAATATGTCATATCTTTTATGACAACCAATAGGAAAAAAGGAAATGAAATAAAAATAAAAATAAATGCAATTTTTTTTTCTAATACAATTAAAATATTATCAGCTCTAGATAAACGTTGTCATTTAAGAGATTCAAGAACAGTAACAAATACATAGTATAAACCATTCAATAAATTCATGAATTAATTGACCATGTCAAAGTATGTATGATTAATCCAAAAATGATTCCGAAACGTGTGCATATTCATGATATATTTTTATGTATAAATTACATAAAATATCCATGTATTTTTATGCAAATTGCACAAAATACGTTTGTGTTCTTTAAATAGCATAAAAAACTCGTGTTTTAAGAAATTACGGAAAATACATGCATTAAAAAATACTATTTCATCGGAAGGATACACTTGTTTGCATTGAATTAAACCATTAATTAAATTCATTTGAATTAAACTTTCCTACCAAGTTATCAAATTCTAGAAAACTCCAAAACAAACAGATCTACACTCTTTCGGTCATTCATAAAAAAGAGACACTTATTCGGAATTCGATGAATTGAGATATTTGACAATACTAGTTTGTATCATTGAATCATAAACAATTGAATTATTGGAGGATAGAGAAATGAGAGCCACAAAGTTTAACTTTCACAAATTGATTTTTCGTGCAGAATTTCTTTTTTTTAGGGAATTACAAGAAGTGTATATATATATGTGTGTATTATCAAATAAATCAATACACCACCATATAAACGGGATCTCTACACCACACAAAGGTGAAATCATTACACCACCATATAAGGTGGGACCACTACATCACCAAAGAAAGTGGAAATATACTGCATCACACGCATGTGGGATTGAACCCAAGACTTATCGCTAAAGAAAGACTTGTGATGCCTCAAGTAGCCATTTAAACTACTTTGAAATCAAGAATAAAGATATAATGCGTTCAAAAATTTCTCTTAAAAATATCTTAATTTGAAATAGATATGTCCTAGAGTAGCACAAATACGAACCACAATTAAATTAGAGATTTTTTTGAAAATAAATTAAATTAGAGATTAAAAAATTAGAGTGTCGTTTGTGAAAGATCATAAATATAATAGGAATATTAAAATAATATATCAAATATTGATTGAAAAAATAGAGATTCTCGTTTATGAAGGATTATTATAAATATAACAAGAATCTATTATTATAATATCAATTCCCTCCCTGAATTTCCGGTTAAAAACACGACAAAATTGAACAATTTTAAACCAATCATGTGATCGCGCTCAGGATTCCATAGTCCCCACACCTTACCTATCAAACAAAATATCCTATTCTGACGTCTGTGCAAACAAACAAAGCTTTTAGTAAATATTATGAATCTTTTTTAGGGTAAATAGGTTTAAAATACTCGAACTTTACACATATTTAGTATTTCACATGATCTTTAAAAATTGTGTCAAAATACAACAACTTAATATCTTTTTGTAATTTCACATAATTTTTTTACAAGCAAAAATCACTGCTTGTACGACAGTCGGTTTCTTGACATGATAATGACTTTTCTTAACTAAATTATGTGTGTGCATCCATCTTGGCAAGAAACGATGTCGTTTGATCAACTAGATCAAGAAATTCAAACCTATTAGTATCTAACCCTTACTGATTTCAAATGCCGTTCCAATCAAAATACAAAATAAAATTAAACGGCGTCGTTTCTTGCTAAGGAGAATGCACGCATAATTTAATTAAGACAAGTTATTGCCACGTTAAAAAACTAACGGTCACCTCAGCAATAATTTTTTCGGACAAAAAGAATTATGTGAAATTTTCTAAAGTTATTAAGTTGGTGTATTTTGACACAATTATTAAAGGTCATGTGAAATACCAAAATGAACATTAAGTTGGTGTATTTTGACACAACTTCTAAAGGTCATGTGAAATTCTAAAATGCGTGTAAAGTTCGTGTATTTTAAACCTATTTACCCTTTTCTTTAAGAATGGAAATATTATGAAATATTCTACTTTCCCCGTCCTCAAATATGTGTCCCGGGCCGTCAAAATACGTATATCAAGATAGTGGATAAAATGACACATTTTACCCTTAATTATTGTATTGAAAACCAAAAAAGTAAACTTTTAGTCTTGAGTCAAAGGGTAAATGTGTAGTAGTACACTTATTTGGGGACAAAATTTTTGGCGGCTCGGGACACTTATTTGGGGACGGAGGGAGTAAATATTATGATATTTTTTTAAGAATGGAAACATTATGAAATATTCTACTTTCTCCGTCCCACTCATTTTGTCTTGTTACTGTTCGACACGGTTATTAAAGAGAAGTGTAAAAAGAGAGAAAATGGGTAGGTTTCATAACTTTTGAAGGGTTAATTAGTTCATTTTTAAGAAACACGATAATTTAAAAGGGACAACCCAAAAAGAAAAGGAAGAGAATTTCAGTGGGACAGAGGGAGTATATTATTATTTGTCATTTGCCAAAAATTTCTTGTACTATAAGAGTATCCACAATTGGTGGCTAAAAAGGGGTGAGCGCTCAGTATTTAATTAGTTTCTGTGGGTCCAAGTGGGCGTTGTTTTTTGCCACAATGGTGGGCACTTAAAGTAGTGAGCGTTGCCCATTATTTTATATTTTTATTTTATAATTAATGTTATTTACTAATTTACATAAGAATTATTTTATAAAATGCAAAATTTTATTCAATTGAAATAAAATAAAACATTACATTAATTAAAATGTAATGTTTTGCTCGGCCTTTTTTTTAGTGTAGAAATTTGGATTGTTAGAATTTGAATCCATTTGTAGCAAAAAATTGAATAATTAGAAGTATTTGTTGGGAGAATTTGAGAGAGAAAAGATGAGAATGTGGTGAAAATAAATGAAATATGGTGTTGTATTTATATAGATAAAAATTAAAAAAAATTAAACTCCAGCGCCCAATAGGAGTGCGCCAGCCGCCCTCGCCCACCTCTCAAACGGGCGCTGGGCCGCCCACCTTGTCCGCCCACATGCGGGCCCCAATGCCCGTCCGCCCACGCCTCGCCCACCCCGAAAAGCCCACTGATGCGCATGCTCTAAAAGATAACGCAATAATTGTAATACCCCAATTTTTCATTTTTCACTGTACAGGTACCTTATTCTGACCAAATAAGGATTTATAGAAAAAACTATAACCTTTTTGAACCACCATGAGGTTTGATACCCTAATTTGTATTTTATGAAAAATCGTTGTTTTAAAATTTTTGAAAACAAAAAACATGTCATGTTTATAGTTATTGTGAAGAGTATTTTATTACGAGTCTATAGGCGCTGAGTTTGCTCAAAAAAGATTTTGTATGCAAAAGTTATGCACGTTTTAAGGTTTTAAAACATAAGCTGATGCTCAGCAGCTTCCTCCTCGCAGGCTCAGCAGTTTTCGCCTCGCAACTGCTTACTGCGCAGCTGCTTTGTAACACCTTAATTTACCAAATTAGAATGCTGCTCTTTTTACTTTATTAATGCGGAATTAACTAAAATTTTCTTTTTAAACAATTATAAAATAAACTCCTCAATAGTTTCAAAAACAAACAAATTAATCCAAATAAAACTTGGAGCAAAACCACCAACTCTAGAAATTCAGATATTAAAACATCATTCGATCTAAGCAAATCCAATGCACTTAAAAGTTCAAATTAAAAGAAAACAGTTCAACAAGAAGTTCAAACATTAACTAAAACCCGACACCCCGTTTCCTCCACGCAGCTCCAAGCTCACTGACCTGAAAACATTTGAAAAAAATATGGGGGTAAGTACTCATAAAACGTACTCAGTGGTGGGTCATGCATGGAATTCTTTCAGTTTATGTCCAACAACACGATTATCACAGGAAGTAACATATCATATGTTGGTCCCAAGACGGATACCTTGGTGTAGAGAGGGGGTGAATACACCAAGGTTTAAAAACTTTTCCAATTAAAAATTCTTTTGAGTGAGCTGGCTGTGTTCGATCCAGCTGGAGGGCAGCTTGAACGACACAGCTGGCTGTGTGCGGAATGTGGTGGATTTGGAAAGTCCGTCTGTTACTTCAAATATATTGCAAAGCTTTGTTTCTCTTTTCAGTTAGTCAGTTTATGCAGCTTGAAATGTATGCTCATGAGGAGTTAGCAGAATGCATAAAACAAAGCAGTAAAGAACAAAGCAATTTTAACGTGGTTCGGAATAACACCTCCTACGTCCACGACCAGATTCATTGGTAATTCACTACCACTTGGTTTCCAAGTACCAAGCAACTTCACAACTCTAACCTGAGTTGTGTTCCAATAGTTTACGGGCACTGTCAAGCCTACACCTTTCAGTTTGCGGGTACTGAAAAAACCTGACTTACAGTCGAATTACACGCTTCGAGCAGACGTACCTTGACCTAACCTTTCTGGGTTTGGATTTCGGTATGGGTTTTCCAACTATAAACGAGTTCTTACAATGAATAACAGGGAGTATGATGAACTCGTTCAAACTAGGCTTAAGATATTTCTATTCTAATCTATTCTGCTTATGACTGAATATGTGAACAACTAAGAACACAGCTGACTGGCTGGGTGTTCTTGAAAGATTTGGCTTTGAAGATCATTGTTCATTTTTCTGTTTTCTCTTTTTATTTCTTCAGTCGTCTCGCCAGCCTCCTCTTTTCTTCAATGGTGAGGAGATATATATTGGTGGAGATTCAAACTAGCCGTTGGAAGAGAGCCGTTTGAATCTTACCTACTCTCATTGACTTCTGGCCTTTAACCTACGAAGTAGGTCTGCATCTGCAGAAGCTATTCCTCATCTCTGATTGGACCATGTTAGATGAGATCTTCTGACACCGGGATCTTGTCTTGGAGTTGGTCTTCGTCTTCGAGCTGCTAAGCACTTCTGCTGTGTTTTCAGCGTCTTCGACTCTGCTGCGTCTCGACTCTGAGCTGTATCTTAGACCTGAGCTGTATCATCAACCTGAGCTGTGTCTTCAACCTGAGCTGTGTCATTAACCTGAGCTGTGTCATCGACACTAAGCTGGGTCTTTTACACTGAGCTGGGTCTTCGACACTGAGCTGGGTTTCCATCACTGAGCTGGGTCTTGATACTGCTAGGTCTTTGACTCTGCTTGGTCTGCTCTGCTGAATTCCTCAGCTGTGTCTGCTTAGCTGCGTCTTCTGCTGTGTCTTCTGCTGTCTTCAGTGACTCTACCTGTAAACTTAGAAACTCTATAAGCTCAAACAGGTGAGCTGGAAACAACACAAGGTTTGTACATTCATCTACTCGGTTGAGGTCAGCTGGGTTTTGGTATCACTTCAAAACATGTTTATTATTTTTCCAACATCATAATTTCTATAAACCACAAGAGCTCGAAGCATTCAAGGCGAATATAGAACATAACATTTTCATCTATAACCCACAAGAGCTTGACGCATTCAAGGCGATTATAGAGACATAACAGATCACTGTGCACAGGTCATCATTAACATATAACCCACAAGAGCTTGACGCATTCAAGGCGATTATATGCAAACATTCTCATTTTACATCACATTCCATATGATAATAACATGTTAGACATATAAAACATTTCATAAACATCTTTATTTCACATCCACATTTAAATCCACACATGTCATAAATCACTTTCTTGAGTTTAGAGAAAACTTTACCCACATCACATAGCATATCACAAATCTTGAGTTTGAAAGAAGTTTACTCACATCACATAGCAAATCACAAATCTTGAGTTTGAAAGAAGTTTTACCCACATCACATAGCAAATCACAATTCTTGAGTTTGAAAGAAGTTTACCCACATCACATAGCAAATCACAAATCTTGAGTTTGAAAGAAGTTTTACCCACATCACATAGCAAATCACAAATCTTGAGTTTGAAAGAAGTTTTACCCACATCACATAGCAAATCACAAATATTGAGTTTGAAAGAAGTTTTACCCACGTCACATAGCAAATCACAAATCTTGAGTTTGAAAGAAGTTTTACCCACCTCAATGTAGAACACAAACGATCCAAAAATTACGTAAGGGACGAGAGTCCTAGTCAAGTGAATAAATAATTTACTTAAATAAGAACTCTTTTCATACTTATTTATTTAACCAAATATATATATATATATATATATATATATTTATAAAGGCCTATTTAAAATTACTGAAAGAATTCCGTAATAGCTCTCGTGATGACTCGAGTTAATATGACTTATAACATAATTTTAGTTTAGTAAAAACATTGAAGTATCAACCCATAATTATGTCAATCCCTTCACCGAACCCAACAACTGGTTTCTATTCAAATGTTTTTGATATATTAAATATATATATATTCAAAAACATTACATATTAATTCAATTTACCAGCATAACTCTTCTTTCCCAAACCTCTACTTCTCTGATATGAAAAGTAAACTTAATTCACAAATACTGACACAAAAATTATTCTCTATCCCTCTCGACTTCCTATCCTCTTTCAAACAATAGCAACCAAACTCTAATAAAATTCAACCATCCCTTTGTTTGATAAATAAATAAAACATTTAGCTTCTTAATAAAGTCCTGCTACTATATATACATATATAAACAATGTGTACATGCATGTATACAATTATAAAATATCATACTATTTAATAGTCATTTAAAATCTCTTTTAACCTTTTCTCTCTTTCTCTCGACTGCACACAAACACACACTCATACTATTTTTAGAAAATTCTTCTCTCTCTCAATTTCATCTTCTCTCGCCGGTCACAACACCCAAACCTCCTTCTCTCTCTTGCTACAATTCGTTTGATAAAAACAATATTCAACTTCTAAAACTTAATTATAACGAAAGCGTAACACAGCCCCTCAACCTTCTCGCCTTTTCTGATATATCGCACCGCACACCAAATAAAATATCAAGAAACTCCTACCAGGATTCTTAGACTACAAAAAAAAGAATGAGAATATTTTACCGATAATTAAATTGAATGCTTAGAAAGAACTGTGGCCGACGCTCAAAGGGGAGGCCTACTTTCTGCAACAAAATTTGTGAATTAAGACTTTGGCATGAGTGATTTTCTCAAATAGAAGGGAAAAATTTGATTAAAACTTACAAACCAGATTGTTGAAACTTTGCTGCTGTGGATTAAAACTTTTGCGTATAGAGAGCGTTTGAGAGATTTTGAGTTGTGATAAAACTGTTTAGTGAAGAGAATTAGGGTATAAAAAATTTGAAAGGAGTTTGAATTGGAAGAGGATTAGAAGAGATTAGCACGTCCGTTTGAAATCGGGATTCTAGTTGTTCCATATTTTCATGCTTGCTCAAAGGTTTAACCCATGACAGAAACGAGAGAAAACATTAAATAAATATATATATATATATATATATAATTAAATAGTAAAAAATTTCTTTTGATAATTTAATGGCTCTCGCTTGATTTACTCTAATTGGTCTCTCATATATATATTGAAGCACAATGCACAAGCCTGACACTTAAAGAAATAGAATTAATGAATGCTAATCATTCTCGCCCAATTTATTATTCAAAACTTCCTTTATAAAAGTTTTGGCCCCAAATGTATAAATAAGAAAACAATTTATTATTCTATCTGGGGGCGCAACTTACGGACTCCTTGAAGTCTGAACTATTGTTATTTCGAGCTACTAATAGTCGAAACATTCACAATTTATAACCCATAATAGTAATAAATAAAAAATAAATAAAACATATAAATAAATATTTTAAGCTTATCAAAATGCGGGGTGTTACATGCTTGCTTCTTCCTATAAATAGGCGCCCAGCGCCTTCATTTCCATCATTTAGTTTTCTATGCTCGTCTCTATTTTATAACAACATTAGCTCAGGTACCTACTTGTGCGATCGTGATGTTTGACAGTTACTACCCGGTATTAGGTGGGTCATATATTTTCAAAAGTATGTTTGAGTTAATGAACTCCAAAATTGCATGAAAATACAGTTATCCATAAAAATGTTTTAATGTGCGTTCTATGTAATATACTCTAGTTAATCGATCGAGATACTTAGTGGGTACCAAGGTACTAGATGAGTATTGTGCGCACCATATTGCAATGCAATGGGTTGATCTCCATCTGTGTTGTAGCTAGCAGTCTTGAGCCAAGGCTCCTGACCTATGTTAATGACTGTGTTACTTCAGGGAGTTTGTCCCGAGTACTAGTCAGATGGCTATGGTAGCCATAGCTATGGTTCCTAGTCTGAGTATAAAGATTGAACATTGCATCATGCATCTAAAGTATATTTTGTATGGTCAGGGGTGGTTTTCTGTTTTAAAACCCTCTGAGACATAACATGTTAAATGGATAATCTGTTATGTTTTCAAAATGGCACATGCTCACTGAGTACACTAGTACTCAATCCAAAATTTTTTCAAAAGAGGCACGTGATGGGGCGCAAGGCTAAGGCAGAGGTTGTAGCTGTCTATTTGCTTATGCTATGTAATATAATTTTGAATGTACAACTCTGAATAATGTTATAAATATGTAATTTGAGACAATGATCGCTAGATCTACTTTATAGTATTTTTATATAATGTTATGTCTTAGGATATATTTTGGAATATAATATTGTCTATTACGATTCTCTTACGTTATTTATTGATTTGTACGGAGAGTGACGAGTAGTCAGCCACTTTTAGATGCTTGATTTCCCGATCCCTTTGGTAGTCTATGACTCTATTGGCGAATTGGATGGTCAACTCTTTCTGGCAAGCTATGATCTGGTAACCCCGTCTTTTATATGACATCTGTATGGAGAGTGTCATATGATCAACTTCTCTTGGATTCTCGAATTCCCACTCCATCATGGTAATTCCATTAGGCGAAGTGGATGCTCGACTCCTTTTTTATGCTAGACACGGGTTTACCCCATCTTTACTTCAATTGTGTAGCGCAATTTGATCGCCTCACTTAACTGTATTTGTATGTTAATTGCTATTTGTATTAAGTATGCCCCATTCTTTTCCGCCTCTTTACTCCCCCTCGTCATACCTCAGCTTACGAGCCTTTCCTCGGGAATTGGGGCGTGACAAAATGGTATCAGAGCAAAAGACTCTGAGACAGACAGGCTATATGTTAAGTCTAAGATTAGTATTTTTAGACTTATATGTGTGCTGCATGCAAACCCCCTCAACTCGCCGTCACACTGCCATCAACAAAAGAGAAGGTACTTTATGATTGACAATGGTTTTCTCAAAGCATGAATTATATTTCACGGTTGTTATATTGCAATTGCAAATTGATTTTTGCTTTTGCCAGTTAATTAAGTATGTATGTGTGTTCTAAAAAACATTGTCATATTGAATCTCTTTGAGATTTTCATGACCAGAGAAAGTTGTCATTTAAATGACAAATGTTACACGAAATGATGAATATCATGTTTTATCGTGATGAGGCTTATTGAGCCCGCTGACCAAGTTTATGTTGTCATTGTGGTAGCTCTATGAGCTCACAAGACCAATGGTTTTCAAATCAATGGATATTATGTATGTTTGTGTTTGTGTTGAGCTTTATGTCAATACAATTAAGCAGATTAGAATGCACTTATGTTATGACTAGTTCTCTTGTGAAAGTTGAGGACCTATGTCAAGGAAGGTCATTTGGAAGAGATATAATCCTCATGACATAGTAATGTTATGTGATTTAGGTTGACTTAGTTGTCTCATAAGTTATCAATTAGCAAGGTGTGATATTTTTATAATAGTGCTTTAAGTTAAAATTAAGATATTGTCATGTTTGGGACTGAGTTCCCTTATGACTGAGAAACTGTTATGTTTGAGCCTGGCCAACTCATATAATTAAAATCTTAGTGGTTGTCATTTTGGGCTTCACGACTCTGAGACTTTTCTTATTTTGATTGTCACAGTTCAAGACCTAAGTTATAATGAAAAATTAGTACAAATTCTTAACCATGATATCCAATTTTTTAAGGAACAGACTGCCTTTATAAAGGTCAGACAAGATAAAGCAATGTAGATACTGAAATTTAAGATGAAAGTTAATTATCCTAATATGTTAAATTTCGAGTTTGTTAAAATTTATAATAAATTAAGTTTTGGAAAACTTTTAATTTTCACTATCTATAGTAGCCCTTTTCTATGATAAACTCTTTTAAATTTGTATGATCTAGAATGTGGAACTTTTTGTGTAGGTGCACATTGATGGGATTTTAGAAATAGTTTATTCAAGCATTAGAAAATATATCTGATCATGGTATATTTAACAAGAAATGAAAATTTTTGATACTAAATTACTATTTCAAAATATTAGTAGGACTTTTTTTGAAATAATACTGATTGTTGGGTCAAAACCTATAATTAACCTTTATTATTATATCTAAGTTTATATTAGTTTTAATGTTCTTCAAATGTTAAATAAATCTCAAGATTAAACACAATGTTTTTGGCTTAAGTTTTCAGATGTTTATATCTAATGAAAAAAAATAACATACACATCCTTTAAATTGTTTGTCTAATTTTAATGGATGTAATTTGAGTGGTTTTTATTCTCATAAATAAAAAGTTTATTTATGCCTTTTTTTCTATTAAATGTATTAAAAAGAATATGGCCTATTTACTCAACATTAAAAAATTTGGAAAAAAAAATGAAATGAAAAGAAGTTGGCCCGTTTACAAAGGATTCGAAAAAAATGGAAAAAAATAAAATGTTATGGTGCATTCTCATAAGAAACATCCACAGTGGGAGTCTCTCAAAATGGAGCTCCCACAACCTTTTTTGTGAGCTTAAGAGACTCAAGCCAAAACATTATTCATGCGAGATGGTCTCGCAAAGCTGAGGTCGGCCCGAGCGAGCCACTCCCATAGCTCGCGTAGTCTTGCACGAGAAGGGCTCGCGGACAGCGAGATTCTGCCCGCGAGACTGCCTTGGAGATGCTACAAGCGCTCCTTCCATGTGGTCACAATTAATTCAATTTATTCTAGAAACCTATATTCTGAAATCCCAACAACATGTAAATAGTAACACATTAGGGGATGGCTGGTATGCTGGAATGGAATAGGAATGGAATGGTCATTGCTATCTTCATTCTTAATCCAACTGCTGGTGTATTTTTTTTATTAGGAATGACTAATCCCATGAGTATGGGTGTAGCCATTCCTTTACTCCCCCTGCTATTAGCTAATCCTCATCTTCAGTAATGAATTTTGTTATTATTATTATAATTATTATTATTATTATTACTAAACTTTATTATTATTATTATTATTTAGTACTTTAATTATTATTTTAATATTATAATTAGTATAATAATAATTATTATTCTAATTATTAATAATATCAATATTATTATAATAATTATTATAAAAATAATTATAATAATAACAGTAATATTAAATAATAAGAAATAATAATAATAATCATAATAATAATTACTATTAATATTATTATAATCAGTTATATTAAAATAATAATAAATCAACATTATTATTTTAGTATTCATAATAATAATATTTTTATTATTACTATTTTTATTAAGCTTAATAATAATAATAATAATAATAATAATAATAATAATTAAGCTAATTATAATAATTAAATTAAAAATAATAATTATGAAAATAATAATAAATAATTATTATTCTTATTATTATTAAGCTAATTATAATAAGCATAATAAAAATAATATATAATATTAGTATTAATATTATTATTAATATTATTAAAATTATTAATAATAAACCAATTATAATAAGTACTCCCTCCGTCCACCAAAATTCGCATCAAGAATTGCAATACAGATGTATATCAGCCATAAGAATATTATTCATTGATTCATTCATTTCCTACATTCATTCCATTACAAAGGTCATTCCATTCCCACTAAATTCCATTCATGTCTACCAGTCACCCCTTTAGGATGTGATTAGTATGATGGAATGGAATGAGGTAGGAATGGAATGGAAGTAGGAATGAAATGAAGGTAGGAATGGAATGATAAACCTTGGTTGATTCCTTCGCTTGGTATGAACAATAATTAAAGAAAGGAATGGAATCATTATTTGTTTAGCAATTTATATCATTTTCTTCTATCTGAAAATAATATTCAAAATAATATTAGAGAGAGAAAATTTTTAGAAAGAGAATTTTTAGAGGCAAATTCTTGAGAAAGAAAATTTTAGAGAGAAAATTTTTAGAGAGAAAAAAAATTTAAAGATAGAAAAATATCAGAGAGAAAATTATTATAATTATTATCATTGTAATTTTTTCTCGATAGCACTTTCCCTCTCCAAAATTTTTTCTATATAGTTTTTTCCTCTCTCTAAAAATTTTCTCTCTCTAAAATTTTCTCACTCTAGAATATTCTTCTCTCTAAAACTCTCTCTAGAATATTTCTCTATCTTAAACTCTCTCTCTCTAAAAAATTATCTCTCTAGAAATTTCCCTCCCTAAAAATTTTCTCTCTAGAACTTGCTCTACCTAATATTTTCTCTCTCTAGAAATAATCTCTCTCTATAATTTTCTCTCTTTAAAACTTTCTCTCTCTAGAATTTTTGTCTCTCTATAATTTTTATCTCTCTATAACTTTTATCTCTAGAACTTGATCTACCTAATAGTTTCTCTCTCTAAAAATTTTCTCTCTCTAGAACTTTCTCTACCTAATAGTTTCTCTCTCTAGAACTTTCTCTCTAGAAAATTTCTCTCTCTAAAAATGTTCTCTCTCTAAAAATTTTCTCTCTCTAGAACTTTCTCTACCTAATTGTTTCTCTCTCTATAAATTTTCTCTCTCTAGAACTTTTTCTCTCTAGAAAATTTCTCTTTCCAAAAATTTTCTCACACATTCTCTCTCTAAAATTGTATATCTAAAATTATTTATTGAAATAAAAAAATTTAAATGAATAATTTGATCAAATAATATATTAATACATATATAAATGATGATTAGGAATGGCTAATACCATGGGGTTATGAATGGAATGGCTAATCCCAATGGGAAAGGAATGGTGATTCCTAACAATGATTCCATTCCTACGATTTACCACGTTGTGCTCTAATGGATCTATAGGAATGATCATTCCATTCCTTACTTCATTCCATCATACCAATCACCTCCTTAGTATTTGATGCCCTTATTTTTTTTTATAATCAATAACTAACCATTTCGGTCTTTGTTACACAATTTAATTTCAAATACAGAGTCTCGTAAAACCAACAAAAATAGTCAAATAAAACATCTAAACAACAACGGCGACAATCAAAATATAAAAATAACATAGGGTTGTAAATAAATGTGAAAATGAGTTCTGTGACAATAAATAAATATATATAAACATACACATTACTAGCGCTCATTGATATTGATAAACATGGATCTTCTGTTTGGGGTTGCATTTGATGTAGCGAAAAACATGTTTGGAGCAAACATAATAAGTCTTTATTAGTATTTATTTTTTTAAGATTTTACACTTGGTTCTATTAATTTGATGAAATCTCCTATCAATAGAGATAATTTTTTTTTAAAGAAATTGTATTAATAATCAAGAAACATTCAAAGCTGGAAAATTTTCAGTCCAAATAGACGGACTAGAAATATCTGTAAATTGCGCTAAAAATTGAACTGTCTAAGCAGATCTATACGTATGAAACATTCCGACGCTTCCTCTGAATCATTCAAAACCCGAGCTTTCGGAAATGAATCTGTGGGCCTAACTGAGTCTTGATGTCATTCGGTAATTGCAAAAATAACACCCTTCAATTCCTCCCCAACCACCATTTTATTTTCCTATTTTTGGATGTTTTCACTTCTTTTCAAACTCGATCTTTTCCTACCTTATATATATGCATAACCTTTCTAAACGCATAGTTATGGTCCCCAATCACATTCTCTCTAGTTTTTATTTTATTTGCTCTTTTATTTATTTTTGCGTTGGAGAAGAATTGGAAGGGAAGTCAAGTAAAAAAGAGAAGAAAATAATTTGAAGGGAAGAATCAATTATACAAGATTGAAGCATTTAAGACTCAAGATTTATTTCTTAGTTTTCTTGTAATTATATTTTCTTTTGATTATAATTTAATTATCATGAACATGATTGGCAATATTATTTTTATTCAAGGATTAGAAAGTACATGAATATCATTTATTCGATGGAAATTTGATTTACGTAATTACGACCTTCTTTTTATTCTTGTATCATTTGTTTGAATGTTTATTTGATTGATTGATCATCAATTGAACATGACTAGTGAACTCATGAGTCCTATTATTTTCTGTAGTAATCAACTCATAAGCTAATAAACTATAGAATTATATCACTAATAATTTGAAATTGAAATATGCATGATGCATACTTGATTATTATATATGTATAGGGGAAAGATCAAATAAAACCTTTTCCTTCCATAGAAACTATAAATCAATATGGACAATTGTCATTAAAAGATGCATTATTGTAATATATAGGGCTCGTTTGCTACGAAGTATGGGATAAGGCTTGATATGATTAGCTGGGATATCTTAATACATATAAAGAATTAATATTGTGTTTGGTATGATGTATTAATTTCTCTGCAAAACATATTAATTATGGTAAAAGGGTGAAATTATAGTAATTTATTCTTATATTTAGTTGCAGTATTATTTATACCACCTTATAGGTGGTATTAGATAATAACAACAATAGGTATAATTCAACGGGCCCGTATACTTTGTACCAAACAAGATATTAGGGTGTATAATATATATTATACACCCTAATCACCCATAGCAAACAAGCCTTAATGTACTCCCTCCGTCCCACTCAAAGTGACACGTATTCTTTATTGGGCCGTCCCACTTGAAGTGAGTGTGACACAATCCAAAAAAGGAAATCGTATTCTCTCACAAAAATGTGTGGACTCCACCTTTCTATCATTTTATTCTTCAATCACTCTTCTCCTAATAACAGTGATAAAAGAAAGCGTGTCACTTCTAGCGGGACGTAGTGAATATTATATTTGATAAAAATATATTGTTTAATATATAAAATGTAGGGGGGAATTTATTTTACACACTTCCACTTTACACAAATGAAAAATACACACCTCATTAGAAACAAATGAAAAATACACAACCCTACAAAAGTAACCCTACAATGGCCCACAAAACATTACTTCATTCCACAAAAAACAAGGCCCATGCCTTGGGAAAGGAAAAAAAATACTGTGCGCGGCAGAAGGAGGAGAAGAAAAAAACAACCAAGATTCGGTCATCAGGATTTTGAATAAAAAACTACTTTTTGACCCACTTTCCACATTAAATAACCCCCAGGTCCCCCACCATCTCAAAAAAAAAACGACAAACCCTACCCACCCCTTCAAATCCCGACAGCCACCATCTCTCTCTCCCCACCCAATTCCCAATTTCCCGACCCCTACCGTGTGTAAAATAAAAACCATCTAAAAAAACGACAAACCCTACCCACCCCTTCAAATCCCGACAGCCACCATCTCCCTCTCCCCACTCAATTCCCAATTTCCCGACCCCTAACTCGTGCTGGTCCCTCTTTCAGCCCAAAAAACCCGACGCCGGTGGTCCCAAATTGCACCGAAAGGGATCTTGAAGAGCACCGAGAGGGATCTTTAAAGTTTGGTAGATACAAAATTATGTCGGGACAACAAGTTAGGGGGATCTATATTAATTTTATTTCCCTCTCGGATACAACAATTTCCCGCTCGAGAACACACAATTCCCTCTCGAGCGGGATATAGTATGGTCGAGCGGGATATAGGTTATGTTAATTTCTTGAATTTTGTTACTGATTAGGTTAATTTTGAATTATTTAGTTAACTATTTGCCGCTTGATTTTACCTATTTTTCGCTCCAGCGGGATATTACATAGTCGAGCGGGATATAGGTTTGTCGAGAGAGAAATAGGCTTAAATGCATGATACTCATTCTTAGTATTATTTTTGTGGAATTTCCGTATTAATTAGGTGAATTTAAACTACGTGCATAATTGTTTCGTGATTTTTAGTATTATTTCGTTAAAGTAGGTATAATTATTTTGTGTTGCGTGATTTTTAGAATTCAGTAGATAATATCATGATTCATGTAGCTAGAACTATTTCCCGCTCGAAATGTACTATTTCCCGCTCGACAAAACCTATTTCCCACTCGAGCGGGATATTGTTCTCGAGCGGGAAATTGTCTTAAATGCATGCTATTAATTCAGTCATTTTTAGTATTATTTTCGTGGATTTTAGTTTGAATTTGGCGAATTTTAAATTGTGCAGTTAATTTCACGTGAATTTCGTGAATTTCATTTTCTAAATTTTAAATAAATAATTATTGATGTTCGTAAATTTGATTGATTTTCTGTTGATTCAGATTACGTTCAAGAGGGCGGATACGATTAATCGTCAGTCGATGATTAGCACGTACTACAAGACCAAGGTTTTAGAAGATGTTCGTAAGACATTGTTGTTCGTTGGTGGGCAGGAGCTACTAGATAGGTTTATAGCAGGGTGCTTTGGGCACTTTATTTATTGGAAGCTGGGGCAGAAGTGCAGTATGGCCGTGCATCACGTGTTGTCACGTGAGATTAATTATCCGGGCGCTCAAGAGTACGACATGTGGTTTCATATAAATGGGGCAAACATCTGTTTTTCCTATCCAGAGTATGCCCTTATTACTGGCTTGGTCTTCGGCTCGTCCGACTTTAGACATTCGGACACCATGCCGTACGAAGGGTGGGGGTGTATCGGCATTTTTGTAATGGGATGCCGACTAGTGTCGCAGCCCTACTAGATCGGTTCACCAATACGCGGGAACTGGTTAGAGATGAAACTGGTGAACTGTATCTCCGGGTGGCTCATGTGTTAGTATTATATCTGTTATTACTTGCTTACGATCCGAAGAGGTCTGTTGCTGCGTGGGTGTGGAAATTGGTGGACGATTTAGAGGCGTTTCACAGATTTCCTTGGGGATTCTACACTTATCTGAATCTGAAGCACTACGTTCAAAACATACAGAGATCGCCGAAGTACCACTTCTACGGTTCAGTGTGGGCTTTCCACGTTTGGTCCCTAGAAGTACTTCCAGATTTAGCTACCGCTGTAGGGAGTCTTGCTTCGCCGAATGCACGACCCAGATGCCTTAGATGGAAATTTAAGAGCAGAACTGGAATTAAGCTTGAGCCTATATTTTCTCTACATGTATTTAATTATTTAATTAATTAAATTTATATGGGCATTTATTCTGTATTTAATATTTATTTTGTATTTATTGTAGGTCCCTCGTGTCACTCTGTTGGAACCATATGGCGACGAGGCGCAGAGTTTGTACATGCAGTCCACTTTGTACCCAAATGCCCTTGCAGTGGACTTTGTGGTGCCGCACAATCCGTTACGGCACGGGGAATAGTTCCCCCGTCATGAGCATCAGTCAAGGCAGTTTCAAGAGGCTGCTGAGGAGGTTGATGAGGCAGTGGAGCATGTCCCTCGAAGGAGAGGAGCACAGAGAGAGGCGCCTGATTATGTTGAGCATGAAGATCATTCTGAGGAGGAACGTCAACCTCCTCCTCAAGATAAGGGGAAGCGTACTCGTCAGAAGGGATCATCATCTTCGAGCAGCGGAGGAGATCACCACCGTTGATACAGTGACCGTCGGTGGATGAGACAGGAGTTGGAGAAATCTGAAGATCGTTTGCTTGAGAAAATGGATAAGAGATGGTTGCCTCGATCTCAAAAGTGGTTTGAAGATTTGTTTGAGAATATACGATGTGGATCTTCACGGCGTTGCAGCCCCGTATACGAGCCCACTTTTCGTGGAATGCCTACTTCTGCATCACGCCGGCCGTCTGTTCATGAACCTGCACACCACACTGCTCGACTTCAGCCGTCTGTTCATGAACAAGTTCCTCCACGAGAGCCGTCTATTCATGAACCTGTTTGTCCACATCAGCCGTCTGTTCATGAGACACACTTTGTACAGCCGGAGGTTCCTGCCCGTCATTCATTGCCTGAGCTTGGATCTTCGTTTGCCCCGATTGAGCAGTATGGTAGTTTTCTGCACGATCCATATCGTCATTCGATGGAAATCCCCAGTGGTCGTGATGAAGCCTTGTGGCAGAGTCTTGGGCAGGTAAGCATTTTATTTAATAAACACGTATTTTTCAATTCTTTATCATTTAATTTAGCACTTGTACTAATTTAATTTTCCGTATAAATTTAGGCAATTGGAAAAGCATTTGAGAACGTCCAGGCATCATATACTGGACAAGAAGCTGTGATGATAACGCCCATCGATGCAGTGCCTATTTCTCAGGTGGGTGCTTCGGTGGATGAAGATGATGAGCCGTTCTGGGTACCTCGAAGAGGAAATAGGAAGAAGAAACATGCAGCCGCAGTCCGTACACCCATGATTGCCAGTAGGGCACCAGCAGAGCTTGATATCCAGTTGGTTCAGGCATACGAGTTGTTTCTAAGTGGCCCACCTGACCAATTTATGGTTGTGACTGCGAGTGGGGGTTATCTTCCGCATCAGTGGTGGAGGGCGTTAGAAAATCCACACACTGACATAATCGTTGGGGTAAGTAAATATAATTATTATATTTACTTTACTTGTTTAGTCTATTTATTTATTTTGGTTATATTTGTTGAATAATATATGAATTGTATTTGTGTTTGTAGGTTTTAGACCTGTACCTGCTATGGTTGAGGAAACGGATTGCTCACCGTGATAACGTGCTGGAGAATGTCACGGCTAGAAACACTGTACTCTTGGATTGTGATGTCTTCGTAAGTTTTATGTTTTGTATTTTCTAACTAATATTTATTTCTTATTTCCAATTTGTTTTCTATAACTATGATGTGAATTTCAAACAGCTCCAACTCCAAGGTGAATGAGAAAAAAAGATTTTAAGCATAGAGATCGAGACGCCGTTGAGGGGAACTTGGGCTCTGTATGCAGACTGGGAGGCTCCTAAGAGCATATGTTTTGGAGTGCATGGACTCAATACAGGTGACGAGCAGTCGTCATTTTTTGATGCACATCACGTAAGTAAATAACTTCTCTATTTTGGATTTTCTGCAATATTTTTATTTTTAAATTAACTATCATTTGTACATTTAATGCAGATCATTATGGAATGTCTCATAGGAGGCCATTACATAGTAGTCCGAATTGATATGTTAGCATGGACTGCCGAGTTGTATGACCCCCTCTATTACAGCAAGGATAGGAAAGTGCAAGAGGGGAGAGTTACTCAATTAGCACCACTTCTGAAGTTGTGGGCTCGGGTGCTCGATTGTTCATTTTATTGGAGGCATAACCGGATTGGAAGAGCAGCCGAGGAAGATCCATTGAAGCTCGTTGTCCCTCCTACAGTGGATCAATTCAAGCAAATGGACAATTACAGTTGTGGGCTATATGCATTGATGACTAATGAGCAATTAATTAGTGGTTCGCCCTCTATACCTTGGGGTAATACACACACCAAACAATATAGGAAGAGGGTAGCGACCGCAATCTATGGCATATGTCATCCACCAACGGAGCAGGAACGGGAACAATATCAAGAAATATGTAGGGCTGCAGCTTCATCTTCCAGAAATTAAATTTTGTAATGGCACTTATCCGAATTGATATGCACGCAGACTATTTATTATTTTCATGCTATTTATTTCCAGTTTTATCGTGAATATATGAATCTAGCTTAACAATTTTCATCGCCACTATTATAAATATTAAGAGAAATTCAAAACTGACTAAAACCGACCGCAAACAGAAAGATCCCGCTAAAAAATGTGAAGATCCCTCTCGAGAGGGATCTTCACATTTTCGAGCGGGATTTTCACATTCTCGAGCAGGAGATTAATATGCACTAGCGGGATATTTATATACACACTTTATGTATTAAAAGCCGACTACAAAGTGAAGATCCCTCTCGAGAGGGATCTTCACTTTGCGAGCGGGATCTATATATACACGAGAGGGATCTTTACATTTTGTGATGTTAATTATTTTCATATTTTTCATGCAGACTATTAATTATTTTCATGCGATCTTCGTAAGTTTTTTTAATTATTTCCATGCAATAACTTCTTTATTTATTCATTAAATTATATCTGACGCATTGAATTATGTGATACATGACTTCGGAGAGTATGGCCATATTCATGACATACACTACATCTCTTACGAGCTTGACTCTCCGTAACAGCGTGTCGCCGGTTAACTCTCGGACGTCCGGGAAGAGAAGTGATAGCTGGAGGCAAGACCAATGTATTGTCTACTTCAATTGGAAGAGTCCAATCTTCTTTGTGCGGAACACGAAGTATAGGATATTTGTATGCGTCTATCCAAGCTTCTCTTTTGTAGTACAATTGCACGTAATCATATATCGTCTCTCTATTTTTGCTGCAATTTCAACCAATCACACAATTAGAGATTTTAAGTGATAAAATTATCAAAATCAATGTGATAAACTTACAGTATTGCAGCAATAGCATGAGAACAAGACATTCCATCCAGTTGAAATTCACAGCAGGTGCATGTCTTCATATGGAGATCTACTTTGAAATATCTCTTACCATCATGCACGTTGAAGGTCAAGCCCGGTGCACGAGCTGTATTGTACCTCAATGCTTTATTCATCTGTTGCGTCAGTTTTTTAGATGCTTCAGCAGTTAATATGTCGTCATTGCCATTCGCCTCTTCACGTCTCTCATCAAACCATTTCTCGATGACATGTCTGATTGCATCAATCATTCAGCATATGGGAAGCCGTCGAGCCCACAACAATCTGCCATTCCACGACTCTGCTGCATTTGATGTCAGTTGGCTGTAACGTGGAACTGGACAACAGCTCCGAGCCCATTTCTCCGACCCAACACTCATTAATTTCTGGTATGCAGCTTCGCTCTCTCGACGGATTTTGTTCATTGCATTTTCATAAACTGAATGGCGATATGCATATGCAGCTTGTTCATACAAGGTAGTAACCACTTTTCCGAACCGCTTCAACTTATTGAGTAAGTGATAGTAGCACAGACCGTGAACTGCATCAGGAAACACTTCACTAATAGCGTTGCCTATCGAGACATGAGCATCAGAGACAATGACTGTATCCGTCAGTTCCCCATATGCAACTCTAAAACGCTCGAGGAACCACTTCCAAGAGATATCATTTTCGATTGGTCCAACACCTATCGCCAATGGGAATACCTGCCCATTGGCATCCTTCGTCACAGCGACAAACAAGATACCTCTATTTCTTCCCTTGTGATGAGTGCCATCAATTGCGATCACAGGTCTCATGTTGAGTGGATAAGTAAGTCTGCAAGCGCCGAGAGCCACAAATAGATGCTGGAACTTTCCATCATTTCCAACTGCCAGATCAGTAACCGTGCCAGGATTAGATTCCTTAAGCATGTGAAGATAGTCATGCAACATTTGGAAGGACTCAACATACCCTCCGTATATCATCTGTATCGCAGTGTGCCGTGCTCTCAGGGCCAAATCATATTGGATTGTGATACCGAACTCGCGGAGCACCTCCTCCACAATGGCTTTCGGCTTCATGAATTCACACTCCCTCCGTATTTTTCTGGCAACGTAGGCTGCAATAACATTCATGTGGACTTTTTTGGGCGCCACACGTCCAAGATGACGGGTGCATGCATGATCGCCATTAAATTGGCGGACTATCCAAGCATCAGAGTTTCTGCGAGATGATGCTCGCAACTCGAAAGGGCAATTTTGCAAATGCCTGCAAATCCATCAGAGAAGCTTCGTATCATATGATACAACTTTGTATTCAGCTCCAATCTCCATGTGCCACAAGCCGGCTGCAATATTTAGATCATCTTTGCTTTCAAAAATAGAACCAACCTTTAACTCAGCATCATCTGTCGGGTCATTTTCTCGTGCAACGAGTGAAATCGTAGCATCGAGCGGAATCACCGGAACCAACCAACTGGCGAGATCATCAGAATTCACTCATTCATCCCTACGAATCCATGCTGCATGCTCTGCAATCGTGGATTCTGTCATGTTATCCTCCGACGCTTCACTATCGGATTCGGGTTCAGATTCTAGAATATAACTTTCATCATCTCCTTCATTTGTATCTTCATCATCGTTGTTTTCTTCTTCATCATTGCGAGAAGTTGCTCTCCTTGGAAAAGAGGTCTCTGGAACAGGCATTTGGGGGATAGAGGAATATCCAGGTGTGGATGTCGATCCGTAATTATCTCCAGCGGAATATGGATTATCAAACTAATTTGAGGAAACCATCTGTCTTTGGATATGATCCATTTCATCCGAATATGTTCCGCCAAAGTCGTATCCAAAGGATGAAGAGCGTGCTTCTTCAAACGAAGGAATATATACGTCAGTGTTGTTGTGAATCACGTATACAGTTGGGAAAGATTCCATCATGCACAACTGATCAAATTGGTGATCGGTGCGCAAGAGGGCTTTCATAGTGCGTCCTGTACGAGACCGCGATAAATAATACAGCTCGTATTGTGTACTAATCGAATTTCCATTCAACATAATATCGATGTTGTATCTCAAATTTATGAGAGATTGAGAGACCGCCATAAGTTGAATAATCTGTTCAATCCGCCCACGTACGTACAATCGTGCCATTGTCCGCCGTATTTGATAGTGAAGTACTTCCATTCATCCATCTATATAAAATTAAAAACGAAAAATGATTAATAA
The DNA here is from genome assembly GCA_031470985.1 of Agastache rugosa. Classification (NCBI taxonomy): domain Eukaryota; kingdom Viridiplantae; phylum Streptophyta; class Magnoliopsida; order Lamiales; family Lamiaceae; genus Agastache; species Agastache rugosa. The sequence continues at coordinate 913,130 of CM062609.1, forward strand.
ACAGAATTAGAATACAAAACACCAAAATCCCTCTCGGTATACCTATTTTCCGCTCGAGCGGGATTATGATGTACCGAGCGGGAAATGAGTTATGCGAGAGGAAAATAGTTCCATTTAATGCGTTGCATAATTTATATCTTAAAATGTAATTTTTGATAATTATAGATTGATCTAGTAGCGAATCCCGATTTATTTTGTATAATTACTAAATAGATTAATAAAAGATGAACATTAGAAATTAAATGAACTATAATGCTGTAAAAAATTACCTCAATCAACAACCTCCGAAGATGAGTGAATTTGTAAGTCAATTCTCTAATTTTTTCGTAGATATTTGTATTGAATTTTCTAATTATTCGTAGATGTGTTTTGATATTTGCTTCACTGTAATAAATATATAGAAGTGAAAAGTGAAACTGGTATGGATTCACGTGAAAATTGTACATAAAATGTACAATTTAATTTACAGTTATACTACAGTCCAAAATGAATAGGTGTGGCGTGTCTGCATTGTGCAAGTAATTCACGCGGTGTACAGACAAAAAATTGAAGATCCCTCTCGAGAATTGAAGATCCCACTCGATAAAATTGAATATCCCGCTCGAGTATATTGATATCCCGCTCGACAAAATGAAGATCCCGCTCAGGGAATTAAATATCCCGCTCGGGCGGGATATTACATTTTTCGAGCGGGATATTCATTTTGTCGAGTGAGATCTTCATTTTTTGGCTCTTCATGGGGTTATTGTCTTTTTTGGTATGATTTCTATATTTTTCGCCTTCATTTAAATATGCAGCAGGTATTTATTACTATTAATAATATATATAAAAGAATATTAATAATCAATGATTAACTACTTTATCAAACTTTCATGCAAGACACAAGTACACTTTTCTTACAATGTGTAAGTGATTAGCAATCATTAGTCACTTTTTGATTAAAATAAATCACAACAAGGGTCATGTTGGCTCTTCAAACGAAAAGTGTGTAAAATTCATTTCTTTTGAAAGAGGTGTGTATTTTGCATTTGTGTATAGTGAAAGTGTGTATTTTTATGGATTAGCACTAAAATGTATTATCATAAATGTATGTATACATAGAGATACGTTATTGTGTATGTGAAGGTGCACAATTCTAGGTTTCTACCGAAGACACAGATTTTAGAGGATCTCATCCGTGTATGTATATTATAAAATATATCAATTCAACATTAATCATTATCAAATAATTAATCTGACTCTTGTTCTATATAAAATACTAATTATTTTTTAAACTGATTAAGTTCGTTTACATTCATGATTCAATCTTGATTTTTTTTAAACACTAACTTGAGCTTAACCTAATAGCAAGCAAGTCAATCATGAATTTATTTAATAATTATCATCTTATGTGAAATTGTCGGTAAATCACATTAAAATAAGAAATTTAATTTTAACCAAATTCGTTCTACTTTTCAAACCACCCCAGTAACCTCATACAAATTGATACTTAGCACCATATCAATATTTTAAGGGCTCGTTTGGTAGGGGTGATTAGGGTGTATAATATGTCTATGACACCCTAATATCTTGTTTGGTATGAAGTATACGGCCCTTTATAAAGTTCGGGCCCGTATGAATAATACTTACTTTTGTTGTTATGTATACTACCTATGAGGTGGTATAAATAATACTGCAACTAATTATAGCAATAAATTACAATAATTACTATGTGTTGCAGAGAATTTAATACATCATACCAAACGGAATATTAATTCTTTATATTTATAAGACATCTCAGTCAAACATATCAGGCTTTATCCCATACTTTGTACCAAACGAGCCCTAAATATTGGATATATATGGATCCAAGAAACTTTGTTTTTCTTCCTAAAAACAATGTAGATATAATGAGATCCAAGAATCTACTACAATAATAATATTTTTCTCCGCACTACTTATTTAATAACAAGGACAGAAATGAAAATGAATAATTCAGACTAATAGCATGTTGCGACAAAAAAAATAAAAAAATAAAAAAATAAAAGATAAAAAAAAGGAAAGAACCGCACATAGGTATTATCGGGTCACTGATGCAATTGGGTCCTTCAATACAAGCGTTCAACTTCGGCGAGAATTTTCCGGTAACGACGATCAACTTCGATGAAAATTTTTCAGATTCAAGTTGTAAGTACATACATGACTAGCATACATAAATAACATTCAGTTGTAAGTACAAACATAACTAGCATGTACAAAGACTATCATACATAAATAACAATTCTCAGTTTATCATATACTCCATCCGTCTCCGAATAAGTGTTCCAAGCCGTCAAAATTTGTCTCCAAATAAGTGTCCTATTGTAGTTTTCAATGCAAATTTTAAGATAAATTGTCACATTTACCAGGGACTCAAGGCAGAAAAGTTACTACTTTTTTAATTTTCTATGCAATAATTAGGTGTAAAATGTGTCATTTTGTCCACTGTCTTGGTATACGTTTTTTTGACGGCTCGAGACACTTATTTGGGGATAGTGAGAGTACACGAGTAGCATACATGATGCTAGTCATGTATGCCGCCGAGAGAAAAAACTTTATCGAAAAATTATCGCTGGAAAAAATCACCAGTAAATTTTTGCCATAGTTGATCGCCGTTATCGGAAATAGTTATGTATAAGGTGAGAGAAAAAGATAAGATAAAGGGAAGAGAAATATGTTGGTTTAGGTTTTATCTTTTATAAATTGAGGACTGTTTTTTTATTTTTACTAGGGGTGTAATCGAGCTGAGTTGAGCCGAATAGTGTCTTGTTCAAGATTGACTCGTTTATTTAAATGAGCTTCTCAATTTAATTATCGAACGGGCTTTTATCGAATCGAACTAGGGATGTAAACGGGTCGGGGCGGGGCCGGGCCGGGTATTGCTTCCCCATCCCCATACCCGCTTCAGAATTCCGTCCCCCGTCCCCATCCCCGTTTAAATCGGGGCGAGGGCGGGACGGAGATTACCCGTCGGGAAAAGAATACCCATCGGGTACCCGTTAGATAATTTATTTTATTTTTAATAATTTATTATAACAAAAAAAATAATTTATTAGTTATTTATTTTTAATACTTATTAAAAAATTATTTTTAATAATTTATTATTCAACAAATAATTAATCGGGTCGGATTCGGGGCGAGGATCTATACCCCCGTACCCGACCCGAACCCGATTCGGGTTTTATAGTTTAAACCCGTCCCCGTCCCCGACCCCGACCCCGAAAAATTTCACCCGAACCCGGCCCATTAGGGGCGAGTACCCGCGGGGACCCGAACCCGTGAGTAAAATTGTCATCCCTGTCACAGTGGGGATGACCTAGTGGTGGAGTGGTTGCCTGTTGACCAATAGATCATATTCGAGTACTCTCGGCCACATAAAAACCCTAGGTGGGGTGTGTGAGTATTAATATTTGTAATGATATTAAAAAAAAAATTATCATCCCTAAGTCGAACGCCGAATAGCTCGCGAGTAGCTTGGCTCGTTTATAGCCCTAATTTTTACTTTTTGAATAGGGTATTTATTATCTTCAAAAAAAAAATCTAAAATATTTGGAAGAAAAAAACATGAATATTTGTGGAAAGCAGAGAATCTTTAGGAGGAAATTCACGTGGAGATGGGCCATTCGGCCGTGCAATAATAATAATACATCAGCCCCGCCCCCACCAACCCGCCCCTCCACCTACTCTCCGCCGCGCCTCCGCCGCATCCCTTAACTTATTAACAGGGGCTTTCTTCTTCGTATATGGCTATATAGGCAAGCCCACCACCACCACCTCCAAATTCACCTTTTTACTCCGTTTTCTGAAAATCTCCGATTTTTCTCCTCTCCCATTTTCCGCTATAAATACCCCTCCATCCACACCTGCTTACCCACAACTAATGCATCAAAAGGGGCAATCCTGCAACCGTAGATCCAGGACATTTTCAAGATCCCGCATTGCCATTGAGGGTAGTTAGATATCTTGAGTTTTCCACTCTTACCCTCCACTCTCTCTCTAAAACCCTTCTCTCTCACCACCCCACATAGCCAAAACCAGCTTCTCACTTCTCACTTCCACCATGGCTGCCGTTCAAGGTTGAGTGAATTTATGATCATCGTATTCTAGTGCTGCCTTTTATGAATAAATTTAATCTGGGTAAATGCTGAGAAATTTTTTCTGTTGTTTGTAATTCGCATGTGCAGAGCAAGAGCGTGAGATACAGAAGAGTTATTGGATGGAGCATTCTGCGGACCTGACTCTGGAAGCCATGATGCTTGATTCCAAGGCCGCTGATCTTGACAAAGAAGAGAGGCCTGAGGTATAACCTCTGTCTCTCTGTGTGTGCGTTTGTGTGTGTGTGTGTGTGTGTTTCTTTCTCCAACTGGTGAAAATTGTGCACTAAGATGGAATATATAACGTCCTGTTTTCTTGTTCTTGACGTGGTTTGATTTTTAGTTTTTTGTTTTCAGCATAAAGTTATTTGTTGTACTTTTCCACTGTTGCAAGAATAAAGATGGGATCTTTGGTGAATTTGACTCTTTATTTAATCTAAAGCCTAATGATTGTGTAAGTCTGCATCAAACACGATTGGTTGGTTATTCAGATTCTTTGCATATATGGGTATCTCAGTCATTTTCTTTGCATCTTGTGGAGTTTTATAAGCTGAAAGTTTAGGCTTGGTTGACTCAATAATTGATGTTTATGTGAGCTTTAATTATCTTGTTGCTTTGTGACGTCTATTGAGATTCTTGTGACATAAAATAATGTTCATCATACTTATGGTGTGAAGTGCTGTTCAATTGTCTTGTTTTATGAGAAATGGTCAGCAGTTAGGATTATAATATACAGTTTGACAAGTTGTTGAGTGAACTAATCATTTTGGGTTTCAAAAGCATACTTTACTGAAAAACTTTCAGTTTTGATGCTTCTGAAATCATGATTTTGAGCTTTCGTTGCCTAATGCATATAGATCGTCGAAAGAATTAACGCTATCTAAAGAGAGTTTGAGAAATACAGGGTCTACCAGAGACTGTTAATTTGTTAAAAACTGGCTCTTGAATAATCATCACCTCGAGGAGATTTTGTCTGCGACTTAATATTTAATTATGGCTAACTATCTAATATATTACTCTGCAGTTCCCTTCTGTCAGCTGAGGAAATATGAAAAATTGCTTTGCGATTTTGTAGCTTACAGCTGAATTTTGTATATTCTGATTGTAGTTATTAACTTATTATTAATGGACTTCCTTTTAAATGCCCAGTTTCCTTGCTATGGATTTCTCAAACAAACTTTTAGGAAATATTATTTTTCTTAAACATTCGCCACTTAGTAGTTTTGATTATTATCCTTTGAGCTCTTTTTGTTTTTTATTTTTTTCTATGAGTGTGTTATATACATTACCCTCTCATATGCCATGTCGTCTTTCATTTTGTCTTTAATATTTAATTTAATCATTTCTCTTTACTAAATCTCATTAGGTGATGTCCCTGCTCCCACCCATTGATGGAAAATCTGTTCTGGAGCTTGGAGCTGGCATTGGCCGCTTCACTGATGAATTGGCTAAAAAGGCTGGTCAAGTCATAGCTCTGGACTTTATCGAAAGTGTAATAAAGAAGGTTGATCACAAATGTCTGAGACATCTTCTATCGTTTGAGTGCATACTTTGCCTGAAACTGTTGAATCCAAAACCCACGCTTAATATTTTGCAGAATGAAACTGTAAACGGGCATCATCAAAATGTCAAATTTATCTGCGCGGACGTGACATCCCCAAGCTTGAACTTTCCTGAAGGTTCTCTGGATGTGATATTTTCAAACTGGCTATTGATGTATCTCTCAGACCAAGAGGTAACGTTCCTAATCGCCCTTTCTTGTTGCCTAACTGATTTTCTATTTGCTATCAAGATAATATTATGGCTACTAATATAACATCACATCTTTGATGCTGTAGTTTTCTTTCAAAGCTACTTGTTAGTTGTTACTATACGATGACCACTTGGACCATTTCGTTGCAGGTTCAGGACCTTGTAGAGAAAATGGTCAAATGGTTAAAGGTTGGTGGCTACATATTCTTCAGAGAATCATGTTTCCATCAGTCAGGCGATCACAAACGAAAGTGTAATCCCACTCATTACCGTGAACCAAGCTTTTATACCAAGGTTCGCCTTTTATGTCTGCTTCTTGTCATTGTTTCTGGAAGTGGTATGAGCTTACAAAGCAGGAAGTAGAATTTCTCATAATGAAACGGTCAACCGCAAATACTGGATCTTGATTCATTGTCTGTAGAGGGATTATATAATTAACTTCATCTTATATAGAGATAAGGGACTAGGAGGCCAATTTGTGTCATTTCATAACTCAGTTTGAAATCCTGACAAAAATATAATAAAGAAAAATCGGGGAATGCTTTGTGCTGAACTCTGATAACCATTGTGGACTTTGACTCAATCAGTTTGGCTTCCTCCATCTGTTGCAGGTATTTAAAGAATGCCATACATCTGATAATTCTGGAAATTCTTTTGAACTTGCTCTTATTGGTTGCAAGTGCATTGGAGCTTATGTGAAAAACAAGAAGAATCAGAATCAGGTAATATCGTTGACTGTAATTAATATGTTTGACCTATCATATTTGTCATCTAGCTCACTAGCCGGAAAGTATCACGAAACCTTAAGAAACCAACCAAGTCATGAAGATAAATTAATCTTTGAAATGCGTATTAATTATTACCATGGATTTTATTTCTTCTATATGATAACATTAGTCAGAAGCAGGGTTAAAGGTTGTCTTTTTCTTTTCTTTTTTCTTTTTCTGAAGTGAGGATTGAGGATTTTATTTGTGTTTGAATGGAGACTCTCATCGTATCTCTCGTCTTTTTAAATTTTTGATTTTCATCCTCCTTAATTTGGAGAAATAATGAGTAATGCAAATATACTGTACTGAATAAGTTTTTTTATCTGCTGTATTGGTGCAGATCTGCTGGCTTTGGCAAAAGACCATTTCAGACGATGACTGGAGATTCCAGAAGTTCTTGGATACCGTCCAATATAAATGTAGTGGAATATTGCGCTACGAACGTGTCTTTGGACAGGGATATGTGAGCACTGGAGGATTAGGTATGTCTTCCAGACTTTTCAGGTTACTGAAAAAGTATATCTATGTCTGTGGTTGTGGAATATTGCGTCTCCAATGTGCTGAATCGAAGCTAATTGCCCATGGTGAGTGCGAATGTTGTTTATGCACTACTGTTCTTATTATGAGCAGATACCACTAGAGAATTTGTAGCCAAACTGGACCTTCAGCCTGGCCAGAAGGTACTAGATGTGGGTTGTGGCATTGGTGGAGGCGATTTCTACATGGCTGAAAACTACGATGTTCATGTTGTTGGCATAGACCTCTCCGTCAACATGATCTCTTTTGCCCTTGAGCGTGCGATTGGCCTCAACTGTGCTGTTGAATTTGAAGTTGCTGACTGTACCAAGAAAGAATATCCTGATGGCACATTTGATGTGATCTACAGTCGCGACACAATCCTTCACATTCAAGTAATTTGCTGACCTTAATCCTCGATGCTAGTTCATTAATTCTGCATAATTATAATCTTGGATTATCACTTAATTATTCTATGTCGTCTAATTTGCGAACTGTGTGGTATTTTTTTCAGGACAAGCCTGCATTATTCAAATCGTTCTACAAATGGCTGAAACCGGGAGGCAAAGTCCTCATCAGTGATTACTGCAGAAACTCTGGCACCCCGTCTCCTGAATTTGCGGAGTACATTAAGCAAAGGGGATACGATCTACACGATGTTAAGGCTTATGGCCAGGTATGTCTGCATGCTCACAATCAATATCACACAATTGTAAAGCTGAATCCCCGTCGTTCCTGAGTGATTTCTTCACGTTTGTGCTTACAGATGCTCAGTGATGCTGGTTTCATTGATGTCGTTGCTGAGGATCGAACTGATCAGGTACTTGTTGACCTAGACTTCTGCCCTACCAAATTTACACGCACTTACACATAAAGGGCGTGTTTACTTTAGGTGACAGATTGTATTAATAATACATAACAAGGTCAAGATTATATTATTTTTATCTATCTAAGCTATCACCCTCCGTAAGGGTAGAGCTAACAACGTGGTTTCTCGCTCTGCAGTTCATGAAAGTTCTCAAGAAGGAATTGGACGAAGTGGAGAAGGATAAGGAAACATTTATAAGCGACTTCTCTGAGGTACGGCTTTATTTGTTGTACTTAAACTAGTGTAGCACCCGTGCGATGCTGATGCATAAGGAACACTTCTTTGTTAACGGTATACTTGGTATAAAGATGTGGACATTATGTGTGTAGGAGGACTACAACGACATAGTCGGAGGTTGGAAGGCGAAGCTCGTGAGAAGCTCGTCGGGCGAGCAGAAGTGGGGTCTGTTTATTGGCAAGAAACAGTGAAAAATCCTGCATGATTGTACCATGCCTCGTACTAGTAGTAGTAGCATCGTTTTAATTAAATAATAGGCATGTAATGTTATTTAATAAAATTGGGTATCAACATTTGTGGTAGGAGATGGTTTTTAGTCATCTGTTGTATTTTGATGATTGTCGAATATTGTTTTAGAAGATGAAGCAAATTCTAGTTTGGCATATTATTTAAGTGAAAATGAGAGATATTTTGAAGAATGAATTTGAATAATCTATACAGTTTGACAGAATCACAGTACTAGTTCTGCTAATTATGTCCTAATGATAATGGTTATCTACCTAATGACAAAAATTTGTGTGCAATATCTATATGGTACATCCGGATTAGATTTGATCCGACCCGTTCAACGTTGACTGTTGACTTTTTTATTTTTTGATTTTTTTTCAAGAGTCGAGCGAGGGAAGCTGAAGGCTTCGAAGCGAGCTAAAAGATATTAATGTTGTCACAATCATTATCTATAAATTAAAATTGAAGCCGAAGGCGGAGATAAAAAAAACAAAAAAAAAACTGAAATTCAAAAAAATCAACAGTCAAATGTTGACCGTTAACCCCGTCTAATATTGATTGGGTCGGACCCGGGTTTGGGTCGTCTCGGATTTGGGATCCTGGATCCTGCTGTATGTACATACGTATGCAGAGGAGTGCAACTCTTTTCCAATTATATCTTTAATGGTTAACTTTGATCAATTAATACTCAAACTTCGTGAAATTATGTAGATATATTCTTAGACAAAATTTTCAGTACGTGAAATTTGAGTATGATTATTGGAAATTTGATATGGTTTGTTGTATTTGATTTTTTATTTTTTTAAAACAATGACGTCAACGTGGCATTAAAAAACTAATTAATTTTTACACATTTTTCTACGACGAATTCCCTAATGATCCTACTCAACTTTTAAGGTATTGGAAAATTTGACAAGAGATAGAAATTGCAAAATTTCCGGTAGCTTAATATTAATTGGTCTAAATATGTAGTACATGATATAATTGGAAAAATAGTGATAGTTTGAAATATATTTAATTATTTAACATTTTTTATAATTTAGTCAACTTCTTTGCATTCTTATTGATGAAAAATATAATTATTACTGAATATAGGCCTCATTTTCCACTGTCAGAAGTTGTATTACTCCTATATTAAAACTTAAGATGAGGTGGTATGTACTATGATGATGAAATAAAATTCAAATTTTCCGATTGCGAGTTGCTCTCATCATAAAAAAAAAAATTCAAGATGTTTTTGTGCGTGATAGCTACTTACACAGAATCAATCTCCTCGGTTGTTCTGTTTCTATAAAGTTTTGAACACGACTCTAACTATATACACGTATTAGTATACAATAACTTCCCGCTCTAGAGAGACTTATTGTTCTATAAAGTGAAAAATACGTATATATATATATACACAACACAACTATATACTATGTTTAATACTATTCTAGGTTATTTCTTATATACATTATCTCCTGACGAAGATCTTATCATCACCGGTGAAGCAGACATCGTCTTCTTCATCTTATTCTTTTCTGACCCCATCAATGCTTCATTCTCATTCACAATGTTGCTAACATCTCTCGATTCGTTGCCCGAAACTCCAAATATCTGTACGGTTAGACTTCCACCTGGACATCAAGAACGAGCGAGTTACAATTAATTTGTAATTTTTGCGGTTCTCGGATGGGATCCTCTGTCACACAATTCCGGTCTTCCACTTGTGTAACATACTCAAATATAATATTTTAATAAAAATTAATATTTTTATAAAGTCGTCGCTAATTAGCTTTTATTAACTGAGAATTTAAATTAAAAAAATTATAAAGTCAGATTATGAAATAATCAATTCTAATAATAAATCATTAACTTATAAATAAAAATAATTATTATTGTAGTGAGGTATATAAAACAATCCTAATTTATAATTACAAAATTAAAAATAAAATACAAGATATTGAAATTGCAGTGTAAATGAGAAAATTGTAAATAATAAAATGAACGGATGAGATCCTCAGTCCCACTGTTGCATCTCATGCCCCTTGTTCTACAATTAATTTCACTATTTTAATAATATATCTATTTAAAAATAAAATTTTAGTAATATATAATAAACCTTAATTATCTTATATTATAAAAAAAATTGGAATGTAAAAAAATTATTTACACTAATTTTGGAATAATCAACTTTAATAAATATAAACCCTAATCAAATTAATGAACCATAGTCAGTAATTGTAAAAGTATACTAAAACATTAGAGATTGGAATTGAAAAAAAAAAGCAACAAAAAACTAATCAAATATAGACAATGGAACACTGATGAGACACCAATTACGGAATAGAGGATCCCAAATATAAAACGAGATAGAAAACTGGATAGAGGATCCCAAGTGACTCCTATAGTTTAGAATAGAAAGACAATTATTTATGAGATGCACTTGGGTACAGCCGGCTGACCCGACCCGACCGACCCGATCAGCATTGACCGGTCAATGGTCAACGTCTGACCATTGACTTTTTCGTTTTTTTTCGTCTCCGCCTTCGGCTCCGATTTTAATTTATAGATAATGATTGTGAAAACATTAATGTTTTTTAGCTCGCTTGGCTCTTGAAAAAATAATAATAATAATAAAAAGTCAGCGCGGTCAACGTTGACCATTGACCAGGCGGGTCGGGCGGGTCGGGTCGGGTCAGACCTGATGTATGGTGCAGCCGGCTGCACCCAAGTTTTTGCCATTATTTATTTTGTCTAGGAAAGACATTTAATCATATATTCTCTTTTACTTCAAGGATGCATGTACGATGTACATTTTTTGTACACCTTAACAGAAACAGACTAAATCATAATTTTATCCACAAGTATTGAATTTTGAGGCAGTCATGCTATCAGAAATTATGCATATATATGTATGAGAAAAGCATAGGAGAGAGAGAGAGAGAGAAACAATACCCAAAATGAGAGCAGCCCCGATCCATCCTGCAAGACCCCATCTTTCATCTAGAAGAAACCACGCGAAACCAGCTCCCCACACCGGTTCCAGCCCGTAAATCACAGCTGTTTCGGTTGCCGAGACGTTGCGCAATGCAGCGATCTGCACAAAACGTACATTTAGGAAGTGTTTACTTTGAGTGACACTTATGCTGATATATTGAACTGGGGAGGCTAGTGAGATTTAAAAAATAGTATTATATATACATATATATTATAATTTTATATTTTTTAAATTAAATAAATAATGTAGCTAAAAATAATAGTTTTGAGCTCTAACTTCTTCTTTTTTATCATTGAATATCAATATAAGTATTGGTTAAAAATTAAGGCATATTGCTAACTGAAATTAAAATTTGTTCATTATTTAATTTTTTCCCTTATTAGTCGAATAATTTTTTCTGAAGTATTTCGAGCCATCAAAATGCGTATACCAAGATAGAAGGTAAAAGAACTCTTTTTACCCCTAAATTTTGCATAAGAGATTGAAAAACTAAAATTTTTGACTTGAGTAAAAGGATAAATTTAATAGTGTGATATAATTTTTGCATAGAATTATGTGATAGGATACTTATTGAAATACAAAATTTTTTGCGGTCGGGAACACTTATTCATGAAAAAAGAGTCTGACAACAATGTCGGTGACGCCACTGACTCTCGTGGTGCGATTCACCATGTTCTATATGTTTTTTTTTTTAATTTTGAATTTTTTAAATAAATTAATATTTAATTAATTCTAATTAGTGCTTATAAAATCCTAATTGGAGATTAATAAACTCAGTTTGAGGATTAATAAATCCTAGTTGTGGATTAATAAATTCTAATTGGGGATTAATAAATTCTAATTAAAATTAATAAATCTAATTACTCTTAATCCCCTTAATCACCCCTAATTCCTTTAATTACCTCCTAATTACAACGAACCCTATCGTAGGGTTGGTTGTACCTAAGTTGTCAAGTAATATAGACTAATCAACCACATACTTTGATGGCTTGAATAATTTTTAACTTGTCTGATCGTTTAATCCTTCAAATACTCAATCATATGTATTGCCAATCTAATCTATCATTCAAAGTAAACGCTTAGCTCGAGAAGTCGGAGCATCTTATGTTTACCTATTGCAAGTTGATGATGTCTTAAACAAAGTTGTGTGTGTATATAAACCAAAAGAGTTTGAGCATAGTTTGCAACATTTTACCTCTCCCCACAAGCACAATCCTGTGGAGAAAACACCAGTATAGAGAGCAGGTATCCATGGAAATTCCAATATCCAATCCCATGTCAAAGATATCCCATCATTTTCTTGATTTGATCCCATCAAACACCAAACTGTCGATAGAACAGCTACAACGGCAACCTATATCGCAACACGAGAGCTTATAAACATCGCAGTGTTGAGAAAAATTTAGGCGCTTGAAGGCAATGAAACGAAACGAACCTCGTATCCAAGAAGTGCCAAGACGTTCTCTTTTCTTGTTGTCCTCGAGATATGCTCTGTTCGGAGCGTATGAATGCCAAAGAATATTGCGCTCAGAAAGTTGAAGAGGTCGCCAATCTGAAGAGAAAATGCATTTGAATATTTCTATCAGTTTTGAGCTTATTATATTGCAGGCAGTAACTGAGATGGGGGTGGCTAGGTAGGCTGAACTACAAAATGCTGATAATTTGACGATTTTATGAAAGTTTAAAAAAAAAAAATTGTTGGTGGGGGCTTAAGCCCCGTGGCTCGGCTCTTCTTGTGTCCGTCAACGGGCTAAAGCCCCCCAAACTATTATTTTATATACTTGATTTTTGTTTTCCTATACTCGTATACAAAATTCGCATAATAGCCATACAATAAAATTTTCTGAATCCGCCACTGACTGCGAGAACTGTTGCAGAATGTAATGGAAAATGACACTTACATTCGGAGGCGATCCACTGCATTCGAGCATAGAAATTCCAATTACAGACATCAGAATTCCAAACCATGTTCGTGCAGGTACAATTTCTCCCAACATGCTCTCAAGCAGTGGAATCACGATAACCTGTTCATTTGTGTGACATCTTCTATTAGTCGTTCTGCATTTTTCATCAGTAAATTGAAATGCAGAGTGATACAAGACTTACTGTAAACAAGGAAATAAACGAAGCCCGGCCAGCATCAGACGAGACGAGGCCAAGCGCCTCGCTCAGGTAGCCTAGACTAACCCAAAATCCCAACTCCAAGCCACAACTACGAACCTCAGCATCGTTCCTCGCCTTGAAGACGAAAGGGAGAAACGGAACGGTTGAGACAGAAAACCGGACAGCAGAGAAGTAAGCCGGATCAGTGAAAGCTTCAACCTCTTTGATCACAGCAATGTTACTCGCTGCCAAATTGTTTACGAAAGCAAGAAAAAAACGAGAACTGTTTACTTTCTTCCACATAAATCAAGACTATATTATACAAGATAGTTATATACTCTCTCTGTCCAAATAGCAAGGTTTTTCTTTCTTTTTTCGTCTGTCCCAATACCAAGGTCTCATTCCAAAAATGGAAATAATTAACTCTTCAAAAGACTTGTAACCTACTACTTTTTATCTTTTTACTCTTGTTTCTTAATAATGTATCCAAAAGAAGAGGATCTTGCTATTGAGATGGAGAAAGTATGAATCAAAGCTTGACATAGATACATTATAATAGTAATGTTTAAGCATATCAGATCACTTGAAATTTCAAATCAAATCTACCTACAACAATTGGATATATCATGTCACATCACTTGTTTAGGTATATTATTCAATCAATAATACAGTGAAAATTGTAAAGCAAATATAAGAAACAACTACTCCCTTCGTCTTATTATTCATGTCTTGTATTCTTTTCTGCGCTGTCTCGTTATTCTTGTCCTATTTTAATATAAGGAAATACGCTTCTCTCAAAAAAAGTTGTGGGCTCCACTACTTTCTATCTTTTTACCCTTTAAATACCCTTCTCCTTAATACCCGTGCCCAAAAGAAATGAGACAAGAATAACGGGACGAATGGAGTATATTATACCACAAGAATAGGAATAAAAATGGATCTAAAGAAACTCAAGAAAATATATGCAAGCATACCATAGACGATGCAGATGACATGAAGCAAGATTATACTCCTCAATTTCTTCGACCCGAATACCAAATTCTTCCAGGAAGGTTTCTTTGCAACCATGGCCGGAACAAGATTTTTCTTTCCTTGAATTTTTTTTCCATTTTTGAATGTTTTTTCTGTCAAACTCTGTCTTGATGTTAAACTAACAAACGAAATATTTATGTTGTTACTACTACTACTAGTAGAAGAAGAAGACGACGATGAAGAAGAAGAAGAAGAAGAAGAAGAAGAAGAAGAAGAAGAAGAAGAAGAAGAAGAAGAAGAAGAAGAGAATTCGGAAGATGAGAAAATGGTGAGATGTGTGATCTTCTTATTGATGCAAGAATCGAAGCAGCAATAATAAGCTGCTGCCATTGGAGAATATGTAGGCATCTTCCAACTACATGTATAAGTCATCTTTCAATATATTAGAGAGTTTGTTCTGTGATCTTTACTCCAATTATTTATAACAATAATTATGCAATTACTATGCATGATTATGAAGATTTGAACTTTTAAAAGAGAAAAATCATGATACTATTTTTTGGACTAATTTGCTAGTAATTATCCACATGGGGTTTGGCTATTAATGCGTCCTTATAATTTATTGCAGCCATAAATTTTGGCTGAGTAACGACAAGGAATTCTTTGATATTTCTCGAGTTCATGTGAAGTGGGGATCACTACTAGTGAACTCATGTTTTCTTTTTTTTCTTTTTTTTTAATTAATGTAATTATTTTTTGATATCGACAGTTTGCAATGTGAAACATGCACACTTGAAACATTAATTGGCTAAACTTTTTGAAATAGTATGCGAACCGTCCACAAGGTTCAAACTTTTGCATGGAAAGTCCCTCAAAATTTCGCCATGAGAAAAATTATTACTCCCTCCGTCCCCAAAAAATGCGATTAATTTGTTATTTTGGATCGTCCCTTATATATGTGGTATTTTCATAAATGGAAATGATCCTACTAACTTTCTACTCCCTTCGTCCCAATAGCAAGGTTTCACTTGTTTTGGACACAGAGTAAAAAGATAAAAAGTGGTAGGTCTCACAGCTTTTGAAGAGTTAATTATTTCCATTTTTGGAATGAGACATTGCTATTGGGACAGACGAAGGAAAACGAGACCTTGCTATCGGGACGGAGGGAATAATATTTTATACCTCATAACAAATCAAATATGTGGACCCCTTTCCATACTCAATAAATATTTACTTACCTTTTCTTAAAACGCGTGTCGCACTCTCCGCACCACACTAACTCGGGTCGGAGGGAGTATATCAATTGGTTTTTTATTTTTATTTTTTTCGAGCAATATATTACACTATTTTTAATGAATAGCTTTTAAGAAGTGGAGATATTAATTCTAAGAAATTAGTAAAATGGTACATGTGACATACATGAAATAGATTATAATTTATATATATATATATATATATATATATATATATATATGGACAAAAGGAAGAAAAGTTTATTAAAGAAACTTACAAACAATTTGTTTTCGAAGGCCCTGCACACATCGTTTCACTATTGCAAAACATTTTCTCCGACTTATTTATGTGGATAATATATTTGACTGTCTTTCAAAGCCTAAAATAGGTGTAGAACTTTAATACAATTTTTACACTAATAAGATTACTATTAAGAAAATAGTATAAATATAGGAAATTATTAAATATCTCATAATTAATTACAGTATTGCGCCCATATTGTATGTATGGTATTTCACTATCAACTTTTTTGTAATATTCAATTTCAATGTCTAGTGTCTTAATTTAACTTTATAATTATTAATTAGGATCCACTAATTCAATCATGGTTTATAACTTTATACCTATTTTTCTACATCCAATTTACATTTTTTAAGTTAATATATAATTAATTATTCCATTATTATGATATAATTTTTTTTAAACCTCAATTTTTAGTGGTACCTATTAATTAGAGTTCATTATATAATAATTTTTATTTATAATGAACATGATTAAATAGAGAAATTAATAGTGCAACATGAAAGATGAAACATAATTGTGAGACCGAGGATCCGATCCGTTGTACTGAACCCAAATATATATAGCATTAGTCTTGTACAAGATGTACTACCATTTTCTTCCACTACAATAAGATCCGCCAAAGCAATCTCTCTCATTTTCAGGCTAAAACTTAAAAATGAAACAGAAAAAAAAAAAGATTCAAATCCCCAACTGATCGACAAAATGAAGAGAGTCGAGTCAAGTTGGATTTTCGACTTCATCATTGTGCAACATCTTCTATTACATATAGAGATGATTTAAAAATCCACAAACTTCTGTTTATGGAAATTAACAAAGATGGAAAGACTTTAATTGCATGTACAGAAAATAAATAAGAATTTTCATGAGCAATAATCATTCGTAGAGATAATAGGAGATGCTGCCATACATTCATCAGCATTCTCTACGACTAGGGCTGTCAAATTAGCGGGCCGGCCCGGCCCGAGCCCGTCGGGCTTGTTAAACTATATTTTTTGTATTTTGTTGAAGTAACTAAGTCAGCATAGAGTTAGTTAGAGAGTTAGTTAGAGGGTTGCTCCAGAAGTGTTTAGAAGCTTCTAAACACTTTTGGAGCAACCCTCTAACTAACTCTATGCTGACTTAGTTACTTCAACAGAATACAAAAAATATAGTTTAACATGCTCCCAAGAAGATTTTGCTTGCACTAATTCTTCTTATTCTCTGTGCCAAACAAAATATTTGAAGGAACTTCTCCAGAAAACCAACATGAGTTCGTGCACTCCGTGTACCACTCCCATGACTCCGGCTACCAAGTTATCCAAATTTGGTGGTTTGCCTTTCTCCGACCCTACTTTGTACCGGAGTACAATAGGAGCTTTACAATATCTCACCCACACTCGTCCGGATATTGCCTTTGCTGTCAACAAGCTTAGTCAATTCCTCCAAAATCCTACTACTTTGCATTGGTCAGCCTGCAAACGTTTGCTCAGGTATCTCAAGGGAACTTCATCTATGGCTCTTCACTTTCATCCTTCTTCTTCTTCTCAGTTAGTAGGCTTTGCCGATGCGGATTATGCTAGCTCCTTAGATGATCTCCGTTCTACCGGTGGACATTGTGTGTACTATGGTGGTAATCTTGTTGTTTGGCGCTCAAAGAAACAGCCCGTGGTTTCTAGAAGTAGTACGGAATCTGAATATCGTTCCCTCGCTAATGCTACCTCTGAAATTGTTTGGCTTGATGCTCTTTGCCATGCGCTTGGCCTCTTCATTTCTACACCACACAAATTATGGTGTGATAATCTGAGTGCTGTGTCTTTATCCTCAAATCCTGTGTTTCACGCACGTACAAAACACATCGAAGTAGATGTGCATTTTGTCAGAGAGAAGGTTCAAGATAAATTCATTGAAGTCGGGCACGTTCCAGCTGTGGATCAAGTTGCCGATCTCTTTACAAAACACAAAACCTTTGGCTGAGCCTCGGTTTTGTTTTCTACGAGATAAACTTCAGCTACATCCTCTTTGCGATGATGGGTAGCAAAATCTTCTTGGGAGCATGTTAAACTATATTTTTTGTATTCTGTTGAAGTAACTAAGTCAGCATAGAGTTAGTTAGAGAGTTAGTTAGAGGGTTGCTCCAGAAGTGTTTAGAAGCTTCTATTTTCCGTTTATGTTTTTGTATATATGCTTGCCTCTGTGCATCTTGTAGTTTCAGTTTTTGACAATAATGAAATTTCTCTTTTCAATCTTAATATGCTTTCTCTCTCTACTATTCTCCTCTTTGTTCTTCATATCTTCATCTCTCAAATTCACCTTAGTTTGATTCTAATAGGGCTTTTTGGGATAATCGGGCCGGGCCGGCCCAAAAAAATTGCAAGAAAAGTCGGGCCGGGCCGGCCCAAAAAATTTGCAAGAAAAGTCGGGCCAGGCCGGGCCGGCCAGGAAATTTTTCAGGCCTGAAAATGTGCGGCCTTGCCTGGCCTGGGCCCAGCGGGCTTTTACCCATTTCCAGCCCGAAAAAATTTCGGGCCTAACATTGTGGCCCGGCCCGGCCTGAAAATGCTTCGGGCTTGAAAATTGGCAGCCCAGCCCGGTTTCAGGCCGGGCCGGGCCAATTTTGACACCCCTATCTACGACTCTACCAGCCGATGAACTGAAAGCATCGCGTTGTATGGCTCGACGACAGTGTCTGAGACAATGGGAAACGATCTTCTCAGATTTTCTGATATCAGAAGAGTTCCCATCCCCGACCTCGTTCCACGGTTCCACCTCCAAGAGAATGGCATACTTGGAAACCTGTCAATTAAAAGCATACCATGTTTACATATGACCTTGAACAAAGGTTCTAGAATATTAGATGAATTTTCATCGTAAATCATGTCAAGACATACATGAATTTTACTTCATTTACAATCTTAACAAGATTCATATTTTCCATCAACATAAAATGAAGAGAGGAGATGCCCATGTGGATGTACATTTTATATTCGATTTTGCACCAGGACGATTTTGCACCAGGACGATTTCAATTATGTCCCAGTGGGGATGGCCTAGTGGTGGAGTGGTTGCCTGTTGACCAATAGGTCAGAGGTTCGAGTACTCTCGGCCACAAAAAAAAACCTAGGTGGGGTGTGTGAGTTTTAATATTTGTAATGATATTAAAAAAAAAAAAAAAATGTGAATTATACTATAATTACAAAAGAAGTAAAATTCATACTGTTTGAAGAAAGGAAAAAATCATACCAAATTGACAATAAAATATTCACCAACTGCAAAGAATTGTACACAAACCATACTACTCCAACGGTTCACAACATCAGTTACAGATTAGGCGAAACATACAGCTAAAAATTGCATACTTCTTGCCCTGATCCAGTTGTGAAGATAGGTAAAAACAACAGAAAAGAATAAACTAACCATGAATTGAACCGCAAGAAGTGAGGACTACGCGACAAAATTTGCAGTCGATCCAAGCTAGAAACGTATAGCAGCAGCTCGTTCAGGAATTGAGAAAGCAAAAGAAGACAGCTATGACCTCACGAGAAAAATCTTTTCTGCACGAAAGACAGTAATTTTGCACTTCTCTTTCACAAAGTGCTGCCTATGAGGCAGCACTTACAACTAAAGAAGAGGTTGTCTTCGAGAGGTACAGTTAGAGAGCAAAAAAACTACAATTACGAGTTAACAAAGTAGAAAGCTTTACATTCATCGTTGTAGTCACGATGGGCTAAAAAACATTCCTTTTTTTTCAATCATTCCTTGTTGCTACTGAAAAATGCCAAGAAAAAGAAGTTAGTTGAGCAGGTGAAAAGGAAACAAGAATGAAAAAAGGCGTGACGAGGAAAAGGCAAGGTATGTGATCTTATTCTGTATGCAAGGTATGTGATCTTATTCTGTAAGAAACTGAACTAATATAACTGCTAGTAGTGGCAAAAAAAACATAATCAAAAGCAGGCTTAATCATTAACATGAAGAGTAAGTTTCTACAATCTAAAACAACAAACAGGCAACGAAACATAATTCCGCTTCCACATGATGCCGACTTCATCTTAGTTCCTTAACCGAAGCACGATAACACACAAAAGAAATTCATAGTTTCTACAGAAATAAGAGATCTTTGATGACAACAAAAAGGGAAAACACATTTAAACAGAGCAGAATAAGAAGAAAAAAAAGCATGAAACCAGAATCCTAGAGACAAAATTGGCTTTTTTGTTTACTTGTAAAACAACTTAGGCCTATGTTATCTTTATAATACAGTAAGGTTGCGTTTGGTTTGCTTGATAAGGAGTGATTGATAATATAATCCCACCTAATCACATGTTTGGTTTAAATGATGAAACCGTGATGAATAACTAGGTCTATGCTCCAATTATTCAATTGGGTTGATTATTAATCCTTGTTTAATCCATGATGCAAAATTCCAAAAATAACCATACATAAACTGCACACACACACTGCACACATTAGCGCACACACTCACATAGTCCTTCAATTATCCTACACCAAAATCAAGCAATCCAAACACAAGACTAAATAATCGCATACTATTATCCTATCAAACATTATCTATCCAATCCATCAAACCAAACGCCCCTAAGAAATCAAGATTTCTAAGATTATATCACTCAATTCAACAGGCACACAATTGCAATTTACAAGATTGCATCAAATGCAGCAAACAAAAAACATGCATTAATTCAATATTTACTTGAGCAAAATAGCACTAACATCAACAAGACACAAATCTCACCTATTCACATCTGTTACTAAACTTCCTTACCTAGAACAAATCAAATTGGCAAGAAAACACACACACACACTTAGACAAGAAGGTTTGCATAATTACCTAGATCTAACCAAATTGACAAGAAAACACACACACACAGTTCTAGAATCCACAACACGAATTCTAGGAATCTTCAACCATTATTTGACAATATTAGTACAAGTTTCTTAAACTTATCAAAAAGAACAATATATACTTCTTTTGAATCACCATCAAAGCTGTGGCATCAAGTTTGAACCCTCTGGAATTCATCTCCTTGCAGAAAGGATCCACTAAAATACTACAACTAACTACTTAACCTGCATAATTCCTGAATCATTGAATTATATGTCTCAAAATAAGAATTGGACAGAATTATTCCCAAAATATATTCAATGATTCAGGGATTGTGCGGGTTAAGGGTTTCAGTATGATTCGACCTCATATTCTTAGTGGAAAATTTTGTTTTGGGGATAGGGTTTCAGTGAGTTTAGGGGCTTCTCTCTCTTAATTCTCTTTTATCTCGAATATTCGACCTCATATAGTCATATTCTCTCTCTTTGTTTTGGTGGGCAGGTTTTGCCGTGGAGTGGTCACTAGGGATTGCAATGGGCTGGATCTGGACCAGATTTTGCTTGACTAAGATTCAGATTCGATTTTTGAACCTTTGGTTTAGATTCGGTTCAGATTTATTGGGTTCAAAAAATTAAAATCAGATCTAAATCCGTAAAATTTGCGGATCCCGGGTCCAAACCCAGATCTATAATTTTTTAAACTTTCAATTCTTTTTAATGCAAACAATCAATAATAACACCATTACACCATAATAAGTAGGGAAAAGGTGCAAATACCTCCCTCATGTTGGCAGCGCCGGCAAATACCCCTGAACTTTGTTTAGGTGCAAATTCACCCTTCCCTAAAGTTTTCGGGTGCAATTACCCTCTCGTCGTGATGGAAACTACATTTTCGTTGACAAAAAAAAAAAAAAATTGATTCATTTTTATTCTTGTGGACCCTTACAATTTCCAACGGTTATATACTATATAATTGGTGCTAAAAGCTCAAATTAGGAAAAAAATTATTTCGAACCCTAGCTCACAACTATCAAAATTCAGGTGAGGTTCTCCAATAATTTGCACGAAAAAGGATGACGGACCACTTGAAGAATATGAGATCATCAATGTCAACAACAAATAGTTGGCTTGGATTGCAAATTATTAGAGAGCTTCGCCTGAGTTTTTATAGTTGTGAGCTAGGGTTCAAAATAAATTTTATCCTAATTTGAGTTTTTAGCACCAATTAATTCTTGGAAATTGTAAGGGTCCACAAGAATCAAAATGAATCAAATTTTTTTTTGCCAACGAAAGTGTAGTTTCCGTCACGGCGAGGGGGTAATTGCACCCGAAAACTTTAGGGAAGGGTGAATTTGCACCTAAACAAAGTTCAGGGGGATATTTGCCCGGTGCTGCCAACATGAGGGGGGTATTTGCACCTTTTCCCTAATAAGTATATAGAGTCTATTAAACCATAAATATCATTACAATCATCCAAAATAATTCTTCAAGTCATTCAAGTCAAGAACTAAAATATTATAATCATTCAAGAACTAAATTAGAACAAGCATTATACGGGCTCACACAAGCACCACGAGCTTGGTACAGTAAGATAGACGGATATTTTACACGTCAAGAATTCAGAAGGAGCAAGAACGAGGCCACTCTATACATCAAAACCCAAGGTACGGACATCTTGATTGTCTCTCTTTATGTTGATGACTTAATCGTCACGGGAAACAATGCCATAATGATTGAGGAATTCAAGAGAGACATGATGGATACTTTTGAGATGAGTGACTTGGGTTTGATGCACTATTTTCTCGGAATGGAGATAAGCCAAGAAGAAGATGGCATTTTCCTGTCATAGAAGAAATATATCGAGGATATACTCAAGAAATTCAAGATGCAAGACTGCAAGCACGTCGTCACTCCCCTAATCCCAAATGAGAAGCTAAAGAAACAAGACGGAACAAGGCCTACCAATGCTACCAATTATTGGAGCTTAATTGGGAGTCTACTTTACTTAACGGCGACGAGGCAAGACATCATGTACGCCACAAGTCTTCTATCCAGATTCATGGAAAATCCGACGGAGACGCACTACAGATCAGTAAAAAGACTCCTCAGATATCTGCAAGGAACACTTAACCACGGTATATGGTATAAGTCAAGTTCCGACTCACAACTCGTTGGAAATTGTGACAGTGATTGGGCTGGATCACAAGATCATATGAAGAGCACCTCTGGCTATGTATTTAAGCTCGGATCAGGAGTTTTCTCATAGGGATCAAAGAAGCAAGACTCAGTTGCACTATCATCTACAGAAGCTGAGTACGTTGCAGCAGCCGGAGCCGCATATCAAGCTATATGGCTCAAAAGATCATTGGAAGACATGGGAGAACTACAAAACTCGGCAACAGAGATTTACTGCGTTAACAAGTCAGCTATCGCAATGACCAAGAATCCAGTTCAGCACAATCGCACAAAGCATATTGATATCAAGTATCACTTCTTAAGAGATGTCCAAGCAAAATGGCTCATCGAGATAAAGTATTGTCCAATAGAGGAACAGCTAGCAGATATCTTCACCAAGGCATTACCAAGAGATAGATTCCATTTCCTACGAAGGATGTTTGGAGTTATTGACAAATGCATCAAGGAGGAGTATTGAAAAATGATGCATTCGTCTAAAATTATCTAAATATATAATCTAGAATAGTTTAGAGTAATCAAGATTATATGAGTTGTATGTATAATCTAGAAATATTCTAGAGAATTCAATAGTATAGGATATTGATGTAGAATCTAGAGATGATCTAGAATATTCAAGAATAGTGAATACATAATCTAGATTAGATGAATTTATTAGTAACTAGTAGAGAATTCTAGATTCTTATCTAGAGAATTCTCTCAACAACTATAAATAGAAGTTTTGCACCATATGTAACCAATCAAGCAAAGCAATAATAAAGCTAAGCTTTTAACAAGTTCATACTCTCTATAGCCAAGAAGACAAGAGCTCCTCTCTAAAATTCATCTCTATATTCTACATACACTACACTTACTATATTCATCTGCACCACTTCACCAAAATTACCCACCATATAATCACCTCCATTTTCTAACAAAAACATGTTGAAACTTGAAAGACTTTCATGATTTATTAATGTTTATATCCTATGGTCTATACTCAAATTTTGAATGAATATCTGAAAATAATTTGAAACAAGCATTTTGAAATAACTTTTGTGATGTATTTATAACATTCAATTAATTATCTCGATGTAGACATTTTTCCAATACGTCCTAAGTGATTTTTATTTTTATTTTTGTTTCAGGTTCTTTTCTTTGGTTTAAATAATTTGGTTTCATAATTTATAAAAACTTTCTATAGTTGTTTAGGATATGCATGCAGAGCAAGAGCAATTGGTTCGTTTGACAAATTTTAATAATGATGATTCTTCAAGCATTACAACTACAAGTCTACAAGAGACCGGTATTTAATGTTTCACCAAGTACTAATTCCAAATCCACATATTTATTTTTATTTTTTTATATTTCTTTGCCATTCTAACTTATAGGCTATATTGTAGTTGGATGGTTTTATTATTGTAGATTGAGTATACTACAGTAGGAGAGTAATTTACTGAGGTTTTATCTTTTCCTTTACGACTTCTAGTATGAGTTGACTTGAATGGAATTTTTTAGAATAGATTCAAAATTGGGATCGGAAGAAACATGTTGTACTTAGCCAAAGGTCACGAGATTTCTGGTAATGTTTGTTTAAAAAAATAAAGCAATTGCAAATATCTTAAGCGTTTCATTGACAGGTCTCTCTTTTTAGTTGTCGTTGTATGTTGGAATTGAAGGTAATTAAAATAGTGGAATAAGTTGGCTCCAAATAATTAGAAATTTTATTATTTTATCCTTATTACTTATGTATATTAGTGCTTTTGTAATTAAAAAAAATAAAATCTACTTAAATAAATATAATTCACATAATGAAATTATTTATAGTACACATACAACAACTGAACATTACATTTTTAAAAATTATATAATTTTACTTTGTATTATTTAATTTAAAATTATAAAATTTTAAATATCATATCCGTGTGCATCGCATGGGCCAAGTGTGTGTTAGAATATTAGATGAAAGAATGATTCATTTATTCTTTTAGGCACTGATTACTTTTTTTTTTCTCTTTCTTTTGTGGGTAACATTTTGTTCTTCGGCCCATTAATAATAGAATTTGGGCTTTGAGCAGTCTTTCTGTCCGATTTTTTTGTTTTTTGCACCTACAAAAAGTCGGTTGTTCACACCAAAATAAAATAGGTGAGTCTCTCTATTCACTCAACAATATCTACTAAATTTTTCTTAAAATTCATGTCACACTATTCACATTAGAGGTAAGCACGGTTCGGTTAACCGACTATTTATGGTATAAAAAAAATGACCATGCGGTTTTAAATCGATTCGATTAACCACTAGAAAATCATAAATAAAAACCAAAAACCGCTATAACCGTTAACCTAAAAATCAGTTCGGTTTACCAATTATTCAACGATTAACCATAATAAAAGAATTTATAATTTTTTTAATTCATAGTATTAAAAATTCCCCATTCTAAAATATATATTTCACATAATTTATAATTTACATTTTGGCCCCATTAGAAATTTCTTTGTCCAAAGGCCTATTAGAAAATTCCACTTTTTCTTTCTCTGTTTTTTCTCTCTCTCTCAGTAATTCTAAACATGGCTCCCGTTTTATCCTCTATAGCTCCCTTATAAAAATATAATTTAAATTATAGTGATTATGCAATTTTACCCTCATAACTTCCAAATTTTTCTGCCAATAACCACAAATAAACCCCCAACTCACGATCATCTTAACTTTCAGAAAACTCATTTCATTGACGATAAAAAAAACTCACAGCAACAATTAACAAAAGCAAAATGAAAAATTAATCTTTACTGATAAACCTCATGTTGGGAAAATTAATAAAGTTTTGATTTGATTCCAAAACCCAGCTGACCCCAACCGAGTAGATGATTGCACAAGCCTAAGCGTTTTTCAGCTCACCTGTTTGAGCTTATAGAGTTTCTAAGTTTACAGGTAGAGTCGCTGAAGACAGCAGAAGACATAGCAGAAGACACACCTAAGCGGACACAGCTGAGAAATTCAGCAGAGCAAACCAAGCAGAGTCAAAGACCCAACAGTATCAAGACCCAGCTCAGTGACGGAAACCCAGCTCAGTGTAAAAGACCCAGCTTAGTGTCAATGACACAGCTCAGGTCTAAGACAGCTCAGGTTAATGACACATCTCAGGTTGAAGACACAGCTTAAGTTAATGATACAGCACAGGTCTAAGACACAGCTCAGAGTCGAGACACAGCAGAGTCCAAGACGCTGAAGACACAGCAGAGACGCTTAGCAGCTCAAAGAAGAAGACCTTCTCCAAGACAAGATCCTGATGTCAGAAGATCTTGTCTGACGCGCTCAAATCAGAGAATAAATAGCTTCTGCAGATGCAGACCTACTTCGTAGGCAAAAGGCCAGAAGTCAATGAGAGTAGGTAAGATTCAAACGGCTCTCTTCCAACGGCTAGTTTGAATCTCCACCTATATATATCTCCTCACCATTGAAGAAAAAAGACTGGCGAGACGACTGAAGAAATAAAAGAGCAAACAGAAAAATGAACACCGATCTTCAAAGCCAAATCTTTCAAGAACACCCAACCAGTCAACTGTATTCTTAGTTGTTCACATATTCAGTCATAGGCAGAATAGATTAGAATAGAAATATCTTAAGCCTAGTTTGAACGAGTTCATCATACTCCTTGTTCTTCATTGTAAGAACTCGTTCATAGTTGGAAAACTCATACCCAAACCCAAACCCAAACCCAAACCCAGAAAGGTTAGGTCAAGGTACGCCTACTCGAAGCGTGTAATTCGAGTGGTCAGGTTTTACAGTACCCAGAAACTGTAAGTCAGGTTTTTTCAGCACCCGCAAACTGAAAGGTGTAGGCTTGATAGTGCCCGTAAACTGTTGGAACACAACTCAGGATAGAGTTGTGAAGTTGCTTGGTACTTGGAAACCAAGTGGTAGTGAATTACCAGTGAATCTGGTCGTGGACGTAGGAGGTGTTACTCCGAACCACGTTAAAATTGATTTGTTCTTTACTGCTTTGTTTTATGCATTCTGCTAACTCCTCTCACGCATACATTTCAAGCTGCATAAACTGACTAACTGAAAAGAGAAACAAAGCTTTGCAATATATTTGAAGTAACAGACGGACTTTCTAAATCCACCACATTCTGCACACAGCCAGCTGTGTCGATCAAGCTGTCTTCCAGCTGGATCAGACACAGCCAGCTCACTCAAAAGAGTTTTTAATTGGAAAAGTTTTTAAACCTTGGTGTATTCACCCCCTCTACACCAAGGTATCCATCTTGGGACCAACACCTCAATATGTGTGAACCAAATTATATAACTAATCGATATCTTATAAAAATCGAACCAATTTTTCAATCTCTAATAGCAATAAAGCAAATCGAGAAAATCATAAAATATCAAAAATCCCATTGATGAGAAACTTGCTTGTTTCCTTCATATCGATGAAGAGGTTATTCACTCCAATATTTCTCATTCATTATTTTTGTTGGCTTAAACTTTATCTAAAAACTCACAAGAATCTGTTCTCTTCAAATTCGAGCATTATTTTGGGGGCTATACGGCGGTCTCTTTTCCATATTTCTAAAACGATAAGGGTGAAATTAATTTGGGGTTATGAGGATAAAATGGTAAGATTAATATAATTTTAACTATTTATTAAATTAGGGAGCTATGGAGAGTAATTTGGGGACTGTGTTTAGAATTACCCCCTCTCTCTTAGGGAACATTTACAGACCAACAAAATGCTTCACAGATCAACGATAAGGGTGAAATACTTAATTTGGGACTATGAGGATAAAATGGTAAGATTAATATAATTTTAATTATTTATTAAATTTGGGGGCTGTGTTTAGAATTACCTCCCCTCCCTCTCTCTCTTAGGGAACATTTACATACCAACAAAATGCTTCACAGATCAACTTAAAAAAAAATTAAAAAAAAAATAAACTGCTTCACTTATTAATTAGTTCGAATTTACTGTACATAATAGCTCCAATCAATTTTGCATGGACATTTTAACATTTGATCTCTGTATTTTTATTAGGACATGAATATTATAAACTATATTTTATGATAATAATTTCTTTTTTAAGACATCCCTAAAAAAATTTCTTTTTTAAGACAGCCGTAGATAATACAAAGTTCATGAGTATTTCGGATTGATTTCTAGTTTATACAAATATAACTATAATTAAGTAAAATTAAGTGCAAAACTAGGTGATAAATTTATTTTTAACAGAACAAAAAGGGTAAGACTTCTCACGCTAGTTTTCCAAATATATGGTAAAACAACTCTTTCAAATCAATCAAGAAAGGTCACAATTGCATGAACAATATTTTGATGGGAATAAAACAATTAGTTATACAAATTAAATGATTCCTAACCATTCAACAAGTGCACGCAGATATATAGGAGAAGTACTAACTATAGTCTATAATCATATACAAAGACATTATTGTTTTCATGTTAAGAAGAAGAAATTTAATATTTTCCCAATATTTTTTGTTTTCCGATTTGTCTGCGAGATGTTTAAAATAGGGACAATAAATTTTCCTTTAAAGGGGAGTCAAACATTAAATTATGAAAAGACCAGTCATATATTCATGTCGAAATGGTACACAATTTTATTTTTTTTATTTTTATTTCTGAATGTGTACTTAGATATCATTTAAGTGCTTCATACAATTTGTTGGTCCAACATCAGACATTTTTCCTATTCTTGTTATAAAGTTGTCATGTCCCACTGGCCTTTCATCAAGAAAGATTCTCATTCATTCATGTACTAGAAATTACAAAATGCAATTTTCATTCTTTTTTATTTCAGATTTGTATAAGACTCGATTCATCAAAATTTCATCCATATACTAAATTAAATGGGATGACAAAATATAGCCTGCATGAAATACATAAAATGAGTGCTAACCGGCTAATCTACTTTTTTTTTTTTAGAAGTGGGTAATTTCATAACCATTATTCGAGATGTGCACTTCTCAAATCCCGATTTCACTTCAATAGCCTGCATACCACACAAGCAAGGGCGTAGCCAAAAAAATGGTGGGGCTATGTTTTCTAAATTTTGAGTTCTAGATTTCGAGAAGCTGCTAGCTTTTATGCAATTCAATTTGGTGATGTGGGCTTTTGCATAACAATTGGTAATATAATATCGATAATTTGATGATTTTATAACAATAAAAAAATAGTTGGTGGGGCCTAAGCCCCCCTCACACGAGTGAAGTAAACCGTACTACACAAATTTGATACTGCAATTTGGATATGTAAAGTATATGTGAAATTCGAACTGAAAGACATTTAATTATAAGAAAAATCATTCAGGTCATCCCAATAGAGATCGGCTAAATCCTAAATGCACTTGCTACTAATTACGGGGGTTTCTGTAATATAAATTCAGAAGTAGAAGAGTTAAGTTAAAATTTTCTCTTTTTTCCTTCTAATATTTAAACCTATTTCTTACGTGGACAAATTTATCCTTCTAGCCTTGTATTAATTACTGCATGTGTTATAATAGCAAGGTTCCTCTTTCCTTTTTCATCTATCCCAATAGCAAGGTTCCCGTTTCAAATGAAACAATATATTAACTCTTCAAAAGACTTGAGATCGACCACTTTTTATCATTTTACTTTTATTTTTTAATAACCGTGCCCAAAACAAGAAGGATCTTACTATTGGGACGGGGGAGTAGATGATAGTATCTACAGAATCGTAGCAATCTAATCTATAACTCAACTCACCCTAAAAATCCATATACTAGCCAAATCCCATATATACCAGGTGGTAACCCTCCAATTCAAATTATGTAATAATATATCTAAATTATTTAAGGAGTTTAAAAATTAAAGGTGTGTTCAGGTCAGTGGCGGAGCTAGGCTCCTGAAGGTAAATGGGGCAGAAAATTTTACCCCTATTTTATTAATTTTTAGTGGGGCAAAATATAGATAATTTTATAAATTTATGCATAATATTCATAAATTTTTATATAAATTAGGGTAATAAAATTTTTTTGAAGGGAGCAATTGCCCCACCATCCATGGCTGTGGCTCCGCCACTGGTTCAGGTTGTTATCACCTGTAATAGCATCAATTAGAAATTTGAAATGGCACCACATTAAAAAACAAAACACCCTAATTTTAGTGGGTTTGAGAACTTCTAGGTTGGAGAAAGATCAAAGAGCCCTAATTTTAAAACCTTTTACACTAATTCATCATTTATACTAATACTTTCTTAGTCCCAATAGCAAAGTCTCACTTGTTTTTGATACGATTATTAAGAAATAAAAGTAAAAAGATAAAAAGTGATAGGTCCCACAGCTTTTGAAGAGTTAATTGTTTCCATTTTTGGAATGAGACCTTGCTTTTGGTACAGACAAAAAAGAAAAGAGATATCTTGTTATCGGAACGGAGAGAGTATTATTTACGGCATTAGAGCATTCCCAGTAGAATTCTCAAAATTTTGCTCCTAAATTTACTCCTAAAGCTTCCCTTATACTATATATTTTCCCTATTTTACAAATGCATACAACAGTTCTTATTTATTAACTATTTTATAAAAATGGTGGGCTCAACTCACTTTGTAAGATAAAAGTAGATTTAGAGCACTCCCAACAGTTCTCTCAAAATCATCATTAACTCTAAATTCAGGCTAAAATAATAAAAAAAAAATATGAGATAAAAAGGTCATCCAACAGATCTCTCAAATTAGGTAGGGCCAACAAAAATATTTACACCTCCCTAAATCTTCTCTCAAATTTACACCTCCCTAAATCTATCATATCTCACAAATTGAGTTGGGCCCATAATTTTTATAGAATAATTAGTATAAAATAGGAGATATGTTGTATACATTTTTATAGAAATGATTATAAGTGAGGTGTTGAGTGCTTAAAAATAAATAGTTGATTGAGGACATCTGAAAGTATTGTCGGCAGTAGAACCCTATTAAAATTGACCTTACTAGTTTTTTTTAAAAAAATTACCTTACTATGAAAAGAAAAAGGAAAATATAAATTAATAACAAGATAAGTTCTCTAATATATTTGGAAAATGACTTAATGTACCTTTTTTCTTGTCAAGCATTGGGACTTTTTTCAACTATTTTACCTGAAAATTTTGTAGTTTCAATTGACCATTATTCATAATTTGGAAATACACAAATACAATCTTTTGATAACAAAAAAGGGTTACTTTGGGCTCTTGAGATAGTCTAGTGATGGAGCGAGTTTTCATAAGATCAAAGATATTAGGTTCAAATTCCACCACCTCAATAGGCCGAGCATGGCATACCTGATTTTCTAAGAATATATTATTTCTCTATGTGGTTTGCAGGCCATTGTACATGAATGGATATTTACCCAGTGTACACCGAAAGTAGCGGCTGTAGGTTCACATAACATAAAAAAAAAATCAATTTGATCTAAATTCATAAACTATATTCAAATTTCAATTTTTTTTTCAAAATGAATAAAAGTGTGGAATAAATGCATGAACTCTTAAAATTGAAATTTACCCTGAGTTTCAATACCGGCCAAATCATGTGGCACCGGAGGTAGGCGACAAATTCCGGCCAAATGGAAGTCTGTTTGGTGAGATTTTTTTTCTAATTTTTATGTTCTTTTTATGATATTTTTGATTTCTTGATTAATCTATTTTTATTTTTATCTTTTGGTCTTTATTTATTATAGGAATAATGAAAAATCGGGTATAGTTTATGAATTTACTTCAACTTACTTAATTTTCAATAATCAAAATGACATTATTTTGATCATTAATTGGCCACGTTGTTTATCTTTTGTACCACGTCAGTTACAATTTTGATGGAATTGGTATAAGGGGTAGATTTTGGGATGCACCCAAATTCATGTATTTATACCGTACTTTTATTTATTTTGCGAAAAAACAAAATTTTATAAGTATTATTTATAAATTTAGCACACATTAACCCTAACAAAAAATTAAAGCAAATCTCCTAATTTTTTTTTGAGATATATAATCCTCAATTTTATAAATATATTGACTACATATCCAAGTTTATTGTACACGAACGAAAATATTCTTGGTAAGTGGCTTTGATGGATTACAAGTGAAAATATCTCACACGATAATTTAATTTCCATTGTACTTTTCTGCCAAAAAGGGTGCACAGATTTTTACATGCTTGACCGGAAATTTATTACCCGTCTTATGTGAGAATTCCTTAATTCTAATTCGTAAATTCATAAATTTAAATTGTGATTTCACTTATCAGATCAGATACATCTTCTTCGAATTTAAAATATTAATTCGTGAATTTTAGAAATTCACAAATTTTAATTTGTGAATTGATGTGTTTTAATTTGTGAATTCACGAAATTTAATATGTGATTTCACGCATCAGAAAGGAGATAGCCGGACGAGAGACGTCGCCGGAAAATTGCCGTCGGAAATAAGGAGGGAGGTGCACCGCCGTCACTTTTAGACAGAAAGAGATAAATTAGAGTTTTGATTCTTCAAATTTAGAAAATTAGGCACAAATTGAATCATGTGAAAAAAAATATTTTGGGTCATTAAGGATAAAAAAAATTGTATATAAGTGCTATTATTTGTATATTTTTTAAAAATTAGTGCTATAATTAGTACTCCCTCTGTTTCTTGTCTTGTAATTATTTTTGGGTTGTTCCGTTATTCTTGTTATGTTTCCTTTTTGGGGCTAAATTAAGGGTTATTAAGATCCTATTTAAATTGCTAATATGGCCCTTATCTCTCTTAATTACTCCATCTTTCACTATTCTTCCCCTAATTTTCTGTGTCGTTCACTATTCACTCTTTCTCTACTCACTTACCCACTTTATTTCACTATTTGAATCCACTTTATTTCACTATTTGTATCATATTAAATATTCAATTAAAAACTCCACTAACACACATTTTATCCATAATTCTTTTTTCCTTAATAACACGTACCAAAAAAAAAATGAGACAAGAATAACGGGATGGAAAAATATTTTTTTATCTTGAAAGTGTTATAAACTTGTAATCCTACAATATTTTTTTATAAAATATAATTCGACTAAATGCATTTCTGAACTAGTATTGTAATTTAAATGTTAAAATAATTCCTTTATTAATACTTCTCAGAGGCCAAACATAGCCTCTGTAGCAGTTGTTAGGCAGAGACCTGTGTAGCGTAGAAAAAGGCTAGTTAAACAATGCTGCAATTTACAGACAGATTGAATAAGACAGACCTACACTAAATTCAAGAAATCACACACATACACACGTATGTGTGTGTGTTTTTAATTTACACGTACCACAAAATACAATGTATTGTCCAGGAAAAATCATTTGATCATAATTATTGGGTCACATGTACGTAAATATAAATACATGTAAATTTATATCCTTATATCTATATATGTATACTCACACACAGTGGAGAAACGGACTATAGACGGAGAAAGAGTTAAATCAGAATGGGAAGATCGATCGATGCATGCCCCGGCCCGCCTGGGTGGGGGCCACACGAATTTTAATAATATTCTACTTCTTCCGTCCCTCAATAGTGTAGTGTATATTTGATTTGTTG
Organism: Agastache rugosa; assembly: GCA_031470985.1. Lineage (NCBI taxonomy): Eukaryota > Viridiplantae > Streptophyta > Magnoliopsida > Lamiales > Lamiaceae > Agastache > Agastache rugosa. Next base: position 946,759 of record CM062609.1, read on the forward strand.
TGAGGTATAAAATATTAGTTGAACCACGTTAACCTGGAACGGAGGGAATACTTATTATTTTTAATTAGGGATTTTCGCAAAATAAATAACGAATTTTAGGTGTTTTTGTAATTTCGACCTAACTTTTAAAATTTTGCAAATGAAAAAAGTAACATATATTCCTCTAACGTTCACCCTCCCTATTATAATTATCTCCCCAAGGAAACCTTTTTGGCTGATAGCACCCTAACGTTTCATAAGTTGTGCAAATAACTCCTCGCATCAATTGCATTTCTGACGCGGTCTACATTTTTTAATTTTTTTTTATTTATATTATTCTTCTTTAAGGAATTTTATCAAATATTTGAAGTGCATTTGTATAAACAACAACAATACCTGCTCCATTTGGTCGAAAAATGCTCTTCCCTCCTCGTCTTCTTGCATCTTCTCAAACATCTCTATAGTATACACTCCACACGCATGCATTCCTAACCCTACAATCATCGAGCTCTACACACATCCTTACTCTCGACTGAATCGAAGACGTCGAGCCCCTTGTCTAGATCACCGCATTTGGAGTACATGTCAATCAAGGCGGTATGACAAGATCATAATTCAACCTCATTCATTCCTCATTTTTTTTTCGCGAGAGTGTGAATTTCTCTTCAATAATGTTGATTTTGCAGTTGCACTCTTAAGTGTTTGATTAAAATCCTCAAAGAAGAATTAATATTAGAAAATTAAAAAAGAACAAGAAAAATGTGGACGGGGTTATTTCCACAACTTATGAAACGTTAGGGTGCTGGCAGCCCAAAAGATTTCCTTGAGGAGGTAAGTATGATAGGGGGTGGACATTAGGGGGGGTATATGCTACTTTTCCCTTTGCAAATTAAAGCACCAAGTTTATAAGTTTTACAATTGAGACCTTTCAAATTTTTTCGATGACGGAATGACGACGTGGAAGCCAACATGGTATGAAAAGTACGTCGTTTTGCTAAAGCCCTTAAATGACGTTTTCGTGCTTAATAAAGCATATAATTGGGTTCGAATCTCCTCAGTAAATTTCTAATTTTTTCTATTATGTGCTTTATTGAGTACAAAACGACATCGTTTAAGGGCCTTAGCAAAACAACATCGTATGCTTCAGACCACGTTGGTGTCCACATCATCATTCCGACCGCTGCAAAAATTTGAAGGATCTCAATTATAAAAATTATATGTTCATGCTTTAATTCGCAAAACTTTAAAAGTCATGTCGAAATTGGAAAAACAGTTCAGGTCAAAATTGCAAAAATAGTTAATTTATTTTATCAAAACTCCTTTTAATTATAATTATTTATTTGAACAATATTGCTATAGTAAACATTATCCCAAAATTTATGGTCATTCTTATAATCAATTTATGAACACAAAATACGATATGGTAAAATTGGTTGCATTGAATCTTCTTTATAAATGGGTAGAAAGATTCCCAAAGGGACAACACAATAATTTTGATGGCACGTAAATGTGTAAAATATTTGCATCATATGTCATGTGTGAAGGGAAAGGACAATAATAATGTGGGCATGCAAAACAAACTATTACTATTATTCTACCATCTAATCTATTTTCTCTCTTTATTGGACAACCTAGATTTTATATGTTATGTCACCAGATATAGGAATCTGTATCCTCCTCAAAATAACCCCTTTGCTCAGAATTTTCTCAAACAATCAATCATGCCATTTTATTTATTTATTTATTTATTTATTAATATCATAAATATATTGTAAGTCGATGTTTTTATGATTTGATGTCTCGTTTGGGATTTGTATTGCTTATTGTAACTTTTGTATCAAGGTGTGCAAACAATGACTAGAAATTTGTTCTTGTCAAAATAATTAATTTTTTGTGTTTTCGCATTAAAGTCTATTCCTACAAATAATTAAACACAAATTGATACTTAGGTGTAGTTGACCATATGGTGAGGTCGGATAAAAAGTAACAATTTATTTTGAGATGATAATGATAATATTATTATTATTATTAAAACATGATAATTTGGATCTAACCGCACAGTAAGCTCAACCTCATCCTCATCCAAATCCACCTCATAATTCGATAATATTTGTGATTGAAGCAAGTAATAGTCAATATATATTTCTTATGCAATCTCCTTTCTTCAAGTTTGAATTGCTGTCATGACTTCTCATTTTGAAAATAGGAATAACACTAAATTTATCATACATGATATATATCTTGACAATTTCGGTCGCGTTCAAATTTTACTAGTTAAGTTTGTTTAGGTACACTATTCTATCTCGGCAAAATTATAATACTAATATTTTTTTATAGAGCGCGGATCAAATAAGAACACTTTCTTAGGTGAGAAATAAGAACAAATCTGGACCCTTGATCCTTGTTGATCTACGGTCCAGATTTAACCGTGCATTTAATTACTCTAATTTATGCATTTAAATGTTAATGCATTAAGTTATTGTAGTTTATGCATTAAAATATTTATGCATTTAGTTTCTGCATTTTATGCATCTCAAATGTAATAAAAATGTATTGTTCTTACGTTCTCATATAAGATGTGTTCTTACCAGATTCGCTCCCTTTTTTTATATATCTATACTTATTATAAAAGAGCGAATTCTTACAAAATTGGGTTTGCCTAATATATCCCTATTATTATATTTATTTTAAGGGCAATTGTGTAAATCTATATTAAATTTATTAAAAACATAATAAATTAATAATATAATCCTACTCCAATTATAACTCAACTTAATAAATTAATCAACAATATAGTCATGCATGTTCTATTACACAAAAGTGAAAAAGTAAAGACAATATAAATTTTGATAACTCGAGATTACTTTATTGCGCCAGAATTTGTTGAAGTTAATAGTCAAAATTAATAATATTACAATAATTTTTTCAAATATATTATCTTAAACAAAAGATTATACGTGCATCGCACGTAATCTCTCTGCTAGTATATAAAATAGAGCAATAAGAGTTGAAAATATGTGAAATCTTGTCAAATGGGGTTAATCCGTTGACTTTTCAATATCTTTTTTTACGATAATTCAGTTTTTTTTTAAAGAAAATTCATAAAAGGGTAACAATTGTTGTAAATAAAAAGTATTCTCACTCTGTCCCAATAGCAAGCTCCCTCTTTTATTTTTCGTCTGTTCCAATAGCAAGATGTCCTTTCAAAAATGGAATTAATTAAGTTTTCAAAAGGCTTGGGACCTACCGCTTTTTATCCTTTTACTCTTGTTTCTTAATAATCGTGCCCAAAAGAAGGGGGACCTTATTATTGGGACGTATGGAGTAATATTTTTCAATGTAACAATTGTCGTAAATCACATCAAATTATTACTTTTCATCACATCAAATTATTACTTTTGTTATTTGGATGAATTATTATATGTTCAAATGTTACTTTTCTTTACGTTAATTATTACTTAATTTTTATCACGGTAAATTTTACTTTGGAAAATATTACTTTTCTTCACGTTAATTATTATTTTTTATCACGATAAATGTTACTTTGGAAAATGTTACTTTTATTTACGACATTTGTTACTTTTCCTAACAACAACTGTTACATTGAAATAAAAAGTAACAATTGTCGTAAACAAAACTATCGTTTGTCCAGAAGTAACAATTATCGTAAAAAAGTACTCCCTCCGTCCCACTGAACATGCCTTGTTACTGTTCGGCACGAGTATTAAGGAGAAGTATAAAAAGTTAGAAAGTGGGTAGGTCCCACTACTTTTAAAAAGTTAATTATTTCCTTATATGGAAAGAAGATAAGTTCAGTGGGACAGTCCAAAAAAGAAAGGAAGACAAGTTCAGTGGGAAGGAGGGAGTATCATTTATCCAAAAGTAACATTTGACATGGTAACAATGGTTGTGAAAAGTAACATTTTTTCCTTAATATCAAAATCACTCTGCCTTATTGTTATGATGTACGATTATTGAATAATAATATTATATATAATAATATTTTATGAGTAATGAAGACTATCATGCATCCTTGAAAATATATAAACATATATTAATTCATCTAATACCAAAAGTAACAATTGATGTGAATAAAAGTAACAATTATTGTGAACAAAAGGAACAATTGATGTGAACAAAGTAATAATTTTTTTGTTATTTTTTTAAAAAATAAATTTTCGTAAAACAAATTGAAAAGTCAATGAGTTGATCCGGGTCGATCCGACCTGGATCCGGTTGCTTATTAGTGACCGTTCGCTAGCGAGTTTTTGCCATTTGAATGGGATATTTTTGTTACATTGTTCAAATGTTGAGTAACAAAAATATAATATTTTGAATGTTGAGACATTTTTGAAAAATGTCATAAGTATTGGGACAATTTTCCATAATTTTCTCAAAAAAATAATACTCCCTCCATCTCATTATACTTGAGTATATATAAAGTTTGATAGATAAGGCTTGATTGATAAATAATCTAAAATAATCACATGTTTGGTTTGAATTATTTAGCCCGTGATAGATAAATCGGCCAATGTCCTTATCCACCAATTGAGTGATAATTATTGTTAATCATCCATACAAGTAGGAGTGAGCAAAGAAAACTGAAAAATCGAACCGATCGACAAACCGACGGTTTCGATTTATTTTTTCAATTCTAAAAAATCAGGGTACCGGTTAAGTTTTTATTTTTATGTATAAAAATCGGCGATTAACCGAACCGAACCGAAACTCATTAAAAATTATATTTTACTAAATATATGTTATAAATTATAATACTTACTAATTTATTTTTTACTATTTCGACTTGAAAGCATGAAAGAGTTCAATTTATAATTTATACTTCTTTAAATTATATGTTTTGAATTTGCATTTTAAGATATGAATTTTTTTAATATATACTATGAATTATAAAAATATCAAAATTTTCTTTCTTTATGATTAATTGTTGAATAACGGTTAACCGAAACAAATTTTTGGTTAACCGTTACAGAGGTTTTTAGTTTTTATTTTTTAGCGTTTAACCCAACCGATTAAAAACCGTATGGTTGGTTTTTTTGTGTGGCAAATGATCGTTTTACCGGACCGTGCTCACCCCTACATACAATGATCACATCCTATCCTATTAGTATTAATCATCGCATTCTTTAAACCAAATTTAGGTCAGTGTGTGTTAGTTTGATTCCATGTAATTAAGATAACAACAATATAATTAATTATACTACCTTACTGTAATAATTGTAGATATGCCTTTGAATTTAAATTCAATTTTTGCTACATTCTTGTTGTTGCTGAGGATCAAGAGCTATCACTTAGCAAATTCTTGTTGATTTTTCTGGTACTGGTTGCAGCAGGAGCATTAAAAGATATTGCAGAATAGCATATATTTTCATAACATTAACCTATAAATATTACATAATAGCTGTTCATTTTTCTGGTGCTGGTTGCAGCAGCAGCATTTAAAAATATGGCAGAATATATATTATTTTAATAATACGAAGTACTTATAAACATATCACGTGTAAGAGGTGGACTTAGTGCATTCGCATCTGATATTATCAATTTTATTCACGATAATTGTCAATCAATATTTTAAATAGTTAGAGGGAAAAAAATTCTTTATAATAATTGTCATCTTCCTTCATGAGAATTGTTACCCTTTATCTAATAATTGTATTGTGCGTTCAATCGTATCGTGCATTCAACCGCACCCTAGTCTTTGTATGAGCAAAAATGATTGTATCATTACAATTCGTTATGATCATCCAGTGTCTTTTTAAGATAAAATATTATTTTTCATATTTTTCATATTTTTCAATAGCAAAATTCAAATAAAAAATAGTAAAAAACTAATGATTTTTTCAGTTTCTATTTTTAACTATTATTATGGATATTTAATTTAGAAAATCATATTAAATTAGTTATTTTGTCAATGACATTATAAATTAAATTACTTATTTGGACATAATAATAATTTTTTTTTCCTGACATTTATGGTACATTTTGAAATATAAATATAACCAATCCGAAAGAACACTTTACAATTAAATATTTTAGCTAATTGTTTTTCATACAATTATCAGTAATCATATATATACAAAGTTCTAGCGAGATAAGTTTCCCAAAAATTGATTAAAAAAACACCTAATCTAAAATATTTTTATGATCAAATTATTTACTAGAAGCATTCTTTATTATGTGCGGATGCACCTATATACATACTCCTTGCTAGTATCAACTAATTGTCAAAACCTTTTATATCCTCATCTCCATACTCAAACTCAGAATTTAATTTATCGTCACTGATGAAATAACACGAGCATGATAACGAGTTCAATAAAAGATGACATCAAATAACCGAAACTTATCCTTGTGTTTACAATTTAAATCTATTATCTGATGAATCATGATTCGTTTAACGAAATTTGACTGATCATGTGAGATAGTCTCACACAAATTTTTGTCTTGAATGCACATATTATCAGAAATCAGAATCATATCCCAAGATTCTAATAATGTGTCACTTCACTCTCTAGCACCAGTCTCATATAATTCTAAATTTGGAATTTCATTGGGACTCTCTCTCTCTCACTCTCTCTCTCTATACATATATGGAGGTACGGTCTAATACTGTCAACAAATTATCTTTATTACCACTGTAATTGATTTGCCCAAACTTCAACATACGACAAATGCAAAAAGGAACATTATTTTTCTCATTCTACTCCCATATATTTCTAAGATCCAAAATTCCCACCATTCATCAAAATATTCCAATTTTGCTGTTTGCAACAATACAACAAAATCCAAACACAAACCATCATTAATTTCATTACATAAAGTGGAAATCAATCCATGAAATCATGAAAAACTCCTCCTATTTCAATAAATTAATTCTTTAACGGTAGGAATTCGAAAAACTGGTATGGAGTAACGTGACTAGTAGCATTCATATTACTAACGGAATTAGCTCTAGAATCTTCCTCCTCATTATCGTCGGAACATTCGTCGCCGCCCCCGTCCCCGCCCCGGAGAGGGAACAGCTCGAGGGTTTGCGCCTCCGCGGCGGAGGGGGAGGCGGAGGAGGAGTCGGAGCGGCGAGGATTTAGAGAGGCGTAGGGACGTTCGAAGAGGATGTTGAGGAAATCTTGAGGGTTGAATTGCATTGTAGCAAGTGTGGAGGGAATTGCAGGGAGAGTAACAGTAGAGGGGGAGTTGATTAGGTTGGTGGGGGAGGAAGAACAAGACAAATTCATCATCTGCTGCCACGTGGCATTCCTCCTCCCTTGTAATTCTGCATCATCATCGAACTGTACCCATCCATCATCTGCTTTACATTCTGCCTCTGCTTGTCCACTTTTCTGATAATCAAATTAATTGCATGCAAAAGTTGCTAAGCGTTAGTCAAAGACTTAACCAGAGAGAGAAATTAAGAGAGAGAGAGACCACTCCTTTAATGTGTCATGCCTAATGGCCTATATGTAGCCCTAAATCTCAAGAAATTTCAAGAATTCAAATACCCTTTATCCCTTTATTAAAAATAAAAAAAATTCCCAAAATTAACATGTATACCATTTACTACCTAAATTCCCTACAATTCAAATATCTTCATCTTTTTAGCAAAAATTAAAAAAAAATCTGAAAATTACTACCTAAATTCTCTAATACTCCCTCAATCATTTAATCAGTGCTCCAAGCCGTCAAAATTCTTATTACAAAGAAGCTTAACATCATAATTTTTTATTTAATTACTTATTCAACTAGAGATTAGAAGAAAGAAGATAATTAAGTAAGGGTGAAAGTGTCTTTTGACTTTGGGGATGATAATAGTGATATTGTAAGTATTGTTTCCAAAAAGTAATGAGGAAGAAGCACAAACCCCAAAAACCCTAGAATTTTATTTCCTAACAAATGAAGCCCCGACAGAAAGGAAGGTATGCAGCTTTTGGATCATTTTCATTTCCCAACAAAAATAGCTTTTGCTGAATCTTCTCTCTCTTCCCTACCCCCTGAAACATAAGAATTTTCCAAACAGAAAACCTAATTTCATAATCATATCATAATTATGACCTAATTAGTTAAACACTAATAGTGGAGTACCACATTTTTCTTCCTCGGAAATTACTCCCATCTTTCATCACCAATTTTTGTATCTATCTTTTCGGATTTCAAATGCTCCCTCAACTTACCCTAATTATTTTGACCGAAAATTCAAGATATGAAATGTATATGTAATGTCTAGAGAGAGAGAGAGAGAAAGAGAGAGAGGGATTAGGAAAGACAAAGGACCTCTGCAGCTGTACTAGAATTTGTAGGAGATGCCCAGTTCTTAGTCTGTTCAACTTCAAATAATGTCCTATTTGCTCCTGCACACACACACACACACCAAAACAAAAATCATCACAGCTTTACAACGCAACCAACAATCAGAATGCAAACAACGCACATTATTCAGAATTGCGAAATCTACCACCGATCGCAACTTTTCATGCCAGATTTTTCTGCTACCAAACAAAATGGGGTTTTGGAATATAACAGAAGAATCATATATCATATATCATATATCATATTTGACACGTACATTATTGTATTTATTTATTTATTTATTTATTTATATTATCTTCTTTTTATTACCTGACGCTTCTCTCTTGTCGCCGTTTTGGGCCTCATGATTACTGCTGTGCGGCGGGTGTTGGTCGGGAAAGGACTCGAGCTGCCGGCGCCGCTTCTGCCGCTCTCTCGCCTTGTGATTTTGGAACCAGTAGAACACGTTCTTGCCCTCGATCTTGCCGTACCGCCGGAGCTGCGCCGTTATGTGCTGGATTTGCTCGGCCGACGGCGTCCGCGTCCCCCGCCGATACAATTCTTCCAGGGTTTGGAGCTGCTCCGGCGTCGGGTTCCACCGCGAGCTCACCACCACTTGCTGCGCGTTGAAATCTCTCTTGTTCTGCTCCGCCATTGCTGCACTAATATAAAGTAAAATCCCATCACAATCGATTTTATTCATTCATGCAAATATACAACGGGAGAGGAAATTATGTATATAACTTGCCGAGGTGGTGATTTAGGGCAAAAAGATCAGCTCCATGGATGCGTGCAAGACAAGGAGCGGCGGCGGCGGCGGCGGCGGTGGAGGGTCGGGGCATGAGGGGGCGGAGTTTCCGGCCGGTGAAGGGGTCTTGAATGGTGTTTATCTCTCCTCCTCCTCCGCCGTCGCTGTATCCCATCATCCACATGATATATATTATTATCTGATCATGCCCTTGATGGATGAACACTTTTACCCCTTTTTGGATGCTTTCTTGGGATTTATATAATATATGAGAGCAAAAAAATTAATTAATAATTGAAAAAAGAAGAATCAACTTTCTAGTTAGGAATTAAAGATCTTTCCTTCTGTGCGGCCAGTTTGTGATCGAGATTAAAGTTGGAAATAAGCAAAAGAGGTGAAGGAAATTTACCGTGGGGAAGAAATAAAAAGAGGGTTTTGATGGCAGTGTACGGTACGGCGCAGAGACAGTAGAAGTTGGAGTAAAATGTACATAGGCTAAAATTGAATCTTGGAGGTGAATAAGTTTATAAGCAGGGATCTCTTGGGTATTTGAGAGAGAGAGAGAGAGAGAGAGAGAGAGAGAGAGAGAGAGAGAGGAGTGTTGGTGGAAATTAGAACAAAAGTGGAGGTTGACTGGGGTAGAGAATGATGAGAGAAAAGGAAGAAGGAAGGGGGAATAGGGGGCAGTGGCAGTAAGAAAGCACAAGTATTAATTTGGACTTCACGTGGAGAGGAGTAGAGGTGGCCAAAGGAATCGGAACTGTCGGAACCGAACCGAAATCGAATCGCCAGTTTCGATTAGGTTTTCCTTCCAAACCGTCGGTTCTTTTTAATTTTTTTTATTTTTTACGTTTTTATCTATGTTTATGTTACAATTCATATTTATTTCACCTAAATGTTACTCATATGTCTCGTTACTTTTGTTTTGTATTCCTTTTTGGGTTGTTCCATTACTCTTGTCCTGTTTCCTTTTTTGGAAATAATTATGGTCCAATTAGTTTATTAATCAGACCGATTTCACACCTTTCAACCTAAAACCCTACCCATCTACCATTCACTCTCTCTCTCTACCCACTTTATTTGACTTTCTGTACCCTATTAACTATTTAATTAAAAACTCCACTAACACACCTTCTATCCTTAATTCATTTCTACTTAATACTCGTGTCCAAAAGAAATCAGATAAGTCTAGTGGGACAGAGGGAGTACATCAGAATGCATAAAATTACAATTAAACAAGAAAAAATAGCAAAAAAAAAATGAAAAAAAAACATATATAATTGGTACCCCGAAACATACAGTTCCGATTTTGGAACCGCCAAAACCACGGAATCGAAACCGAAATAATATGCGATTCGATTTCGGTTCCGGTTACCGAACGGCGGCCACCTCTAGAGAGGAGAATTGAAGGAAGGATTAATTAATAAATATATAAATAAAAAAGAGAAAAAATGAATATAAGAAGAAGAAATGAAATAAAATAAAAGAAAAGAAAAGAAAAGGGAGGGGTAGGGGGGTGGGGGTGGGGTAGGGGTGTGAGTTATCGATAGATGTGAAGAGAGAGGGACGTGACGATCATGAGGGTTATCATAAGCCTCATCACCTTCTTACAACCTCATTTATTGTTCTTCTGCCTGTCTCGTGCCTTTCACACTTATTCTCAATCCGAACTGCCCCTCCCCCTCTCGCCCTTTTCTTTGTCTACACCGTCACCTCTCTCTCTCTCTCTCTCTCTCTCTCCTCCCACGCACACGCGTGCGCATCGCACGTTTACGATATATTCATTCCAAAATGTGTTTGGAGACGCTGCGAATGGTAACTAGAATAATTTGGGGTGAAAGTTTTTTTTATTTGGGTTAATTGTCGGGAAAGTTCCGAACTTTAGTCAAATTCTGGTTTTTACTCCCACTTTCTAATTTTGCGAAGAAATTATTCACCTTTTAATATTTCTGATTTTTCCTCAGCGAACATTTCCGATCAAAATGATGTTGATATGTTAATTTCATTTGGAAATGTGGCCCAATATATTATGTCCAGCTCAGCATCATTTTGACCGGAAATGTTCGTCGGGGGAAAAATTAGAAACATTAAAAGATGATGAATTTTTCGCAAAATTAGAAAGTGAGGGGAAAAACTAGAATTTGATCAAATGTTCGGGATTTTTTCAACAATTAACCCTTTTTATTTTTATTTTTATTTTTTTGGAGGAAAGAAAGTTATTGTTTTTTAAACCGTTATATTTTTGTTTTTATGTAGTATACCCTCAAAGTTTGTTAAATTATAACGTGGTACTCATACTATTATTCTTTTTTTTTAAAGTATATCATTCGATTTTTTTGTAGTATCACCTCATTTGGAGTATAATGATGACTCAAATAATGATGATGAATCTTTCCACTATAAATACGGTGAACATGTTCTTTTATCGCAGGATCAAACTTGGCCAATATTTCAATCAAATCTAGAAAATTTCATTACTAGTTTCATATAGCTTTTTTTTTTCTTTTACGAAATGCTAAATTATATTTTGCAAGATACTTCACAATAACAATAATTCTAGTGATCACACATTTCCAAACTATATCGAAGGTCGTTCCAAGTCGTCATATTCAATACATGTCAACACTTGTTTCATGTTCTTTAACTAAGATGAGACCAATCATTAAAACCCTCATTTACTAAATGACCTTTTTCATTACCCTTTTTGAATATCTTACAAAAATAAATTAAACACTTTGTCAAGCTCATTTGAGTAAACCAGCCAATTTCTATCACAAGTTTTACTATTGAATAAATTTCTAGCTAGTATAGAAAGTTGAAGAGAATCTTCGAGAAAATTTATCTTTAGGACCTTTTACTATGGCCAAGTCTCTTTTATATTATATATATATCAACCAAAATAGAATCATTTTGTTTAGCATTATCATTGTCATTCTCACCACCAGAAATCTGAATTATTTGTAATATCCTTGTTAACATCATTAATCACATTTTCTAATTGTTCAACATTTTCACCATCAACATTATTAATTCTTTAGAATTAATAGATTTTCCTTTGAAAAAAACTTATGTATAGCACCTTTCTGAGATTTGATCAATTGTTGAACTCTTTTTTATTTATTGCATTTTTCATATCCAGATTTATACTTTCGAAATATATTAAACAAAATTACACAAATAAAAAAAATCAAATATTAGAAGAGTTAAAAGATAGCACCAGTATTTCCAGTAATCTCATATAGTCCTATGAATTCCTCTTCACATGTGCAACCTACATGAAAAAAAAAACTTAATCAATTAAACTTATTGAGAGATCTATTACTATATTAAAGCAAAATAATTTGCAACGCATTTTCCCTCTCATTTTGCATGCCACATGCAAACAATTGTATACTTTTCAATACAAATTCATGACTGTACATTTTCCCATATCATTTAATTTTTCAAATTCAAATATTAAGTTTAAAGCTTAACAAATGTAGTTTACTAGTAATGTGTATGCTGCATTATTAATTATACTAAAATAAAGTAGTAACTATTTTATTATTTATCACTTTAATTAATTTCTTGTGTTTGCTAAATGCATTATTTTATGTAAGAAGATTCACAAACATAAATTTTATTAGTTTGAAATATTTAATATAATAATAATACCTAAATAATGCTCTATTGTCTATTGACATGTAAAAATATAAAAATTAAAATACAATCGCATGGTACAGCGCAACGCGCGCGGATAAATCTAGTTAATAAACATAAAATATAATTGAAATTTTGTAAAAGTTGTTTGCAATTTGAGGGCGATCATTGATCACTAAGATTTTTCTACCAAGATAATAATATAAGAGATGGAGAGAGAGAGAGAAGAGAAGAGAGACGTTATGTTCTATTGTGGAGAGGCAGATTGCATATGATGATTTTCAGAGACGTTGCAGGTTCTACTTTCTGAGATGTTTCATAATCTTTTTAGAGTGTTTTTGGCAAATACAAATTACTCCCTCCATCACGCTATTAGTGGGTCATTTTTCCTTTTGGGTTGTCCTGCTATTAGTGGTCCGGATCTAAAATAGCAAAAATTAACCCTTTAAAAAGTGTGAACCCTATCATTTTTTATCTTTTACACCTTTTTATTAATACTCGTGCCCAAATAGTATGAACCACAAATAACGGGACGGAGGGAGTAGATTTTTTGGACCATTTATTTAAGAAAAATTGAGTTGGGCCCAAGAATAATTAATGGGCCAAAAATATGTACACAACTAGATTCATACACGTGATCTCAGAGATACAATTTGTGCGCCTTATAAATTACGCCAAGACAACCATTGACAATTAGAAGAATTTAAATATATATGTACATATAAATACTACATGGATGGATTAGCTTTGACGCCTTCATTTTTCCGGGACCCTGTGCGGTCGCTCACCCTACGCACCCTCAAGTTTTACGAGTATATCAAAAGTTTTTTTTTTTTTTTGAAAACGGTATATCAAAAGTTTTTCAAAATCATGATATATATATATATATTCATTATTTACAAAAAATATTGAAAAAAATTTTAAAAAAATGAAAAACTGAAAAAATGGAAAAAAAAAAAACTGGAAAAAATGGAAAAAACTGGAAAAAAAAAAAGAAGGCGGGCGCATACTACAGTACAGAGCGCCACCAATTAGCACAATTGAGACTAATAAGAGCACCACCATTTGTATTAATTGTACGCAAAATTAATAGAATTTAATAACATAAAAATATCATCATCACTTAATGCAAATATCATCAAATATAAAAAAAATTATTAATTATAATGCGATAATGTAATCAACCCCAAGACATGTTATCATCAATCTCCCATCATTCATTTGTGTACTCTCTCTAGAGGTGGTCAAAAGAACCAGAACCGTCGGAACCGAACCGAAACCGGTAGATCTGGAATAGTTTAAGCATGAAAATATATAGGTTTAAGCATGTTCTCAAGTTCTCACGGGAGGAATAGTTTCTATAATAACCCATCCCTATATATATATAATATATCTCTTCTGCGTACTCTCTCTATATTGATTAAGGAGGAATACCTTCCGCATTTACGGGTTACACAACCTCTCTCTTTCTCTCTTCGATTTATTTTTTTCAGATATCATCCGCCACCATCGTTGTTCAGATCCGTTATTGTCGTTGTCGTTGTGCAAATCGTTCAGATCCGTCATCGTCATTGCCGCCACCGCCGCCGTTCAGAGATCTGTAAATTCATAAAATCTTGGTTTGTTTGAGAAATGGATTCCAGTCGTTCCAATTGTACGACAACGCAACGCATCACAATTTGGAACCATTGGAACTGATAAGATTATTTGGTCCACTTTTACGTAAAAATAATAGAAATTCATTTTTAACATAAAAATATCATCAATCAACCCAAATATCACCAAATATAAAAAAAATCATTGTTTAATTATAGTGAAATAATAGAATTACAGTGATCGGACGAACGAGACAAACTAGATCTATTCGTTCCAATCATCTCTCAAATATGTATTGGAGTCATTAAGCGTATTTTTGTCCAAAACTCCAAATCTTAGCCAGAATTTATATTTTCTAAATATGTTACCAATTATTACTTTTTTTTATTTCACAATTTCTCTCATAAATTAATCTTGTGCTTTATCGAACAAAACGAGGAATTTCGATGTTTTATGGTGGCAATAAACAATAAAATGCTTTATTCTCTCCGTTTTAAATCAGTGTCCCCGTCGTCATAATACACATACCAAGAAAATTGATAATTTATTCTCTTTACTCCTAATTAATAGTATAGAAAACTTAAAAAGTAGATAATGTGCATTAATAATGGGGATAAAATGAGAAGTTTCACATTATTTTACTCTACATTTTTGAAATATGACATTTATTGAAGACCAAGAAAAATAGCTAAATGTGTGGGTGTATGTATGCAAACACTTTTTAGTTGAAGGACTATTATGCAAGGTAAGGTTGTGGAAGGATCGAGCAACAAGTCGGTTATAGCAGCTAAGGGCATCTCCAACCCATCTCTATATCTTTACATATCTCCAAATCTGGAGCAATTCCTTCTCCAGCCCAGCACCAAAATCCTGCTCTATTATACAGATTTGAATAGTGTTGCTCCAAATTTGGAGCAACACTATTCATTGCTCTATTCTTTTTGCAATTAATTTTATTGTTATAATTATTATTCCTTGTTATATTTATTATTTTTTGTGTTCTTTAATTATTTTGTTCCAAAATATTATATTATAGTTATATTTCTAAACATATTATACCAACATTAAAATTACATAAAATTATTTAAAAAATACATTTAAATAAAATACAAGATAAACAAAAAAATTTAAAAAAATACAATTACATAATAAAAGCATAAACACAAAGTCGATACATTTAATTTCTAATAAAGGCCATCTCCGGAACGTCCCACCCCATCTGAAAATAAATTTTGAAACATATCAGAAATACTAGTGTGTGGCTTCTTTGGCTTGTTACCCTTTCGAATAATATCTTGTTGCTCTGATCGAAAGTAATCACATGTTTCAGGATCATCAACCGTGACTAAAAGTAGAGTATTCTATTTTTGTGTAAAAATATAGAGCAGACTGCTGGAGATGACTTACTGATTTTGCTGTATTTTTGTGCTGAAATTACGGTATTTTGGTGCGAACTGCTGGAGATGGCCTAAAGGAAGTTGGGAACAAAAGAATCTATTTTTTTACTACTTTGAGTTGTTTTCTTGCAGCTGATCTAGACCGTTAGTTTGTGTGGCTGAGATTAGTTCTCATCTTTGTATAAAAGTGTGTTGTACATATGTTTATCCTTGATAATTCTTCTATGGGAAATTAGGAAAGAGAGAGAGCGCAATTAGAAACTAGCGAAAGAAGTAGCAAGGGTAGAAGCGAGGGATTTTCTTTTTTGGTTGAGAGTTTCTGATTGTAGTTCTTGTTCACTGTGTTTAGATCTCAATAAAACAGTTTCGTTTGACCTTCTGTGGACGTAGGCTACGGCCGAACCACGTACATCTCGCGTTCATATATTTTATGTTTTGATTTATGCATATTGTCCTCTTCGGTCGAGTTGTTGAGTTGCTGTTAATTTCCTAATAAAATGGAATTTAAAAACTGAAGGGAGTAAATGTCAACAATAAAATACAATTAAACACCGGCCTACCAAACGCTTAGAACACTTATTGAGGAACAAGAAAATAGCTAAATGGAATTTAAAAAATGGAGGGAGTAAATGTCAATAATAATATGCAATTAAAATTGTGGGGCATGTATGGGGATGTGAAAGCAATACCGGCCCCGCCCCAAGTCGTTTACATCCTTAGAGGGAACACTATACACCACCAAATTAATAAGGTGGAAGCATACTACACTGTACGCAGACATGATTGAATCCAAGACCTCTCGATAAGAAGAGTCTTGTGGTTAAGGCTGTAAACGAGCCGAGTATTAGTCTGGTCAAACTCGACTCGATTAAATATTTGTTTGCTCGAGCTCGACTCGAGTTTTTGCCATCGTGATCAAACTCGACTCGATCCAAAATTAGTGAGCTCGAGTTCGACTCGTCAAATACTCAATAACGAGGTATTCGAGCACGAGCTCGAGCCTAACCGGCAAAGACTCGATTCTATTTAAATTCAACATGTTAATGGAGTTCGAACTTGAGCTCGCTTAAAGCTTGGTACTTTACAAAAAAAAAATTTACTTTATGTACAAAACTCGATTATTAGACTCACGAACAAGCTCGATTTGCAGGCTCGCGAACATGCTCGTTTGTAGGCTCGCGAACATGCTTGATTAAATACGAGCCGAGCATGTTTGCGAGCCTATCAAGTCGAGCAACACATTGCTCGAGCTTGGCTCGATAAACTTATCGAGCTCGATTTTAGGCTCGAACTCAATTCGATTAGTTATCGAGTTAAGTGCCGAACGAGCTTTTCTCGAGTCGATCGTCGAGTAGCTCACGAACGGCTTGACTCGTTTACAGCCCTACTTGTGGTGCCTCAGCTTTACAACTTGAACTAGGCCTCATTGGCAATAATTGTGAAATTTTTTTCTCACAATATATAGTTTTTCTTTTTTTTCCTTTTTTTTTTTACTTCTTTCCATATATTCTTTAAAATTTTGATAAATCCTTGGCCCATAAATCACAAATTGAATCACGATGTAATTTGGTTTTGCTCATTGTATTAACTATATTAATGTATTTATGATGAGATAGTCAATTTCTTTATAAGGTAAACATAGATAAATTCCAATACAATGTACAACAATAAATTATAATAAATTAGCACAAAGTCTTACTTACTGTATGAAACGGACCCCCTTTTCACCCCAAATTCTATGTAGACAAAAACTGATCGTGTACTATTTCCCTTCCATAATTATCTCAAGTGAAACAAAATTCTCTAAACTCTATTTCTTTTTCTTTTATATTTTTTCTTTGGGTGATGCTATTTAGATATATATATATATACTTATAATATAAACTCTCTTCCCCCCAAAAAAAAAAAATCAATCGGTTACCTCTCTTCTCTCTCCTCTATATATGCTGAAATTTTCTCTCTCTTAAATTTATCTAACGCAAAAAACATATAGTAGCATATATATATAAGAACACTTTCTTACATAAGAAATAAGAACAAATCTGGACCTTTGATCCTTGTTGATCTACGTTCCATATTTAACCGTGCATTTAGTTACTGTAATATATGCATTTAAATGTTAATGCATTAATTTATGAGACAAAATTTGGAATAATCAAAATAGATAGTGAAAACTAATAGTTGACCACCAACTCTATTTTCATAAATTCTATCAAACTTTGAGGATTTTGGACAAAATTGCCCCTAAAAATTGATGGTGCCCTGCGCGTGGTACAATTGGAACGAATGAGATCCGTTCGTACCAAGTTATGGTGTTGCACAACTGGTACACTTGAAACAAATTCGTACCAGTTGTGCCATACTTGGCAAACTTCGTACCAGTTGTGTCAAGTTAAAGTAAGGGCATTTATGCCTACTCAGCTCAAAGTTGGCCACAATTTATTAGAATAAAGTTGGTGGCCAACATTTATTTTCCACTAACTTGATTTGCTATTTCGCAGCATTACCACTTAATTTATTGTAGTTTATGCATTTAGTTTCTGCATTTCATGTATTCCCAATGTAATAAATATACATTGTTCTCACGTTCTTATATAAAGATGTGTTCTTACCAGATCCGTTCTTCACCACCTCCTAACACTGGCAGATCAAATAACATTTCTAAATATCACTTAACCCACCTGCAAACATGAGAATTGAAGAGGAATTTAAGGTAAAAAGAAAAAAACACTAACATAAATGAAGGTACTTTAATTCAATTTCTTGTAAGAGAGTTGTTTGAGCTTCATTGAATATGGCTACCAACATAAACTTATAAGATTATCATATAGTACAAACTCGCTCAATTTAACACACTAAAATCCCCCTTTCAAAGCAAGAAATCACTCACGCACAAATGAAAAATACAAAATAACTATCTCGTTTGTGCCTCCAAATACTCACGCAAAGTCGAAGAAAATAGAAGTCAGAGCTCCATCATAGCGTGTTCTTGTTTCTTAATTTATTAAAGTACGTAGACAATCTCTTTCGTAAAAAAAACAAAAAAAAATTCTGAGTTGTTCTTCGCGACTCGATGGTAAACTCGATCGTTAACACAATCAAGCTCTTAGCTACATGATTGATCTTGCTTGACAAATGCATGAAACTCGATCGAGCTCTTAGCTATACGATCGAGCTGACATGACAAATGCATGATTTTTTTTAAAATAAGTTTCTGAAATGAATATTTATCTCGTATTAATGAAAAAATATGAAAATTTATAGTTCGTAATTTTGCATGATTTATACATGACATATTTTTATATAAATTTGAATTTCAATGGATTTAGAGATTTAGGGTTTAATGGACATGTAAATACGTGACAAAGACATGATTAGGGTTAGGTTTATTAGTACTCGATTGAGCCATCGATCGAGGGCTCATTGAGTCCCTTGATCGGCCCTCAAATTATAATTTTACTAATTTTATGTTATAAAATTATTATACCAACTAATTATATGTTATAAATTATAATATTAACTAACTTAATTTTACTACTTTGACTTGAAAACATGAGAGTGTTCATTTTATTATTTATACTTCTTTAAATGTATATTTCGAATCCACATTTTAAGATATGAATTTTTGTTTTTCATGCTATGAATTATAAAAAAATTGAAAGTTTTCTTTCTACATGGTTAACCGTTGAATAACGGTTAACCGAACCGATTTTTAGGTTAATCGTTATAGTGGTTTTTGGTTTTTATTTTCTACATTTTAGCGGTTAACCGAACCGATTAAAAACCGTATGGTCGGTTTTTTTTTGTGGCAAACGGTCGGTTAACCGAACCGTGCTCACCCCTACTAAACGCATGACCAAACAGTGAAGAGATTGTACATTGGAAGAGAGAGAAAGCAGGGCATGCACGTGATTAATATATAAATATATATATATATATATATATATATTCATGATGAGGGTGATGATAGAATTGAAGGGTGAAAGAAATGAGAAACAGTATTTTGGCAGAGAGATGATGAAATTATAAAGATTAATGTACAATACTAGTTAGTCTTGCCTGCTCGTATTTGGTCGTCAGTTGCAGACTTTGGAATTGTCATTTTCCTATAAAAAAATAGTGTGGCCTCATTATTGATCGATTTTATCATCTGTCATGCTATGTTACACTAGTACAATCTTACATTTCAAATTAAGAACTAACATATAATTATTCTTGTTAAATTGACCGACCCTATCTCTCTAGTCTCTTTCGCACACACAAAAATATTTATTTTATATATTTTACCTTCTTTACAAATATATTTTCAAGATAGTTTTTTATATATAGGAGGTGGATATTGGATAAGGTGCATGAAGATTAGGGATGGCAACGGGCCGGATCTGGACCGGATCCTTTTGGATCCAGATTCAAATTTTTTGCTTGGATCCAGATCCGGTCCGGATCCGTCGGGTCCAAAAATCTGAGATCCAGATCCAGATCCATCAGATCCGCGGGTCTACGGATCTGGACCCGGATCCGTTTTAAAAAAAATCAAATAAAATCAATACAACAAATTATAAGTATTCAAATTTCCAAAACAAAAAAGAGTATATTTATTCTTTAGATTAGGATTTCTGTTATTACTTCTTAAAAAAGAGTATATTTATTTTTTTTAATTAAAAAATAAAATATAGATATTAATAGTATGGATCCGCGGGTCGGATCTGGGCTGGATCCGGATCTGAAAATTCAAGATCCAGATCCGACCCGAATTTTTTTATATGGATCCAGATCCGGCCCGGATCCGTCGGGTCCAAAATTTTGAGATCCAGATCCGGAAAAACGGATCCGGATCCACGGATCTGGACCGGGTCCAAGATCCACTGCCATCCCTAATGAAGATTGATTTATCAACCATCTTCAACAACATCTTGTATTTTTACTCAGCCTGTTTTAATTTCGCCCCTATAATAATTGAGTTCGATAGATTAGAAAATTAACGTAGGTTGAGTAGAATCTTTTTGTAAATTCATAACACCAATAGTGAATCATTTTGCCCTAATGACTTATTTTTTTATGCTCGGGGACTGTGTCGCCGGGAGCTCCTCATCGCGGTTGGGGGCAATCCTGAAGGGATCCCGATTATGACTCGTTTTCAGGATCAATCTTTACATACTATATCTCGGCCCGATCAAATGAGTTTATTTTCTAAGATAGGAAATAAGAATAAATCTGGACCGTTGATATTTATTGATTTAAACGGGTGTACTAAATTACTGTAGTTTGTGCACAGGCAGCTAGGGGTGAACATTCGGTTATTCGGTTTGGTTTTGGTCTAAACCAAACCAAACCGAATAAATTAAATTTTTAAAAATCAAAACCAAACCAAACCGAACTAACCGAACCGAATAAACCAAATTTTTAAAAGTTAAAACCAAACCAAACCAAACAAACCGAACGGTCATGTTGTTCTAAATATTTCATCCAAAATCAACAAAAATATACTTAATTCAATAAGACAATAATAGTATTTTAATTTTAAAAATTAACATAATATATATATACACACACATATTATAGGAAAAGCCAAATATGTTAAACGAGCAACAAAAAGATCGGTCCATTGTCTTGTTTCATGATGTTGATATCCATGCTTTTATTTCAAGTTCTATTGTGTCCGACAAGCTCTTGCGCTAAATTCTTTCAAATTATTTTTCATTATTGAGAAAAGTTATATATAAATATAATTAATCTATATATACTATATAAAAAATTAATATATATATATATATAAATATAAAAATTCGGTTTTTCTGTTTGGTTTGGTTGCCAAAGCATCAAACCAAACCAAACCAAACAAATTAAATTTAAAAAAAAAATAAAACCAAACAAACCAAACCAAATTTTATTTTCGGTTTGGTTTGGTTTTCGATTATTTTTGTTCACTCCTAGCAGCCCTTACACTAGGCCCAATGAGGCGTAGGCGTAGGACCCCCGAATTTGGGGGGTCCAAAAAAAATGCTCATTGGTATTTAGAAAGAAAAAAAAAATTATTACCTCCTCAACGGAAAGAAGTAATCTGCAATGCCAAAAAAAAAAACACGATGAATTTTCACACGCTTTATATGTTTCACGCTCTCGCTCTCAATTCTCACACGCTACTCTCTTTTTTACTCTCTCTCTCTTTCTCTCCTTCTCTCTCTGTCTATGAATTTTAGGTGGGAATCGAATTCATGCAAGGATTTACGTAATTGGTAGGTTTTGAGATATTTTTGGCTTTTGTTTAATTATAAGATGTTGTTTTTATTGGATGAGAATACATTGCAGAAATATTGTGTTAAGCTTCAAGATGCCTGAAATATAATATGATAAATTTAACATTGATGCTGAGGATTTATATTCTGAATCGCAAGTGCTACAAATGTGTTTACCATGAGAAATAAAATCAATTGTTGAATTTCTTGAGTTTGTCAAAACTTTTAATTGCTTTCCTAATATTTTTATTGCATATAGAATATTGTTGACTATATCTGTTACTGTAGCTTCAGCAGAAAGAAGTGTTTTCAAAATTAAAATTGATAAAATCATATTTGCGTTTCTGCTATGTCTCAAGAAAGGTTAAATGGACTTGCAATTTTATGCATGGAGAAGGAGGTTGAAAAAGCTTGATCGTAAAGATGTTATTGATGATTTTACTTTTCAAAATGCTAGAAGATCTAAATTATTTCAATAATTATTGAATCCTTGTTTTCTGTTTTATTTCAGATGTTATTGATGTTTTCTTTATAGTTAGAATTGTAGTTATGCAGCCACACAAGCATGGAAGAATAAAAACGATGAAGGGTCCACTTTTTCCATTTCGCCTAGGGCCCCTGAAATGTAAAGGGCGGCCACGTTTGTGCATTAAAATATCGGTTCATTAAAGTAATGCATTTTGTGCATTAAAGTAATGTATTTTTTATACGATTATCCCTAAATCCCTAATTCATCTCGTATTCTAGCATCTTCGTGTTACAGCCGCTGGGCTTCATTCTTTTGAGCTTTCCTCCTCTTCTGGCCCATCTTCTTTAATCACACTCGGCCCATCAGAGTTGGGCCTCTCTAGTGTATTAATTTTCTAATTCCTCTTTGTTTCCTTTTTATTTTAAGACATATGAATTTTATGTTTTCATATTTAACTGTTTTTATTTCATTACTTGAGATTCGTAAGAGGCAGATTAGTGTGATTCAAACAATATTTTATGGGTAATCTATTCATAGCTTCCATTTTTCTACATATAGCCTCTTATTTAAAATAATAATAAAAATATACTTGAATGTTCTCTTTTAACCTTATAGCCCCTAAATTTAAAATCTACAATAAAATAACCAGAGCCGATCCAGATTCTGAAGGAAAAAGAAACAGGAGCCAACAACAACAAATGAGAAATTTACAATTTGTGATCTCAAGAAAAACTCTTTCAACATCAGATTTTTTTTTTGAACAAACATAACAAGAAATTTTTATAGGCTGCGTGACGGTGGATTTGAACCCGTGACCTTTGTTCCGGGCATTAACCACTCTACCACTAGGTTAATACACGCACACAACAAATTAGTGAGAAATTAACAATTTGTGATCTCAAGAAAAACTCTTTCAACATCAGATTTTAATAGTCATTGTCTGATTCAATAAGCAACTGCAAGTCCAGATAACTGCGTACAAAAAAATTCTAATCTATTGAGTTCATTGAAATTTAACCTATTTTTTATGCTTGTCAGAAATGATAGATTGAAGATTAACAAAATATAATAATCCGGTAAGATAGGTTTTTGAAATAATAAATGCTTATAATACGAATTAAAAAAAAATCTTCCGATATAATTAAATTTATGTAGTTGATGATACATATAAGACAAATTGAAATTGAAGAATGAAAGAGAAATTAATCTGAAATCTACAATAAAAATAATTTCTCAAACAATAATGGAGAAATATGTTTCATTGCCAAGGGCACTGACGGTCCTGCGTAGAGATATATTTCTTCTCTTCCTCTGGTTATTTCTTTTTCTAATTAGAATTTTGAATTGGGAACTATAAGGTTAAAATAGTACATGTACTAATATTATTATTATTTTTTTAAATGAGGGGCTACAAAGAGTAAATTAGAGGCAATGTTTAGAATTACCCTATTTTATATCTCATAATTAATCAAATATGTACCACATTTTTTAAGGACGGAGTGAGTAGTATGTATACATAATTCTTGTGAAAAAATAAAAAACAAGGTGTCAATCTTTGCGATGTTATAGATGCCGCATACGTAAAAATTGATTGAAAAAGTGAACTAGAACCATAAACAATATCAAATAGTAGTATATTATCTATTTTAAAACAAATTAAAATTTCTTTTCAAAATTTCATGAGTAAGGTTTTACGAAATTAACCCCTTTGGCAAATGAGTGTAATTATTAGATATAAGGCCGGTAGTTATTATGGTTTTACCTTTTGGATTTTATTCTTGAAACTTTCCAACAATATTAAAAAAAATAAGACAGAGATACCTATAAAAGAAAAAGGGTAAATCAATTTGGATTAATTTGATCCGGATCAAAAAGGCTACCAATTTATAAAAAAAATGTATATTATCTAAAATACCCCTACTAAAATTTATGCATTATAAAATCTATAAATTTTAAAATGAATTAACATTTCTAGTTTTTCAATAAAATCATTCAAACTTCCGAATTTGCCAAATGGGAAAATTTTATGCTACATGTAATTAATATTTCGTAAATGTTCTAAATGCAATTACACGAATTAAATCCATAGGACTTCAACAATGTATGTTCGTAAAATTTCCATAAATTTTATAAAATCCTTATGACATAAAAAATGTTTGAGTTCTTCACATGAAGATTGAATTGTATGACAATTTATACTTTGTTTTTTTTTTAATTTTTTGCTTTATTAATTTAATAATTTTGTAGTTTTAGTAACGATCGACTATCAGACTTTTTATATACGATTTATATGTAGAACTCATGTGTACGATTTTTTTATTTATTATTTTTTCTGTGAATATTTTTGGAAGATGACTATTTATATAATTAAATGAATATTAATTTCGAGGTACAAAAGAAAACGTATGTCTTCTTTTATTTTTTATTTTAGTATTTGTTGGAAACAATAGCTCAGCAAAATAAAAACCAACGCGCACACACACATGCAAAACAAAAGAACACAGTGTTTACGTGGTTCGGCAAAGAATTGCTTACGTCCACGGAGAAGATGATCGGAGCTTTACTATTACTTCGCACAGAGATTACAAATAAGAGCTTGGACCCCAGGAACCCTAGCTACACCTAACTACCAATACATGCAGTAGAATACTACTTATATATAAGCAAATAGAACAGTCCTAATCCAACTAGGAAACTAAGTAAACCTAATCCAATTAGGAAAAGGTAACCTTCACACTTTGCAAACCAATCCCTTCACCATGCAGAATTCTGATTCGACTCCTCAAATGATTAATACAAGCATATATCTACAATCTCCACCTTGCTTGTATTAGCATCAACTCCAATCATCCCCTCTAACTTCACCTTCACTCTTGGAACACAAAATGATACCTTACATCTATGTGTTTTGACCGCTCATGAAAAACTTGGTGTTTCATTGCCAAGGGCACTGGTACAAACTACAGTGAAGACTACGGTCCTGCGTAGAGATCTATTTCTTCTCTTCCTCTGGTTATTTCTTTTTCTAATTAAAATTTTGAATTGGGAACTATAAGGTTAAAATAGTACATGTACTAATATTATTATTATTTTTTTAAATGAGGGGCTATAAAGAGTAAATTAGAGGTAATGTTTAGAATTACCCTATTTTATATCTCATAATTAATCAAATATGTACCACATTTTTTAAGGACGGAATGAGTAGTATGTATACATAATGTGAAAAAATAAAAAACAAGGTGTCAATCTTTGCGATGTTATAGATGCCGCATACGTAAAAATTGATTGAAAAAGTGAACTAGAACCATAAACAATATCAAATAGGAGTATATTATCTATTTTAAAACAAATTAAAATTTCTTTTCAAAATTTCATGAGTAAGGTTTTACGAAATTATCCCCTTTGGCAAATGAGTGTAATTATTAGATATAAGGCCGGTAGTTATTATGGTTTGACCTTTTGGATTTTATTCTTGAAACTTTCCAACAATATTAAAAGAAATAAGACAGAGATACCTATAAAAGAAAAAGGGTAAATCAATTTGGATTAATTTGATCCGGATCAAAAAGGCTAAAATGTTCCAATTTTAAAAAAAAATGTATATTATCTAAAATACCCTACTAAAATTTATGCATTATAAAATCTATAAATTTTAAAAGGAAAAAGGTGCAAATTAATACACCCCTCATGTTGGCAGCGCTATGCAAATACCCCCTTGAACTTTGTTTAGGCACAAATTCACCCTTCCCTAAAGTTTTCAGGTGCAATTAACCCCTCGCCGTGATGGAAACAACACCTACGTTAGCAAAAAAAAAAATTTTGATTTATTTTTATTATTGTGGGACCCTCACAATTCCCAAGGGTTATATACTGCATAATTGGTGCTAAAAGCTCAAATTAGGAAACAAATTATTTCGAACTCTAGCTCATAACTATCAAAATTCAGGTGAAGTTCTCCGATAATTTGCACGAAAAAAGATGACGAACCACTTGAAGAAGATGAGATCATCAATATCAACAACAAATAGTTGGCTTGGATTGTAAATTATTGGAGAACTTCGCCTGAGTTTTGATAGTTGTGAGCTAGGGTTCGAAACAATTTTTTTCCTAATTTGAGCTTTTAGCACCAATTAATTCTTGGAAATTGTAAGGGTCCCACAAGAATAAAAATGAATCAAAAATATTTTTTTTGCTAACGGAAGTGTTGTTTCCGTCATGGGGAGGGGGTAATTGCACCCGAAAACTTTAGGGAATGGTGAATTTGCACCTAAACAAAGTTCAGGGAGATATTTGTCTACCGCTTCCAACATGAGGGGGTATTTGCACATTTTCCCATTTTAAAATGAATTAACATTTCTAGTTTTTCAATAAAATCATTCAAACTTCCGAATTTGCCAAATGGGGAAATTTTATGCTACATGTAATTAATATTTCGTAACTGTTCTAAATGCAATTACACGAATTAAATCCATACGACTTCAACAATGTATGTTCGTAAAATTTCCATAAATTTTATAAAATCCTTATGACATAAAAAATGTTTGAGTTCTTCACATGAAGATTGAATTGTATGACAATTTATACTTTGTTTTTTTTTTTTTAATTTTTTGCTTTATTAATTTAATAATTTTGTAGTTTTAGTAACGATCGACTATCAGACTTTTTATATACGATTTATATGTAGAACTCATGTGTACGATTTTTTATTTATTATTTTTTCTGTGAATATTTTTGGAAGATGACTATTTATA
This sequence comes from Agastache rugosa, assembly GCA_031470985.1. NCBI lineage: Eukaryota > Viridiplantae > Streptophyta > Magnoliopsida > Lamiales > Lamiaceae > Agastache > Agastache rugosa. The sequence continues at coordinate 973,875 of CM062609.1, forward strand.
TAATTAAATGAATATTAATTTCGAGGTACAAAAGAAAACGTATGTCTTCTTTTATTTTTTATTTTAGTATTAGTTCAATAATTTTGTAGTTTTAGTAAAGATCAACTATATATCAGACTTAATAATGGGTAGAGGGAGTACTATATACTCCCTCCGTCCCGCCATAAGTGGCCACATTTCCTTATTGGGCTATCCCATCATAAGTGGCTACTTTCCTAATATGGAAACACCCTCTCTCACACAAAAGATATGGGCTCCACCACTTTTTATCTTTTTACTCTTTAAACACTCTTCTTCTAAATACCCGTGCCCAAAAGAAAGTAGCCACTTATCATGGGACGGAGGGAGTAACATGCATTTAAGAACACAATTTGAAATAGAGAATCTCGTCTCGTCCCACCACGGCCGTTGCAGAATGAAAATGAGGATATGTATTTGGATGAGAGATGTACCAGAGATTTGGAGAGTGAGGAGAGAGAAGAGAGGTCTGAGGGAGGCTTCCATGGCAGAGGCCGTGAGGAAGGAGGTGGTGGAGAATAGTGAAGCAAAGGTTTGTGCTTAGTGTGAGAAATGTGTGTTTGTGCGCATTTATTTAAGGTTCTTTGTTGGATGGGATTTTATCGGTTGGGATCTTCTGTCCTACTCGGCTCTAGAGAAAGAAAAAAAACGCCGTCGTTTTGAAATAAAACTCACTTTTCTCCAATTTCTCTCATTTTCTCTTTCTTCCAATCGGCTCGGCTCAGCCGATAAAATTCTTTCCTTTCTTCTGCTAAATCTTTTCTTGCGCAAAAAAGAGGAATTAGCGCTAACTCTTTTTCCAACGATGGATATCAATTCTTTTTGATTTTGTATCTGTTTTTCTTTCTCCATCTTCTTTCTTCGTCGCCGACAAATTTCTTTTTCTTTTACAGGAAAAAAAGAATATCTACAACGCCGAGTGAAACAATGAAACATTCCCCTCAAAAGTGTGGTTCATATTTGATTTATTATGAGGTATAAAATATTAGTTGAACCACACAAACCCGAGACGGATTGAGTATGATTTCTTCCTTAGAATGTACTTGTCCCAAGATGTAGGTCAACTGTTCGATGATATTACTCACAGAAAGGAATTATTAGTCCATTCACAAACTAAATCAAATACAGTATTTTCTAAATATACTAGAGGAGTCGATTCTTTATTTGCATGATGGTAGATAAGTCCGTACTTTGTAAAGTATCATATATTTCGTAACGAGTGATGTTATTTGGCCATAATGTGGCTAGCCATAATTTGGTAGATTAAGTGAAAATAGACCAATTTTGTTAGATATTTGATTCATATAAAAAGTATGATTATATATTTTATGTTAGTGTTTATATTTTTTACTTAAATTCTATCATGATTAGTGTAAATATATTTATTTCTTATTTTTTCGACAACAATATTTGTATTACCTTTATTATATCTATCGAGATTTATATTACATCAAAATCCAAATATAAAAAGATAAACTTGTATAAATTAAATATTTTAAATATTAGAAGTCATTTAGAACCAAAAAATTTAAATAAATCAATTTTTTTTTTGTTATTGAATCAACTTATGGCTAGCCATAATGTGGCTGCATAGATTTATTCTTTCGTAATAAACAAAATATTAGAGCGTCATAAATATGTATTGATCTCTATAACTGAAGTGATAATGGGACATAATATCCTAGACATAATCGGTTTATTTTGCCCATATATTTTAAAAATCGGTTTTTCCAAAACCGGTTCCTTCATTTCCGCTTTTCTGGTTTACACATTTCTCTAATTTACCCTTATTTAATTTTAGAATGTTTTAATTATCATCATAATCTTAATTAGGTATATATATAATTTGATCCCTTAAAATTAGGTAACCAAATAAGCTCCCAAAATTGACATAATCTTGTTTCCTTTTTTTTTTTACGATTTATTGATTTATTAGAATTATTGATTTATCATTTTTCATAATTTTTATCTTTTTTCCTCCTTATGTTTATCTATATTTTTTTGATAAATATATATTTGTTTTAAACAAAAAAAAATTATAATTCAATATAATACACTATATTTTTTTTAAATGACACTATAAAGTCAATATATTTAATTATCCTATATGTATATTGTATTCAATAATATTGTGCTTTAATATGATTATTATATTTTGAGCTTGGAAAAAAAAAATTCGAGATTGTAGGAATTTAATATGGAAATTATTGTATAATATATTACATAAAAATCTTTGTGATTTCAAATCTTAGGATAAAATAACTTTTATCTTTTCTTTATTTTTTAGAGATATATTTTCATATCATACAAATCGTTAAACATACTTAAATTTGGTATATATACTGAGCCACAAATATCCTAAAATATTGAGAATATCTTCGAATTGATCTTGTTTAGTTATGTATGACAGTGGATCATATAAATATGGTATCATATACATAATAAACATGCTAAAATAATAAAAAAAAATCGGACAAAAATAACATATAAATTACAAATAAAAACGGAATTTATAAGAAATTTTAATATATTGTTACTTAAATTTTGAGAATATCTTCGAATTGATCTTGTTTATATATATATATATATGACAGTGGATCGTATAAATATGGTATCATATACATAATAAACATACTAAAATAATAAAAAAATAATTAATTAAAAAATGAAAAATGGAATTTATAAGAAATTTTAATATATTGTTACTAACTAGGATCGAACTCGAGACATCAAATCATAATATAGAGTACTTACCACTGAGGTAAGTGGAAGTCCATGAAATATGTTGACAAGTAACTGTACATAAATATATGATTGAGTGATGATATAGTTAAAAAATTATAAAAGTAAACTAATAGATAAAATTCACTTAGAAAAATCATTTCCTTTTAAATTTAACTAATAGATTAAATTCACTTATTTTATATTGAAGTGGTGAAAATTTGTTGTAGTATATGATCAATTAACTTATCATAAGGTTAATTGGTGAAAATTTGAATAATACATAAAAAATCGAAATTGAAATAGTTAATTTGAATAATACATAAAAAATTGAAATAATTAATTTGAATAATACATAAAAAATCGAAATTGCATCAAGATTAATACGAATGATTTTATTTCGATTTAGTTGCTTAATTGTAGTATAATTTTACGAAATAATTATGGATATGTTTGAAATTAAGTATAGAATATATAGATATGATTTGATTTTCCAAATTTTAAATCAATCATGTAATATATCTCTTAATTAGTGCTAAGGATAATGGAGTAATTGCAAAAATGCTACTCCCTCCTATTCAAAATATAAGTCTTTTTAAAGTTGTGCACACAAATTAAGGAAATTTATTTTTATCAAATTTAACCTTAATAAATTATGAATTGAAATTAGTGAATAGTGAAAATGTGAGTTTGGGGGTCGGGTGAGTTAATTAGGGGTAATTATGGATTTTGAAAGTGAAAAAAATGCTAGAATGACACATATTTTGTAAAAATTAATAAAACCTTAAAAGACTTACATTTTGAATAGAAATAAGTATTAATTTAATTTATTAATTCGAAATGACAATTTTACTAATATACCGCGTTATGTCAAAATATCATTTCCCTAACTGAAAGCCCATTGGATAATTTACTCATTCTATATATAGCCGTTATGAAGAACTCGTTAAAGTTAAAAGTGAAAGGCATCAAAATTTGACGTCAAGTCTTCATTAAAGTGAACAAACCTTTTTCTGTAATTTTAAGCCTTCCAAATTATCGCACTTTCTTGAATAACGTTCATGAAATTCGAGCCTTTGAGGTTTGGATTTTCAATACTAAATTAATTTTGTCAGCAATCAATCAAGATTATTAAATAAATAGTACTATCAACTTTACTCCTCAATGTAGACAATATAGATCTATGTCGGCCGTAGTATATATATAGTAGTAGTACATAATTTCACGTACTAGTATTAATTTATTTACCATTTGTTATCATACTATTATTAGTTTCCAATCGAAATATTGTGAGAATCTCCGACTCATGATAGGACATACTCTCTTCGTCCCGATAGCAACATCTCGTTTTTCTTTTTTATCTATCTCAATAGCAAGATTTCATTCCAAAAATAGAAATAATTAACTTTTCAAAAGCGGTAGGAGCTATCATTTTTTATCATTTTATTTTTGTTTCTTAATAACCGTGTTTAAAGCAAGTGAGATCTTGCTAATGGAACGAATAGGGTATTATTTATAGCTATAATTTAACATTTATTTTTTCCATTAACATAAATAAAAGATTATGACTAAACACAATTATATTAATAGAAAGTATGTATGAAGATTGAATTGTATGCATAAGATTTATTTTTTTCCGCGAGTGATTAAGAATGAAAGCTACTCATAAGCATTCAACTGCTCAATTTAAATAGTTGTATGATTTACTTGCGGAATCAAATTAAAAAATATTGGTGTTACAAATTAATACTACCTCCGTCCCATGATAAGTGGCTACTTTCTTTTGGGCACGGGTATTTAGGAGAAGAGTGTTTAAAGGGTAAAAAGATAAAAAGTGGTGGAGCCCACATCTTTTGTGTGAGAGAGGGTATTTCCATATTAGGAAAGTGGCCACTTATGATGGGACAGCCCAATAAGAAAATGTGGTCACTTATGACGGAACGGAGGGAGTACTAAATTACTAAAATAATTAATTTATTCTTTGGAGTGCGTGAAGCTCTGTGGTAAACGACAACAATTCCAATAGAATCTCTTTGGACTTTGGGACTTTTGCCTGCAACTCCACAAGTCAGTCAATTAATTAATAATTAGTGTTTTTATAGTAGAAAATTCTCTGTTAGATCGACTTGTCGATTTATTAACCCTAAAATTTTACCAAGTAAGATTGTCTTTATTTTTGTATATTTAAGCGAGGTTATGTTATGTTATTTATTTATATACGAGACTATAGGAATGACAATGGGTCGGGTACCCACCCATTAAGCATTTTTCTCAAACCCAAACTCATTAAAAAAATTTCAACTCATACCCGTCCCAAACCCGATTAAAAAATCATTTTAAAACCCGTACCCGACCCAAACTCGTTGGGTAATACCCACTAAAAACCCGCTAAAAACCCGAATGTACTATAACATAAACATTAATATTAAATTTAGTAGAAATAATAAAATATTATAAACATAATTTTAACATAAGTATAAATAGAAAATTTCATTAAATTAAATTTATATGTGGGTTAAAAGAATAATAAGAAATCCTAAAATTATTAATATTTATACTAATATAAATTATATATAAAATAAATATTTAATTACTGATTATTAATTCTTTGTATGCGGGTTGAAGAGAATAATATAAAATCCTTAAATTAATAATATTTACACTAATATCTATAATTATATTATAAATTATATATACATATATATATATATAATATTTTGTTATCTTACATATATATATAAATGGGTTTGGGTAGCGGGTACCCGTAGGTAATTTCCCAAACCCGACCCAAACCCGTCACGGGTTTGAATGTTTCTACCCAAACCCGTCCCAAAACCATTTAATAATTCTTAAACCCGTCCCATTAGGGTTTGGAAGAGTCGGGTACCCGTAAAAACCCGACCCATTGTCATCCCTAGAGACTACTGAGGTTATGTTATGTAATTAAATATACGTAGTAAGGGAGTGGATCTGGTAAGAACAAAATTTATATAAGAACGTAAGAACAATACATTTTTATTACATCGGAAATGCATAAAATGCAGAAACTAAATGCATAAATATTTTAATGCATAAATTACAATAACTTAATGCATTAACATTTAAATGCATAAATTATAGTAACTAAATGCAAGGTTAAATCTGGACCGTAGAACAACAATGATCAAGGGTTCAGATTTGTTCTTATTTCTCATCTAAGAAAGTGTTCTGTTGGGAAAATTAATAGAGTTTTGATTGGATTCCAAAACCCAGCTGACCCCAACCAAGTAGATGAATGTACAAACTTTGTGTTGTTTCCAGCTCACCTGTTTGAGCTTATAGAGTTTCATAGTTTACAGGTAGATTCGCTGAAGACAGCTGAAGACAGCTGAAGACACAAACTAAGCGAGCCGAAAAAAGGACTCGGCGAACAAGACCAAGAAGAGTCAAAGATCTTGCGGTATCAAGACCTGCAGCGGATCGGTGACGGAAACCCGGCTCGGTCGAAGACCCGGCTCGGTGTAAAAGACCCGGCTTAGTGTCGATGACACTGCTCGTACGAGACACGGCTCGGTTAACATGACATACGGCTCAAGAAGACACTCGAGGTTGATGATACGGCACGGAGTCTAAGACACACTCGGAGTCGAGACGGCAGAGTCCAAAACGCCGAAGACACAGCAGACGCTTAGCGGCTCGAAGACAAAGACCTTCTCCACAGACAAGATCCCGATGTCAAAAGATCTTGTCGACGCAATAAATCGGAGAAGGAATAGCTTCAGATACGTACCTGCTTCGTAGGTAATGGCCGAAGTCAACAAGAGTAGGTAAGATTCAAACTCTCTTTCAACGGCTAATTTGAATCTTCACCTATATATATCTCTCCACCATAGCCGAGTGAGGGGCGACAAGACGGCGAAGAAATAAGAAAGAAAAAAAATGAACAACGATCTTCAAAGCCAAATCTTTCAAGAACACCCGGCCGATCGTGTGTTCTTGGTGTTCACATATTCAAATATAGGCGATTAGATCGAATAAATATCTTAAGCCTAGTTTGAACGAGTTCATCATACTCATGTTCTTCATTGTAAGAACTCGTTCATAGTTGGAAAACCATACTCCAAACCCAAACCCGAAAGGTTAGGTAAAGGTACGCTTGCTCGAAGCGTGGTAATTCGAGTGGTTAGGTTCTTCAAGACCCGCAACCGAAGGTGTAGGCTTGATACACGCAGCTGGCGTTGGAACACGGCTCGGGTTAGAGTTGTGAAGTTAACTTGGTACTTGGAAACCAAGTGGTAGTGAATTACCGAGTGAATGCGAATCCAGTGGATGTAGGAGGGGTTACTCCGAACCACGTTAAAGGTGCTCTTGTTATTTATCGCTTTGTTTTATGCATGTTACTAACTCTCATAAGCATACATTTCAATCTCGCATAAATAACCGAAAAGTGAAACGAGCTTTGCAATATAATTTGAAGCAACAGACGGACTTTCCAAATCCACCACATTCCGTACACAGCCAGCTGTATCGATCAAGCTGCCATCCAGCTGGATCGAACACAGCCAGCTCACTCAAAAGAGTTTTAACTTGGAAAAGTTTTTTTAAACCTTGGTGTATTCACCCCCTCACACCAAGGTATCCGTCTTGGGACCAACAATTGGTATCGAGCGATTGGTTCAAAAGATCAATCAGTATCGACTAGTCAAGATCTCTTTGCTTGATAGTGGTCACTGACAGAATCCTTCAAAGTTTCAAAATCTTTTTAAAAATCATTATATTGCATACTGTCATAATCTGGAATCTTCCGTGCAGAATCTTCCAACATTCTCGGTCGATGATTATCGATATGGAAGTTCCGACTCAAAAGCTTTCGTGCGCGCAAAACGACATGATGTGGGATGTTATCACGTACGGACCCATCATCATCATGAAGTCGAAAGAAAAGCGAAACTACACTCAGAGCGGAGTGTCCGCATCTCGGCAAGTTGTGAAGCCAAGGAATGAGTACTCTCCAAGAAGAAGACAAGCGATTTGGACGGCTACGCTCGCAACGTCATCTCCTCAACGGTGACGAATGCTTATCTCGGCAAGATCATAAAGCTGAGACGACGCCAAGGGGATGTGGGACACTCTCAGCCAAGCCGTGTGAAGGCTCAGAGGAAATTCAAGAGAACAAATTCTCAGTTGCATGCCAGAAGTTCGACAACTTCAAGCAACTCCCCTGCGAGTCCATTGTTCAAATGGAGCTCAGATTCTCCAACCTCATCATCGAGATCGAGACAATCCGAACTGGTAAATATACAGTTCGAGATAAGAACTTGAAAGTTCTTGCAGCTCTCTCCTCAGAATGGTGTACACACAAGGTGGTTCACCAAAGCAGAACTGATCTTGGCGGCTGGAGACGGAAAAATTGTTCTCCGATCTTGAAAGCCAACGAATTTGATCTCGGGATCACAAGAGGAGAATCATCCACTGATAAATGAAACAGAGCGAATCCCAAGGCAAGGAGACATCTCTCGCACGAGTCAAGAAGATCGGCTCAAATCGGCTCGACCGAAAAAGTCGAGAAGGAGTTCAAAAATACGAGCAAAGAAGAATTGCACGAAGAAGTTGCCATGCTTGTACGGAGCATCAATAGGCCGAAAAGAAACACGGTAAGGAAAGGTACAAGAAGATCGTGAAGGTTCTTCACGACAAGCAACTCTACCCAAAGAGAAACCTACCGAGTCGACCTCCGAAGAAATGATAAAGAGCTCAAGACGAGCAAGAAAGAAGATCAAGTATTTTCTTCCGACTCAGAAGATGAAGCATTTTATTAAAAAAAAATGGCTTGCTTCATGGGACTCTTAAACCCCATTGATGAAGAAAATGAAGAAACCCAATGGCCTAGTAGTAGGACCAAATTTGTAAAATAAAGACATTGGATACAAAACTATAAACTCGACCGATCACCTCGAGTACATTGGTCTCAAGAAAATAATCGAGAAAGCGATAAGATAAATTGGATTTGACATTGTCTATCTCAGTATACAAACGGAGACCTCATCAAAGGAAGTAGGATGCACGAAGAAAAAGCCACCTACTATCAAATCGAGGAACTACACACGAAAAGAGAGCAAAATCAAGTAGAATGCCACTGACATGGCACAAACACTCGCATGCTAAAGAGACCTCATCGAAGAAGTGCTCAACGACTTCAAGAGATTTCTAAAATCCTTGAAATCTAGCCGAGAATTCGAAGCTAAGGAATGAGCACAAGAAGAATGATCAGGAGCTTGAAGATGAGAAAATACAAAATTGATCAAGAAGTCAAGATGGCCAAAGCCGAATCGAGATCAAAGAATGACTCCGACCAATACAAACACAGTTGGAACTACAAGCCAAGGATGTACCAAAGAGGTCGTACATAATCATGCCGGCTCTCTAAGCTCGATCCTATCAAAGAAGAAAACGCTCGCAACTCCAAGCCCAAGAAAAAGCGGCAATCCCATCGATCACGAGCTCAAAGGCACAGATAAATTGACTGGAATCAAAATCAAAGACAGAATGTCATCCAAATACGAACATCAAGGTCAACCTAAAAAGACAACCGAGAAGGATCTCGGTGGTTATAAAGGCGAAAATCAACCGAGCATCACAACAAGATTCCAGCAGACGAGATATCAAGCTAGATATCAAGCTGACAGACTCCAGCTATGAATTAGACCTCATCAAAATGGAGTCAACAAGGTCCAAAGAAGAAAGGACCATTTCAAGGACCAATCTGAAATATCACTCACAAAAGATAAGGACAAATCTGGGTTATCAATGGAACCCTCAACAACAAAGTCGGACCCAATCACGGCGGGTGTCGAAGGAGTGATAACAGTCATAGGACATGCGCATTCGGAGGAGTCATCAAGCGTGCATCGAAAGAAAGACGGTGGTGATCAAAGCTCATGACTCACCTCAAAGCTCTTCAAAGAATATGTCAAGCGTACTGGTCCCAGGTAACCTTTGGTGATATCTCGAAAGGATACGTCAAAGGATTTAGCTCATTTGAGACAAATAATAATAATTTCAAATATCTCTTATGATTGATGGACTTTAGCATAACTTGTCCATCCATCGCCCAATTGCTGTGATAACGGTTTTCCTGGTGAGTTCAATGCGCAGGAATGCGATGCAAAACGGAAATCGAAGATTCTACCCCGCAAAGCAACAATGAACTCGCCAATCATGGAAGCAGTGACCTTATCAAAGAATTGAACGGTGATGAGGAAATTCGCTCAGAGTGAAGTAGAAGTAGGCGAGAAAGAAAGCCACCTACTATCAAATTCGGGGAACTCCACCGAGCCGGAAATCGACACCGATTGTGATATCAGCCGAGGGCAATCCAAACAGAATATTCAAGTGGAGAATCAAGAGAGAAATCCATTTGAACTATCAAATGTCATCCTCTCTGGATATCAAACAAAGCTAGATCAAACATGGGTCGCGGAATCCAAGAGGAATCAAGTCGAGAACTCGATTCGGCGATTCACCATCAATTGGTATCAACAATTGATCTCATCCCAAATTCAGGTAAGATCTTCAAGAAGAGCATCCACAGAAATACTCACGGATCACCGTGTGTCATCAAGAAGGAATCTGGACACGGTGGACTAACTCGGCGAGAACCCCAAGGATTTCAAAATGAATTTATCAAGTCGGGGGAATCAAACCCAGTCGATAAAACCCGATTGGTTCATCCATTGAGGGGGAACCGCAAACGTGTCTTTCACAGAAAAGACAAGATGACTCGATCCAAACCGAGTCATACAACCATCAATTGGTATCGCCCGAAAAAGGAAGAGCCAAAATGCATCGATTGGTTTTAACTCCAAGCCGACCTGAAGTTACCTCAAACGGGAAGAAATTATTGCCGAACGCCGCCGTCGGACCTCGACTCCCGCCTTCCTAATATCTTTTTGATGAACCAAAAAGGGGAAAGAGTGAAAGAATAGGACGAGAAAAATGGAAATAAAAGAGGAAATGATTGAACGGTAAAGGAATCTAAAAGAGGCAAATGGCGAAATTTGGAAAGACAACCTGGAGAAAGAGTGCAAACTCTCGTCAAGGCATGTGGAGCAGCTGGGAAGAGTTTAGTTAGGATTTTTGTTTTGTGTTTTTACGTAAAAGTTTGTAAAGGTTTTGGCATCATCAAAAAGGGGAAATTGTTGGGAAAATTAATAGAGTTTTGATTGGATTCCAAAACCACCGACCAACCAAGTAGATGAATGTACAAACTTTGTGTTGTTTCAAGCTCACTGTTTGAGCTTATAGAGTTTCATAGTTTACGTGCAGATTCACGAAGACGAAGTGACAGTGAAGACACGGCTAAGGACAACTAAAGGACTCAAAGAACAAGACCAAGAAGAGTCAAAGATCTTGCAGCGCATCAAGACCCGGCTCGGTGACGAAACCCATTTCGGTTGTCGAAGACCGGCCCGGTAAGCCCGGCAGTGTCGATGACACGGCCGGGTCCGAGACACGGCTCGGGTTAATGACACGGCTCGGGGTTGAAGACACGGCTCGGGTTGATGATACGGCACGGAGTCTAAGACACACGACTCGAGTCGAGACGCGGAGTCCAAAACGGCGACACGGACGCTTAGCGACTCGAAGACAAAGACCTTTCTCAAGACAAGATCCCGATGTCAAAAGATCTTGTCGCGCGAGTCAAATCGAGAGAAGGAATAGCTTCGCAGATACGGTACCTACTTCGTAGGTAATGGCCGAAGTCAACAAGAGTAGGTAAGATTCAAACGGCTCTCTTCCAACGGCTAATTTGAATCTTCACCTATATATATCTCTCCACCATAGGCGGGTGAGGGCGGCCGACAAGACGACGGCGAAGAAATAGAAGAAAACGAGAAAAATGAACAACGATCTTCAAAGCCAAATCTTTCAAGAACACCCGACCCGGCCATTTGTGTTCTTAGTTGTTCACATATTCGATCAAATAGGCGATTAGATCGAATAAATATCTTAAGCCTAGTTTGAACGAGTTCATCATACTCCTTGTTCTTCATTGTAAGAACTCGTTCATAGTTGGAAAACCATACCCAAACCCAAACCCGTAAAGGTTAGGTAAAGGTACGCTTGCTCGAAGCGTGTAATTCGAGTGGTTAGGTTCTTCGGCACCCGCAAACCGGGTGTAGGCTTGACAGTGCCCGCAAACTGTTGGAACACAGCTCGGGTTAGAGTTGTGAAGTTGCTTGGTACTTGGAAACCAAGTGGTAGTGAATTACCAGTGAATCTGGTCGTGGATGTAGGAGGGGTTACTCCGAACCACGTTAAAGGTGCTCTTGTTATTTATCGCTTTGTTTTATGCATGTTACTAACTCTCATAAGCATACATTTCAATCTGCATAAACTGACTAACTGAAAAGTGAAACAGAGCTTTGCAATATAATTTGAAGCAACAGACGGACTTTCCAAATCCACCACATTCCGCACAACGGCCTACCGTGTCGATCAAGTCGCCATCCAATTTGGATCGAACACAGCCAGCTCACTCAAAAGAGTTTTAACTTGAAAAAGTTTTTAAACCTTGGTGTATTCACCCCCCCCCCCTCTACACCAAGGTATCCGTCTTGGGACCAACATGTTCTTATTTGATCCGCGCTCTACGTAATAATATATAAAATTTATTATTTTGGATTAGAGTAGTACTCTTATAACAGCCACCACTTTATGTATCCTGGTCAAATTAAGTCCAAAATACAATTTGCATAAATTTGAGATAGACTTATATTAATTGTTAAAACCAATCAAGTAAGATAAATTCAGAATAAAAGTTAGCTTAAATTCATGTTATATTCACAGTAGGTATGCCGTAAACTAACTTAACTTTTGACAACAAAATTTAGGTTAATTAAATAATCTTTTAGGTCAAAATTTGTAGTTCGGATCATTGTTTCATATTTTTTTTTGTCTTATTGTGTCAGCACTATTAATTTGACTATTTTGATAATATTTAATTATAAAATAAAAATTAGTATTATATAATAAACTCTAATTATCACGTATTGCCAAAAATTAGAGCTTAAAAAAGTAATAGTATATTTTTTTATACTTCAATTAGTAACAATTATATTAAATCTTAAGTTCACATTATTTGCTATAAGAAAAATTTTGAGTTTAAGTAGAGTTATTGTTGAGAATAAATAATTACTCTCGCCGTCTACGAAAAAGACGCACACTTGAAAATGACATGAGTTTTAATAAATGAGTTGAGTTTGTTGTTAGTGAAATAATAGTCTCACTTTTTATATATTTTTAAATTACTTTTAAATAATGAGTTGAGTGTCTTGTGAGTGGAAAAAAGATCCCACTTGTTATTTGTAGTGGGTCCAATAATGGCAAAATAAGTAAATAATGGGTTGAATGAAGAGTTAAAATTAAGTGAATTGTGTAGGTCATATTGCTAAAAATGGAATGTGCATCTTTTTCATGGACGGATGGAGAATTATCTTTTGTGCTAAAATATGATACGGTTAATTATGCTAATTTCGTGTTAATGAATGATTTGAAATTGATTTGTTAATGATTGCGTGCTAATCTATGCTAATTACCGGGCATCACATATGAAGATATTTAGGAATTTAGTGATGCAAATATAGAAAACTTATGAATGGGTTTCAAGAAAATTATTTGTCCGTGTATATGTAGAGTTAAAGGTTCATCATAAAAAAAACACGTCAATAACCCACAAGTACGATGATGATTAGGTAATGCCTCGTTAGACCGATAAAGACTTGAGTAAGACCGGTCGTACAGTACAACCGAATCCACGCGCGTGGGCGCGTGTAGTACACGGGTCCGCTATCGACCGTCAAGTCGGGCGCGTGAGATATATGGGCCATCCCAGGCATGTCCACGCGCCTGACAATTTTTTTTAATTGGCGAGTGTATTACACGCGTCTGACCTTTTTTAATTTTTTTTTCTGATTTTTTTTTATTCGGTTTTTTTAATTATTTTTTTAGTTTTTTTTATTCTTTTTTTTTCAGTTTTCTTATTAATTTTTTTTAAAGAGTCGAGCGAGAGGAGCCGAAGGCCTCGAAGCGAGCTAGAAAACATTAATGTTGTCACAATCATTATCTATAAATTAAAATCGAAGCCGAAGGCGGAAAAGAAATTTGTTTTTGAAAAAATCGAATTTAAAAAAAAACTGAAAGTCAACGTTTGATCCGAGTCGGATCAACCCGGATCCAAACTTACTCGTAAGACCGGCTGTACAGGAGTGTGTCTCCATCAGACCAAACCAATACTTTATATATGGAGTTTTGTAGCAAGCAAGTCATGACCTTGTTAATTAAACCATTATAATATAAATATATAAAATTTGTGCCAGGAATAGACGAGTAACTGTAACATATAGTCGTAATTGAACTATTCTTTTTAAAGTTCGAAGATTTATAGTATAATAAAAATTGGATTGTCACTAAAATGAAAATTATACTCAAATAATATGAGGACTTAAATGACATTTTGCTCTTACAATTATAATAACACTCTGCAGATGTACGGTACATGAAGTTATTCAAGCATGGATGAGGACACAATTTGAAAAAAAAAAAGATTGTTAGAATTATTAAAGTTGTACCATTTTCCAGGGTGTCAAATTCTATCATTGTAACTCATTTTCCTCTCCAAACATGTATTTTTCCCTCAAATAAAGCACTTATTACTAGTTTTAAATTGAATTTATAAATGTAGTACATATTATTCTAAAAGAAACGTATATTTCAGTAGTGCATGCAAATCATGTATGTTAGATTGTTACCATGTCGATACGATAACGAAACAAAGAATTCTGAATATGTTCGATTCGAAATGTCAAATACGGACATGATACGAAACACGACAGGAAATGTCAAATGCGGAACACGTCACGAACACGATTCCTTTCGTATCGATATGACATCACAAAAACTGAATTTACACAATATGATAAGCTCAAATCATAGGAAAGAAAGTAGCAAAAAAAAAATTATTATTATCGTGTTCCACTAACCCAACCTGCATTTAACACATAATTTCGTGTCCGTATCGTATCGACACGATGACGACACGAATACAATAAGGTTTGACACTAACCCAATATTTACTGTGTGTTCGTGTTATGTCAAAAATTGTCCATCATATATTTCGACATAGAATTAATTAATTGTATAATTTATATAATATTCGATTTTATTGACATGAAAAATTAAAATTATAATCACCAAAATTCATGTACCCAATTGTCACAATATCTTTTTTTTTAAGCATAAAAGGTCATTATATATTAATGATTCATAGGAGTTGCATCAGTGCAACAACACGCTGAAGTGTTACAGGAAGAGAGTCAACAGACTCAATAGAAAAGGAAGGATTGCGAGCAAACCTCGCATTTTCATTTGTAAAAGCATTACAAGAACGTCTAGTTCAAGAGAAGGAAACACAATCGAAAAGTTGAGCCATGCGAAGAATGTCGTTCACGACGGTCCCAACACTCGATCTGGCCGGGATTGATTTTTTTCAAAAGTAATGTGGCTAGATTGAGGTTGTCCATCTAAAACACAATTGTCACGGTATCTAAAATTATATTTTCCATCTTGATTTAATATATGAAAAAAAAAGAACCAAAAAAAGAAAAAAAGAAAAAGAAAGCACACCACAAAAAGCATCTGACTTCAAGCACTAGCATTTATATCTCTTATAATTTGCATTAATGGAAAAACCCTTCATAAATATCACACCCCTTTTTTCTCTTTTTTGCCTATAAAATCCCATCCAACAAAAAACCTTCAATAAATGCGCACAAACACACATTTCTCACACTAAGCACAAACCTTTGCTTCACTATTCTCCACCACCTCCTCCTTCCTCACGGCCTCCGCCATGGAAGCCTCCCTCAGACCTCTCTTCTCTCTCCTCTTTCTCTCTCTCCTCACTCTCCAAATCTCAGGTACGTCTCTCTCCCGAAAACAGATCCTCATTTCCCTGCAGCTACTTTCGAAGTCACGACATTCTCGCTTGTTTCTCTCTCATGTTCCTCTCTCTCACCTCCAGATCCACGTTCTAGAAGCTAGATAATCCGATATATTTGCGTAATTTCTGTACTGACGCCGTTAATTAATTCGAATTTGTTAATTTTTTGGCAGTGGAGGTATCCGGTACGACAATGACGCTGTACAACAAATGCAGCCACGCCGTCTGGCCGGGGATCCAGCCTGGCGGCGGGAGGCCGGTGCTGGCGAGGGGCGGTTTCAAGCTTCCGCCGAACAAATCGTACACTCTCCAGCTCCCCGCCGGCTGGTCCGGCCGCGTGTGGGGCCGCCACGGCTGCTCCTTCGACGCCGCCGGCCGCGGCCGCTGCGCCACCGGCGACTGCGGCGGAAACCTATTCTGCAACGGCCTCGGTGGGACCCCCCCGGCCACGCTCGCCGAGATCACCCTCGGCAGCGAGCAGGATTTCTATGACGTCAGCCTCGTGGATGGCTACAATCTCGCCATTTCCATCACGCCCTTCCGCGGCTCAGGTTTCGATCTACTGGATCTCGCTCTGTGTGTTTTTTTTAGCTTTGATTACATATGATTATACCTACAGTATGTGTTTTTTCGGTGCGACGAGACGAGATCCTCTATTTTAAATTGTGTTTCGTAAATGCATGTTATATATTTGTCACACACTCTATGTTTGACTAATTTTGACTTCTTCATTAATTGCTTTTTTTATCCTTGCAAAATGGTTAATTATGGTAGCTTGGATCATCTTTTTAAGGAGGAAAAGTGTGAATAAAGTTGGTTTTGATGTGGGAAAATATTTAAATGTGTGCTTTTATTAATCCAAGAGGTATTTGAAAGTATTATTATTGTATTGAAAAAAGTAAATGTGACAATGGATTTTGATATTCAATGCTTTTTACAAAATCTAACCGCCGAAAAGTGTCTTATTGTGACAGGGTCCATGGACATGTCAATTTCAATATTAATTTCGTTTCTATTATTTCAAATTTTAAGTTGTCGAGTAAGCAATTATGGAGTGATTAAAACTAATCTCTGAAGATTGAATTATTTATAACCCTGATTTTATTTTTGAGGAGAAATATGTCGAATTATCTTGTTTTGTACTCCCTCACTCCCATTTATATAGGCGGATTGAAATTTTCACAAGGATTAAGAAAAATTATTGGAAAAGTAAATTATGTAGTAAATTTCTTAATATGCCCCTATTTATTATTTGACTATGTAGTTTTTATGAGTTAATCAAAGAATTAAATAGGGATATAATAATAAATGAGCTAATAAATATTATTTTTTATGGAAACAAGCTTATATATTAGGGACATCCGAAAAAGGAAAACAAGCCTATATAAATGGGACGGAGGGAGTATTAAAGAATTTAGATTCCATTAGGATTTTGTGCTGCCACCACAATGAAAATGACTAGACATGAGAATGTGAAGATTAAAGGAAAATCGATGTCAGTTAGATTATTTATTCTTTTCTTTTATTGCAATATTAATATTTTCTTGAATTTTTAGTATTTATTAAATATGACCCATTCTTCAAGGAGTTTTGCTTTTTCTTGAGCTGTGGAGATATCACATTTCAAACATCTATCTCAACTTGTTGAAACTTGAAACTAGTTCTTCTTTATATATTTACCCCTATTTCCTTTACTCTCTCTTACTTTTTCACACTATTATCATTTATCAAGTTTATAGTACCACTGCTATTAAGGTGTGAATATTCTTATGACTAAATGTTTCAAATTCGAATATCAAGATAGGGCACAATGATGGTGTTTGTCTAGTAATTAGTCTATTCTATTCATTAGTTGGACATTTTCTTCATTCGTATCTGTGCCTAGCTCAACTACACTTCTTCTATTCATTAGTCGACTGCTACTTCGATTTCTGATAAGCATCGATTGAAATGCAGGGAAGTGCAGCTACGCGGGTTGTGTGAGCGACCTGAACATGATGTGCCCGGTGGGTCTGCAGGTTCGTTCTCACGACAAGAAGAGTGTGGTGGCGTGCAAGAGCGCGTGCTTCGCCTTCAACTCCCCCAGGTACTGCTGCACGGGGAGCTTCGGGAACCCCCAGTCGTGCAAGCCCACGGCCTACTCTCGGATCTTCAAGACCGCCTGCCCCAAGGCTTACTCGTATGCTTACGACGATCCAACTAGCATCGCCACTTGCACCGGGGGTAACTACTTGCTCACTTTCTGCCCCCACCATTAGGCATTGGCTTTTATCTTGCGCTATATTTATGCTTATCTTATCTTAGTTAGCTAGAGCTAGTACTAGTATACTGTATTAGTTGTTGGATTTGGACATTGGAATTTGGTTACTATCCTTTCTTGCTGGTTTATGTCATTATTTGATTCGATATTGGATTGGAATGTGAATCAATTTTAGGGATTGTGTCTTTTGTGGATACATTTGAGTCACTAAATATTGCATTATAGTACTCTTCCCATAATAAGTGTTTCATTTTCTTTTTTGATTTGTTCCACCCACCCAACTGCCAAGTGTTTCATTTTCTTTTTTTTGGAAACTACCTTCTCTCGGTGTGGGCTCCATCACTTATTGTGGGAAGGAGGGAGTAATTTTTTTTTACTTCTATTTTCTGGGCCATACTTGAACTAAAGTTTCTTAGGATCCCTGTCATAGGTAGGGCTGTACACGAGCCAAACAGTTCGTGAGCTATTCGGAGCTCGGCTCGAAAAAAGTTCATTCGAAATTCATTCGTTTATTAATCGAGCCGAGGTTGAGCTTACATATATTCGGCTTGAAAAGCTCGCGAACATGTTTGCGAATTTTTCTAATATTTTTTTCGAGCCGAGGTTGAGATTATCTATATTTTTTTTATTTTTAATATTTTTTAATACCAATATTTAATTTATATATATTGATAAATTAATATTTTTTAACTATTATATATATTTTTTTATTTTTAATGCTCATGATAATTTGATAATAAATAAAAATAATTACTATATACTCTCTCCGTCCACGATAAATTTGTCATAATTTTCTTTTTTGTCTGTTCACAAAAAATTTGCCACATTAATAGACCTCACACAACTCACTTACTTTTTCACTCACAACACAATTTACAACTATATAAAAGTGGGACTCTTATTCCACTCACAACACAATCAACCAACAAATTATTAAAATCCGTGTTATCCACAATGTGGCAAATTTATTGTGGATAGAAGGAGTAATAAATAAAATAATTTATTTTTTAATTATTATGTTTTTTATTTTTTTTCGAGCCGTGCTCGGTGTAAATGAATATTTAGCGAGTCAAGCTCGAGCCTTTGAATTTTCTAACGAGTCGAGCTCAAACAAGCTAGTATTTGGCTCGGCTCGACTCGACTCGTGTACAGACCTAGTCATAGGGCATGTGACCTAGAAAGTAAGTGTGTTGTGGGGTGGGGTTGGGGTGGTGAATGTATGAATATGTTGAAAATTTGAAATGTTAATTTTGTTTTTGCTAGTTTCTTAAGCTTCTTTTACTTGGAAAATGTGTTAGGTGGACCGTACCATATAATTGGTGCGGTACACCAATTGTAAACTCTACTTGATATTAATCAACTCTAGTTGGAATTATTAAACTCTTCATTCCCTTAATTAATATTTAATTACTATCAATTAGGGTATATTATTTTATTGTTAGCATCTAAATTTTAGGTTTTTAGTTAATAATTGATTATTAGGGATAATTATTTCATAATTATATAAGTTTTAAGCTTAATTTTAAATGTTAATTGGGGTCTATCAAATCATTAATTTTAGTTTTATAACAAATATGATCAAAATAGTAAATTTAGTTGTGAGACATTGAAAATGTTGGGATAGAGAATCCGAATAATTTTTGGGTGAAGGAATTAAATGAATTTTTTAACACAAAAGTTTGAGGGGGAAAAATAAAGTCCTATCTCAACCCAAATAAACATGACATATTTATAACTTACTCAAAATTAGAAAGAGTTAGTGTCCTAACGAAAAAGGATTACTTTTATATAAGATATTAGTAGTATGAAAACTAAAAATTAAAAAAACTATCTATTGTACTTTAGAATTTTGAGTAAATTACAAATATTTCAACATTACTTGTGCTTTGAGCTTGGATCATGATATGAATTACTGTGCGATGATCGAACAAAAGTAATACCCATTGGGGCGTTTGGTTTGCATGATAAGAAGTGATTGATAATATAATTCAACCTAATCAAATGTTGGGTTTGAATGATGAAATCCGTAATGAATAACTAGGCCCATGATCCAATCATTCAAATGGATGATAACTTATCATCCCAAATTTGGGGTGATTATTAATCCTTGTTTAATCTATGATGCAAAATTCCAAAATAATCACACATAAACACACACACACACACTCACATAGTCCTTCGATTATCCTACACCACAATCAAGCAATTCAAACACAAGACTAATAATCTAAATAATCACATCCTACACTATTCTATCCAACATTATCTATCACATCCATCAAACCAAACGCCCCCATTATAGTTGTCAATTGGGCTGGGTTAACCAGACTCGGTCTAGACCCACGTGAACCTGCAACTACGTAGGCTTAACACGATCCAACACCATATAGACTAGGTTGGATTGGACCTATGTTGGGTCTAGGGTGGTGGGTTTAAGGTGGATCAGTGTTGGTGGTTCGAAATGGATTGGATTT
Organism: Agastache rugosa; assembly: GCA_031470985.1. Taxonomy (NCBI): domain Eukaryota; kingdom Viridiplantae; phylum Streptophyta; class Magnoliopsida; order Lamiales; family Lamiaceae; genus Agastache; species Agastache rugosa. Next base: position 994,327 of record CM062609.1, read on the forward strand.
GATGGGCTTCAAGCGAATTTTGTATAATTTTTTATTAAGATTAAATAGTTTTTTGCTCATAATCTTTTTATTTTATTTCGAGTTCAAATGTTTAAACAAAAACATCTCAATTTTATTGGAATATAATAGAACTCTATTGCAGGACGTATGTTTTTTCTTGTACATGTGCGAGCCAAATGTGATATAATGAGATATGTACAAACTTTTAAAATGTATCCAACAAGTACCCAACTTTTTATCTTTTATAATTAACACTTTCCTAAAAAAATTTCCATCATTTGAAAATCCGATGACATTTTTTTTTCCTACATGGACAAAGGTGATTTAGGCTTAATTTCCCTTTAATGATTTAAATTAAAGGATTTTGATCCAATTTATAATTTTGACCCCTTTTTTTTTTAATAAATGTGCAATAAATAAGTGTTCAATCTTTCAAAATTATTATTCCACGTATCGTTTGAAGCAAACATCGTCATTTGATAGGGTAGAGATTACTAAAGAGCGCGAAATCACTTTAGGAATCTGAATTCATGATTCGTCACGTATTGTATATTTCCTATGTTTTTAAATAAGTGTCACTCGTCGTAAAAAAACGCATACGAAGAAAGTAAATATATTACTCCTTTCACTCCTTATTAAATGCATAGAAAATCTGAAATGTAAATACTTTGTATTGATGATAGGGATAAAATGGGAAGTTTCACATTATTTTACTCTCAAATTTTGAAATGGACACTTATTGGGAAACAAGAAAATGAGCTAAATGGGACATTTTAAAAAAAAACGGAGGAAGTAGCGTACAAGCTTATATGAGCGTGGGCTTGGCAGAGCTGGACCGGCTCAATTGACAACTCTAAATTCAATCTTAAACGGGCGAAATTCTATATTCTGATGATCGTCGGTAGACAGTGAGGAAGAAAGGAGCTTTGATTTTCTAGTATAACAACTAGAAATTCTTATAAAGAGAAGCCCAAATATAAAAAGATTCCAATCTTAAAACATTTCATTTGAATCCTTTTAATTTTGGGTGTTTTATAGAGAATTTATAATTTTAACCTTGGAAAATGGTTTATGTGTCCAATGGGCCTAATTTTAGGTAAGATACAATTTGGGTTCAATTAATCTGAGTTTGTTATTTCTTTTTCAATATAGTTTGGGGCCACAATCCAGTGTTTGTTTTTAATTTTTAATTTTTAATTTTTAATTATTTAATTTAATAAATATTTATAAAAAAAATTTTATTAAGGATTAATAATAAATTTAATTATGGTATAAATTTTAATGGTGGGATTAATAAATATTAATTGTCAATTCTAATTTTCTTAAAAAAAATTAATGCCTTGAGACGAGAAAATAATTATAAAAAAATTCTCTACACCTAATGAAGTGATTTAGGTATGATGTTGGAAAAATATCCACATCATTATTTTATATATTTTGAAAATTACAAGTATAATTCATACTGTCACATTAACTTTTCAGTACCGAAAAAATCAATCGTTCTAAATTTGTAAGGAAATATATTATTTTATTTGGATGTCAATATACCGAAAGTGTGTTTTAAATTTGAAAATTGATTGATAGTTTAGATGTAAAAGTGTAATTTTCTTTCAAATAAATATAGATATGTCGGAGTGCTTTTTCCTTTTTTAGGGAAAGAATCAGATTGATAATTAATAAAGGTTAAAATGGGACAACATAATTACCTTTCCGAAATTATAACCGAGATTCAAATTGCGAAAATGAAAAGGTTTTCATATCTTGAATAAAAAAACTCGATTTACAATTGTCAGAAGTATTAAAGTTCACTATTTATTTTCCAAATAGGTTTAATTTGATGAGATTAGTTATTAAACATGTTGTTTCCCATTATTAATATTAGAGTTATTTATAGTCTATGGTCTAAACTTTCACCAATTTTTTTTATTTTATTTATGGCATCAATTTCAACTATGTTTTAAAAAATCTGATCTTTGTAAAATCGTTTAATTAAGGTCAGCATTTCGATTCCGAGAATATGAGAGTGACTCAGCTTGCCGGATAAATAAGGCGGATATTTATGTATTATTTTTTATTAATAAATAAATTGAAGTTGAGACCATAAATCGAGAACTGTGAAAGTTCAGTCCACGAACTATAAAAAAACACTTAAGTGTTTAATATTATTAGACTTAAGTATTTATGATATAGTAAGTACTCCCTTCGTCCCATATAAGGTGACCACGTTTCTTTTTTAGGATATCTCATATAAGGTGGTCACTTTTAAAAATAAAAATAATTATCTCTTAAAAAGTTGTTGACCCTACCACCTTTAACCACTTTATACATTACTCCCTCTATCTCAATAACAATGTCTCTCTTTCCTTTTTTGTCTGTCTCAATAGCAAGGTCCCCTTTCAAAAAAGAAAATAATTAACTCTTCAAAAGGCGTGAGACCTACCACTTTTTATCTTTTTACTCTTGTTTCTTAATAACCGTGCCCAAAAGAAGTAGGACCTTGCTATTGGGACGGAGGAAGTACTTTTTAATATCCGTGTCGAAAAGATAGTGGCCAACTTTTGTATGTAATATTGCTTCACAATATTGGCGCATGGCTAGATTATCATATCTCGTGCTCTTTAAAGGCTTAACACAATCAATCCTTCTCATTTTTACTTTATTTTTCCCTTTCCCTTTTTAAATTTATTCATTTTTATTTTTGAAGATGATTACCAAACACATGGGGTCATGAACATGAACAAGAGATTCGATGTTCATAGAGCAACAGCAAAGTCAAATCAAGAGCAAATTATTCAAAAAGAGGTGAGTGTAGAATAATTATCTTTCTTACTTTTCTCCTAAGCTACCTATTTCCATTTTTATTCGAAATATTGACGTCCTATGCTAGCCTAACAGCATGGTGACAAATAGTGTCAAATACCCATTTAATTTCTTTGTTATCAAATACTCCCTCCGTCCCATTTATAACGTCTCATTTTTCTTTTTTGTCTGTTCTATTGATAATTGTTTCATTTCCAAATAAGGAAATAATTAACTCTTCAAAAATGGTGGGACCAACTACTTTTCTATCTTGTTACACTTCTCCTTAATAACCTTGCCCAAAAGAAATGTGACGTTATGAATGAGACGGAGGGAGTAGTTTCAATTTTGTTAAATTTCTTGTCTTAGTTCCGGTAAAAATAAGTTGTGTTTCATTATTTTTGACATGGAAAAATACCATATTTTATCATAGTATTTGACCTCTCTTTTTTAATAATATCATGTTTTGTAACTTTTGGCAAATTGATACACATTTTTTCAATATTATTCAATAATATCACGAGACTCGAATCTCAACATAGAAAATTCACGTGGCACGTTGAATCTAATGTGGCATCACCCTTACGATACCATAATATTTGCCACATCAGATTCAGCATGCCACGTAAATTTTTCAATCTATTTTTTTTCTTTTCTTGAAACGTTCATAAATAGCACTTAACTAGTTGTTATTATGTTAATAACTTTTAAATATGATATACATGATCCACCTTCCAAAAATAAAATGCCTCCATAAATTGAATTGGATAATAACAACATAATTAAGAAAGTTTATATTTCCCTAGAAAAACATAAAAAAACTCAAAATTAAAACATATTCTCTCCGTCCATGAAAATTGTGGTCAGTATTCCCTTTTCGTCCGTCCACGAAAATTATGGTTGTTCTATTTTTAGACATGACCCTACACACTTCTTTACTTTTTAAACCTTATTTCATCTATTTATTTACAAAAAAATCAGCCTTGCATCCGTTTGAGAAGCAATTGAAGTAAGCACCCTCAATAGGGCACCGACATCCGGTGTTGGAGTTTAGAAGGAGGGTTGAAGGCAGGATGACCCATAATAATAACCTAACAATATAAAAGTGGCGGGACCATTGATCAACTAAAAAAAATCTACCTAATTTTTATTAAAACCAGTATTTTTTTCCCAAAAACCGTAAATATCGTGGATGGGAGAGTATATCTAATCATGAGGACTTATCTGAGTTGGATGTCAATGTCATCATATGAAACCATCATACAAGTCCTTGATAATGCAATTTCAATAAATTAATCATCCTCCGACACGTGGAGGAATCTCATTGGACATTCAGAAAACTCAACCGACCTACTTGTCACTCGTGACATGCACTCAATAAATTCTCGAGAAAGTGAAGTAGGTTTGGCAACTTTTTTTAATAATCTTTCTTGACAAAAAAAATAAAAATAAAAAAGAAATAAAACATTAAATTAGTACCATTATTATTAAAAAAGATTAAAGCCAACAAAGCCATTTGACAACAATTATGAAGCAACAACCAAAATATGTCACTATCTTAATGCTATCACATGCCAATGCTCATTATCCAATATCTCCCTTGTGAAATTGCTTATCTTTTTCCACATATTACAATCATCACATAAAAACCAATATTTCGAATTGCCCTTGGCCTATATATTCTCTTTAATAACTTGGTAACTCTATAGTTTTATTTATTTATTTATTTTCACTTACATATATACGTACATGTTAGTACATAATTTTTCGATAATTCGGTTCAGTTTGGTCGATCATGGACGAGTCCTTCGACGAAGAGTGCGACTATCTGTTCAAGGCAGTCCTAATAGGAGACTCCGCGGTTGGGAAGTCGAATTTGCTATCGAGGTTTGCTAAAGATGAGTTCTGCTTGGAGTCGAAGCCGACCATCGGAGTCGAATTCGCCTACCGGAATATTAGGGTTGGCGATAAGCTCATCAAAGCTCAGATATGGGACACGGCTGGCCAAGAAAGGTATATATTCACTCTGCTTCTTCCTCTTTTTGTATGTTTTTTAAAGAAACTCTGTTTTATTTATTTTATTTTTTTTTGTATTTGATGGATAAGTTATATGGACTTTTCTAGTCTGAAAATGGAATATGACTATCTAATTAGCTGATGAGAAGAGTTGGTGGATATTATTTGTTACTTGTGAATGAGTTTAATTTGATTCTAGTTTTGGTGAATTAATAGTAGTATATTGTAGAAAATGATCGTAAATCGGTAGAGTGATTTTTGTGCCAATAAAATTTAGTTAGTTGTGTTACAATATGGTAGCTTCCTAAATATTCTGAAATTTTGCTTGAAGATTTTATGAATCTGAAAAAATATTACACTTAGAAATCTAAAGAAGAGAGAGAGAGAGAGAGAGAGAGAGAGAGAGAGAGAGAGGTTGTATGGACCTGGCCCTAGATGGTGATGGTATTTGTTAAGTCGTTTTGTAGGGAAATAGAAAAAAATTGTAGAACGACGTATTGATTGAAGAGAGCATGAGCGTTTGAGAATGATAATTACATATGTGATGTATACAACAAGATTGATACGAAATAAGAATATTTATTAAGAAGGAGTAGAATTGAATGATGAAAGGAAAAAGGTTATATAAGAAATAAATTTTATACAATTAATTGTTTTTTTTAAGTTACAATTAATTGTTATATTATAAGATAATTTTGTATAAGTCTTCATCGCATGAATATTATTCATGGAATAAAGACTTATGCAAAATTATTTTAAAATATGATTAATTTAATTAATATAAATGGCTCTAGAAACTAGCTAGTATTACAATAACATCCGGTGAATTGTTGCCAATGAAGTATAGTTTAAGTAGCTAGCTGGGGCACCATAAATCTCTATTTAGTGAGAGTAAGAGGTTTTGGATTCTAATGTCACATGCGTGTGGTGTAGTGATGGTCCCACCTCTATAGTAAACATCTGGTGAAATATTAAAATGAATATCATGCTTTTTAGTGAAAAGATAACGATTTGTGTTTTATTTTGATATAGATTTGATGTTTTTTTTTTCACTTTATAAATTTGGATCATGGAATTGATTTTTGATCATTTGGATATACCAAATTATATATCAAATGTATATAGATTTATATGTTTTTCAACCTTTTATAAGTCTATGTATATTTGTTTTAATATTAATTTTGACTCTATTTTTCATTTTTATTCAATAAAATTACAGGATATATATATATATATTTAATTGTGATTGAGAATTATGTGCTTTCAACATATTGTAATATGAAACTAATATACCAATAACATTACATTTTTAACCTAATTATGAAACTATTTTGCTAAGACGAGTTAATATCTGAAGACCTAATATAGCAATATAAAATTTAATTATATGTCAATTATTGTATATGATAGAGATAGTGTTGGGTGAATGGAAGTGATTAGGAGGGAACCATATATTATTCCATAGTTTTAAGAATATGGATTACAATACCACTGACACGTAGCACACTTGGTATTTCTCCCATTTATAAATGTGACAGACTTGGGTACAAATCTCAATATCTCCAAATAAAAAAAAATATGGATTACAATACATGGAAATGTTGATTCCAATTATAAAATATGCTAATTAGGAATTAAAATAAACATAACCATTCAATTTTAATCTCATTTGCACTCAACTCATTCATCATATATGACTATATGACTTACATTATTATTACTATTCAGGAAAAACAAGATTTCATTAATCAACTTGAATCAATACGAACAATATCCAATTGTTGTTAAGAGACTGATGTCACCATATTTCAGATTTCGTGCCATCACGAGCTCGTACTACCGCGGGGCAATGGGCGCCCTACTAGTGTACGACATAACAAGGAGGTCGACGTTTGAGAGCCTAAAGAAGTGGCTCAAGGAGCTGAGGGAGTTCGGCAACCGTGAGATGGTGGTGGTGCTCGTCGGGAACAAGTCCGACCTCACCCACTGGAGGGAGGTCGACTTGGAAGCCGGCCAGAGCCTAGCCCAGCTAGAAGACCTCTCCTTCATGGAAACTTCAGCTAAGGAGAATCTCAATGTGGAGGATGCCTTCCTACAAATGATCAATAGAATCTATCAACTCAATTCTCATAAAACCCTAGATGCTAAAGTAAGTGATCAAAAAAGTAATACTAATATCAATGTTGAAACGTTAAATGGGAACAAGGAAATCATATGTATTGATGAAGTATCCGCCACTAAACAAACTAGTAAATGTTGCTACTATTGAATTAAAGTTTGTTACTTGATTAATTATGAGTATATTTTTTTGTGGTTGGAAATATTGGTGGATTGTATTGCTATTATATGTGTGTTGATTGGATATGTTATTTGGGTCTTGTGTTATGGGTGTTTTGGTGATTTATTCTTTATTTTTATGTATGGAAGACACTTGCGTACGGCGCATAATTTTTTTTAATTAATAATATTTGATTAAATTTTAATAATGGATTAAATCAATCATTTGGGAATTAATAAATTCTAATTAATAGATTTTAATTAAAATTAATAAGTCTTAATTGAGGATTAAAAACCTTAATTAGAATTAATAAACCCTGATTGAGACTAATAAACCATAAAATGAGATGAATTAACCATAATTACCCCTTAATTATCCCCTAACTGTCTTTAATCTCCTTAATTACTTCCTAATTAATTCAACTCTATGGTGAAGTTGGTTGTCTTAAATTTTTGCCTTAATATGATAGGCATAACAACTTTTGTAAATTAAAGCTCTTTTTATACTCCCTCGGTATCACCATTTTAGTCTTTCTTATATTTTCACACGAATTAAGAAGATGCATCTAATTTTCTTAAAAACAATATGATTTTTATTCAATTTTTCAATTTTGTTCCTGTATATTACTCCAGACTTCAAATTTCACAAATATTGAATAAGGTTATATTAGTAAAATAATGTTATAATTAAAAAGGTGGAACATCCCGAAATGGAAAAAAAATGGCTAAAATGGTGGGACGGAGGGATTACAAGTATATACTCCCCCCGTCCCGCCATAAGTGGCCACATTTCCTTATTGGGTTGTCCCATCATAAGTGGCCACTTTCGTAATATGGAAACACCCTCCCTCACACAAAAGATGTGGGATCCACCATTTTTTATCTTTTTACCCTTTAAACACTCTTCTCCTAAATACCCGTGCCCAAAAGAAAGTAGCCACTTATCATGGGACGGAGGGAATATTAGTCTACTTCAGTTTCTTCATTCAAATATACGATGTATTTAAACAAAGAAAATGAACAACGCTAACCACAAAAAAACATTAAGGAATGAATTATTATGATGTGATCTGCATAAACTAACCAAAGCAAAAGATATGTACATACTAACAAATAAGAAATGCATAAACTAACCAAAGCAAAAGATATGTACATACTAACAAATAAGAAATGATTTCAATAAAAATTTAACACATAATGAAAAAAAAATCAGGATTAAAAGACTAACTACTACTAAATAGGAGAAGCTCCTCTTCCAGGGAGGCCTTATCATCGTTGATCGACACCCAAGTTTCTGGCACCTTAGTTATTTTACCATCGGAAAATTCTACGACCGTGAAAGCACGAGTCGAACCACCGGAGCTCGGATATCTCACCCTCGGAACGATGGCGGCATTGAGATACATAATATTGTTAGCATCAACGGCTACCATCTTCCGGGAACCTCCACAGGCCAATTCCTTATGCATGTGTCCAAAAACAACTAAAGGAATACAATGCTTGGTTTTCTCCTTTACTTGTGATATTGCTTTGGCTAAATCTGCATTATAAAACAATCCCAAAGTTTGCATAACGACAACGTTAATGTGAATAAATAAGGGGTTTTGGCACAATAAATCACGAACTTTAGCTATTTTTGCAATTTCGACCTGACTTTTAAAGTTTTGCGAATTAAAGCATGAATTTTATAATTTTTGCGATTGAGACCTTTCAATTTTTTTTTCCGGCGGCCAGAATGATAATGTGGACGCCAATGTGGTCTGAAGAGTACGTCATTGTTTTGCTAAAGCCCTTAAATGATACTCTCTCCGTCCCGCTGAAATTATCCTCCTACTGTTCGGCACGGTTATTAAGGAGAAAGATAAAAAGAGAGAAAATGGGTAGGTCTCATTACTTTTGAAGGAATAATTATTTCCTTTTAGAAAAAGAGAACAATTTAAATAGGACAGCCCAAAAAGGAAAGGATGACATTTTCAATAGGACGGAGGGAGTATTGTTTTGTGCTCAATAAAGCACATAATTGAAAAAATTAGAAGTTCGTTGGTGAGGTTTGAGCCCAACTTTGTGCTTTATGAAGCACAGAAACGTCATCTAAGGGCTTCAACAAAACGACGTCGTATTCTTCTGACCACGTCGTCATTTCGGTGGCCGAAAAAATCTGAAAGTTCTCAATTGCAAAAACTTCGTGCTTTAATTTGCAAAACATTAAAAGTCAGATCGAAATTGCAAAAACACCTAAAATTCGTGATTTATTTTCCGAAAATCCCATAAATAAATATATTAGATTAATTTACTTGAATAAATAAATAAAATAAAATAAAATGACCTGGGTCTCCATGATCTCCACCCTCAGATGCCCAATCCATGCCGCATATGTCATCCACGTTAGAACCAAGACCTGCATAATGCAAAATCATAGTAAAAGATACGAGTGTGCGTTTACCAGTACGCACTGAAGGTAGCAGCAGCGGGTTCCCACAACGAAAAAAAAAAACGTTGGCTTTAATAAACTACCTGTTGGCCCATTATGTGCAAGAAATATAATAGAATGCTCTTCTGGAGTCCCAAATTCTTTCTGCACTTTCCTCCATATCATGTACTCCATACCTTAACCAACACATATATGTAACATCAAAAGATAAATTAAAAGTGCCCAAAAATCTAGTAAATCAAAGGATAGACCTGTCCACGGGCCCTGAACCGGCGGTTTCGGGCCCGAGCCCGCCGGTTACGGTTTCACCGGAGAGTGAACCGTAACCGGCTCGTGTACACTGTACACGGTTACGGGCCGGGCTTTTTAACCGGCGGTTCCGGGCCCGGTTAAAACCCGCCGATTCCGGTTAAAAACCGGCCCGGTTTTTAATTTTTTTTTCTTATATATATATATATATATATATATATATATATATAAAACATTGAAAATTAAGAAAATGAAACATAAATGAAAATGAACTAGTTTTTCATTAATACTTGAAAATTAAAATAAACATGACTAAATAGAAATTACAAGTACTTGAAAATTAAATAAAACATTACAAAATACATATTTCAATTTTCAACTACAAAATAGAGATTGCATTAGTAACATTACATACTCAATTTCCCATAGCTTCGGTCGGATGCGCTTTTTGAATGTGACGAACAAGGGAATCATAGCCATCATTTTGAGTCCACTTGAAAACTTTGTTGCAATAATTGCAATGAACTTCATAGGTTGGATTAGAATAGTCGGGCAATGGAGCACTACGGGTGTAGTGCTTGTTGAAAATATCAACCTTAATACTAGATCTAGGAGGCATTGTTGTTTGTATTTTGTAGAATTGAAGTTGAAACTTGAGTCTTGAGAGAGAAAATTAAAAAGGAAGAAAAAATGAAGAAGATAGATAAGGTGAAGAGATGAGGAAGATTGAATGATAGATCATTAAGGTGAAGACGGCTGAGGGAGTGAGAGTGAGTGAGAAAAGGGTTGGGCTTGGGGGGGTATTTATAGATAGAATTTAGGATTTTGGAAAAATAATAATAATAATAATTAAAAATCGCCGGTTTCTGCCGAATCGCCGGTTCAGGGCCGAAAACCGGCGGTTAATTACAGATTGTTTTTGTATTTTTGGAGCACTTTTTTCAACTTTTGTAATTTTTTTTTTGTAATTAATTGTTGTATATATATATCTTAAGACAATATAAGCAAAAAAAAATTAAATTTTACTTAGTAGTCATTGAATAAAAATATTAAATCATTTCTCATTAATATTGTTGAAATTACAACACTTGAAAAGTTGAAATGAAAAAAAGGGAAAAAAAGGACTTGAGCTCAATTTTAATATTAAAATTGAGTTGCCTACGTATCCTCATAGAGGAATCAAAGTCCACGTAGTTCAATTACATTACATTACTCCCTACTCCCTAGTAGTTCTCGTCCACCGATCGATCACTCTCGGTGAACTCTTCGTTTGGGCTCTCGTCGCGATCATCCCAATCGAGCTCTTGAGCTCTAAGGTCGGCCCTCGACCAATCATCAAGCAACATTGTGGCTTCAATGTTTCTTGGTTTCATCGTTGATCTTCTTTGGTCCAACATGAGTCCGCCAATGCTAAAAGCTTGTTCGACCGAGACGGTGGATGCGGGGACGGCAAACAACTCTTTCGCCATGATAGAGAGTACGGGATACTCCGTTCTCTTTGACCACCACTTCATCACGTCGATTTGTGGAGCACTATCTTCAACACCAAAAACAAAAACGACAACCCAAATACATATCTAATTCACTATTACCTTGGCCCCTAGGGAGTTCATAAGATCTATCTTGGTACATGCTACTTAATTGTTGAACTAAGGGATCTAAGGAGTTTAAATCAAGTGGTATAAATGAAGAGGTAGAAGTAGAAGAAATAGGTGCATTCATGTCAAGATCAATACCATGAGTCATCCTATATTCGGCAAAAAGAGATCTTAAAGTTCTTTTTAAATCATCTTTTATTTGAGTAACATTAGGAATATCAAAGAAAATTATTTCTCCATCAATTCGTACATTTAAAAAGTCCATTTGCTTAAAAGCATTATAATAAATATCTAACATTTGACAAACACCATCATATTTCCATTTAGGATCTAAGCACTTAGCTACTAGAAAAACATCCGGAATATTTCTAAAATATTTTAGCCATTTTTGAACCATAAAATAAATCACACCTTGCAAATTGGGTTTACTAAAACAATTTTTAAAGCTAAGTGCAATATACATGCAATGTTTGTCGCAGCCCGACTTAGAGTGAAGATGACTAAGCCGGTGGGTCCCGCGACTTACACAATTTATGATTAACCAAAGAATAAGATAACGACCCAAGTTATCGAATAGGAACCAAAATACACCAACTCATACTTTTCGATCATCAAAACATGCTATCAAATGAAAAAGAATCAATCATAGATCAAACAATGACATCATTATTCAAGAACGACAATTCATATATTCAAGTTTGATCAAAGATCAACAAGTATGGTCAAGAAGCTACACCATCTCGTATCAGAGTTAAGCATAATGAAATTTAGGATTTAACAAACTGACCCAAAGTTTAGAGAATCTATAACATAAGCAACATAACAAAATAACAGAAGTGAAACAAGTTCAGAGAGTGTTGCAGCGGAAAACATAAGTTTTGGTTACATGTATGAAGACATATAACCGTGCTCTAACTTAGAATGATAACTCGAGATGTCAACAACAACAAAGCCTGCCCAGCACACTCCATCTCCATCCGAGCTAACCTGCACATTTTAGAAATAACATGCAGGGCTGAGTACTTTCGCACTCAGTGAACACATGCCAAAATAATTTAAAAGTTGCTACTTAGAGCTATAGATTGAATACTTGCCATAAGGCATAACACAAACAAACTTAAAAAAAAAAACGAACCTGTGCATGCCAAAACATTTACTTTCATTATACGAGACTACAGTCAAAATACTATTCATGTATGTACCAAATCTACTATCACTTAATAGTGTTGAGAAGTAGGCCTCCTTCTCAAACACCTGTAATCGGCCTACCAAAAGGAAGGAGCACGATTACAAACTGTGCACACAGATCCCACCTTGCGTAGGACCGAATTCGTCTTTCCTTGGTAGATGGTAACATACAAAAACACTTTAAACATTGGCAAGTCAATCAATTTAAAAATATCACATAATCATAATCATATAGTCACATTCGACATTTCTTTAGTTTAGAAAGCCCACCTGTTTCGAAGTTGCTGAACTAAACTTTACTTCTCGATTTCCCTTCACTTAATGGTCCCGCTCGGTCCTTCAATTTAAAATTAGGTTTAAACATAAGAGCGAGAAAAGTAAAAATCGAGGAATGAGAGATGCTGCTTCGATACTATGATCTTTCTCGGCTTTCTAGGGTTTTCACTCTACAACTAACACTAACTTTTCTATCTTAAATCTTAGCTCTTAATCATTCACTACTCAAAAATAACTTCTAAAGACATAAGCAAACATATACTTTACTTCTAACCCTTTCATCTTTTCATTAATATTTATTGACTTATAACATTGTCAACATTAATCATATCATAAAGAATATTTCATTTCTTCATATAAGTATCTCATTAACCATTAAGCTCTTTCTTTATTTATTTTAGCACATCAACAATGCTTAAGTTCTTTGATAACATTTAAGCTTAACATTAAAACTTTTGAGTTTACGAAAGAAATAACTGAAAACAAGTTGATCAAAGATCAGCTGGATAAATCAAGCTGTCTGGAAAATCAAACTAGCTGGAAAAACTGAGTTATCTGGAAAACTGAAAAGCCGGAAAAACGAAATGTTGGAAAACTGAGCTGCATAGCCAACTCCATATCCAAGGCTCGATTTAAAGCTTCGGCATAGGTCAAAGCACTCTGACTTGCTAAGACCACTCTTATATCCTGCCTAAGTCCGGCACGGAAAAGCTCGGACATCTTCTCATCGGAATCAACTTTATCGGGGACAAAACGAGCTAGATCACAAAATTCACGGTCATACTCGGCAACCGTTTTCTTTCCTTGCTTCAGATTGGCGAACTCATTTTCTTTCTGCTTGCGGTAACTTCTTGGTACGTACTTCTCAAAAAGAGCTTTCTTGAACTGCTCCCATGTAAGATTTTCGAGCTGCTCGGGAGTATACGTCTTCTGGCGAGCTTCCCACCAGTAGTCTGCAGATCCTTTCAACTGATAGGACATACATGTGAGACGCTCACGGTCATCACATCGAAGGAACCTAAAGATTCGCTCGAGAGCGCGAATCCATTCTTCTGCTTCTGACGGATTTCCTCTTCCGTCAAAGGTCGGGGGATTTTGTCTAAGAAAGAGTTCTTCGATTCTCCTCTCAGGCGGAGGAGGTGGGGTAGGTTCTCGGTGCTCTTCCTCTTCTACCCTATTTCTTCTTCTAGGAGGCATTCTGATTTAAGAAAATAAAGGAATCATCAAAAGTAACTTTATTCTTATCGAACATTTCTCTCTGAGTACTTCTTGATTTATTTATTCTTTCGCTTTAAAACAAACGTTCATAAGCAATTTCTTAGATCATATTATACCATAATCACTTTTATAACTTTAATTTAGAATCACGCAACAACGGCACAACTTAACTTTGCAAAATTGCCTCAACCATTCAATCAACTTCATTCAAAGCATAACATCATCACTTTTACAATTTAACCTAATAATTATGCAATAATAAATCATCTTGTCTCGCAGCTTACTTATTTAGCAAATACAGAATTAACTAAACTTCCTTCATTACCTTAATTTAACCTTAAACTTTTGGCAAAGCAACTTACCTTTTACACTTTAATTTATTTTCCGAAATTTCTTATTCTTTACTTTCTAACTTCATCTCATTGATACACTTTTGCTATTCTTTAATATTCTCAAGGCATTGTCTCTTTATACTTAAGCATATTATGAAAGCATCAACTTAATTTAAATGACCGCTTTGGCCATTCTTTTTCATATATATACTTGGAAAATTGCCTTTTAGAGGTCTTTTCAAAAATATGGGATCTTATCTACAACAAAAGATATCCCTACGTCATCCGTGATGTCCTAACATCACGCAAAAGATAACTACGGTACGGTCTACTATCCGTTACCGAGCTACTAAACCATATTATGCATCATAATCCTTAGTCATATTTACACTATACACATATAAACATAAAGCAACAACAACACAAGAACGACTCTCTCTACTCGTCGTCTTCTGACGGGTCCTCCTCCTTACTCGAACTCTCTGGAACAACCTCGCCCTCGGCCCTCACGTCTCCATTCAGCAAGAGCGAAATCTCCTTGTCTACATCAGTGTCTGCCATCGGCGGAAAACTAGGCTCAAAACCTAGGTGACTGAACGGAATTCGGCGGAGATCGGACCAACCAACGGTGATCTCGGCTGCGGGGTCGTCTCCGTCATTGTCGTCACTGTCATCTCGACGGGGCCTCGACGAGCCGCCTCGTCTAAGCGGCGAGGCTCGGGGTGGTAAGAACGGCATAGAGCCTCATGGTCAAAAGAGTCGAAAACTCGAGGGATCTCACTGGGAGGAGAGAAAGAAGCTACCTCCAGCGGAGGTGCTGGGTACAACTCTGAGATAGGAGGAACTGGAACTAGAGCTAAAGTATCTGTCGGTGGTGGGGGTGAAGCAAAACCATCCGACGGTACAGTGGGCTGAGTGGCAAAAGCACTTGGGTCAAAACCAAAATAGGTCGACTGGGGATCAAAGTATACTGACTCGGGTTCAACCTGCGGAATCATAAACGGAATAGAGTCATCCTGAAGTAAAAACTCAGTCAGCTGACCCTCTACAGGGTAGCGAATGGGTGGAGGGTACGGTCCTGGCGGCGGTGCTGAGTAACACATGTATCGGGAGCTGATCTCGGCGATAAAACCTCGACAGTCGCCGTAGAGGTTGTGATCCCAGTATTGCTCAGTCACAAAACGAGAAACGAGTGAAGCTGCCCACTTCTGCCATTCCTCGGGAAGAAGAGGAACTAGACGTATGATGCCCTGAACACCTGAGATCTCTGTCTCGCAGATATCCATCCAGACACGATGGAAACGTGCCAAGAACTCGGCTAAAGTCTCACAGTAACTCATCCTGATATGTTGAAACTCTCTCATCGCATCGTCACGACGAGGCGCTGCCATCCTATATAAGAATTTTTTTTTTTTTAAAAAAAAATCAATCACACGGAGACTAAATACGTCTCCCAAAGATCCACAGTTTCCACATACTCAATATCGCTTCCCATTGATGGTACCAAGCTCACGTTACTTCCCAAAGACAAACAACTCACTTGCTTGCACAATTGTTCCATTATCACGCTTACGAATGTCATCACAAAACAATCTCATCAGAACCTCAAGCTCGTCACACAAGCCACAAATAAACAGATATAAACATAGATATAAACATGTACATAAACACATCTCAAGATTCCATTCAAACTTAAAACTTTTAAACGTTAGAAAACTTCTAAATACGTACCTGACTTGTCGGATGAGATGAGGTGCTGGACTTTTGTTGTTTAAGACTTAACTAGTCTAGGGATTCAAGTCTAGACTAGACTCAAAAGAAAATTTTAGACTTAGAACAGACAAGCTGCTCTGCAAATTCCCTGATGCATTTTGCCGCATTTCGGGCATGCAGAAATTCCTTGCTGCCTCTGAAACGAGCTACTCTGACCAACAAAAGGTGGTCTGGGTTTTCCTGGAGTCGAAAGCTGCTGACTCTGCCCTTGCCAGGTCTTCTTGCTGGGTTGGCTTCCAGCATTCCATTTCATTTTTCCCTTCTGCTGCTGGCCATGGTGCGAAGATTGCGGTCTGACGGCCGCTGGGGCTTGAATCTGATATTGGGCACACCGTGCAGACGCACGATCTCTCGAACATACAACTGAGCTAACTTGTCCGATCCATACGTTATCGGAATTGGTATGAAATGAGCAGATTTTGTCAATCTGTCCACGATCACCCAAATAGCTGTATTTCCTCTTTTGGATTTAGGTAACTGAGTTACCTAAATCCAAAAGAGGAAATACAGCTATTTGGGTGATCAGTTACCTAAATCCAAAAGAGGAAATACAGCTATTTGGGTGATCGTGGACAGATTGACAAAATCTGCTCATTTCATACCAATTCCGATAACGTATGGATCGGACAAGTCTTAAACAACAAAAGTCCAGCACCTCATCTCATCCGACAAGTCAGGTACGTATTTAGAAGTTTTCTAACGTTTAAAAGTTTTAAGTTTGAATGGAATCTTGAGATGTGTTTATGTACATGTTTATATCTATGTTTATATCTGTTTATTTGTGGCTTGTGTGACGAGCCTGAGGTTCTTATGAGATTGTTTTGTGATGGCATTCGTAAGCGTGATGATGGAACAATTGTGCAAGCAAGTGAGTTGTTTGTCTTTGGGAAGTAACGTGAGCTTGGTACCATCAATGGGAAGCGATATTGAGTATGTGGAAACTGTGGATCTTTGGGAGACGTATTTAGTCTCCGTGTGATTGATTTTTTTTAAAAAAAAAACAAAATTTCTTATATAGGATGGCAGCGCCTCGTCGTGACGATGCGATGAGAGAGTTTCAACATATCAGGATGAGTTACTGTGAGACTTTAGCCGAGTTCTTGGCACGTTTCCATCGTGTCTGGATGGATATCTGCGAGACAGAGATCTCAGGTGTTCAGGGCATCATACGTCTAGTTCCTCTTCTTCCCGAGGAATGGCAGAAGTGGGCAGCTTCACTCGTTTCTCGTTTTGTGACTGAGCAATACTGGGATCACAACCTCTACGGCGACTGTCGAGGTTTTATCGCCGAGATCAGCTCCCGATACATGTGTTACTCAGCACCGCCGCCAGGACCGTACCCTCCACCCATTCGCTACCCTGTAGAGGGTCAGCTGACTGAGTTTTTACTTCAGGATGACTCTATTCCGTTTATGATTCCGCAGGTTGAACCCGAGTCAGTATACTTTGATCCCCAGTCGACCTATTTTGGTTTTGACCCAAGTGCTTTTGCCACTCAGCCCACTGTACCGTCGGATGGTTTTGCTTCACCCCCACCACCGACAGATACTTTAGCTCTAGTTCCAGTTCCTCCTATCTCAGAGTTGTACCCAGCACCTCCGCTGGAGGTAGCTTCTTTCTCTCCTCCCAGTGAGATCCCTCGAGTTTTCGACTCTTTTGACCATGAGGCTCTATGCCGTTCTTACCACCCTGAGCCTCAGCGCTTAGACGAGGGCAGCTCGTCGAGGCCCCGTCGAGATGACAGTGACGACAATGACGGAGACGACCCCGCAGCCGAGATCACCGTTGGTTGGTCCGATCTCCGCCGAATTCCGTTCAGTCACCTAGGTTTTGAGCCTAGTTTTCCGCCGATGGCAGACACTGATGTAGACAAGGAGATTTCGCTCTTGCTGAATGGAGACGTGAGGGCCGAGGGCGAGGTTGTTCCAGAGAGTTCGAGTAAGGAGGACGAGTCAGAGGAGGAGGACCCGTCAGAGGACGACGAGTAGAGAGAGTCGTTCTTGTGTTGTTGTTGCTTTATGTTTATATGTGTATAGTGTAAATATGACTAAGGATTATGATGCATAATATGGTTTAGTAGCTCGGTAACGGATAGTAGACCGTACCGTAGTTATCTTTTGCGTGATGTTAGGACATCACGGATGACGTAGGGATATCTTTTGTTGTAGATAAGATCCCATATTTTTGAAAAGACCTCTAAAAGGCAATTTTCCAAGTATATATATGAAAAAGAATGGCCAAAGCGGTCATTTAAATTAAGTTGATGCTTTCATAATATGCTTAAGTATAAAGAGATAATGCCTTGAGAATAGTAAAGAATAGCAAAAGTATATCAATGAGATGAAGTTAGAAAGTAAAGAATAAGAAATTTCGGAAAATAAATTAAAGTGTAAAAGGTAAGTTGCTTTGCCAAAAGTTTAAGGTTAAATTAAGGTAATGAAGGAAGTTTAGTTAATTCTGTATTTGCTAAATAAGTAAGCTGCGAGACAAGATGATTTATTATTGCATAATTATTAGGTTAAATTGTAAAAGTGATGATGTTATGCTTTGAATGAAGTTGATTGAATGGTTGAGGCAATTTTGCAAAGTTAAGTTGTGCCGTTGTTGCGTGATTCTAAATTAAAGTTATAAAAGTGATTATGGTATAATATGATCTAAGAAATTGCTTATGAACGTTTGTTTTAAAGCGAAAGAATAAATAAATCAAGAAGTACTCAGAGAGAAATGTTCGATAAGAATAAAGTTACTTTTGATGATTCCTTTATTTTCTTAAATCAGAATGCCTCCTAGAAGAAGAAATAGGGTAGAAGAGAAAGAGCACCGAGAACCTACCCCACCTCCTCCGCCTGAGAGGAGAATCGAAGAACTCTTTCTTAGACAAAATCCCCCGACCTTTGACGGAAGAGGAAATCCGTCAGAAGTAGAAGAATGGATTCGCGCTCTCGAGCGAATCTTTAGGTTCCTTCGATGTGATGACCGTGAGCGTCTCACATGTATGTCCTATCAGTTGAAAGGATCTCGGACTGCGGTGGGAAGCTCGCCGAAGACGTATACTCCCGAACGGCTCGAAAATCTTACATGGGAGCGATTCGGAAGCTCTTTTTGAGAAGTACGTACCAAGAAGTTACCGCAAGCAGAAAGAAAATGAGTTCGCCAATCTGAAGCAAGGAAAGAAAACGGTTGCCGAGTATGACCGTGAATTTTGTGATCTAGCTCGTTTTGTCCCCGATAAAGTTGATTCCGATGAGAAAATGTCCGAGCTTTTCCGTGCCGGACTTAGGCAGGATATAAGAGTGGTCTTAGCAAGTCAGAGTGCTTTGACCTATGCCGAAGCTTTAAATCGAGCCTTGGATATGGAGTTGGCTATGCAGCTCAGTTTTCCGGCTCGGTTTTCCGGCCGGCTGTTTTCCGGCCCGGCTAGTTTTCCTTTTTCTCGGCTTTTTCGTATAACTCAGTTTTTCCAGCTAGTTTGATTTTCCAGACAACTTGATTTATCCAGCTGATCTTTGATCAACTTGTTTTCAGTTATTTCTTTCGTAAACTCAAAAGTTTTAATGTTAAGCTTAAATGTTATCAAAGAACTTAAGCATTGTTGATGTGCTAAAATAAATAAAGAAAGAGCTTAATGGTTAATGAGATACTTATATGAAGAAATGAAATATTCTTTATGATATGATTAATGTTGACAATAGTATAAGTTATAAGTCAATAAATATTAATGAAAAGATGAAAGAGTTAGAAGTAAAGTATATGTTTGCTTATGTCTTTAGAAGTTATTTTTGAGTAGTGAATGATTAAGAGCTAAGATTTAAGATAGAAAAGTTAGTGTTAGTTGTAGAGTGAAAACCCTAGAAAGCCGAGAAAGATCATAGTATCGAAGCAGCATCTCTCATTCCTCGATTTTTACTTTTCTCGCTCTTATGTTTAAACCTAATTTTAAATTGAAGGACCGAGCGGGACCATTAAGTGAAGGGAAATCGAGAAGTAAAGTTTAGTTCAGCAACTTCGAAACAGGTGGGCTTTCTAAACTAAAGAAATGCCGAATGTGACTATATGATTATGATTATGTGATATTTTTAAATTGATTGACTTGCCAATGTTTAAAGTGTTTTTGTATGTTACCATCTACCAAGGAAAGACGAATTCGGTCCTACGCAAGGTGGGATCTGTGTGCACAGTTTGTAATCGTGCGCCTTCCTTTTGGTAGGCCGATTACAGGTGTTTGAGAAGGAGGCTTACTTCTCAACACTATTAAGTGATAGTAGATTTGGTACATACATGAATAGTATTTTGACTGCAGTCTCGTATAATGAAAGTAAATGTTTTGGCATGCACAGGTTCGTTTTTTTTTTAAGTTTGCTTGTGTTATGCTTTATGGCAAGTATTCAATCTATAGCTCTAAGTAGCAACTTTTAAATTATTTTGGCATGTGTTCACTGAGTGCGAAAGTACTCAGCCCTGCATGTTATTTCTAAAATGTGCAGGTTAGCTCGGATGGAGATGGAGTGTGCTGGGCAGGCTTTGTTGTTGTTGACATCTCGAGTTATCATTCTAAGTTAGAGCACGGTTATATGTCTTCATACATGTAACCAAAACTTATGTTTTCCGCTGCAACACTCTCTGAACTTGTTTCACTTCTGTTATTTTGTTATGTTGCTTATGTTATAGATTCTCTAAACTTTGGGTCAGTTTGTTAAATCCTAAATTTCATTATGCTTAACTCTGATACGAGATGGTGTAGCTTCTTGACCATACTTGTTGATCTTTGATCAAACTTGAATATATGAATTGTCGTTCTTGAATAATGATGTCATTGTTTGATCTATGATTGATTCTTTTTCATTTGATAGCATGTTTTGATGATCGAAAAGTATGAGTTGGTGTATTTTGGTTCCTATTCGATAACTTGAGTCGTTATTTTATTCTTTGGTTAATCATAAATTGTGTAAGTCGCGGGACCCACCGGCTTAGTCATCTTCACTCTAAGTCGGGCTGCGACAATGTTCCAACACACGAACGGAAGTACAATAATAAACACCCGATAATTGAACGGTGGCATTATTAAAAACCTTTAACAATTGATATAAATCCATGCATTGGTCCCAATAAGAAGGTAATAAAGTCAATTGAACCGTCGCAAATTCTTTTCTAAAAAATTCGCATAAATAATCTTTATACTCTAAAGTAGAATTAAGCATTTCATAAGTGGAATTCCAACGATGTGATACATCTCTAACAAAACTCCTATGTTGAATATTCTTATGACGACAATATTTTTGCCATTTTTTACCTAAAGTTATATTTGTATGCAAAAGGGCAACGGCTTTTCAAATTGGCATAACCGATTCATTAAAAATTTTAAGTCCATCTTGAACACATAAATTCAAAATATGACAAATGCATCTACTATGAAAATATTTTCCTTGGAAATATGGATTACATGCTTCAATGAGTTCGGGAATACTAGCGGTGTTGGCGGATGCATTATCAAAACCAACTAAAAATACTTTATTAATCAATTGGTATTCATTTAAAACGGTTATAATTATTAAAGCAATATTAGTGGCCGTGTGTGGATCATCGAACTCCCTAAATGCAATTAAACGTTTTTGTAGTATCCATTTATCATCAACCCAATGACATGTTATTCCCATGTAATTATTTTGATGAAAACAATCCGTCCAAATATCGGCACAAATAGAAACTTTATGGTCTAAGTTTATCAAATATTTCATTAATTCCATTTTTTTATCAAAAGCTTGTCTTCTAATTCGTCTAAGCATATTACTTCTACTAATTTTTTTAGCGGCGGGACAATATGCATCTTTTATACTTTCTTGATAGGTTATTTTATCGGCAAATGTAAAAGGTTGTTTTTCCATAGCACAATATCTAGCCATAACATCTTCGGCATATGGATGATCATATTTAAATAAAGGGTGAGAAGACGTACCCGTCGCCGAGAAAGCGGTGCCACGAATTTGAGTTTGTGTTGATGCAATCCCGTATTCTCCCGGATGACACGTCTCCATGTGTCGCCTTAGTGTGCCATAGCCTCCTCCATGCGTCCATTTGTAGACGTTATTGCAATAGTTGCAATAGGCGTTGTATTTTGGAGGATCTCCGGGCTTGTCGCTAGGTGCCGGGGCTCTAGGCATTTTTTTAAAATGCTTAGTAAAGATATCCGACACAAGAGGTTGACCCGTCGGTTTGTTTAGCGGCGCTCCGACTTCTTCTTCTTCGTTGGATTGTTCTTGAGATTGCCGAAGCATCTCCTCCTCTTGACGATGAACTTGCTCGGCAAACTCTCAATCCTCTTGTTGTTGAAGTTGTTCCGCATACGCGCTTGATATTTCTTCGGCGGCCATTGCTCGAGCTTGCCGAGCCGATCTTCCTCCTCTTTTGGATCGAGGAGGAGCATCGTCTTGATTTTCGGCAACGCCTTTGCCCTTATCGACACGAGAGGAGGTCGACATTATGGAATATTGTTATGGATGGATTGGTGAAGTGTGTGGTGAGAGAAGTTGAGAACTTGAGCACAAAATTAACACAAAAATGAAGAATTTGAGCAACAAATAATAGATTGAATGCTTGAAATTAAGTAGAGAGATATGAGAATTGGTGTGATTATTTGAGAGATTATAGTGTGGTATTTATAGGGTAAAATGGGGGGGAAGGGAGGGGGGAGAGGGCAGCAGCAACGACTATTTTTCTAGCCGTTGAGCTGCTGCCATTGATGCAGCTGCTGTGCTTGCTGTCTTCTTCCCGTTGGAACCGGCGGTTCCGGTTCCGCCGGTTAACCGGCGGTTCCAACGATTAACCGCCGGTTTTGACCGTTCGAACCGGCCACGTCACATATATTTTTTTTTTTTAATAATTCCGGTTAACCGCCGGTTAAAACCGGCGGTTAACCGGCGGTCACGGTTTGAACGAAGGCAGGCCCGGAACCGGCCCTTGAGCTCACGGTTCCGGTTACGCTTCCGGCCCGTTGACTGCCGGGCCGGTTAAAAAACCGTTGACCGGCGGGCCGGTTCCGGTTAGGCCCGCCGGGCCCTCCAGTTTGGGCAGGTCTATCAAAGGATAGAACATAAGAGAAAAAAACATCAATTAATTGGTTATGATCATTTGATATATACCTGGGAGTTAGAAGCTTTTTTCTGAATAATTCATTGCCTCCACAAGAAAAGGGTCTTCCACCCACAACACTTAGATTTAACGAAGGGAAGTCTAAGTGATCGTATCCGACGTGCGATTCACCTAGACATTCCAGCTGCACCTGCACTCCGTCTTTCGTCTTCTTGGAGAACTTGCTAGTAGACCACGAGTCATGATTTCCGAGTATTGCTGCCTTACGGAACTTGAGCTTCGCGATACCCTTAACGAGCTCAACATTCTCGTTGCCAAAGTCGCCTGTGAACATCACCAGATCCGGGTGTAAGAAATCTAGTGCCTTGGAGTCGTGCTCCAGCTTCCAATCCTCATGAATGTCTCCAATAATAGCAATACGAAAATGGCTGTTTTGGGAGGGAGAGGAATGTTCAAATTCAATCTCGGGCTTCAACGTCGGGAAGAGCAAGACTTCCTTTATGCATTGGGAATCTGTTAGCAACATTGCCAGATGATCGATACCCAGTCCCCAACTAGCAGTAGGAGGCAGCCCATGCTCGAGTGCTGTACAATACGTCTCGTCCAAAACCATGGCTTCATTATCACGTAGTCGCTGTCTTAGTACCAGAGGATCATTTAATTCAGAGCATGCTCTGCAGAGCTCGTCCTTGTTCACAAACAACTCGAAACATTCTGTTATGCCGGGCTTTGACATGTGGCATTTGGCGTAAGGACGGATTCTTTCTGGATAATTCATGACGAAGGTTGGATTGACATAAGTTTCCTTCACAAAATGTCCCACCAGTTTATCCAACAAGCGAGCTGTTGTCTGCGGAGGCGGACATCTCACATGATATTTCACACATGCATCCATTAAATATTTATGTGCTTCTTCACTAGCTAAATCATGTGGTATAGACAAATCCGTCACCTTCTCCAATTCCTCGATCACGTCGATCCTCCTACAATTTAGAAATTCATAGTCAAGAATATAAACAGAAAGACACACTAAACTGCACAAACATAAACAATTACAGTAACAGAAACAAACCTGAATGGAGGAGTGAAATCAATACAAACTGTTTCACTACATATGTTGTTAGAACGACATTCAATGACATAACCACCGGTTAACTCCTTCACCATCCCGCTCAACATCTTTTCGGACAGCTCCATCATATCATTGTAATCCGCAAAAGCCATATAATAAAACTTGCAAGTCGTGAACTCGTGGTGATTTCTCAGGTCAAGACCCTCATTTCTAAATTGCTTCCCGATTTCATAGACACGATCTAATCCACCAACAACTAGCTGTCTCAGATAAAGGTCAGGCGTAGTACGCATGTACATCTTTGTATTCAACTCATTGTGATGGGTCACAAACGGAGGAACTACACAGCTGGTAATCGCGTTCAGCACGGATGTTTCAACCTCTAGGAAATCTAGATTGTCAAGGAACTTCCTCATATACGATATCACCTTTGACCGGGTCTTGAAGATATCCCTCACCTCACAATTTAACATTAGGTCCAAGTATCGATTACGATACCTAGTTTCCTCATCATTCAACAAGTACAAGTCAGGATTCCTTACCATTCCCGGGGACCAGACTTTGCCTTCTGCACACTAGCATTCTCTAAAGTAGTAACACTCTGTCTTGGCATCATGTGGAGGCAATGGGACAAAACAACAAAAGATTTCGAAGAAATACTTAGCTCCCCTCTCTTAGATTTTGCTGGGAACCCAGTCACACCAATAATATCACCATGTTTAACTGAAGAATGGAACTTGGAAAATTCAGCTTCTTATAACTCGGAACACCTAGCATCAGCCACGACCTGGACTTTAGAACCGCCACCATGCAAATCATAAAAGAGAAGCTTCAAAGAAGACGGGCGCTTGCTCATGATCCTTCCCGCCAATGATACTTGCACATCCTCCAAACGATCTCCATTATCCAACCCACCAAATTTTTCTTTGTATTCCGTTATGCTCATTGTAACAAGGAACTTATGAGGATACGGATTGATTCCGGAAGCCTTTTGCTCACCAAGAAATTTCACCTTGTTCTCAAAGTATTGCTAGGGAAAAAAAATTATTATATCAAATTCAAGAACGTAATATAATTTTCCATTTTCATTTCCAGTTAACTCATCTATAATAACAAAACCTAAACAAATTACCGAATAACGTAAATAAAAAGTAGCAAGTTATTGATAAACAAAGTACTCTAGAAAACCAAAGCACACACCAAACCTCTCAAAAAACCAAAAAGTTACTACAGCATCAAATTTTGCATAATCTTTATATATAAAGAATGAATTGGTTACAAATAAAAAGTTATGAACTTGGATATATCTTTTACGTTATTACAATCTTCAAAGTCTTTGATCTCCCATTTTCCGGGTTTTCAGAATAGTTTTAATTTGCCAGAAAATGAGTATAGTTTATGGATTTAGAACAAATTAACCCTATATAAAACAGTGTTCTATAAATCGGTTAAAAATAAACAGTATTTAAATTGACTATGTATTCTGGAATCAAATTTTAGTAAATTCCAAAATCAGATTTAAAAAATTAAAAGAAATTTTTTGAAATTTAATTTTATATACACATTCTTAAGGTCTAAAATTACAGTCTCAATTTGAATAACTTCATCTAATAACAAATTAACCACAAGGAAGTCTCACCACTATATCATCTAATAAGAACACTAAATCAATCATAATAAACCATAAATGAGGGGATACATGTAATCTTTAACCAAATACATACCTTCGGGTCCATAACCTTGTCATTGACTACCCTAGACTTAGAGTTGGGTTTAGGAGCCTTCTGCTGATTCTCCTCACAGCAACATGATTCTCTTTGTTGGTTCTCTATTCATTGGTTCTTCAACGGCTTCTTGGCTGGATTAAATATTCCAGAAAATTAAGAAATAAAAACCAGCAAAAGGAAACGTAGATACAACCCAAATCAAAAGGCATAGAGGAACAAAATTGAAATGAAAAAAGTACCTATTCTCATCTTCTTTGAACTATCAAGATTATCTAGTAACATTTTCAAGCCCTAGCATTTTCATATGCTTTCCGAGTCTTAAGATGAAAATTATAACAGAAGTTGTTTGAAGAATTCATATAGACAGCTGAGGAAATTTTGGTTAAAAACAGGAAAAACAAAAAGGGAACTGCAGCTAGTTCTAGCACTACTTCGCTCTAAAACAATGTACTTTTCAATACCATATGGATGTGAATTTTTTTGCAGGTTACAAACTCGTAGCTCACAACTGTATTCAGGTTTGATAGGTGTCACAGTTGCTTCTTCTGAAATGAGCAAATAAAGTTAACCCACGGCAAAGGTTGATACTACTCCCTCCGTCCCCGAAAAGTGTGGTTAATTTGCTATTTTGGGCTGTCCCTTTTCTTACATTTACTTACCTTTTCTTAAAACGCGTGCCTCACTCTCCACACCACGCTAACTCGGGACAGCGGGAGTACTATATATACAATATTAGCCTACAGTAGCTCATTGATCTTATAATATAAACGACAATAAATTAACGCATGGACATTTTGAGGAAACTAAAATCAGATAAAGAATGACCTCCTAAAATTGAAAATTAAGTTGTCACTAAAAATTTTCATATTTAGCATATAAACAATCAAACGGACCTGATATGCGCTGATCACATTCTTTGATCAAGTTAGTACACCCGGAATCTCCAGGTGTTAAGGAAGAACCAGTCTTCAAAGATGTCTTAGCGGTCTCGCATTCTTCAACTTTCATACATGCCATGCTGCAAAAAGAGCACGATGTCAATCATAGTCCAACAGCTCAAAATAAATTAAATCATGAATTTAGTTCATGAATCAAATCCTAATCGAAATCCCATAAAGAGCATCAGTATACAACAACAAAAATACTACCATATTAAAATATTCATAATATTTCAATCAAAAATTTCCTTCAAGCATCATCCATACACAAATTAACCAGAAAGGTTATACACAAACTTCATATCTCGATCACATACACAAGAACATTTACCCAAATATGCGTTCCATCTAAGGCGCCTAAATTATACTCCCCCCGTCCCGCAATAAGTGGCCACATTTCCTTTTTGGGTTGTCCCGGTATAAGTGGCCACTTTCCTTATAAGGAAATATGCATCTCTCACAAAAAGTTGTGGGCTCCATCACTTTCTATCTTTTTACCCTTTAAACATAATTCTCCTTAGTACCCGTGCCAAAAAGAATGTGGCCACTTATCATGGGATTGAGGTAGTAATACATAACTACTTCAATGTGTGTCCGCCCGCATCACAACAAACATAGCCTGATGACTTCGAAATGCTCAAGTGTCGACCCCTTCTCATCTCATCTATCCCTCAAAACATAGATCTGATGATCCTTGTGTATTATACAACACATAAGGAGAAATATTTTCATAATATCTTAATATCCCTCATCTTATCACATCTCATCTCATCTATTATGTTTTAATGGATGTACTATAATACTTATAATATATAATCTATTGTTTGGTTGAATGTGTTACAATCCTGCATTAAATTATAGTAATTTCTAACATGTCCTTAAATCTAATTATTTCTCGATTCATAAATAATCAATTAGTTTTCTACATCTTCATTAACATCTCTCTGCTCGATTACATAAACGAGATAGAACTTAATTAAGCAAAGATTATTCCACAAAATCAAGTTCAAAATTATTATATTCAAAACATACAAGTAAATAGAATATGCATCGGAAATTTGGCGACGAGAATTCATAACTATAATTAAATTTAAGAAATTTACTCACTAGAAACTTAGAAGATTCAAAAATATAAGTCATACAAGACAAAGAATCTGAATGAACTGGGAAAAATAAATAACGATGATACAAGGAACAAGAAAAAAGAATCTCATATATAATTGAGAAAAAAGAAAAATCACAAATCATGAATAGTTTTAAAATACCAACCTTCTACGACTATGAGGGACGGCAGGAGCAAAAGATGGAGAACGAGACAAGAACGGCGGGAACAAAAAACCGGGAACGGAAGAACAAGCGCGAACGACTATATGAGATTGATATGTTTAATTAGTTTTTAATTAATTTATTTATTTTTTGAGGGAAGTTTTTAATTTAATTGATAAGGGTTTAGTTTAAACCCTATTAAGATTTCAATATATATATATATATATATATATATATATTATACGATCTTTTCTTTAAAGGTATACTACTTCCGGTGTGGGATCCACATGCACATAGATATAATTAGAGCTGTAAATTTAGGCCCGGCTCGGGCTTGGCTCACCATTTCTAGGCCTGACAAATTTTTAGGCCGGCCCGGCCCGATAAAAATTACACTATAATTTAGTTTTCGGGCCGGATTGGGCTGCCCATTTTCAGGTCCGATGATTTTTCGGGCCGGTCAAACCCGATTTTTCCAAAAAGCCCTGCGGGCTCAGGCGGGCCCGGCCCAGGACGGTAATTTGATAGCTCTAGATATAATTGATAGATAATGGGCTCATGATTTATCAAGTGCCGAGATTTTTGAATTTTGAAGCACACATAATATTCCCTCCGTCCATAATAAATTTGTCACATTATGGATGACACGGGTTTTAATAATTTGTTGGTTGATTGTATTGTGAGTGAAATAAGGGTCCACTTTTATATAATTTAAATTGTGTTGTGAGTGGAAAAGTAAGTGAGGTGTGTGGGGTCTATTATTATAAATGAATGTGGCAAATTTTTTGTAGATAAATCAAAAAGGAAATTGTGGCAAATTTATCGTGGACGGAGGGAGTATTAATTACAGTATAATTCATAAACGATCCATAAAGTATAAGAATGTATATTACAATATTTCCTTAAAAAAATAAGTATTACAATATTATATTTGAGCTCAGTTGGTAAAGTTTTGGGTTCAATTTTTTTTTTTTGATAAATAGCAGTTTTTTTATTGCACGAGCAAAAAAAAAAGTTATTTTTAGTTTGTGGTTCGAACTTTCATTATTTTTCCGTTTATGGATGTACTTTAAATTTTTCGAAAAAAACCTTGTACTTTACGATTTTTTCTAAAAAGGATCCGACTTTATTTTCCGGTGTTGGAATGATGAATTAGTTGACCGTCTATATGATGTGAATATTAAAATGACAATTGTACCGAAACGACGTCGTTTCAGTTTGGACATAATTAAATATTGACAAAGTCATAGGCGTATAGCTTTTACGACTGAACCCTAAATGTCTTTCTATTCTCTCCCTAAATTATATGTTGACTTTCGGGAAAGAAAAGAGTTTAGAGAGAGAATAAAAAGACATTTAGGGTTCCATCGTACAAGCCATAGGTCGTATGACTTTGTCAATTTTTAATTCTGCTCAAACTGAAACGACGTTATTTCAATACACTTGGCATTTTAATATCTACATTAGATAGTCGGTCAGATGATTCATCATTCCAATGCCGGAAGATAAAGGTGGACCTTATTTAGATAAAATGGTAAAATACATGAGTTTTTTTAGAAAATTTTAAAATACAACCACAAACGGAAAAATGATGAAAGTTCGAGTCACAAACTATAAATAATCCAAAAAAAATCATCATTTTTGACAGAAAATACATAAGCAACATATTGATTTTTTTTAGTTAGTCATAAATTCATGTATTAGTTATTAAATTGTAATATTTTTTAAATAAAATCTCACAAAAAATATTTAAAAAACGATATTATAAATGATATTGCTAGTAAAAGTCTTACAAGAAGTCACTTTTAAAGGTAGCTTTTTAGTGTTTAAATTTAAATTAGTACTCCCTCCGTCCACAATAAATTTGCCACATTGTGGATGTCACGGATTTTAATAATTTGTTGGTTGATTGTATTGTGAGTGGAATAAGGGTCCCACTTTTATATAGTTTTAAATTGTGTTGTGAGTGGAAAAGTAAGTGAGGTGTGTGGGGTCATTTACCATAAATGGATGTGGCAAATTTTTT
This sequence comes from Agastache rugosa, assembly GCA_031470985.1. Taxonomy (NCBI): domain Eukaryota; kingdom Viridiplantae; phylum Streptophyta; class Magnoliopsida; order Lamiales; family Lamiaceae; genus Agastache; species Agastache rugosa. Next base: position 1,024,599 of record CM062609.1, read on the forward strand.
GTGGACGGACCAAAAAGGAAATTGTGGCAAATTTATCGTGGACGGAGGGAGTATCATATTGCAACTTTATATTGGGCCATTTTTTTGTCAATTGTGGATTCCTCTTAACACTCAAATCTAGGGGTGTATACGAGCCGAGTCGAATACTAACAGGTTCGAGCTCGGCTTGTTAAAAAATTTAAGGCTCGAGCTCGATTCGAACATTATATTTCAAGCTCAAGCTCGGCTTGGACGGATAGCAACCAAGCTCGAGCTTGGCTCGCCTAATATTCATTTAAACTGAGCTCGAGCTCGACTCTATAAATAAATATCATAATTAAAAAATATTAATTTATTAATTATTTAGTAATTATTTTTGTTTATTATGAACATTAAAAGTAAAAATATATCATAATTAAAAACTATCAACTTATTAATTTATAGATAAATTAAATGTTGGTATTAAAAATAAATATATATATTAAAAGTATTAAAAATTCATGAACATGTTCGTTTAAATGATTCACGAACATGTTCGCGAGCTAGCTCGTTTAGTATCGAATTCGAACGTGTTCGCGAGCTTCTCGAGCCGGCTCGAAAAAATTGTCGAGCTCGATTTGACGTTCGAACTCGGCTCGTTTAGCAAACGAACAAATTTCAAACAAATTTTTTTCGAACCGTGCTCCAAATAGCTCTCGAACAGTTTGACTCATTTACCGCCTATTCAAATACGTAATTTCACACTAGCGAAGTATTTAAGTTTGCCGTGGTTACTGGTATGATAGATCCGAGTACTAGGATCGTATGATAAATCAAAATTTTCCATGCCTGTGACATTCCACGCTCACAGCCGTTACATGAAATGAAACGTGTTCTTCAGCAGCGAAAGCAAACCGTCACCTAACGAGTAATTTTAGCAATCACCCTCTTCTTCTTCCTCATTCATACTCTGCTGCATAAATCCTGAAATCCAGAGACTTCACACACTTCTCGTTCCCCGCTAAAATGCGCCGTAAGTGAACGAAACCGATCGCTGCGCACCGACTAAAGCTCTCAGAATCCAACGGCTGTCAATGGCTCACTGGATCTCATCCAAGCTCAAAGCCGCTGAAACCCTACTACAACACGTAAATAAATCGATCCTCATTTCTGCTTCCTTTTAATTTTAGGTTTACGAATGTTTATTTTTCTTGCTTTTGCGCTGTTGATTGTTATTCTGAATTTATTTCGGGTTGTTATGGAATTGAATCATTGTTAGGTAGAGTCAGAAACGCATTGCATTCTCGGCAATTTGCCTGACGATGCTGTCTGGATAATTTAGGATTGAATCACGAGAACTGGAATTTATTTAAATTTTATTCACTGTGAGAACTTCGAATTGATCAAAATGCTCTAGATTTTGCAGATTATTACGACCATGTATGTAGTTTGTCCAATTAAGAATTGAATCATGAAAATTGGTATAGATAATTTATTCTCGTTGAGGATTTGAATTGATCGAAAATCTGTTAACTAGAGGATGAAGCCGTGTAAATTTGGACGGATGACTATATCATTCCGAACAAGTGTATTTGGCTTACGGAAAATTATCGATATTAAAGAAAAAGTAACAACATTTTATCGAAATAGAGGAAGGATGTAGTGAGGCGATTGTAGATGTAGGATGTAGTGAGGCGATTGTAATTTATTTCGGGTTGTTATGGAATTGAATCATTATTTAGTTATTTATTGATAACATTTTTTTTGGTCTATATTGGCAATCTAGATCGATCAGCAAGCTGCAGAGTCGCTCAAAAAAAATGAAAAGCAGACAATAGATGATCAACTGGTTGCTGAAACTTCATCAAAAGCGCCTGAAACTAAATCACTGATAAAGGATCAGCTTAAGAAGAAAAGCACAGAAAATGTGCTTAGCCGAAGTAATATTCCCAGTGACAAACGTGATCTAAATATACTTAGCAGAAGTAACAGTGATGTTAACCAGAATGATGAAGCTGGGAGGTCGCTGAAGAATTTAAAGTCAAATTCCAGTGCAGGACTAACTGATAGTGATTGGACGGAACTACTCAGTGTGCCAGATAAGAGGGGTGTATCTGGTGCGGGAGTTACAACACAAAGTAGTAATCGAGTACCAATGACTCGGGCCCTTAAGAAAAATGGGAAGAAGGTAGGAAGTTCTGGGCAAGGATTAAATCTTTCTGTGGTAGATGGGAGGACTGAAAAGGTTGGAAATAACGGAGTTTTGAAGAGTTCAAGAAAGTCATATGTTCGGTCAGAGAGTAATATCAGTGCTGATAGTGATGAGAAGGCAAGTATTGTTGGGGATGCAACTCCAAGAAACTCAAGCGTTCAGTCATCAAGCAGTGGAGGGGAATCTAATCAACAGGACAGTGCGCCGACACCTATATTTGGCACAGCAAACATGGGAATAGTGGAAGGGGTGAATGATATCGTAGATGGGGAGAAATTAAGTTTGTTAAATGATTCAGACCAATCTTCCCAGGTGATGTCGATTTCTCTAGACAGGAAATTGGATATGAATGTGGGATTGAATGGTGGTGAGAGGCTTGAAACAGCGATTAGTGGGGCTAATAGATCAAAAATTGGTTCTAGGACTTCTAGTTCTAAAAAGAAGGTGTCGTTGTTACCAAGTGAGGTAGATTCTAATTCTGAGACAGATACAACTTCATCAGATTCAGAGAGCGAAAGAGAAAGGGAAGAAAGGAGAAAGAGGAAGCAACAGATTCTAGCAGAGAAAGCAGCTGCAAAAGCAATAGAGGCAATTAAAGAACGAGAGAACTTGGTTGCTAGATTAGAGGGGGAGAAACAGAGTTTGGAGAAAATTTTTGAAGAGCGAGCAAAACAACAAGTGCAGGAGGTATTTTGTACTTACCCCCAACTCTTTTCATAGATTGTGGCTCTTAAAGTCCTTGCCTTCATGCTCTAGTGAAATTTCATTTGCTAAATAAAGTACGGTTTTGGAGAAAGCCTCCTACTTCTGATTTCTTGCTTGGACTAGTCTTTTCTTTTTTGTTATTGTCAAACTTCTATCAGTAATTTCTTGGATACTGATATTGTTTTCTTAACGAGTAGATATCCTTGTTCTCCATTCAACAATAGGTTGAGCCGTTTTTTTTTCTTGATCTTGTTCTTCTTCTCTCTCTGAAGAATGAATGTTATATATAGGCTAATTGATGTAGTGTAACAATACTGGTCACTATGAGATCATTGTACCTGAGCCCATGACCTTCATAGTTAAGATTATGTTTTCTGGGAACTTGTTTTTTTAGACCATATGAACATTTTTAAGTTTCCTCAAGTGCATATTATCATTTTCTTGATGAAGCAGAAACTAACTTTTTTAGTATTATTCAACATGTCTTCCTAGCTTCTTCTTAGTCTCTGCTTTATGATACGTTGCACGGATTATCTTTAACTTGGTTAGAGTGCTTCATCATTCTAGTTTGAAAAGCTACTTTAATGATATTGATGAGTGTGTGCTTATCCTATTAGACAGTCTTACTGATCCTGGTTGAGTGACTTTATCCAGATTAACTAGACAAATTTGTAGTTATCAAGAAAGAACATTTCACTATTGTTTGTGGTGTTGGTTCTAATTTCTAACATGCCATTATTAATATTCGAGTGTATACAGTTGACACTTGACATCAATCCAGTCAATATGTTTCTTTTATTATTTTCCAGGGCAAGGATAGCAGTAACTTAGAAATGCTAATAAGTAGTCTATCTTACCCCTTCATAGTTGACTTAAATGGCTTTTTTAGATGCTACTTATAAATCTTGAGACTTGATAGTGGGTTTTGAAAAATGAAAAACTGCAAAACATCTGATGTATATAATTTATCGTCAGAGGATTATACTTTTTTCACTATAAGATTTTCTTTGATCCATTATTTTAATTATGATATGTAATGTTCACTCTGTCCTTGGAATATTGTTGCCTTATTTCTCTTAATAATATATTGACAACTATAAAATAAAATTGTTATCTACTTTACAAATAAACAAATATGTCAATCTTCAGTGTAATGGGAAAAAATTCTATTAACTAATTGTATTGAAAATCAAGTTCGTTATTAACAGAATGGTCTTTTAGTAGCTTATGCAACATTCTTCAGTAAAATCGTACTGATTATTGGCAGTACCTTTTCAGTTTGTTCTTGGTGGTTGCTAAATTTCATTTGGTTCCATCATTAACTGATTTTAGAAAAATATATCAGTAGTTTGTGTGTTTTAAATTTTGTTTTGAAAGGATTTTTTGTTTTGTTTTTAGATTTGCAAGAATCTCTTGGTATGGCTGCAATGGTAAATAGTTGAACTTTTTCAGGCTTCAGATTTACAGACTACAATGATGGAGACCATGGAAGCAGTTGAGCTAGAGAAGCAGAAACATAATTATACTCGAATGGAGGCCCTTGCACGATTAGCAAAACTTGAGGTGTTGTAGTATTATAAAAACGTACTTTAAATTTACCTCGATGGTAGTATACATGATAATAGTTGTTATGAAAATGTGTGGTTAGTTTACTTGTATACCTGCACAGATGATGTGTTTGGTCATCATACTTCTCTTGTCTTTACAGAAAATGTCATTATACGGTAGAACTTCTGTAAATTAATACTTGATAAATTAATAAATTCTCTAAAATAATAACTTCCTCCTATCCCAACGCTAGTTCAAAAATTATTAAATTTTAATAAGATGATAAAATGATAATTTTTTGAAGAACCTATATTTATATATGTCGCATCAATATTATAAATTAATAAGTTTTAAATATTATAAGTATGAATAGTATGAGAACTTGTTAAAGTAGGAAAATATTGATGTTGAAATTTAAATCTAATGGGATTTCATCTCTAACTTTCAAATTGCATCCAAAAGTTTTGGTGTTGAGCTCTCTTGCTCTAATAGTTGCCGCTTTCGGTGGTTGATTGTTACGATTTTAAATTTTTTGGATATCTTTTAGATGAGAAATCATGGTTGGGTGTTTTGATCTTAATTATTTTTTTCCATATTGAGGTTCATATAGTAGTTTCATTCTTGTATCATACGTGAATATATTTAATTAGTTACAATATATTGGTAGATAAGTAAATATATTTATGTAGTTACATGAATTGGTAGATGCATGAATATATTTAATTAGACATGTATGAATCTATTTTATGTTGATATATTGAAACATTATGCACAATGTATTTGTACACATAAACTCTCAAATTATATTTGCTAAAATAGAGAAAACATTCTTTAAACTAATAAATTATTAATTTATCGATATATTAATATCTCTCTAAATTAATAAAATATCATGGTCCCAAGATTCTTAATTTATAGAGATTTTACTGAGCATATTATTGTTTTTTTTTTCTTTTTGGTTAATGCATAATCTTCTTTTTTGCTTGAGAACTAAATTCTTTTGCCTTTATACATGTCATTCACACTTAAGTACATTCCTTCCAGTTTCTCCCTTATCTGGCTTGGGAGTAGGCTTCTGTGATAGTGGTTGGTAGGGTGTATAATATTTTTATATGGGACTTATTCATGAGTTGTTGTAGTATTATGATATTTTCCTGCGTAACTATTCTAATTTTGATGATCTGAGTTATAAATTTGCTTTTATTTTGCAGAGTGTAAATGCTGATCTTGCTAGATCTTTTGCTAATGTACAAAAGAATCTTGAAATAGAGGTATTTTAAGAACTCATTTCTTTGTTATAATATTAATTTCTTGCTAGCTTGCAATTGCTTCTATGTTTTCTTCTTTTGTTTCATTCTTTGTTTTCATTCATCAACATCTTGAGAAATTAGACATGCTATAATGAACCTACCTGTCAATTATCTACAGTGCTCTATGAATAATAAAATTAGTTACCTAGAAAGCACCCATGATCTCTGTATACATTTTAGTTTAATTTATAATCTACCCCACTTTGTTTCATGTAGGTTTACATACTTTTGCAGATCATCTAAATGTCAGAGTAATTTATTGATATTGATCTCAATTTAGGTTTTTAGAAACAATTCATGGAAACTATCATTTTAGCATTTCAATAATTGATGGATATATACATCTTGCTGTAAATGCATTTGTAATTGAATTTCTTGTATCTGTATCTGCTGGAGCAGGCTGATCGTGTAGCTGAACTTCGTCACCAAATTCACATGAAAGAAGCTACTCATGAAGGTGTGTTATTGGTTTTTGGGCTGGCTCTTTTAGTTTTTGTTCCGATATCTGCAAAATCTTATGCTTAATCCTGAATCACATGCTTAACCCAATGTTCTTCTAGAATAGATATCTCAGTACAGGTTGAAGTTTTTGCTGTAATGTCTTTCAGGCCCATATAGCCTAAATTCCATTTCTTCAAGATTCTCATTACTTCCTCCCAACTTTATTGTTTTCCTGTTATATTGTTTCTTAGGACTCATATTTATATTAGATGACTTCAGCTTTGTACTTTTGTCGCTTCAATCAGATAAGTTTTATTTAGTAGTGGAAGGGAAAAAATAGGGAGGATTCTGCAGTACTTGGCCTAATTCAGATATCAAATATTACTGTTTGTTGCATTATCCTTTGATATACTTGTATCCACTTTGCCTAGTACAATACTTGTTCACATGCAGTTAATTAAGGGATAATAATTGCTAAAAGAGTGTCATAACTTCAGGTACTTAGGAAATTTTGACCAAACTTTTCAATTTTTCCACCAATTCAGTGTTTTTTCTTTTTCTTTTTTCTGTTTAAGCACCAAGTGGTCTACCATTGGAGATTTTTCAGTGTATGCCATTTACAAAACTTGAGTTCCAAACTTCCTCTAACAAGGTGTGATATACATATAAACCCGCATCGTTGTTGGCTCTGCAGTCTGCACTTGCGAGGACACGGTGGAAATCCAAGTTGGATTTTAGCTTTACATGCTGCAAAAGTTTATCCGGTGCTTTAAAACTTGGATTTGAGTTGCAAAAAGTTATGAACTAGTGACATTTGTTACTAATTGAAAAGTTTGGTTGAATTGAACAGTTTGAAAAAGTTCATGAATTCTCTGACAAATTGACTTATTTAATTTATAAAAAAAAGGTTGTTTTTTGCTTTGTTATTGATGAAATGAGACCGAATTAATGAACCTTTTCTTTCTCTTTGTAGAATTGAGAAGAGAAATACCAAATACGCACCAGAATGGTGATAAAGTGAGTATCTTTGTGTTTTCTGTAATATATAGACATTAAGGTGTCTTCTAATTCAGCTTATGCCACTGATGTTGCAGTTAAGAGCTTCAAAAGGTGTTGAGTTTGAAATGGAGATGCTTGAGACAGAATATTCGTTTGTAGCTGACAAAGTAGCAAGAATGCAAGCCCAGGTATTTTTTCCAACAAGGGCATCTACTAAGTATGTATCCACTTTTTAGTTATTAAATCTTCTAGAATGCTTCTCTCTCTACTTTCCCCACACCTCCCTCACTCAAAAATAGGAATGAAGAAGATTTTCCAAAAACCTCATCATCCTGTAAATGCTTCATGTGATTTATATTTGCTTCTTCTAGATAGTACTTGTCTAATATGATGTGTCTTTTCCATCGTGTGTTAATACAGGCCAACACTCTAGAAACAAGCATTGAAACAACCCGAAGAGAAATAGAAGATCCTTCTGAAATTGAAATTGAGCTCAAGCGAAGGCTTAGTCAGTTGACCGACCATTTGATTCAGAAGCAAGCTCAGGTCATTTCCTCAAACTTCATGAAGGCTGGCAATATTATTTCGATTTTTAAGTGATACAAGAACAAATAGAACACGCAAGATTTGAGTTTCCATTTATCCATATTGGAGATAAAATGCAAAAAGGAAATTCTCGTTGATTACTGAGGCTTGCTTTGCACGAAGGAAATCTGTCCGTTTTATTACATTTTTGGCAACCGGTTTCGGTAATTGATGAAGATTTTGACTCGTATCAGGTGGAAACACTATCTTCGGAGAAGGCTATGCTACTTCTTAGAATCGAGGTAATACTCATCCTCAATCTAAAACTGGCATTGTAACAACCATCTCCTGCTAAACTGTCATCATTTCTCTGAATCCTCTGATTAAACGCTATAGGCCGTATCAAAATTGCTGGACGAGCACGGGCCAGCTGATTTTCCAAGCACCTCATCTAGGGACGAGCTGGAACAAGGTACGTGGCAATTATCCAACACAAAGTTCAGGTCCTTATTGAAAGGGAGAATGCAGTCTGGTCAACAGCAGTTCGGATCATTGGTTCGACAACTGGACTCGCTCTTTTGCACGGGTGCCGTTTTTCTTAGAAGAAATTCAACCGCCAGAGCTTGGTCTCTTGTATACTTGGTTTGCCTTCATCTTTGGGTGATATACATTCTAATGTCGCATTCTCCAGTCTCGGACGACGTTCGATCCGGTGCCGTCATCTCCCTCGAGAATATTAATAACACAGGAGGTGTCTGAATTGTTTTGTCTATATATTTTTTTTTCAATTAATTTATCTCCAAAATTCAGAAATGATCTTCTGTACAAGGGGTGTATAGTAAATGCAATTCTCTCTGACCTAATACAAAAATTAATGTATACAACTGCAGAAAATCAAGTATGGTTTTATAACCTATGATGTTTCTGAATCAAATGTTTCCACTAAAATTTTGGTGGTATTATGTTTTGTATGTGGCACACAAGAAGTTTTTGTAGCTTTATTTGCAGAAACAGTTGTTCTATAATATGAGTAAGAGAGTACTTTCTTTAATTGTTACTTTTTCCGTTCTGTTCATTTTGTCTACATACTGTTCGGCACGGAGATTAAAGTTAAGTAAGGGTAAAATGATAGAAAATAAGTATGTCCCACCGCTTTTAAAGAGTTTTGGCGGGTAAATTCTTTCCTAATTGGAAAGTAGATAATTGAGTGGAACGTTCATTTAAAGGAATGGAGACAAAATGAACGGAATAGATTGCAAGTTTAATCTCATTTTCAAATGTTAATTAAATCCCCCCCCCCCCACCACTTTTTTGGCATATTAATCTAGCTCATTGTTCAACCCATTGATTTATGAAGTGAAAGGTTGGATTTGGACTTTGAAGAGAGAGTTTTATGGCACATGGGACAAAGTTAGTCCTTGGTGACAATGACAAATTGGACATTTAATTTAAAAATAGTTGTTTGAAACTACTCAATCAAAATTAGTTGACGTCAATAAGTATTTGGACATCGACTCACATGTCATAATATTTTTCTTCTCGAGCCCGTCAAAATCCAACCCTTAATATTTCAAATCAACAGCTCGAACAATGAGAATTTGAAAGTGTGAATTGTTGGAAAAGTTTTAATTGTAAAACATTGAAAAATTATTTAATTGCCAAGATTTGAAAGTGGAGTTAAAAATTGCAAAATGACTCATAATTCGTCATTTAATTTGTAATAATTTTCCAAATAAAAGGAGTGTTTCTAGTTATGCATGTTTTTATTGAACAAGATTTAGGTTCATAATCTTTTTTGTTTGAAATTTTGAGCAGGAGATACTCTTTTTAACATTATAGTACCATATCGATTACCTTGCTTACTGACTTTACAATACCATTATCGATTATTAGATATCAATCGGGCCAACTCACTTGATTTCAAACCATTTCCTCAACTTGCAAAACGCAGGCTATCTATACAACATGGATTCAACGTAATGCAGATATATACTAGGGACCAGTTAAAACACAGCAGCATAAGAACGAATCTGTAGAAAGTTTGAACTTCAAACGGTCCAAAAATCGCGAACTTGACGAGAAGCAAGCAAGAACGCCAACGTAGAGTTGATAGATCGTTAAATGCTCAACTAATCTTCTCTGCAGAGGTCTCCATCCGACTTCTACTCCTTACACAGGCAAAAACACGTACGTTAAAGGCCAAGCAGATTAGTTTCTCAAGTGCAATGCAACCGAAAGAACATGCAAACAATATAATTTCTACATTTTTCATAACATTCTAATTCTAATTCTAGAGCTATCAAGAAGACCATCATAGAATCTTGTTGCTACTGTGGTGTTATATTCAAGACAAGCTTTAGCGATAAACCATGTGGTGTTAAAGAACGAGAAGGCATCAGTAAACGAGGTCTCTCTCCTCCTAGAGTTCTCTCTTCTGACCGTCTTTGGGAAGAAGATTTCGATCTCTCTTCTGATTGTTTCGTGTTACTTTTGATATCGTCTATTCAGTTAATATTCATATTTGGTTCTAGTTCTAGGGTTGGATTTTCCTTTACTAACATATACTCCCTCCGTTCACGGCCTTTTTCGTTCGTCCACTAACAACATGCACATTTCTTTTATAGAGTATGACCCACCACTTTTTCTTATCTATATATTAATATACTCTCTCTTTCAACTTATTTACACAATTTACCACCTATGGCCCACCACAATTTTCTCTTTCTCCTAACATAATACTACAAGAATGCGGGTCCCTTTCTCCACTCACAATACCTACTACTACATTTCTTAAAACCCGTGCCAATGTCAACTATGCGTGGACGGAGGGAGTACATATATGAAACTTTCCTCGATCACCCACTAGAAGAAAAAACAAATCTCACCTACTTAAATTTTTATGAGCCGAAATTGCACGTAACTGAGAGAAAATGCAGGAAATTGAGAGTAGTCTCACCAGGTCTCTTGGGGTAAACCGCGATTGTAGAGAGGAAACTCAAATAGAAATGCCGTTTTGAACCATTCCGGCAACTTTCCATACAGTGCAGGAGGAAGCAAGATGAGAGGGCTGAGACAGAAGAAAATTCTGAGCATTTCTTTCTTGAAAAGATTTAAACGGTATAAGAAGAAGAGGGGTCTTAAGTGCAACCCACCTCGTCGTTCTTTTATAGTGCCTATATGCAGGAACATTCCCATACTTTTTGTCAGCTGATTCCTGTATGCATAAAGATCGTCCGAGTAAGTACATATTAACAACTCACACCAAATTAAGAATGAAGAACCAAGTACAGGAAGCAACCTCAAGCAGTGGTATGCCACTGACGAAAAGAAGCAATAACGTGAGGAATATCGGGCCAAAGATGACGAGCCATTCTGCTTTTTCTAGTACAGGTGTTGCAGCCACAAAAATCCCCCACCAGAGAAAGATCTGAACAACATATGAAGATTAAATGACGGAGCAAATATCCAACAAAATATATGTATGAATATAAGTAAAGGAGAAAAGAGAAGCGCACGCCCAAAACACGACTCGGTTAACCTTATCAGACAGCGGTAGCATGTCCATTTAATGATGAATATAGTTAGATGAGATAAATAAGTCCTAGAATCAAATTTCATCTTAAATATCTAGACAATCTAATGAGAAAACGAAGCCTCGTACAATTTTCTAAACAAAAGGATGCAAGATTAAATTCCAAAGTATACATTAGAAGAAAAAAAGAAATCATTTATGCATAATATTTAATGTGACTTAAATACTTTAACATGCATGCAGGAATAGCATGCCATGCATTCGTCTCTTGTAGAGCAGACAAAATTCTGAATTCACCTCTCCAAAATAGTTGGGGTGGCGAGAATACTTCCAAACTCCAATATTGCACCATTTGCCCCTATTCTCCGGAGAATTTTTGAATGTTAACTTTTGCTGGTCAGCCGTTGCTTCAACAAATATTCCTATAGACCAGATGATCCACCCAATAATATCCGCAGCTTGAATGGAAGGATTTCGATTGCTTGCATTAACAATTGTCACGGGTAAGCTCACAGTCCATACCCATACAGCCTGCAGAGAGTAAAGAAATAAGATTCTACAAGGGGCGTAGAAATAGATTGCAAGGGCAAGTGTCAATAACCAAATATATTCAAAATGAAATAAATATTATAACAGAAACCTGAAATATCCAAAACACAGCCAATTTTGCCAAATTATCACGCATTTCATCAAAGCGTCGATCCTCCCCCCATTGCAGTATCCTGATAAGAGTTAAAAGAACGCGGATGAATCCAAACCAGAGACAATATAAAGCACACTTTCACTCACCGTCTGGAAAAAAAGTAAATTAGTCGATTTTCATAGAACGTTGAATATAAGCTGTGTGAAAATCTTTCATCATATTCATACAGATATAAGCATCTTATAGTCAATAAAAGATCTTGAAAAAAGGTAAGAAGTTTACACACCTCATTAGTAGAAAAACGCCCAGACGAAGGCCCCAGGAAACTACAAGCATGGACAAAACCACCTGAAAAGTGTGCTTAAAATCAATTTCCAAGGAAAATAGGGTACAAAGACTCGGCCTCAGTGGCGATACTATTTAATATACATCTCAAAATGAAAGCTTCAGTTCAAACGTGCTTGTTAAAAGTTTGAACAGAATCAATCACCTGCCGGAAGTACCATGATCCTTTGACAACCAAGGTAAGGATAGCAAGTATAACAAAATTTGTGCTACCTATACAAGGAAAGTCGATCTGTAATTGTGAACAAGAGGTCATAAATCATAAGAGATCACTATAAACAGTAAAAATAAAAGGTTTTTTCTCACATACAACATGCCACTATTCATGGTCATTGGCATCCTATCAACTCCACATTTACAAACTTCAAATTCAGTTCCCGTAGCTCCACCGTCACCAAATCTAAACCCACCTAGCATGTACAGTTTCTTTTATCAAAGTATGTCTAGCCAGTTTCTCAAATCTTGATACTGTTTGTTTACATAGCTATCAAATTCAGCTTTTAAAACTATTGGTTGGACTTCGGCATTTGAGTTTGAATAATTCTTATTTTTTTCACTTTATAAATTCAGTAGTAGAAATCTCATCATAGCCACAATACTGAAACATACAGTTCCTTTAATTGCACCTCTCATTCAGTTTTCTGGAGACGGACGCTTTTACATGTTAACAAGCCTATATCCGACAAAGCTCTCAGTCACTAATTCATACGAACTCCATCATTGTCGACCGTATTACTACACTGTTTTACAGAATAAGCTTTACACATTGTTGGAGTATCCCATTAAAGTTATAGCAAACCTAAGAAATACAATGTATACGAAAAGTAGAGCTCGAGCAGCCTCTCAGGAAACCAGTAAATTGATCTTGAAACGAATAATCTACCATCTATGCCATTTAACTTTCTATTCAAAAGCTTTTTCCCATTACAAATATTCCATTTTTCATCAACCAAATATTGACAACTCAAGTCTATTTTGTTGAAACACTTGAAAATAAGCACCAGAGACAGCCCCTTAAACTGTAACAATTCAAAATAATCATGCAACTATATATGCAGTGCAATTTTTACCCCTTCTTCCCTTTTTTCTGTTTGATAATTAGGCAGTATTTTCACCTCAATTTCTTGCCCTCAGCCTAAACTCACCCTCAATTTATACATTGCGCAAGAAAAGAGTAACTTTTTCCAGTAACTAAATTTATTTATGAAATTACCTGCAAAGTCAGTGACTTTATCAAATTTTAGAAGCGCTGTAATCACAAAGAAGAATAATTGATAAGCTACCTGCAAAAAGACAAGAAAAACAATCAAATTAGAGCAAGCCCACAACACTAAACGCTCATGTCTGTGTGTGGGGGATGAAACTTACAGTGACAATGGCGGTGAGGGCCAAGAAATGGGAGTCGATAACGGTTCCCATGAATGAAGGAAATGATCTTAAACTTGTAATTCCAACTAACACTACTTTTCACTATTATAATACTCTTCTTGTTTTTCTTTTTGAATTTTGACTTGTTTTTCCTTTTGATCTTTAACTTGTAAATTTGAGTAGAATAGTATTTATGTGGTTTAGAATAAACCGGAGTTAAGACGGCCTGCTGTAACAATAACCACCTTGTCTTCTCTCTCTCTCTCTCTCTAGAAAAGTTTGCGCTCATTTTTCTGACTTTATTATCTTTTTCTTTTTATTTGATTTCGCATTTGGTTTACTATTTTAAATTTTGATATAGAATTTGATGAATTGGGATGATTTCCGATTTTATTGAATATTAGGGTTTAATGCCAATTTTGGCACTAAAAATATTGACAATATTACAATTTCATGCCAAATAAATATCATTGGGTCTCAATTTTATCTCGAAGCAATTTTTGAGTATCGAAAAATAGAGTTGGCAACGAGGCTTCAGGCGTAAAGTTTCTACTTGAATTAATTTAATGACATGGAAAATTAGGGTTTATTTTTTCAATTTTTTATTTTTTTTCTTTTTCCTTGAATTTTATGGAAAATCATTTTGAAAATGTTTTTTTTTTCTTTAGATTAAGCCAATGAAAACGTCATCGTTTTGGTGAGATGGAGTATTCGAATTTTCCACGTCATTAGATTAATTCAAAGTAGAACTGTCAAACCTAAAATTAGGCCTGGCAAATCGTGCGTGTCGGATCGTTATCGTGTCGACCTGCTAACGACCCGACTTGTTAAGGTCAAATCTGAACACAACTTGTTAAGGATTTGCTCGACACGACACGAATCCGATCCGAAATGTTCAAATCCGAACACGACACGAATACGAAAATTACACGATTTCTATCGTGTTGACACGATACGATAACGACACGATACGACACGACACGATTAAAACATAAATTTATACGACACTATAAGCTATATAAACAATAAAAACATTAAAAATTTAAACTTAAAACCCTAAGAAAATTAATAAATTAATAATTAATGATGAAAATAAAAAACAATAAATAATAAATAAATCCTATCGGGTTACACGAACCCGACCCAATAATTTCGTGTCCATATCGGGTTACACGATAACGACCCGAATCCGATAAGGCTTGACACTAACCCATTAATTTCGTGCGTGTTCGTGTCGGATTATCGTGTCGTGTAAAAAATTGTCAGCCCTACCTAAAATCTAATTTGCCTACCGTAGTTTTGGACATTGAAAAATGAGCTTAGGATTCAATGTCAATTTTAGCACTTAAAATCAATAATATGACAATTTCATGCCAAATAAATATCATTCGGTCTCAATTTTATCTCGAAGCAATTTTTCAGTATTGAAAAAAATACAGTTGGCTACCAGCCTTCACGCGTGAAGTTTCTATCTGAATTAATTTAATGACATGGAAAATTAGGATTTATTTTTTCAATTTTTTAATTTTTTTTTCTTTTTCCTTGAATTTTATGGAAAATAATTATGAAAATGTTTTTTTTTCTCTTCAAGCCATAACATATTTGATAAATATAAAGTGTGCATCAACTAGATTTGGAAGATCTAAATCTGTCCCACTACATATTTCATTAGAATTGTAAATGAGTCGAGCTATTTGAATTTTAACTTGATAAAAGCTCGTTCAAGCTGTAAAAATGCAAATAAAATGCAATCTCTTATGTTTAATGAGAATTTACTGTATTTTGATGGAGTGAACAGTGCTATGTTAATTCTAGCACTATTCACTGTACAGTTTTTTTAACTGTACATTTTTTTTTTGGCTTAATCTATTTCTAAGATTGGGGTTGAGACTTGAGGGTTGAGTTTATATTTATTAGGCTTGTATGAATAGGTTAGGCTAGGAAATTCCTTTTTGAATTAAATTTTGTATATTACCGATTCAACGTTATTTTAGTGCCGAAACTGTTGTAAAATAAAGTAAAACTACCGGAGATGGCCGAATTCATATCAATGCAACACACAAATATCAAGCCTGCGTTAGTAGTGCGGTTAATGCATGAGACCAAAAAGGTCTATGGTTTGATTCAACTGTGGTGCGGTCTTTAAATTTAATATTATAATTACGCAGAAAAAAAAAACAGAAATATCAAGACTACAGAAGGACTGATTTTCTATGGTTTTATATGGATATAATGCACGTTTAGGTGTGGTTTTTATTAAGGAAATGCATATTTCAGTTGTTGATATATTTCGATGAAAGAAGTCGAAAAAATGAATTTTGTGTCCAATTATAGAAGATCGAAATCGAAGATGGAAGTGAATTGAATGGACCGGGCTTTACTACTTTGTAATCCATAAACAATATCTTTGGAGGCATATTATAGTTAGGATTTTTTTATTATTTCTAGGTAATTAATGGCGGCTACTTAGTAATTAAGATACATATCTTTTTTCCATATTTTAAATATATATATATGTTTAATGCTTTAGCAGTAAACATTTTTTGGAGATCAGTTTTATTTTCAGTTTGAAGGCTTCGAGTTTTGTGGGATCGATTTGATTAATTTATGGTGATTAAGTTCTTTTTTTATTTAATTCTTACTTTTATTATTATGTCTTCTTTATTTTATTCGATTGTGTTTGATATTATTATGAGTAGCTAATTCTTTAATTGGGCGAGAATATTGAAGTTTCGATTTATTCCTTGTGTTTAAAGTTAATTCTGATTTTATTTAAGCCTGATCAACTTATATTAAATTGGATTACAGTCAATTAATTCCTCCAATCAGTAATTATTGGAATAGGACTAATTAGTGATAAAGCTACCATTTTCATAGTAGGAATAAATTGGTAGACGGATTATTACTTGCGTTCTTGGATAATTCGTCTAAATTGAGTTCATTCAAATCTAAAAGCTATTAGAGCATTAAATCTAGGTAGGTTGTGTTTTACGTAGGAATTGAGATATGTCCGATGCATTCACGGTATCCTACTGGTTGGTCCATAAGAATTAATTTATCTTTGCGTCGATGATCAGAGCCCTAGACTGGATTTATTCGTAGCCGGATTACTTTTCTTTTGATTAAATTCTCATTTACTACTTTAGTTAATTTATTGTTTTCAGAGTTTTTAATTAAATTCTCTTAATTTAAGGCGTGGTGGCTACACCAAAACCCAATTTATAGGAAAAAAGTGATTTCCCGTTCTCTATGGTTCTACCCTGCTTGTTGCTATACTAATTTGATTCTGGGCAAATTACAGGAATTATTTGATGGTATACGACGTCTACCAAGAACCAACAGAAAGTGTCTAAAACTCTCAATTGAAACAAACTAACAATCACTAATTACAACAAATTCTTGCCAATTTACAACAACCTGCACAATTTGCTTGAAGGTGGCATTATAAAGCCAAGAATATAAAAGGACAACAAAGGGGAAAAAAATTAAAAAAAAAATAGAAAAAAAAAGAAAAAAAGAAAAAAGAAAGAAGGAATTCTAATCTGTGATGATCCATTGTTGATGTTTGAACAATGTCTCAAAGCAAGGCTGCAAAATGCCTTATTCTTCTTGAATTCTGGCATTCAACTTGGGAAAAATTGCTACTTGCTTCTCTCTCTAGCTTCTACGATCTTCCGAATTTACCGATAACTGCCCCTTCTCGCTTCTCCTGCTCGCTGCTCTCGACGTTTGTGAACTTGTCATCGACTTCTGAAGTGGTTTCAAGGCAGCCATGATCTCTGCAAACGATGGCCTTAAATTTTGATCTCTGCAACACGAAAAACGGACTTCGTTCTCAGCTATGCGATAAAAAAATTAAAAAATAAAATAAAGTCTTGAGAAGTACTTCCTCCGTTCCGCTCATTTTGTCTACTTACTGTTCGGCACAGAGATTAAGAATAAGGGTAAAAAGATAGAAAGTGGGTAGGTCTGACCACTTTTAAAGGGTTTTGAAGTGTAAATTCTTTCCTTATTGGGAAGTAGACAAATTGAGTAGAACGTCCATTTAAGGGAATGTAGACAAAATGAGCGGAACGGAGGGAGTAGTTTGACTTACGTTTCCCAGCATTTCAAGATGATATCTCTGATGACTGGATCCATGTTGTCGGGAATGTCAAGACGACGATGCTGAAACCCGACAGCGCCAACCACTTGCATCGGGTTCATTCCTCCCCACGGTTGCCGCATCGTACAAAGCTCCCAGAGTATCACACCAAAGCTGTAAACGTCACACCTGCATTTTAATCAACAACAATAATAATAATAAGATTACGATGATTGAGAAGTCGATAATATGATTTTCGACACTTTCACACACTATAATCACAGATGAATAAGATGGACTGCATACTTCTCATTTGATGGCTCATTTCTCAATACTTCCGGTGCCATCCACTCCGCCTACGCAACACCAAAACCTCAAGAATTAGCAGTAACGCTTAGTCATGTAACAACGAGCAAAATTGGTTGGGGAAGCACGAAACAAATCATGTCTGGACGACAACATGTAAGTGTCGACCTAGATCATCATCTTAAGTTATATTAGGATGAAATCTGTCAATGCATGCTTCATTGTACTATATCTGGTTATGATAACTAACCTCTTCAAGACAAAGATAAACAAAGAATAGAAAATCTCGACACATGTTCATGATGCAAATATCGAGACACTAGGAAACGAGACCCATCTTTTCCTACATAAAGATATAAATATAGAAAATTTGAATTTATTTTTGGAACCATAGATCACAGCAAACCACCTTTTCCGAAGGCGAAACATGGGAATCAAAGATCTCCAAAAGCCTGAGTAATACGACCAACAGCAATTGAGCTATCGTCTACAAAATAGCTGATAATACAATGATGCATAACAATTAGCCGGTTGCATGATTGGATTGTCATTTTTTATTTTTATTTTTTCGTAACAAAGGCAACAGCATCAGAGGCCAAGAGATATTCCAACATATGATCTCATTAATATACCAAAGATAAAGGAAATTTAGTGACAGCAACAAGTCAATTTATTGAAAGGAGGCAAAATCTACAAGACAGAATGAACATAGTAAAATGTGAGACGAGCTTACCGTTCCAGCAGTAGACCTTGAAGAAAGAAATGTGCTGTGCTTCATTCTTGATAATCCGAAATCACACACCTGTTAAAGAAAATAGAACATATATTAGTATCTAAGCTACAACATGGTATCATCACCGTTTCTACATGACAAGAAAGTCACCTTGACAACCCAGTTCTTGTCAACAAGAAGGTTTGGGGACTTCAAATCTCGATGAACTATCACGGGGCTGCAATTATGCAAATAATTCATTCCTCGAGCCTGTCATATCAAGTGTATTATATTAGCGCTAGCATATTCACCCTTATGTAGAATTGGACAAATGAAATAAAAATAGAATATAATTAGCATACTGCATCAAGAGCCATCTTCAACCGTCTACGATCATCTAGTTGATTGTTTGGGCGATGAAGTAATCTGTATAAACTACCTCTGACCACATAAAGAATTTGTCAATTAAAAAGCATTTGAAAATCTTTGCTGTCAATCATTTGATAAAATAAAAGAACAGTAAAACTCAGAAAAACCAATTCTTTTACAAAGAAAAAAATACAGCACCAGTATTACCAGAAATAAATATTAGGGACATGTTTAGAGAACCATGTTCGAGTGTGACAAATTGTATTTGATTCATATTTAAGAAGCCAAAGCTTTGAATGATGGAAGACAGTTCTTAAAAGCATAATTTAGAACAAGTACACAAAAGTCAACAGACAAAGGTTCGAATATCATAAATTCCACAACATTGAAAACAACATCAATCTTCAAGGTCTGGAAGTTTAAAGGATCTTAGCATACCTAGGGAGGAATTCTGTAACAATCGAGAGATTTGGAGGTCGAGTGATAGCTCCCATAAAGAGAACTACATTTGGATGTCTGACTTTTTTCATGATCCGGACCTTGAAAACCAGACAATATGCATGTCAGCTCATGAAAATCTAAGGTAAATATTAAAATCCATTAGTAGAACGAGAAGATAGAATGGAGTCAGAACTGCAGGATCAATAAAGTTCGGAATGTACCTTTGAAAACTTATATAAAAAAAACGTACCTTTGAAATTTACAAGTCAAGTACAAAGCAGATATTCAAATGACATACTATTACATGCAAGACCTGGCTCCAAATGCTAGAAAGTGTGAAGCCATCAAATAGGGCGATTACCTCACTTCTGAATTCCTCGAGAGATTCACCAGTTATATCTTGGTCGAGGAACTTCTTGACAGCAACTTCCTAAAAATTGAAAATTTTAAATACACATCTTCCATAATTAAATCCCAACAGAAGAAATGTAAATTGGAAAATATAAAAACACAGAGAACATTCATGGCCTGCAAAAAATTTATGCATTTAGAGAATTGAGGTTCAATAATACTCAAGAAGGCAAAAAAGGTTACAAGAAATCAACATAAATGGCCTAGTTTAGAGCGAAGATAAATTAAAAAATAAAATATTTCTATCAGAACACTTTATAGAAATAAAAACATATATCCATCTAATAGACTTTCTTCCAGCATGGTTATTTGAGAATCACAACTGAGATTGGGAAAAAGTGCAGGCTTCTCTAGTGGGTTAGATAATTTATTTTATCTATTTTCTATTTGTACATATTACAGAAATTAAACACCAATCTTGTACAAGATTTCAGAAACTCACAGTTCCATGCCAGTCTCCACGATATACCTCGCCATAAGATCCTGCAACAAAGGAAATTGAATAAAGAAGTATATATGTGTTTGTCTGAGATAAAATCAACCGTTTGTGGAAGTAACAAAATAACAATTTATTAACCAAACATAATGCAGGATTAGTATACCAAGCCCGATACGCTCACCCAAGGTGATATCTTCCCAGGGGATTTCACAGTCCGACACATCATCCATTGTTGAATCAGATTTTGAACTTTCATTCTCAGTGGACCTATCTGAAATCCTCTCACCTCCAGAACTTGGTCCTGAACCTCCATGCCCTCTGTCACCACTACCTCGTTCATGAACTGCAACATCACTGTCTGGTGATTGCGCAGCAGATTCCAAAGCCTCGTACTGTTTGGTAACAGCTGCAGTTGTAGCTACTACAGCTGCAGCCGTTGCTGTTACAGTAGCTGCAGCAGCCACGGGAAGCTGAAGTTTTGAAGCACTGCTTGCCTTTGCAGCAGCAACTACCATTGAAGAGGCAACAACAGCAGCAGCAGCTGCTGCCGCAGCAGCAACGGGAACATTTTGTGTGTATTTTACAGGAGTTGCTTCAGAATCTGAGGAAGCATCATGTTCGCTCAATTCTTTTAGATCTAATTGAAGATATGGATGCTTATCCACGTTGCCTCTAGAATGAAAACCCTGATTAGGCAGGGGAGGGAGAAGAGATCGATCAAAATTATGAAAACCCTTCCCTTTAAGTTTGTCATCAAATCCTTTGTTATCATTTTCTTGCATTGTGGACTTGACCTCTGACAACGGCATATCTAATTGCTCTGTGTACACTTCACTGAACAAATTTGGAGGTGCAACAACACCACTTTCGAGAAGAACATCGTGGAGCTTCTGAGCTAACTGCGGATTTTCTTTGGCAGCCTCAATCATGTATTTCGAAACATCCTTCACTTTTTTTTTTCGAACAGCCGGGGACCCAACCCCTTCTGTCCAGGATGGAGATCTTGCATGTGTATGACTGGGCCTGGTAGAGGTTTCCAGTGCCGGGTCTCTCTTCACATCTGAACCATAAGCACACCGTTCAGATCCTCTCTGACCTTTCATCGGCACCTCGACTAAAGCATTTGATGATATATTTTCTCCTTCACCCATCGATTCCTTTCCCTCGGTGATACTGTTCCTGAGTTTTGATCTTTGGTCCAATATTCCAAAATCTGATACGTCCTCAAATGAACTAGCTGTTCCACTACTGGATGAAGCTCCGTGAGAAGGGCCAGCATTTTTAGACACTGGGAAGACGGGGATAAAAGAGTCCACATAGTCTGGATTGGCCCCTGCTGCATCAGATGGAATAAGCGCACCAGGGTCGGCCATCAAATCAACAATGTATTCCCTGAACCAATTTCGACATCTTAGGGATAGGATCACTTATTAATCACACATTAATTATAGAATTTATATGGAAAAACTATCATGCCGTATACTAGAAACTTTCTGAGATTCTTCTGAATAAGCAGCAGACTTAAGACCTTGAAAGAAATTATAACATGAGAATATAGCAATTAAGCAGCACTTACCTCCCACCATCAATTTTCACAAAGTTCATTGCCACATCATCAGAACCAGTAAATTGTGATCCTTTCACCAAGCGACAAGGAATTCCGAAAATATCAGCCAAAACCTGCACAGCCATGCCATATAGGTAGGAGATTGAATAAAAGTTGCACGTCCATTATCCATAAAGATCAACTAATTCTGAATGTATTATTTCGGTGAATGTCAAATGCTTTTTTATTAATTTTATATAGGTACATGTCACGTAAATTTAATCATTTTACATTAGTATGAGATGAGGACTCCGATCTTGATTGTGTGATACTACACAAATCATGAGCTATTCACATCATATGCCTTGCTTTCAAATCTCCACCCAATTCTAAATCTAGAAGCAAATATAATTATATGGTTAATAATTGACAGCATCCATTTCACCACAAATAAAAAGAAACTATAAAGCCAACCACAGAGAAACTAAATACACTAATTAATACATACACACACATGCATACATATTCGTATGTACATAAATGTTTGTATCCTGCATGTGTATATGCTTGCACCTGTATCTGACAATGTGTGTTTATGCATCATAGTTTTGCACTTGGATAGGCGGATTTAGCTCCATAATGAAAAATAAACAGGAATCGGTGGAGCTTGAATTAAGTTCACAACATGTGAATGCCTCAATTGTCTGAAAGGGTTAACCAATCGGTGTGCATATTGCAAAAACAAAAAAAACAAAAAAAAAATACTCTCAACTTTAAAAGCACTAGTATTGCACCCGTGCGTTGCACGGTATAATGCATTTTAAAAATATATAATATATAAATTATCAAATCACATAAATAATAAGGAGTATTAATTACTCCATCCATCCACGATATTTAGGACATAATTATTTTTGGAGTGTCCAACATATTTATACCACTTTTCTTTTGGGATAATACCCCACGCACATTCATTATTTTATACCTCACAACTACTCATTATAGTGGGCCTCTTTCTCTACTCCCAAATACTACCTACCCAATATTTATTAAAATCACACCCTACGTGACCTATATTTCATAGACGGATGGAGTATAAAATTTCAAACAATAAAATAGAATAACAGTATATTAGTTTTTCAGTATATAAATTAATAAGGACATTTCTAAGTATAACATTAACAAATACAACATACTCCCTCCGTCAACGAAATGTATTTTATGTCCATTTGGTTCATGCTCTTCTCGTGCCACTAAAGTTGTGCTATATATTTCGTGGACGGAGGGAGTATCAAACATTATGAAAAATTTCTTTTTACACAACACCACACACCAATACCTTCAAACATTTCCAATTTGAAACTCTTGAAATATCCACATAAAATTATCGAAAAACTGTCTGTCACACATAAAATGTATTAATCATCTAATATGTTAATTATGAAATAACACAATAAAATATAAAATTCATGCATTACATCAATATTTTTTAAAAAGAAACATTCAATCCAAAAAACATTAATAATTATGACATATACTTCTTATTGAGAAATTCTTTGTACAAAATATTTCCAGTAACCAATATTTTGTATATGTCTTCATTTAAAATATATAAGTATTTAAAAATTTATACATTTATTTTTCAGTTTACAATACACAAAAATAGAGAAAACCATTTTTTATATATATTTGAAAATGCAATTTTGATTAAAATCCATTTCAAAATGTCATTAGAATTAAAGATGAACAATCATCATAATTATTTCAACCAATTTTACCATTTTTAATAATTCTTCATTTTTGGTAACTTCTAAACATATCGAAATATATATTTTTCATTGTCTTTTAAATAATTTTTCACTATTATATTTTTAAAATATTTAGGAATCTAAATAATGAAAATAATAAAATTATTTTGGCAACTATTCATTGCACTAATTTTTAAAAAAAAATTACATATCTTAATCAAAATAGTGTTGTATTAAATTAGAACATTTATTATATAAATAATAAATATAAAAAGTAGAAATTTAATTATATAATCCCAAAATTTAAATTAAATAAGCAAAATTTATAACTATTCAATTTTATTAAACAATTCAATTTTTTTTAAGCCAAAAAATGATAAGCAAGAAAGGAGGTATATAGTAATTGACCATCATATATTATTCATTACCTATAAAATGACTTCAAGTCAATACCTATTATCCACTAAATTGGTTTTGGAGGGAAAAGGGTAAATTTGTTAATAAAGCTACAACTCTCTTATTTAGTATTAGTATAGATTTGATACCTTAAACAGCAATGCCCGATGTCGAGCCAATCCAACAGTCAGAGAACCAATAGGTAAAACCGTGCTCCCATGCGTTGCTTTCAAAGTACGACTGAGATTTCTCCATGATACCAACATGCTGTCAGGGTCACCAACTGGCCCTCCCATTTGGTCGGAAACTAAAGTAGCAAGTTTCTGCACCGTACTGTAGGTTACAGAACTAACAGAATGTGACCTTAATCTGAAACCCATTTCAACGGCTTTCTGCTCAAGTTTCAACAACTTGGTATCAGCTGCTCTATCGACAAGAATGGCTTCCCAACTAATATCATCAGATACAGGTGTTGCTTGCAAATCAACAAGGGAAGGCATTCTAGATGATGTCGAGTCAGTCGTGATGCCATAAAGATCATAGAAACCATCCAGAATCTTGTCATCATAGCTAAGAGCATTGTAATTCTGTGAAGCATGGATAAATCTAGAATATGAGATATGTTAGAAAGGAGAGTAACGAGGATCATGCATATGAAACAACAATATATCTACTTTCAAGTCGAGAACAAATCAGATAAGGAACAATTTATGTGATGGGCAATCTTACTACACAGAAAAAGGTTAAAGGAGCATTCTCCACAAATACACAAGAGAAAGAGTGTTATATAAACATAGTGACTTCAAACAGATCTTCATGTTTTTTAACTAATAGACTATCTAAGAAGGCTGTGATCAGAAAGAAAGTAATTTAGGGCAATATTTGCAGGGAAACTGATATTTCTAAGTCGAACATGTATAATTCCTTACTATTGTAATCAAGGACAAAAGAGTTGAAGCTGTGGAGATTCCCATAATGTAGGCCCATGTAGTTAGTGAATCCCATTTATTACTGCTTATGCTGTTTCAGGGAAAAAGAAAAGTTGATGTTTTCTTGTGAAGCAGACAACGAAACTTATAAATACATATGCCAAGAAGCTACACTTAGGGGATTATTACATAGCATATTTCATCATAAGGGAGGACGTTTGGATGTAAAGAATATCTTGCAGCAGAGTGTGAACAGTCTCTATAGGATCCTAATATAGCAAGCTACCATGGCACGGGCCAAAGATAGATGATGTCAATCTTCTCACAAATTTTTTTCCCGTTCCCTACCGTTTCACTTATTATTCTTTGCAAAAATATGTCATAAGAAACTAATAGTAAGCTTGAGTTAATACGTAAGCCTGAGTATTACAGTGAATCAAGAAAATAAGAAGCGAGATAATGGAAGATAAAAACATATCTTAAATGATTGTAAAGTGTAAAGGTGCAAATGTCGAAAAA
This sequence comes from Agastache rugosa, assembly GCA_031470985.1. NCBI lineage: Eukaryota > Viridiplantae > Streptophyta > Magnoliopsida > Lamiales > Lamiaceae > Agastache > Agastache rugosa. The sequence goes on from CM062609.1 coordinate 1,050,085, forward strand.
AGAAGAAGATGAAAACTGTTGATATTTGCTGTAGGTTTCAATTTGATGACATTTCAGAAGAACTCATCTTTATGTTGCCGGAACATAATTCAATCTTATTAAACTGATTTAAGTATCATTACATAATAGAGCTTTAAATATAAAAAAACAACACACCATATGCAACAACAAAACGTATTATAATCATTTAAGATGAAGAATATAGACATTTGCTCTCCCCCAAAATAATTATTACATGTTATGAAACGAGAGTGCAAAAAAAATCTAAATACTGCATTTTCCAAAAAAAGAAAAAGAAAGAAAAGAAAAGAAAGAGCGCGTAAAAAATTACTTGTAAAGAGCATGCAAATTGCCAGTCTGCTTGAAAACTGTTTTTGAGATCTTATCTTCTCAACTCAATTCCTTTTTTATAAAATACCAAATAAAATGTCATGTTTTCTTAGGGTTCCTCAAAATAAAGAATGGCCTTGGAAAGGTCTGTGCAGATGCCACTGCAGCATATTAAAACCGACATAAATATATGACTAGAAGAGGGAATTTTGCTTTATGGGTCGTAGAAAAATATGAGCCAGTGTCCTTCATTGCATAATGCTCTAGAGAGCAGGGGTAGGCTCCCATATATTATACAATGACTCTTTGTCAAACATAGTCTTCGACTCATAATCAGTCAATATATTCTCCATTCAATTATGTCATCGGTTCTGAATTCCATCACTGAAATACAACGATTTAGGCACTTCATGAAATAAAATGGGCACATCTTGGTTTTACTCTACCTGATCTATTGAGTTATTTAAAAACAGTACAATGTCTTCATTTCCACAAACTATTTATCAATTCACTAATTTCATCTCAATCTAGAAATGACTAATTCTCGTTTCACTAAATATACAGAAACTTGCATCTGTAAGCAGTTTTTCACTCATAAGTTTACCATGCTCTTATCATTTTCTCTATATTAGAATTCTTTTACAATAACCAAAGTTCTTAAACTGATCACAGAAAAGAAACAATGGCCGACATAACTAACAACAGGCTCAGAAATCAGATTACATGTGCAATTAAGCTAACTCAAGAACTAAAACATGAACTTATCTTAATTCATCCAACATTTTTACAAGTGCCAATAGTACCAAATACTCAACAATCAACAATAAACGACACTATAAAACATGAAAAACTCGATAACATACCCAATATCGATATGCCACAACTTCAGCCGGTGTATTTTGAGGAGGACAAGAACCTAAACTGATCTGCTTCACAGCTTCAATCTGAACAGCCTCAGGATCCTCCTTGGCACTCAATTCTAAGGCCAACTGAATTTGATATTCCTCCTCTATATCATTTTCCCTCGAGTTGCCAGAACCCGAATCACCCCTCACTGCATCCAAAGCAGCATCCAAGCTACTGCTCCCCACGGAATCAGACGGCTCCATTCTCTCCCCTTTTGTCACATTAGATGAAGATGGGGGACTAGGACTATGCCTATGTGCAACAGAGTTCAACCACCCAGAAATAGTCGAAAACGGCTTATGCTCCGACTTAGAGTGTGATATCTTAGCAGTTGGTGAACCACCACTCATTCTATTATTACCTCTTGATGATGTTGAAGAACCCTCTGAATCATCAAACTGATTGGATCCTCCTATGTGAAGTTTCTTCAGAAAGTTTTTCATTTCTTCTCAACTAAGCTAAGAAAGTCAATGCTAAAGAAACAATAACCTGTACATGAATCTTTCCATTGCCTCAATCCAAGCATGAATCTCAATCAATATAAACACTAAATTCACATCAAAAGATTGCAAATATGAAACATCCAGCTCCCTCAATGATCCCTTTTGGCAATATCCAAGAATTTACAGCAAATCCCACTCACACCAAGAAAAAATGCCCACTTAAATAAATACACTTACTGCACAATAATAGCAATAACCCCAACTGAGAGAATACACTACACGTCTCTCTCACCACACCAAAACCCAGAAATCAATAAAATACCACACTTGCAGGCTTGCAGCCTTGCAAATCCAAAAAAAAGTACACTAGAAACTTGGCTAAAATTAAATAAAGATTGTATTTTTCCAATCTCCAGATTAAAATTCCAACAGAACCGCTGAAAGAGAGTGAAAGAGAGAGAGAGAGACAGAGTCAAATGAAAGTACACAGTCTAAAATTACAATCTTGAACTGTGTGAAGAGAGAGAAAGAGTATAAAAATAACAAATAAAAAAAGAGGAAAAAAATGCAATTGGTCAATTTGGAAAAAGAGCCATACGTATATGCAGGTGCAGAGAGACAGCAAGGAGCAGCAAGTGGGAAGAAGAGTAGGACCTTCAACAACAAATACTTTTACTTATACGACCCACTTCTTCCACATATTTATATACCACTTTTCTCCTTTTCTCCCCCAAAACCAACTCCAACTTGTCCTCTCCTTATCAATCCACAACTAAATTCTTTACTCCAAAAATAAAACCACAATTTTAATGAGAATCAATTCTGAAAATGTCCTGTGTTTTTCTGCAATATTTAAGTACTTTTTGAAGTAAAAATGTTTGTTTTTGTGTAAAACTATTTTTGCGACTCGACTATGGTATGGAGTTTCACATGTTGAAATCCAATCATATAAAGCTTTTAGGTGTTTTGGCCATTTAGAACACTAAACTACAAAATCGAGGCATCTCTACTAATTTTCACCGCTTGGAAATGGCGGTGACGTCTATGAAAAAAAACTCCATATCAATTTTTTTTTTTCATGTACTTATTCTTTATTATCTTTTTTTACAGTAGATTCTTTATTCTTAAGCTGAAAATATAAGATTTTGGTATTTAGGTGGATAATTCCACCGTTGTTATGTGAGTTCTTTCTGTGAGCACCTCTCTCGTTTTGTCAATATTAATATTATTTTATTTAATTTTTATATCTATATATTATTAAAACGATTACACATTCGAGACTTTTCCTTAATTCGGGGTCCTGGCGCTCTCTTAGTATTCTTATTTATCTTAAATCCTCAATTTAAGCTTTTTTATTTTTATTATTATTATATTTAATATTTATTACATGGAAAATTTATATATATGATTCTCGATAGAAAATATATCTTTGGCACAATTTGTATTAGATGTGATTATGGTAATAAATATAACATGAAAATCTTTTTCAACAAGTAAATAAATTTATAAAAAGAATTACACAATATACGCTACTTAGATTAAATTTATATTTTTTTCAACAAAATTAATTATATATGTGTGTACGTATGTATGTTATGTTCGCTTATTATTTATATATGTGTGTGTGTCTCTCTCTCGTATGCATAAAAGGAAGAAAATAAATAATATAAGATTTATTGATTTGGTATGTTAAATAGAATTAATTCGAACAATGCATCAAGTTAGGTCTAGCCGTCTAGAAAAAGAAAAATATAATATATTATTTACTAAATTGGTATATATATATATATAAATATTCTATTCCACATTGTTTTTTCAATACAACTCCACCTATTGGAAAGCCTATAAATACTTAAAATCAATGTGTATTTTTTTCATCTTTTAACCACCAATTTAATTTGGTCAATTAATTAATTGGTTAAATAAATAATTATATTTTTTATTGCAAATTTAATTTGACTAATATTAATTTGATCAATAATTAAGTTAAATTAATTTGACTAATATTAATTTGGTCAATAATTAAGGTTAACAAATAAATAAATAAATAATTACTTTTTATATTAATACCAATTCAGTTTGGCCAAATAGTAATATTTATAATTGGCCAAGTTAATTTCCAAATCTCAAACATTTTTCATATATAATAATCTATAATAATATTACTAAAATCTAATTAATAAAATTCATCTCTAGAATTAGCCGATTAGCTTTAAATATTAATCATTTATTTATATATTATTAATATGATTACGAATATGAGCTCTCTCCTTAATTCGATCGAGGTCATCCTCCATTCTACATTCTTACTTATATTAAATTCTCATTTTAAACATTTTTTATTCATATATATTCTTAATATTTTTTATAAATTTTTTATCCCACATCGATTTTTAATAAGACTACACTTTTGGAGAACTCATATAAATACTCAAAATTAATGTGTATATACTAAACCCGCAATTATTTTGCACAAATAATTAAATTTGGTATTATTTATTATTGTATCCTTCAATCTTATAAAGTGGGAGAATTTTCAAGTCTCTAGCTCAATATCAATCACAATTTAAAAATTTAGGATTTGAATTGGGATACTTTAAGTCGATTCTCCTTAATTGTATTTATTTATCTATTAAAAAATTATATTTTCAAAATATTTCATTCAATTGATCACTTAGTGTTGAATATAATCTCCAGACATCATCATTTATATAAGATAACTTCATTTATTTAGAACACTGCTATTACTCAACGGAGATCACGTTAATCAACATTCTTATGTAGATTTTTTCTCCATTTTTATTCTTATTTTTCTAAAATTTAAAATAATCTCACATTATTTTTTTAGAAGACTTCACGAATTGGAGAATACAATTGGATTATAAGTATGTACTAAAATAGATTTAGATAATGTCCCAGGTGATTTTCTTCATTTTCACGTACATGCTTACATGGATTTTCTTCATTTTCACTCATTTTCTTCTTCTAAAACCTCAAATAAAACGAATTTCATTGTGATTTCCTAAAAGACTTCATCAATTGGAACCTAAATAAAAGGAATCACATTTTGTTCCAATTTTTTATTCCTATTTTTCTTAAATGTTTGATGCATGAACAAGTAAATTCCTATTTAATTGAGTTCGTAACGGGTAAATATATAAATTTAAATTAAACAAATTCATAGATGGTATGATTTTGGTACATATATAAAATATGAAATTCTTAATTAAACGGGTTTCTGAGATGGTATGAATTTCAAATTTATATACTTCCAATTCAATTTTAACTTTTTATTATTTATATTATTCATTATTAATGTTTACATTATAATATTTGGATTTTATTGAGATAAATAACCTATTATTTAACAACTTATATTTTATTATTTTGATATTTTATACATTTAAACAAGTTCGGATAATTAGCAAATATTACTATACGGGACACAAATTTGGGAGAAATTGACATTGGATGCAAAATCAGAAAAAATAGAAAGTTCGGGAATTGTCACGCTGGATTTTTTGTGGGGAGTAAAACCAGAATTTATAAAAAGTTCAGGAATTTATAGGCAATTTACTCTATATTTTATTCTAATACCTTAGAAATTATTATTGAAATCGTTAAATTTACAAATCAATCAAAATCAAAGCTCGATTTCTACTTTTTCCCTTGAACTTCAAAGAAATGAATAAACAGGAAACCGAGCTTTGATTTTTATTAATTTATATATTTAACGATGTTAATAATAATTTCTAAGGTATTAGAATAAAACACAATATCAAAAATTAAATAGAATAGTGTTGATATGGACGAAATGAGGGAAGTGCCCACGAAAGGTGTGTAGCACATCACCTCTCTTGGGCGAGATTAGTCTTATCGTGAGGTTAAATTAGATTATTGTCTTTTTTCTTTCAGATAATTGAAGTATTTTATCAAATCGTACCGTGAAGTCAATCGTACTCAAATCTTTGTATTGATCTACTATAGATGATACAATGAATATTGTTCACAAAATCTTGGAAGGTCCAGTGTAAAAAAAATTAATAATGTAGATAATTTAATGTTACCAAAAAAAAATTCAAATTACCATGAGTCATAATCCTTAGAGCACCCACACCGATGCCCTCCAAAATGGAGGGCACCAACTTAATTTGTGGGCACTAAAGTTTTCCCACAATGTTGCCTCTTTTTTTTATTTTCATTTTATAATTAATTTTATTCACTAATTTAAATAACAATTATTTTTTAAATGTTAATTTTATTGAATAATTGAAATTACATTAATTAAAATAAATTAAAATTAAAAATTTAACTAGTTCTTCACCAACCCATTTTATTCTTGAGAAACTCACACATGAGAAGCCGAGAAGATGATTTTCAAGAATAACGGGAGTCATGTTGGATGTGTCTCTCGTGAGTAAATCGGATCCAAACTACCTTCACTAGGCGAAAACCAAGGCCAACCCGAATTGGGATCCATTTGTGGCTAAAAAAAAATAAGAATTGGAAGAGAGAAATGAGATGAAATTGAGAGAGAATTGTAGAAAGATGTGAAAATGAAGTGAAATAGGGTTATTATTTATAGTTAAAAATTAATTTTTTTTTTTTTTAAAAAGCCATTTAGGCCAATGGTTAATCCGTTGGCCAATGGCCAACTTCCACATGTGCAGCCAAACTCGTCCGCCCTCCATCAAAAAATGGCGCTCGAGCGTCCGTGGTCGCCGCCCCTCCGTGGGCGCCATCCACTCCCCCCACCAGTGCGCCCTCCGCCACCTGCAGCGCCCTCCTCGTTGTGGGTGCTCTTATAGCTTAGTATTACTCACATTTGTAAAGTTTTTTTTTTTGAATGTCTCTCATTTGTAATTTTTTTTTTTTTTTTTTTTTTGAGGAGCTCTCATTTGTAATGTTAATAGACTATGTTACCAATCAAATGCACCCATATCCCTAACTCAAAAATAGGAACAATTAATATTTGAGAAAATTGAATTGGATCTGGATTCTAGTTCAGTTGAACCTTGAATCCGGATTCTAGTTCAATTGGTTCAACCAGTTAAAATGTGATCGAACTGTTTAACAAATAATAATAATAAATATAAAAAATCATAATTTCATAACTTACAAAATAAAAATTCATAGAATTCATAGTACATGTTATATGTAAATATTCTCAATAAATATATGCAAAATTTTATAGTAATATATACCTCATATTATTTTCTATAAATGTTTTCATTGATTTATTAATAATAAATATATATAATAAAAATATATTACAAAAGTAATTGAGAAAAGATGAAAGGGAGTTAAGATTGAGAATTGGACTAATCGGTTCGGTTCAGGAATAACCCCCATCACTTCGGTTTTGGTTTCAAACCGGAACCGTCGGTTTCGGTTAGGTTCGATTTCAGTTCCGGTTCCGGCGGTTCCGAATCGATTACTAAGGTTTTTTTAATACATTATATTTGATTAGTCGTAACACATTATATTTTTTTATACATAGGTGCGAAAATGATTGTTAAAAATCAAAAGAAAATGATAACAACAAACTATTAACCCTAGAACTCTTGGGGATAATTAATATGGTTTGATAATGGTCGAGCCTCATTAAAACTTCTTTGCCGAAAATCCTATGGAAAAACAACAAAGTAGGAAAAAGAGTTCTCGTTTAAGAATATATTTTACATGTCAATATCAAAATCGAAATCATTGTCAAAGTCATCGAAAGCTTGAGATGTATCGGTGTTGTTGGTCTCATTTTCGATTATGGTTATTGGATGCTCCATGAATACCTCATCCCATTTGTTCTCTTGTTCTCGAGCTTCACCTAAAGCGTAATCCTTTATATAATCAACATGTTAAAATTTAATGTACAACTTTAAAATTTAATGGACCGAGTGGAACAGTCGGTTCCTCTGTTTGGCCAGTTCCAAATCGAAACTGGTTCCGGGGGTTCCAATTATATATATTTATTTCTTTTTTTTTTGCTATTTTTTTGTTTTAACTGTAATTTTAAGCATTCTACTGTAATATTTAGGTAAAATTAATATGAATTGTAATATCTCTCGAAAAAAATATGAATTGTAATATAAATATAGATAAAGATGAAAAAAAACAAAAAATATGAGGAATCGTCGGTTCTCGGTTCTGTAGTTTTGGAACCGGAGCCGAACCGCCATTGAGGCGGTTCTCGGTTCCGAATCGAACCACCGGTTTTGGTTTCGGTTCTAGAAACTGCCGATTTCGGTTCGGTTCCAGTAGTTTCGGTTCTTTTGGCCACCTCATACTTTTATAGTACTTGAAGATAAAGATCACCTTTGAAGTCCAACCTGATCTGAGGAGTATTCCATTGAATAGTTGTGACCGATCTTCGCGTCGACCAACAAACATGAAGTGAAGAGTCAAATCTAAATAGGCGATTAAATCGTGAAGTTCAAACTGTTAATCAGTGAACCAAGATCAAAGATCTCTTCCTAGTAGTTAAGGATTGATCTATCTATGCCAGTGAAACTAAAACTACAAAATGAAGAGTTCTAGCTAACTAAGTTGAGGAGGTAACGCAACTAAATTGAAACTTACTCAGAAACTGCACAACAAAAAGGAAGCATGCGAGTAGTCTTCAAGTCAACCTGAAGAAACAGTGACTAGGAATCAAATCCTATTGTGCATGATCGTTCTTAATGTTTAGTTAAAACTAGGGTAAATAGGTTTAAAATACACGAACTTTACACATATTTTGGTATTTCACATGACCTTTAAAAATTGTGTCAAAATACATCAACTTGACACTTATTTTGGTATTTCACATGATCTTTAAAAATTGTGTCAAAATACAATAACTTAATATATTTTGGTAATTTCACATAATTTTTTTTCAGGCAAAAATCACTGCTTGCACGACAGTCGGTTTCTTGACATGACAATGACTTTTCTTAACTAAATTATGTGTGTGCATCCATCTTGGCAAGAAACGATGTAGTTTGATCAACTAAATCAAGAAATTCAAACCTATTAGTATCTAACCCTTACTTATTTCAAATGTCGTTCCAATCAAAATACAAAATAAAATTAAACGGCGTCGTTTCTTGCCAAGGAGGATGCACACATAATTTAATTAAGACAAGTTATTGCCACGTTAAGAAACTGACGGTCATGTCAGCAATGATTTTTTCCGGACAAAAAGAATTATGTGAAATTTTTTAAAGTTATTAAGTTGGTGTATTTTGACATAATTATTAAAGGTCATGTGAAATACTAAAATGAACGTTAAGTTAGAGGTGTTCACGGGCCGGTTCCGGTTCGGAACCGGGCCCGAAACCGCCGGTTCCGGTTCGGAGACATTGGAACCGGAACCGGCCCGCCACATACCACGGTTCCGGGTCAGAACCGGCCCGTATTGGACGGTTCCGGTTCCGGGTCGGAACCGCCGGTTTAGGGCCCGAACCGTTTTTTTTTAATTGAAATGAAACACATAAATCATCAATATAATGTATAAGATCGAAATAGAATAATATATGTCTTCATTTATAACAATGTGTAATCAATTACAAATGGAAATATATTATTATTTAAAACTCGGAATCCTAAAACCCTTGGAATTCACAAAGTTTGAAAACTCAAGGGCCGAGCCTCGTTAAAACCTTCTTGGCCAAAACCCAATGGGAAAAACACCAAGTAAGGAAAAAGAGTACTCGTCTAAAATTATTTAGGACTACCCGTTGATGTCGGCGTCAAAGTCCCAATCATCTTCAAATTCATCGGTTTCAGTAGTGGCTATAGAGTCGGTGTCTGTGCTTTCGGCCTCGGTTGAGTTTCTTGTTGTGTACATTTTTCTTGATCCTTCGGCTTGTGTTTGAGTATATGGCGGTTATAAGTGACATACCCATTTCCTTTGTTATGCTCGTACTGCTGGTTGCAGAAATTGCAGCACGCCATTACAATTGGAGTTTCTCCTTCGGCACAAGGTAGTGTTACCTTTTTGAACCATATTGAGAACACTTCGGATCATTCCTTCTTTCCTTTGGTCTACAGCTTCGCCTTTCTGGTACGACGACCCTTGTCGGCAGCCATTCCGCCGTCCTCTTGCTCGTCCATTTCGTCATCCTCATCCAAGTTGATTGCCTCTTCGTGAAAGGAGGACGACTGCATAGTGCTGGGAGGATGTATTTGGTGGGGCGGATTCATCTCCACTTCGAGGTCAACAACATATAAGCTTTCAGCAAGTAGCCTATCCGCTTCAATCTGGTGGGCAGCAAAGGCAGCAGCATATTCGGTCATCTGCTGGTTCACCATTTCCTTCACGTTGGCGGCGAGTGGGGACCCTCCGGTATTGAGGATTCTGGCTTGTGGGAGTGGGAGTGGGAGTGGAAGAAGTATCATCATCTTTGTAGTAGTCATCTTGGAACGCTTCTCGTTCTCGAATGACAACACCACGAGGACGACGAGGAGGGTTACCACTACCACGAGTACCACGAATATTTTCGACTGCCTTTTCCTTACCCTTACGAGGATTGGAGGAAGACATTTTTGCTATAACTACTAAGAGAGTAAGAGCTAGAAAATAGAACAATGAAAACTGAAAAGAATGAATAACTTAGAGAGTAAGAGAAGAGAGTAAGAGAAGAGAAGAGAGTAATTGGTGTGAAGAAATAGTTGTGGGTAGGGGGTATTTATAGTTGAAAGTGGGAGGAAATGGGGGGGAAAACTTTGAATCATAGCCATTGGATCACAAGACGAAATCCTAGCCATCCATTTTGAATTTCAAATGGGTGCAAAATCCTAGACGGTTGAACCGGCGGTTCCGAACCGAAACCGCCGGTTCAATCTCGAACCTTATTTTTTTTATTTTATTTTTTTTACATTTTTTCGTTCCATTTAGCATTCTAATTGTCATTATTGCTTGTTTTAGGATATAATTAACATGGATAACACAAAACATATTTTAAAAATAAAAAAAAAAAATGGAACCGCTGGTTCACGGTTCCTAGCCCTTGGAACCGGAACCGGCCCGTCCCGAACACGGTTCCAGGTCGGAACCGACCCGTTGACCGAGGTTCCGGGTCGAAAACCGTTGACCACGGTTCCGGGTCGGGTGTCTCTACGTTAAGTTGGTGTATTTTGACACAACTTTTAAAGGTTATGTGAAATTCCAAAATGCGTGTAAAGTTCGTGTATTTTAAACCTATTTACCCTTAAAACTATTTCCAGTGAATTAAGTCGAGTATAAATAACACGGATACACAACTCCACACACAACTATGCTCAACATACTAAGGGGGGTGTATTCAATCAAGACTCTGTGGGATTTTTTAGGAGTTTGAAAGTCTGGGTGTATTCAATCCAGACTTTTCAAACTCAAAAATCTGGTGGTATTCAATCACAACTTTCTGAACTCCATAAAACTTTGGTGGTATTCAAAACTCCACTGACTTTTTAAAGTTGTTGACTCTGGTGGAATTTATCTTGATTTCAAGCATTTTTTGTACTGAACGAATTCCGACCTTCAACCACGAGAATTTGAGATTCCATGACCTCCAGCGCCGGCGCCTTCCCAGAAATGGCTGGGCTATATTCGGCCCTCGGCTGGAACCCAGCCCCAGCTGGAATTAGGAACCCAGCCCCGGTTGGAATTTGAAATGTCTCCAAGTTATAACTCTCCAGACTTCACATATTATCATTTTTTTCCTTCATCCTGTCGTGGCCCAGCGACGGCGGCGAGCCAGCGCTGGCTGGCATTAAGTTCCGCGGCCGCTGGGGTCCAGCCGGCGCTGGACTCCATCGACTTCAACTCCAACAAAGTCGTCCAAATTCCACCCGAAGTCCATCAGAAATTCCTCAAGACTCCACGCGGAGTCAATCAACTTCAAAACTCCACAGACTTCTCAAACTCTTTAAAACTCCCACAAAGTCTTGATTGAATACACCCCCTAAACCTAAAGTCATTAGAATGGCTCTAAAGGAAAGTATCATTAACTAGCTACACTATAATGTTATGTAGTTTGAGAGTAGAAATTTGCCCCTGGCCCCGACTCCATACCCGTTTAAATTTGGACGGGGCGGGGTCAGGGATTACCTGGTGGGGGGTGGATATCCATCGGTAGGGGTGAGCACATCAAACCGAAAAACTGAACCAACCGACAAACTGTACCGAAACCGTTCCGAAAATATGGTTAACCGAACCGTCGGTTTCGGTTTATTTTTCTAATCTTAAAAAACCGAGGGTAGTGGTTAGATTTTTATTTTTATGTATAAAAACCGACGGTTAACCGAACCGAATCGAATTTCGTTAAATTATAATCTTACTAATTATATATATTATACTTACTAATTATATGCTATAAAATTATAATAATTACTGATTTATTTTTACTAATTTGACTTGAAAATATGATAGAGTTCAATTTATAATTTATGATTCTTTAAATTGTATTTTTTGAATCTATATTTTAAAATATGAATGTTTTTAATGCTATGAATTATAAAAAAAATCAAAATTTTTTCTTCATGGTTAACCGTTGAATAACGGTTAACCGAACCGATTTTAAGGTTAACCGTTATAGTGGTTTTTGTTTTTTATTTTCTAATTTTAAACGGTTAACCGAACCGAATAAAACCGTATGGTCGGTTTTTTTGTGTGGTAAATGGTCGGTTAACCGAACCATGCTCACCCCTATCCATCGGGTACCCGCTTAAGAGATAAAATCCGAAAATTTAAACTTTATCTTGAATTCAAAATTTACTTTCTCTCAAAAAAATCAAGGAAAAAAGAGCAAAAGTTAACGAAGTTAATCCTAGTGAAAACAATCTTATTTATAAGCCAACTCCTATCTTCTATTCCTTTCATTTTCGATGTGGGATAAAGAATAATGAAAGAGGATGGAGAAATGAAGAGAAACGAGTTGTCCCACATCGTAAATTGATGGAAGAGAAGAAGGAAAGTTGAGTTATATAAAGTAGGAGAGGTAGCAATGTACATGTGTCTAACTAATTTGGATTTGGATTTTTGGTCAACATAATGAATCCGAATTTCCATATAATTAATAATTTTTGTAATAATATAAATACAATTTAAAAAATATATTAAATATAGTATTTTTTCGGGGTGGGGACCTATATACCCGCCCCGAACCTGACCCGGGTATGAGTATCTATACCCATCCCTGCCCCGATACCCGAAATATTGTCCTCATCCCCGCCCCATTAAGGACCGGTACCTGCGGATCCCCGAACTTGCAGGTATAATTATCATCCCTATTTTAGAGCTTATATGGAACCTAGGCTGACTCCCTCAATGAGACAATCAACTTTAAGGTTCAGTTAAGCTCAGATCTTGCAAGTCAGAATGCTAATTAATTATTGTAAACTTATAACAGAAGAAAAGCAAAAAGATTTGTATCAGGCTTATTTCCCCAGTAAACTTGAACTCACTCGTCACATGACCCAACAATTATAATCTCTTTTCAAATTGCATTTAATTTGGTCTGCTATAACTGAGCTCACTCTCAATTTTAACTTGGTTAAAAAGTTTTAACTTCGATGTATTTAACCTCCCTCTACACCGAAGTACTCGTTCCGGGACCATCAAGGGCTGTTAGGCACATAGTGTGCTAGCTGATGCTAATGGCGACTCTTTTTCCCTCTTGTGGTTTGCCCAAGGGGGATTTATGCACATGAAGTTTTTACTGAGCCCGCCTTTGGATGCTTTTCTGGTGTTCAAAAGTGTTCGTTTTGTGGTGTGATCAGTTCCACGATGGAATATGTTTGTCTTGTTTTCTGTCTGTTTCAGCTGTTTACTTTTTAGTTGTTGTCTTTTGTTGTGATTATGGTGAGATGGGTTGTATCTCATAATGTTTTTGACCGTTTGGTCGTGACCTTTGTATTTATTTTGATCTTTAATATAAGTTTTATTTACTGATAAAAAAATCTAAAATTGTTTTATAATTCTCTCCACAAATCCTAAACATTTTCGCCTATAAAATGTTGCACTATTATTTGTTATTTACATTCGAAAAAACCATTCACAACCCCATAAAAATTATATTATGAAAATTCAAAAATTAATTATTTTCTATAGTAAAATTATATATTTTTCAAAAATAAATTAAAGTTGTCAAGGATATGAAATAATCATTTAATTTTTCATATTATAATCACAATAGATCTCGAAATATTTGAAATCAATATAATATCATGTCATATTTTTTTGAGATCCTTGATATATTATCTCTAAAAATTAAATTAATTTGTGAATCCATCTTATATTAAATAACTTATTTGTGTATCATAACAAAAATTTGAAAAAAAAGTAACGAACATATTCTTGATTTTTGAACATATTTTTCTACTAAAGTCATTATATTCTTTTCAATTATAACACTCGAAAAAGAAAAAAAATCAAATAAATTGAATAAAAATTAGATTGACATCACTAATGGTATCAAACTATCAATGATATAATACTCCAATTATTTGCGTAGTTACAGAATGATTAGTAGAAATAATTTATAGTAGTAAATCTGAATTCGTTATAAAATAGATATGATATTATTTTTAAATTTTTAAATCAATTCTATTCATAATCTTTTTCCTAAAATAACGTGGGGTAAAATGGTATACACATAATATCGAATAAAATAATTAATTAATTAAAAATCAAAATTAAGGTAAGATTACCAAATTAATTCCATTATAGCTAGGGCCATTATGTCTCAAAATCACTACCCATTAATTTATTCGAAATGTAGATTCCAAATCTACAATTTATTTCCATTAAATCAAAATGGAATCACTAGTTAATTATGATTTTATTAAGCATATTAACGTCCATTTCCAACAAAACCGTATGTAAAGTGACGTTAAAAACGTATGCAAGTGTATTATTGATACAAAAAAAGATCAGATATATATATATATATATATAGGGTGCGGATCAAATAAGAACACTTTCTTATGTGAGAAATAAGAACAAATCTGGACCCTTGATCTTTGATGATCTATGGTCCAGATTTAACCGTGCATTTAATTACTCTAATTTATGCATTTCAATGCTAATGCATTAAGTTATTGTAGTTTATGCATTAAAATATTTATGCATTTAGTTTCTGCATTTTATGCATCTCCGATGTAATAAAAATGCATTGTTCTTACGTTCTTATATAAGATGTGTTCTTACCAGATCCATTTCCCTATATATATATATATATATATATATTTGTTTTATATTTAGATACATGTCAATATTTTCTTATCATGGTTAATGGAAAACATTTCCAACTATTAACTATATTTTCTTCTAAATGCTCTCTTAGTCTTTTGCTCTAATTATTGCGTTAAACTTAAAGAATATATAATATTTTTTTTTTTGGAAAATACATAAAAGTCCTAGGAGGAGAAATGATTTTTTTATTATTATTTGGAGAAAGGGAAGCGGTAGAAATTGAACCGAAACTTTTCGATTACAGACAAGATCTATTACCGCTTGAATATTCCGAAAATAAAATATTTGTCTGTTAAGCAGAACGGAAAAGGAAATAAAACCACCCTTAAGCCTTATTAATCATGTTGACTAGCAAATTAAGTTAGTGGAAATTAATAATTGGCCACCAACTTTATTCTAATAAATTGTGGCCAACTTTGGGCTGAAGTGACTTAAATGCCCTCCATATCACTTTACAACTACTTTCACTTTCACTTTCACTTTCACTTTCTCTCTCCCCGTACTCTCTCTTTCACCCACTCCACTCTCACTTTCTCTCTCCTCTCATGTCTCTTTCTCCCTGTACTCTCTTCCTCCACCGCCACTCCATCCCGTCTGCCACCGCCGCGTCTTCTTCCTTGGTCTTCTTTTCGATTTGATTTATTTATAAACTTTTTCGAACAATTTATTATTTCTTTTATAGTCTTTTTCTTGTCATCTTCTCCGGCGTAGTTTTCATCTCCATAGTGATTTATTTGAGGTATTTTTACTGTTTTAGTTTTAATTGAGTTTTCTAGATCTAGTCTGTCGTGTTCTAGATCTAGTCTGTCATGTTCTTGTCGTATTTTTCAGATCTTGTTGTCCTTTTCGTGCATATGTGTTCTTCCTGCATTTTTCACGTCACTGCGCGTCGCGACTTGGCACACCTGGTACGAATACAACATATTCGTACCAGGTGTGCCAAGGCATACCGCGCATAGACTTGGAACACCTGGTACGAATACACACCATTCGTACCAAGTGTGCCAAGTCTAGGCGCATCGCGACTTGGCACATCTGGTACGAATACGTTTTCGTACCAAGTGTGCCAAGGCATACCGCACCTAGACTTGGCACACCTGGTACGGATATAGACCATTCGTACCAGGTGTGCTAAGTCTAAGCGCGATATGCCTTGTTACATCTGGTACGAATACGTTGCATTCGTACCAGGTGTGCCAAGGCATACCGGGATGCGGTTGACCAAAGACGAACACCATCCAGGACATTAGATCTGGAATGTGACGCCATGGATTCCGGAGAGAAAGCTGTGAAATAAGGCAACGGGATCTGGAAGAATCTGGTGTGGCGGCATATCTAGAAGAATCTGGTGCGACGACAGATCTGGAATATGGCCGGCAGAATGTGAAAGTTCGAGGCGGCGCGGCGGATTGGACTGGAAGTACGAAGGCGGTGCGGCGGAAGGGATGGAAGTACGACGATGCGGCGGCGGAATGAAAGTACGACGGCGGCGACGGCAAAATGAAAGTACGACGGCGGCAACGGAAGAAATGGAGAAAAATAGGATTTTTAGAGAGAGAATATTTTGCAGAAACAGAGAATTTGAAATTTGAAAACTGAAAAATGAAATGGGTGGATGGATGGTTAATAGTGGTTCCAAGGGCAAATTGGTCCGAATTTCCAAAAGTTGGCCAGAATTTCTACAAATAAAGTTTGTGGCCAACTATTAATTTCCACTATCTATATTGGTTATTCTAAATTTTGTCTCAATTCCAAACCTTCCTCCCCACACAATTATAATACTATAATATAAATAGTGGCAAAATTTGGGATAACCAATATAGATAGTGGAAATTATAGTTGGCCACCAACTTTATTTGTAGAAATTCTGGCTAACTTTTGGAAATTTGGACCAATTTACCCTTGGATCCACTATTAACCATCCATCTACACATTTCATTTTTCATTTTTCAAATTTCAGATTCTCTGTTCTGCAAAATATTCTCTCCCTAGAAATTCTATTTTTCTTCATTTCTTCCGTCGCCGCACTTTCATTTTGCCGTCGCCGCCGTCGTACTTTCATTCCGCCGCCGCGTCGTCGTACTTCCATTCCCTTCCGCCGCTCCGCCTTCGTACTTCCAGTCCAGTCCGTCGCGCCGCCTTGAACTTTCACATTCTGCCGGCCATATTCCAGATCTGCCACCGCACCAGATCCGGCCATATTCACAGCTTTCTCTCCGGAATCCATGGCGTCACATTCCAGATCTAATGTCATGGATGGTGTTCGTCTTTGGTCTACAGCATCCCGGTATGCCTTGGCACACCTGGTACGAATGCAACGTATTCGTACTAGGTGTGCCAAGGCATACCGCGTTTAGACTTGGCACACCTGGTACGAATGGTGTGTATCCGTACTAGGTGTACCAAGTCCAGGCGCGGTATGCCTTGGCACACCTGGTACGAATACGTTGCATTCAGGTGTGCCAAGGCATATCGCGCCTAAACTTGGCACACCTGGTACGAATGGTGTTGGGAAAATTAATAGAGTTTTGATTGGATACCAAAACCCAGCTGACCCCAACCGAGTAGATGATCGCACAAGCCTAAGCGTTTTTCAGCTCACCTGTTTGAGCTTATAGAGTTTCTTAGTTTACAGGTAGATTCGCTGAAGACAGCAGAAGACAACTCAAGAACTCAGCAGAGCAGACTCAGCAGAGCAAGACCAAGCAGAGTCAAAGATCCTGCAGTATCAAGACCCAGCTCAGTGACGGAAGCCCAGCTCAGTGTCAAAGACCCAGCTCAGTGTAAAAGACCCAGCTTAGTGTCGATGACACAGCTCAGGTCAGTGACACAGCTCAGGTTGAAGATACAGCTCAGGTTGATGATACAGCACAGGTCTAAAGACACAGCTCAGAATCAAGACACAGCAGAGTCCAAGCCGCTGAAGATACATCAGAGACGCTTAGCAGCTCGAAGACGAAGACCTTCTCAAAGACAAGATCCCGATGTCAGAAGATCTTATCTGACGCAGTCAGATCAGAGAAGAACTAGCTTCTGCAGATGCAGACCTACGTCGTAGGTAAAGGCCAGAAGTCAACAAGAGTAGGTAAGATTCAAACGGCTCTCTTCCAACGGCTAGTTTGAATCTTCACCTATATATATCTCTCCTCCACCATTGAAGAAGGGGCTGGTGAGGGGGCTGACAAGACGACTGAAGAAATAGAAGAAAACAGAAAAATGAACAACGATCTTCAAAGCCAAATCTTTCAAGAACACCCAGCCAGTCAGCTGTGTTCTTAGTTGTTCACATATTCAGTCATAGGCAGAATAGATCAGAATAAATATCTTAAGCCTAGTCTGAACGAGTTCATCATACTCCTTGTTCTTCATTGTAAGAACTCGTTCATAATTGGAAAACCATACCCAAACCCAAACCCAAACCCAGAAAGGTTAGGTAAAGGTACGCTTGCTCGAAGCGCGTAATTCGAGTGGATAGGTTCTTCAGTACCCGGAAACTGAAGGTGTAGGCTTGACAGTGCCCGCAAACTGTTGGAACACAGCTCGGGTTAGAGTTGTGAAGTTGCTTGGTACTTGGAAACCAAGTGGTAGTGAATTACCAGTGAATCTGGTCGTGGACGTAGGAGGGGTTACTCCGAACCACGTTAAAATGCTCTGTTATTTTATCGCTTTGTTTTATGCATGTTACTAACCCTCATAAGCATACTTTTCAATCTGCATAAACTGACTAACTGAAAAGTGAAACAGAGCTTTGCAATATAATTTGAAGCAACAGACGGACTTTCCAAATCCACCACATTCCGCACACGCACACAGCCAGCTGTGTCGATCAAGCTGCCATCCAGCTGGATCGAACACAGCCAGCTCTCTGAAAAGAGTTTTAACTTGGAAAAGTTTTTAAACCTTGGTGTATTCACCCCCCCTCTACACCAAGGTATCCGTCTTGGGACCAACAAATGGTGTGTATTCGTACCAGGTGTTCCAAGTCTAGGCGCGGTATGTCTTGGCACATCTGGTACGAATACGTTGCATTCGTACCAGGTGTGCCAAGTCGCGACGC
Source organism: Agastache rugosa (assembly GCA_031470985.1). Taxonomy (NCBI): domain Eukaryota; kingdom Viridiplantae; phylum Streptophyta; class Magnoliopsida; order Lamiales; family Lamiaceae; genus Agastache; species Agastache rugosa. The sequence continues at coordinate 1,069,034 of CM062609.1, forward strand.
GCAATGACGTGAAAAATGCAGGAAGAACACATATGCACGAAGATGACGGCAAGATCTGGAAAATACGACAAGAACATGACATACTAGATCTAGAAAACTCAATTAAAATTAATACACTAAATTCAAAGTTGATATCTTAGATTAAAAATCATCAATCTACAATACAACCATCAAACAAGCAAACTTCCAAAATACAAGATACATTATTACGATTAAAGCTAAATTACAACCATAAAACCAACAACCTACAATACACCATCAAAGAACAAATTTTCAGATGGAGATGATATGATGACCGGAGAAGAAAGCCGTAAAATAGAGGAAAGTTGCATCGACGCCGGAGAGATTGGCCATGTTGAATTTCTTAAGATCTGCCGAGCTGTGACTGATAGAAGAGAGAGAAAGAAGAGAGTCGATAATACACAGATCTGCCGGAGAAGACGACCGCAGAAAGCTGCCCATGCCGGAGAATACAGATCTGTAGTTGAGAGAGAGAATCGTGGAACTCAAGACAGAGAGAGAGAGAGAGAGAATACACAGATCCAGATCCAGATCTGGATCTGGATGTTAAACAATAGAGAGAAGGAGGTGAAATTAAAGATATTTTGGTCTCTTTACCTCAAAGTTGGCCATAATTTCTACAAATAAAGTTGATGGACAACTATTATTATTCACTAACTTGAAATGACATTCCATACAATTAACTCATATAAATATATTATACTGAGAGTGACCACAACACATATTTAACACTTTCAATAATCAAAAGTCTCAATACAGATCATGTCTTGTATAATTTTCTAGATGTTGCAACTTGCAAGCTTCCAATTTTGACGATAGCTTGAAATATATATGCAAAAAAAAGGAAGAAAAAGAAATATTTGCATGCCCAAATTAAATTATATATACATATAATACACATCTTTGATCCTCCATATCCCTATCATTTGAGTGAAGAAAAATAAAAAATACTCCCACCGTCTCAGATTAGTGTGATTCAACTAATATTTTATGTCTCACAACAAATCAAATATGAATCACACTTTTGGGACGAAAGGAGTAATAATTAGTGGTTGACTCTATATATGTCACAACATTAAAATAATTAAGAAACAAAAAAAATATCTAGTTACTACTAGTTAGGGATAGCTTGGAGGTAGGGCTGTAAATAAGTCAAGCCGTTCGTGAGCTACTCGGCGATCGACTCGAAAAAAGCTCGTTCGGCACTCGACTCAATAACTAATCGAGTCGAGTTCGAGCATGAAATCGAGCTCGATAAGTTTATCGAGCCGAGTTCGAGCATCGTATTGCTTACTCGACAGGCTCGCGAACATGCTCGACTTGTATTTAATCGAGCATGTTCGCGAGTCTACAATCGAGTATGTTCGCGAGCCTACAAATCGAGTTTTAGTCGAGCTTGTTCGTGAGTCTAATAATCGAGTTTTGTACATAAAACTAAAAAATTAGCTTTAAGCGAGCTCGAGCTCGATTAACATGTATCGAGCTGAATTTAAATATAATCGAGTTCTTGACGAGTCTGGCTCGAGCTCGAGTTCGAGCTCGAATACCTCGTTATCGAGTATTTGACGAGTCGAACTCGAGCCGAACTCGAGCTCGCTAATTTTGGATCGAGTCGAGTTCGATCACGATGGCAGAAACTCGACTCGAGCTCGAGTCGAGCTCGAGCAAGCGAATATTTAAACTAGTCGAGTTTGAGCAGATCAATACTCGGCTCGACTCGGCTCGTTTACAGCCCTACTTGGAGGTCTTCTAATTTTAGTTGTACGGTGAGATATTAATTAAATAGGGCGAGTCTCACGTGCAGCGGACCGCATCGTATGATCATTTCAGTTCACAATAATAACATTTATTTTTCAATTTTTTAAATTTAATTAATTAATATTTAATTAAATTTTAATTAATTAGTTAAAATTTTCTAATTATGATTAATAAATTTTAATAATAAAATTTAGTCTGATTTCCCGCATTAATTTAATAAATTTAAATTTGTACTATTCCATATATATAAATCTTACATAATATTAAAATTAAACAAAGAAAGAAAAAATATTATGGAATTTTTTTTCTGCTGTATTTTTGTGTAAACTGTTGGAGATGCATTACTGTATTTTTATTCTGAAGATGTTGTATTTTTGTGTAAACTATGGTCTTATGTAACCAAATATGTGTGTACATAATTCACAAGGGACGTGCCTAACTCAATTAAACTAAATTGGGATTAAATAATAGTCGTATTCCCTAAAATGTTTTCGTTCAATTTCTTCTATGAATATTCTTTTCCTGATCCAGAGTAATTTTGTTTGAGTTTCTTTGTGGCACCACTCATTTAATTTATGAAATTATATAATCCTTAATTAGAAATATGAGGCTCTAATTAACAAGAAGTAAAATTACGTCGTTCTTTCTTTAATATTCTAGTTTGGCTAATTCTGATAAGGAAGCTGGGAAGATGGACTTTCGCACCAGAATTTATTTAAAATTTGGTACTTAATAATATCATTGTTTTTTTTTTTTTTTTACAATAATGATAAGTTGACGTAATGTCCAAGACATAATTAGGATATTTTAATAATCATGTATTAATCATAAAAATTAATTAGTTAATTAGGTAAGATGAAAATTACAATTTATCATTTTTTCATCACCTTCATTTTTAGAGAGATGCACGGATAAAAAATATGTCATAAATTCGAATAATAAAAATATTTTATTTAAAGATAAAATGAGTTAATAGGTTAAAAATCTAAAGAGAATACAAAATAATAATAATTCAAAACACACATATTCGAAATTATAAAATATTTTTAGATTTATTTCAAAAAATATACTCTATTTTAAATTGCCTCAATTCTATTTTAATTATATGTTTTATACAGAATATTGTGTAGAATTTGTTATCTTCAACTTTATATAATTAAACAAAATTACCATCAAAATTGAAATGCAATTGATTTGCAATTTCACCATTTTGTTTTAATATATATATATATATATATATATATATATTAGGACATTGATTATTGGACATTACTTTCTTTTATATGTGATGTTTCTATTTATTGAAAAAAAAAAGTGTTGGAGGTTGAAATATGGTACGTACGTGGAGGAGGTAGTGTTTGGGCAGGTAAGTAACACATTTATTCTGTAATTGATATCTATCTACTTTGATCTACCAAATTGTATTTAATTATATCATACATTTATGAATAGGTATTTGCTTTCTTAAAAATCAATATATCTATATTTTATATAAAAATAGTCTTATTTTATAAAATTTGTTTTGTCTATTAAACCATAATACTCCCTCCGTTTCAATTCAATAGGTTAGAATGCCTCAGCACAGACGTTACGAAATTGAATTTTTATAATAAAGTTGGAAAGATAAATAACTTTTTTGAGGGTATTTCTGTCAAATCAAATAGGGGAAAGGAGAGAATAACTTTTTTTGTGGCATAATGTGTAATTATGAATTATATTAAGGGTATATATTACGTGTTGTAATTTCTATTTTAAGACATGACCTATGGAAATGAAACGTCCATATAACGAAAACAAGCCTATTAAATTGGGAGTGAGTAAATATTTAAATTAAAGAGCAATAATATAATGTATTATATGTGAATTGCAAACACTTGGGGGAAAATATGGGGCAAAACATTTAGGTAATTTCTCAATCTCGTCATATTTGTGACATATTTATAAATCTTAGAATAGTACCTATTGATACGAACCCTACTCTTGGAGTGAGTACAGAGTTTTGTCCCGCCTTTCGAGCAACCAAGACTCTTTGTCCACCTTTCGAGTAATGAAGAACTCCTAATAAATCCTAGCGGGTTGTTTGATTAATAAATATGAATTCCAAGATGGTGGAGGTTATATAAACCTCAAACAAAATAGACGCAGCCTAGTGGGCTCAAATTCGACTATGGGTCGATAAACATCGAAGTGCCAATTAACAACAATTATTTATCCACTAAACTATTAACTAGAAATAACAATAATATTAATATAATTTGCATGCGTATCGGTATATTTCTAATCCTAGAATAAAATAAGTTAGCTACTCATGGTCATGAGATCTAAAAATCTCAAACCAAAGAAAAATATAATAAAAATAAACAAAAACTCGTAGAATAATATTCATTGTGTCTTGAATACTTTAATCTTACAATCTTGATCTTCTTCTTGCTTGATGTCTTCTTCAAAACAAAAATAAAAATAAAAGAAAAAAATGATATAAAGATTAATTAGGAGAGAATGAGATTGGAGACTCCAAATAAGCATCAATCGTCGGCGATATAGGCAGCCAACGTTGGCTGCCAATAATTAATAAGTTAGCTCCTCATCCTTTCGGGCCGGTTGAGATCAAGGAGAAGGTAACGGTTGCGGGTTCTTGTAACATAAAAAAAAGTGTTAATTGCAATTTAAAGGCATAAAATATGATCTCAATTGTAATTATAACATCACTTTCAATCATTGGCATCTCGATACGAATCTTTCGATTAGTTGCAATTGGAATCATTCCAAGGATTTCCGACGATCGGAAATCCTACGTGGATTTTCGGCGACTGAAAATGAAGTTGTTGAAAATGAGTTTCCATGGCTGCTTTCGGTAGCCAAAAATTCTGGCCGATGATCCCAATTAGTAGGGGTGTGCATCGGTCGGTCGGTCCGACTGACCGATCAAAATCTCGTAAACCGAAAACCGAACCGATCAAAAAATCTAAAACCGAAACCGACCGACTTCACCCTTTGGACCGAACTGAAACCGAACCGAAAAATTCGGTCGGTTATATGAAAAAACCGACAGTTATAAAAAAAAATATATATTTATATTTATAATTATATTATATATATTATTATATAATTATATTATTTTTTTCCTATATATATTTATATTATTATATAATTATATTATATATATTATATATGTTCGGTCGGTTCGGTGCCCGGCCGATGAAATTTTACGGAACCGGGACCGAAACCGAAAACCGAATTTTTGCAAATGGATGGACCGAACCGAAAACCGACTAACATAAAAACCGAACCGAACCGACCAAAACCCTTCGGTTCGGTCGGTTTTTTCGGTTCGGTTTGGCCCGTGCACACCCCTACCAATTAGAACCAATCGAAAGGTTGGGTATCGGGATGCCAGTGACTGAAAGTGATGTTATAATTACAATTGAGATCATTTGTTGTGCTTTCTAATGCAATAAATCCAAAAAAAAAAAAAAAAGAATCGCGATATTAGATGTGAATGTGTTTATTTTCTATCAATTCACTATTTTCCGGTCTAAAAATTGTTTTAACTCTATTATCAGCTTTTAAGTTTTAACAATCTAGAGTATTGAATTTCTTCATAGATGTCTAGAAAAGTATAAGAAAACAAATATAATGTCACATCAATACAACATAAATTTCATTTCCAAAAAATAAAAATAAAAAGATACAACATAAATTTCCATATAACCTTTATGCAATATAAGTCCATTATGTTACAAAAGTAGGTCCCACTATATATCACCTTTACATAATATGAAGGCTAATATTGATGCATGTAATTAATTAAATTTAAGTAGTCTAAAGTGACGGTTGTTTCTCACTAATCATTTACGTTAACGTCTTTTCAAATTAATTACCTCTTAATTTTTAGATTTCACTTCATTTAAAAGTTAAATTATCAAAGTGTAAGACCATTTAATACATTAAGATTTATCATGTCTATATCAGAATCAAAATCCATATTCAATGACATATATATTTATAATTTTGTTGGTGTTTGATGATTTATATCTGAATTTTAATATATTCTTAATAATCTGATACGAGACTCTCTTTAATTAATGTCGGAAGCACTTTTCCCATATTTAATCGAATATGGCACTCTTGAGCGGAGTATAAAAATTTACTTAAATGATAAATTAGAGTGAAAGACGTCTTCTCTCATAATAATCGAAGTATATACAGAATAATTTATTTAAATTAATACTCGATAAATTAATAATCTTTCTAAAAGAATAATTTTTTCCGGTCCCGACAGTAATATAGTTCTTTAAATTTTAACTTGGAAAATTAATAACCTTAATAAAATAATAATTTTCTCCGGTCCCGATTGTATTAATTTATAAAAATTCTACTGTAATTACAAAAAACAAAACAAAACAAAAAAAGATAAGAAGAAAAGAAAAGAGGAAAGTAAAAGGAGTAAAGATAAAATAAAAAGGCTGCTACGGATAAGTATTAAGTAGGTAGAATAGATGCAAGAATAATATGCAAGTAGATTAATTAAGTATTATCTACGTGGACATATACATAACAATATCGTCATACAAATTGTATTAATTACTCTTAATTATTCAATATACCCAAACAACTCTTTCATTCAAATGTCATATTGTGTTTTAATATCGCCTTATTTTGAACCTCAATATCATTATGTAGTCATAAATATTTAGATATATTGACCACAATAAAAACAATGTGACCATGACCTATATATAGTTAATCCTTAATTATGGATATATTTAGTTTACTCTTATCTTTATGTTTAGGGAGTGTTACTTTGAGTGATAGGATAGATAGATAAAAATAGTATAGGTTAATCCACCGTTTACGTTGATGGATTGATTACTTTTGAGCTTGTTTGATCATCTAATCCTTCATATAGTCAATCTCATGTTTTATCAATCTATCCTATCACGCAAAGTAAACGCCTCCTTAGTTTAACTTAGCATCTAATGTGCTTTAATATTTAATCTTTCCCATTGTTATTATAAGTCTTATTTTTTGTCGAAGCAATATTTTTCTGACGCTATAAGAATATTTAATTTCAATATTTGTTTCGCTTCTCCCTAAAAAAGTGAATATATTTATTTCGATATAGTTGATTTTTTTTTGACAACTTAATAATTAAATTTAAAGACCTTGTCACGGTGGACTCGAACCCGAGACCTTTGATCTCAAGCATTAACTACTCTACTGTTAGGCCAACACATGCACACAATATAGTTGAGTTTTGTATAAAGGATCTTGTCACAGGTAGATAAAATGATAAATGAGATCAATTTCTATGTTTAGGAAATTTGCAAATTTGGCAATTTGGGCCTTACTTTTAGAAGCCCGACACAATATTGGCCGGGCTAGTCTTATCTCAATTTAGTCCAAATCCGATGGACTCAGGCCGAACTGGCCCAATCTGCTAGTTTTGTCAGCTCTAGTAAAAATATATACTGCTCCTAAAAAAAAGTGATAAAAAATATTATGCAAATGGATATGATTTAGGGGTAGTAGAACTGTGAAAAAATATGTAAAAGAATGATCAAGTTTTTTTAAAATGAAAAAAGAAGATGAAATTTCTTTCAGCCATAATTGTCATTGTCCATTCGCATCCCTAAAAGGAAAACATTCTTGTGTGTGAGCATATATTTGCTTCAAAGGGAGCATTTGTCTCTTTTATTTTTTATTTTTTCACCTTATTCTAGATGTCATTTTTCCTTTTTAATTTATGATAATGATAACCTGCAACTAAATAAATCTTGCTTTTGTGCAAAACCTACAAGCCACACAACATGTGAACCACACTAGAAAAATCGCATACGCCACGATGGTGGAATTCGAACTTGTGACCTATGACAACATCCCCACTCCACCACTAGATCATCGATCTCCGAGAAATAAATCTTGCTTTTGTGAAAAACCTACAAACCACACAATACGTGAACCACACTAGAAAAATCTCATACGACAAGATGGTGGAATTCGAACTTATGACCTGTGACAACATCCCCACTCCACCATTAGATCATCAATCTCCAAGAAACACCCAGAATTAATATTTCTTGATAGATATGCCGTTTGCTCGAGTCAAAAACTTACCCCGGCATTAAATAAATCTACCATAGCAATTTTGCAAAAGTATTAAAAGAAATTAATCCATAATGAACGATGACTAATTAAATAAATCTACCATAGGAATCTGAAGTTACATGTCAAGCTAATTAATAAGAGACTTACATGTCTGCCTAGCAGTTACATACATCAATAGAAACATCCATAGTCGAAGCATGCTTCCCTACACCTTACACAAATACAGACCTAAACAAACAGACTCTCGTCCGGTGAAGACGCCTTACAAGAAGCTCGATTACATGCTCGTCTTCCCCCATAAATCGCAATTCTGCTCTCTATGCACGCACCTTATGCTAATCTTAAATTTAGTAACAATGACTAAAAAAAACGCAAACTTAGCATACTTCAATAGTCAGCCCTACCAGTTTACTTCTGTCTGCAAGTCAGCAACACTAATTTTGGGGCTGAGCCTGCTCGGGCACGGGCTGCTGCTGGGGTTGGACGATCGGGGGTGCACTCACATTCATCGCCACCAGCTCGAGCTCCTGTATCGCATTAATTGCAGCTTCACTATTCAAGGATGGTCTTATAAAAGTTGCTGTTTGCTTGACCATGGATTGCTGGCAGGAAGTAAAACGACGTATTTGTTAAGGCACGGAATACATTTTTTATACGTGTATGCACAAATACAAACAAACATCTACAATGTTACGAGTACTCACCAAATTTTCAAGTTTGGCTTTGAGATCAAGATAGGCCACTAGGAGCTGCGAGTCTTGAGTCCGATTCACCGTTCCATCCTAACAACCACATAAACAAACACAAGTATGTACTCATTTAGACAAAAAAGAGGCAAGTCAGAGAAATCCAGAAAAACGGTGTACGTTTTACAAAGATTTTAATCCTACGATCACTCTGACTAAAATAATTGCTAGCACACAATAATACTGCGTACATCAGCTTGACAGCTTGTTAATAGTCATTCTTCAAGTTAGGAGTGACAATTATGTCTGAGAAAGTGTAATTTAGACTCTAATGCCGACATCAGACTTCACTTATAGAACAATGAAATAATCACATCAGGCTCTATTGCGAGTCGGAAGAAGCATGTCAATGGGGCTTAATAGTGAAAATAAATGTGAGCATGTGGTAGCCTAAGGATAAACAATTGAGCTAACATAAGCCACTAGTGATATCTTAATGCTCGTATTTGGAGCTTCATGAAATTGTTTTTATGTCCATCATGCAAGCTTATAAGTAGGGATATCAATCAAGCAACCCACTCGATTTCAAGCGAGACTATTGGACTGTTGGGCTATTCGGTCCAAGCCAATCGGGTTAGATTATTTTGGGTTAGAAAACTTCAGCTCTAATTGTAAACCTTCGGTTTTGGGGCTAGGCCACTGTGTTGACAAGTTGTGTAAATTGTCTAGTTGATGATCTCATAAATGATGCTCCTCTTATTTTGAAATAAATAAATAAATACATAAAAAAGAGGTTAAAAAATATAAGATAATGATTCTCATCTCTTATCTTTAAAGCTCCAATTTCAACACCATTATTAAATTTAGTTTAATATTCTTCTTCAGCTACTAAAAAATGATAATATTATATGATAATACAATTAGATCATTTTAAAATTTGAGAAAGAATGCGATCATTTAACGAATAGTTGATAAAGGAAGAATAACAAGGAAACGAAAAGAACAAAAAAAATGTCAAATTCAACTTCCGAGTAGGAACAAAGTGATAAACTATTATTCTCAAACTTTAATATCAAATTATCACATATAAAAAGATGAGTTTCTCTACATATTTCTCACAATTTATACGCATCATAATTGATATATTTATCAATGTGTATAGCAAATAAAAATCAACATCCTTAAATGATTCTACTTCTAATCTGTAACTTTCAATGTTCATCTCTTAGAATACTAGGAATATAAGAATGAGTAATATATGGTTAGAAAGATAATTGAGTTGGCTTTTTAATGCCTCCAAACGTTCATAAATTGGAATTTTCTAGATGAAGTTATGACCAAAATATTGAAGGCCCTTCAACGGTTCCTGAGTTGGACTTTTCTAGACAAAGTTATGACCAAAACTTTGAACATTTAAGGTTGTGAGGCCCAACTTGACAGCAAACACAAAAACTAAACGGGCCAATCTAAAAAGCCCGCTTGACGGGCCAACCCAAAAACTGAATAGGCGAATCTAAAAAGCCCGAATTCATTTTGGATTATAGATTTTTGGCCTTAACTCTCCTTTTTGGGTAATTTTAAACATCGCCCCTAACTAAAATAATACTCCCTCCGTCCCATTTATATAGGTGGATTGAAATTTTCACAAGGATTAAGAAAAATTATTGAAAAAGTAAATTATATAGTAAATTTCTTAATATGCCCCTATTTATTATTTGACTATGTATTTTTTATGAGTTAATCAAAGAATTAAATAGGGATATATTAGTAAATGAGCTAAAAAAACATTACTTTTCATAGAAACAAACCTATATATTTGGGACATCCGAAAAAGGGAAACGAGCCTATATAAATGGGACGGAGGGAGTAATATTTAAATAAATAAGTGTACAATTGTACCCTTATAGCCCCTGTAACCCCAACTTAAAAACCTTTTCAAAAAAAAATTCTAATAAAAGTCAAATATATTCCATAACCTCAAAAACGTACGTAATAGTCGACGAAAGGTGTAAAAACCACAAAACACAGAATTTCTCTATCCCTTTCCATTGAATGTGATAAAATTTGGCAAATTTCTCCATCCGTTTCCACTTATGTGTGAAGGGGGAGAATTAGGGTTCTGGAGAATTAGGGTTCACGGACGTGGAGAGTCTGTTAAGGACACCATTGATGCATTGTTAAATGAGAATAAAAGAATGTAAATGAAGAAAAATGTGGTGATGATGATGATGAGAAAATAGCAAGCCATAATTTCAATTCAGAACTGGATGTGGAAATTAATTGGGACTTTGATTGCACGACCAATTCTCCGATTGGGAAAGCCGGTGCCAGAGTTCATACGGTGAAAATAGGTTCGAATATAGAAATGGAGAATGAAATTTTCATTAAGTGAAAATTATGAAGAAATTGGGGGCTATGCCGATATGGACTACTATCTTTATTTTTATTAAAAAATTAACTAGGGGCTAAAGGATATAATTGTACATTTACTTATTTATTTATTTATTTATTATTAATTTAAATAGGGGGCTATAGAGTGAAATTTGGGGGGCTATATTTAAAATCACCCCTCCCTTTTTCTCGGTGTATTCGAGCCAATCCACGGCTTTTGGGCTGGATTAACATTCCTATTTATAAGTAATAATTTGGTTTGACATTAATTAAATCATCAAGCCAATGCATTTTAGCCTCAAGGTTTACTTGTCACATACAACTTGGGCATAGACTCTTACAAATTTTTGGCCTTAATCCTCCTTTTTCTTAATCTATTCGAGCCAACCCACGAATTTTGGGTTGATTTATCATCCCTAGTTTTAAGTACTAATCTGGTTTACCATTGATTAGATCAAATGCACAACAACTAAACTCTTCTCGGCTGAGCTTGAGTAGTCCAAGATTTGCGTGAAAGTAGGACTTAGGTACTACAAGGCCATAGAGACACATAAAGCCCTAATCTAGGAATCTATTACATGAAGTACAAGCAGCTAACTGTAAAAATTAACAAGATAATGAGCTACTAAAAAAAGGCCATGAAAACTATAATCAAATTTACCATATTAGTATTTAGTATAAACGATTTTAGCCTTTATTCATCCAATGAAGGGGCTAGACATACCAGTTACAAAAGTTCAGGGCTGATGGGGAAAGAAGATAGTTTCAGTATCTTCTTTAGTGGGAAATTGTTCAGAGGTTTAGAAGCATCTCAAAATATTTAGTAAGTAAATATAGAACTTCTGGTCAATAATATATAAGCTGAGCATTGTATAAATTTATAAATATAAATTATGTTTTTTTAGCAAACTTTATTAGACAACTAAGATGGAGAAAATATAGAATCAATATCCTTGGAATAAACTTTGCCAAACAATGATTTTGAAACATATGGATTTGAGTTTCTTTGCACAAATTCAATTTAAATCCAAATTATAGATTTCAAATTAGTGGGTTTTATATCAATTCATTTAAATTTATAGTCAAAATTTGAGTGTAATAAATCTTTTTAATGAGTGTAAAGATATGAGTAAAATCACTTTTTATGTTTAGTTTACACACTATAATAAATCCTTATTAAATTTTTAAGCCTATTTCACATTTTATGTTTTAGCAAAATATACTCATAGTAGACATGCTTTAAAGAATTATTTCACCCTTTCAATACAATGGTAAGTGTATATTGTCTTATAATATGGTCCTCTTGATAAAGAAACTTGATGATCAAATATACTACAAATTGGAAATCTCTAGTACCAAAACAAAGGCGAGTACTCTTTATGGAAAATAATAATTATGGTCTTTTGGATCAAACTATTAGTAGCAATATTGGATGATCACAATGTAAATAGTTTGATTTTTAATGTTCTAGCATTAGTATTTTTTGAAATAGAAAAACTCAAGGAAAGATTGGAGTACATTTTGTTATTTGCACTAGAAAATGAAAATAATATTTTTCCTTTTTGAGGATGAGAAAATGATTGGTGCTGTATCTATAATATGAAGAATAAAATCAATAAATTTGATAGTTAATAATAAAAGATTACTCAAAGAAAATACTTGTACCTCTATATGATTGTAAATTATTTTTCTCACTATTATCACAAATTATTTTGAAATTCACTTGACTAATAAACAAGCAGAATAGCTACATGAGAGAATAGGCAAAACCTCAAACCTCCAAAACTTCTTAAATGATCATAAGAAACAAGCTTTTAACTTTAATGGATTTACATTTACCCCTAAATGTGAGGTTTGAATGGACAAAGTGGACTTTAGCACCCTAGAAATAACATGTTAATTTATATTTATAACTTACTACAAATTGTCATATTATATGCACATCTAGTTATTTCAATAGTAAGATCATAGTGATGCCCATAAAATATAATTTAAAAGTAATATTTTATAAAAATGAACATAATGTTCTTTTTTTTAAAATTTAATATGTAGGTAATTTATAGCATATTTTATCGATTTTGCTCTTTAAACACGTACAGTATCCAGTTGGAATATGTTAATTAGAATTAGGTCATATTAAACAAGATGCAAGTCATGTGGTTTGGATGGTAAAATGTAGCAAAAACAATGAATGAGGTCATGTAGTTTAGATGATACAGTGTTACAAAAAGAAATTTGATGGCAAAGTTCAAAAGACAGCTTCCCCGAATGGTGAAATGTTTCTAAGAAGTGAAACACAAACCAGGTTTTTTACCTAATAAAAGTTAATCGCCCCTCTATATGAGTTGCGACTGTGTCTTTCAATTATCTTAAATTACACCGATAGCAATGTAATATTTTTTTCTTAAGCGCAAATCAAGCTCAAATGAGCCGATAGTTAAAGATCGACAAGCACCATTGAGTCACAAAAGGAGTCGAGTATTTATCAAAAATATGAACAAAAATTCAGAAGTAACAAAGGTGCTTGCAGGTACAAGGGTTGCAGGGTAATTATTTCTCAGAATAACAAAAAGAACATATTGCACTCAGGATATCATTTCTTCTCTTGGATGTCAATTTTACTATTAAAACTTAATAAAAGATACAGTGTAATGTGATATATAGCAGACTATAAAAACATTACAACTCCTCAAGTCTAATTATCTCAACAGGTCCAGACGCAGTAAATGCAAGGAAAGTATTTTAAACCAAATCAGCTAGGTTAAGACCTTGCACATGAATAAGCGAATCAGTTTTTTCCGGAAAGTTATCCTCAAATTAAGGCCGACTCAGTAAATTAAGGCCGACTCACCAAACGAATTTGTCGTCGAGTAAATAAATTAATAGATACCACCAGTAGTGTCCGACTGAGGTGATATATATTTTATTTTCCTAGGCAAGCTGTTGAAAAACATTAAATTTCATGCAATTGCACAGCTAAGACCATCTTAGTCTCTTACTAATTGACTATTCTAATTTGTTTTTGAATATTTTCATTTAAAAAGAAAACATACACACAAAAATTAGTTTCATTTTGTAGCTTTTACCTAAAATTATTTCGGTTGTCACGTTTAAAATTTCTAAATTTAGTTCTTTACATTATTATAGACAAATTAAGCGATAATTAACATGTCTAGGCTAAGAAGACATCACAGATTACTATGATAAAATTCACACACACCAAGCTATTAAAATTGTATGCAATTCTACAGCTAAGACCATTTGTTGTTAAATTTTCATTAATAAAAAGAAACTCAAAAATTAGTATCGTTTTGTAGCTTTTACCTAATATTACTACGGTTGTAACTGTTTTACAATTTCTAACTTGAGTTCATAATATTCTCATAGATAAATTAAACGATTATTTAACATTATTAAACGCATAGAGATCACAACAAATAATTATGATGAAATTCACATACAATAAGCTATCAATTATTATTTTATAAAAAAGTAACAAAATTAATTTGTACCTTTCTCGGCCGGCCCCTGGGCTTGCCGGAGAGATTCCTCGGTATCATGGGAACCACAGCATTCATGTTTCTCGGCTTCTTCGCCTCATTCTCGAGCTTCCGGGGCCGCCCTCTACGCTTCCCGGTCACCGGTGAAACGACAGGCGGGGCAACAACAGGTGCTGCCGCATTCCCATCATTCAAAGGAGCAAACCCTTCAACGACATTAATCGGCTTAGGCGGCCTCCCACGCGGCCTCCCCGACCCCTCTCGTCGTACAGCAGCAGCAGGGGCAGCGGCGGGGGCGGAATTCTTCTTCGGCCTTCCCCTGCCACTCCCAGAACCACCACCACCACCACCGCTCTTCGGTGGACGACCACGTCCACGCTTGACGCCACTCTGCTTCGGCGGACGGCCACGGCCCCTAACCGGGGCAGCCGTAGCGGCCCCATTAACCGGCGCTGCAGCAATGTGCGAATTCTCCGGCAGAGCAGTAATGTTTGCCGGGGGCTCCGGGGGGAAAACCGGCACATCATTCATGTTGATGGGAGGGGGGAAAACGGGGACGGCAACTTGATGGGCGTCGGGCTTGGGTTTGGGAGGGCGGCCGGGGCGCCGCTTGGTCACGGTGGAGGCGGGATCAGCAGATTCGACGTTCACAGTGCCGTTGACGGCGGCCGCAGCAGATCTAAGACCGGGAAGCGTGTAGGAATGCTTGACCATGAGCAGCTGACCGATGGACTTCAACCGCTTCAGGTGGTGAGTCAACAAGGCCGAGTGAGTCGGTGGGAGGTCCGAGTAGTGAGTCTCGATGTACTTCGCTATAGCTCGCTTACTCGAGCCCTCTCGCTCATTCAACGCCGTAATCGCAGCCGAAATCATCTGCACAAAACAGAAACATCATCACAAACGAGCAACACTGATCTAGAGAGAGAGAGCGGAGAGAGAGAAAGGGAGGGTTTTGTTGTAATTAACTCGAGTGAGTGTTACAGCGCACCTCAGTATAGGGTGGGTGATTGTGGACGGCAAGCTGGACCGCAGTGGCGTTGGCAGAGGCGGCGACGGCGGTGGCTCCGGCGGTAGTCACCGCGGCGACGGCGGGAATAGCCACCGCAGTTTGGGCGGCTATCGGTGGTGGATCCAACGATGGGTCCATGCACTCAATTTTAAAATATCTAGATAAAAGATAGAGAGAGAAAGTGAAGTGAGAATTTAGAGAGAGAGAGAGAGAGAGAGAGAGCCGCGTTTATGTGTATGAGGATAGAGATGAAAAAGGAGCAGAGGAGGTGAGGAGCGAGGTAGATTGGACCGTTGGAGCCACTGTGACTGTGTGTGTGTGTGTGTGAGAGAGAGAGAAATGGAGAGAGAGAGAGAGTGTGTGTGTGTCTAGTGTGTGTCTAGTGTGTTGCAATTAAAGCAAAAAAAAATAAAAAAATTGCAGCTCCAAATCTGTCTTTTTCTGCCCTTTATTATATTCGGAGAGATAAATTTAATTTTTTTAATAATTAGATTAGATTCAAACATTTTATACTTTTGAAGGATTCATAATTCATATCAATTGACTTTGTTCTACGTTTCTAATTAAGTGTAAATGTTTTTTACACAATATTATTTTTTATTTTTTTTCAGAAAACCAACACAATATTATTATATTAAAGACTATTTTTGGGTCCATAAAAAAAAACTATTTTTGGGAAATTTGCTACTTATCTTAATGTTCCGACGTTCCTCAAATATAAGACTATGTCTTTTATGGTGTAGTTGAAATTCTCAATCCCTTTTTAAGATTTCTTATTTATGTACCAATTTTTTAGTTTTTCTTCATTATTTTTTCATCAATTTCAAAGATTTTAGTATTTTACAATTATTAATTAGGATTGACTATATTAAATTGGGATTTATAATTTTTTTTTCAGTATTTAACTTTTATTTATAGTTAATAATTAATTATTCCAATCAGGGTTATAATTTTTAGTAGTAAATGTTGATTAGTGGAGTAATAACTTTTATAAAAAATGATAATAAAATAATTAATTTAGTAATGAGACTTAATAAGGATGTATAAATGGGAACCCTTGGGCAAAGGGTTCCGGCTGCCGTCATGGTACCATGCCGTTCAAATTCTAAAGAATTATTTATAGTTTATGGCCCAACTTTCATCATTTTTTTATTTGTGATTTGTATTTTAAAAATTTTCAAAAAAATCATGTACTTTATGAATTTATCTAAAAAAGGTTTGCCTTTATTTTTTGGCGTTGGAATGATGAATCAGTTGACCGTCTATCTGATATGAATATTAAAATGACAAGTGTACCGAAATGACGTCGTTTCAGTTTGGATAAAATTAAATATTGACAAAGTCATAAGATGTATAGCTTTTACGGCTGAACCCTAAATGTCTGTCTATTCTCTCCCTAAAGTATAAGTCAACTTTTGGGGAAGAAAAGAGTTTAGCGAGAGAATAAAATGACATTTAGAGTTCCATCGTACAAGCCATAAGTCGTATGACCTTGTCAATTTTTAATTCTACTCAAACTGAAATGACGTTGTTTCGGTACACTTGACATTTTAATATCCACGTTAGATAGTCGGTCAGATGATTTATCATTCCAATATTGGAAAATAAAGACGGGCCTTATTTGGATAAAATTATAAAGTACATGATTTTTTTTTGGAAAATTTTAAAGTACATGTCACAAACAGAAAAATGATGAAAGTTCGGGCTACAAACTATAAATAACTCAATTCTAAATGAAGCATTTATAATTTAGATTTATATCCATACATCTCATACGTTACTTAGAAAAGTTTGTCAAAATTATAGAATTCAACAAATAGCATGAGTCAATTCCGCCTGCGTGCGGTGTAGTATATTCCCATCTTATTTGGTGGTGTAATTGTCCCACTGTAGGAACCGCCAATTGATAGGCCGGCTCATAATTGCCCACGAATCTATTTTGGTTATCTAACAAACACTTGTAAATCGAACCTATGCATGCTCCTATGAATTAAATAACAATCATAGGATGTTTATTAGAAATACCTACGAACTGTGAGATCAGGGACTCCAGAGTTGATCTTCTGAACTGTTCCCAAGCCAAGGATCGACGTTGGATGGCAACGAGCTTCGATCTCTTCCTCTCACTAAAGTGGCGGTTACTCCCACTTTTCTCTCTAGGTTTTCTGTTTTTTATTTTTTACGTAGAATCATCTAATTCTGATGTAAACTCTGATATATATAACTGGTATATAATACCTAATTATCAGAGCCCATCTAATTAAATCAAGCCAAGCCCAGATGGGCTAGAAGAGAGAATGGGCCACCACTTTTAGAGGCTAGGGCCTAGTGGGCCAGTTCAGGGATCTACTAGCTTAAATAAGGTGTAGGCCTCCATGGGAAACGCGGCAAGAGTGGATGTTGCTGCAATTGGAGATGTTCATTTATCTTTTAAGCATTCAGTTTTAGTTTTGAGAGATACATTGTTTGTTCCGGATTTTCGGAAAAACCTTATTTCTATTTCTAAGTTATCTAAGGATGGATATTCCGTTGTTTTTGAAAGTCATCGTGCGACTTTCATGAGAAACGAGGAGTTTATTTGTTATGGTAATTTGGTTGATTCTCTCTATACTATTACTTATTCTTTTGATTATTCTTCATCTGCTAATACTTTAACTTCAAATCAAAATAAGAGAAAGGCTTCTTCTCTTGAGAACCAAACTCTTCTTTGACATCTTAGATTGGGTCACATCAATCAAAGGAGGATCCAAAGACTGGTTTCTGATGGCATATTGGAGTCTTTCCAATTAGAACCAATCCCAGTCTGCGAATCCTGCTTAGAAGGAAAGATGACGACTAGGCCGTTTAAAGCCAAGGGGTATAGATCCAAAGAAGTGTTAGAATTGGTTCACTCTGACTTGTGTGGACCTATGTCTACTCAAGCTCGTGGAGGATATGAGTATTTTGTCACTTTCATTGACGATTACTCGAGATATGGATACATTTACTTGTTGCGCTACAAGTCTGAATGTTTTGACAAGTTCAAGACATTTAAGGCGGAAGTAGAGAAACGACATGGTAAAGGTATCAAGTCATTGCGGTCTGATCGCGGTGGCGAATACCTCAGCAACGAGTTTAGAGAATACTTGTTAGAATCTGGGATTACATCTCAGTTGACTACACCAGGTACACCCCAACAGAATGGTGTGGCAGAGAGAAGAAATCAAACATTACTAGAAATGGTTCGTTCAATGATGAGTTTCGCATCTTTACCTATTTCGTTCTGGGGTTATGCCTTGGAAACAGCTGGTTATTTACTCAATCTAGTTCCCTCAAAATCGGTCAATAAGACCCCGTCAGAGTTGTGGTCCGGGCGCAAGTCTAGTCTTTCCCACATTCGGATTTGGGGTAGTCCAGCACATGTGTTGAACAAGGATGCCGATAAGTTGAGTCCTAGAACAGAAGTAAAGTTGTTTGTAGGATATCCTAGGGGAACGAAAGGTGGTTACTTTTACTGTCCTAAGGATCAGAAAGTCGTTGTTAGCACTAACGCAAGATTTTTGGAAGAGGATTATATGAGTAATCACAAATCGATGAGCGAAATTGTTCTTGAGGAAGTTAGAGGAGAAGGGTCGATTAGTCAACCAATTCAGCCAAGTGTGCAGGATGTTATACTATCAGAGACTGCGCAGGCTATCGATACTGCATCTGCTAAAGAGCCTCGTCGTAGTGGGAGAGTTACTAAAACTCCAAGTCGTTACTTATTGTTTGGGGAATCTTCAGATTTACCAGAGGACGAGAAAGTGGAAGACGATCCCTGGACTTATTCTGAGGCATTAGTAGATCCAGATGCTCTAAACTGACAGGTTTGTATGGAATCTGAATTTGATTCCATCACTACCATGGATGTATATGAGAAATGCTTGTTGCATGCGGGCAAGACAGCCATAGGTTGCAAGTGGGTATACAAGAGAAAGAGAGGAGCTGATGGGAAGGTTACCGCCTTCAAAGCGAGACTAGTGGCGAAGGGTTACACTCAGAAAGAGGGCATCGATTATGATGAAACTTTTTCGCCAGTAGCCATGCTTAAGTCAATTCGAGCTCTCTTAGCTATGGCTGCCCATATGAACTTGGAGGTGTGGCAAATGGATATCAAAACCGCATTCTTGAATGGGTATCTTGAGGAAGATAGAGACATCTATATGCTACAACCAGAAGGGTTCATCAAGGAAGGAGAAGAGCATCCAGTATGGAAGCTTAAGAAGTCTATTTATGGACTTAAGCAAGCTTCAAGGTCATGGAACAAACGGTTTGATGATGTTGTCAAGACTTATGGTTTTGAACAATGTGGCACCGAGAGTTGCGTGTACCGGGTTTGTATCGATGGAAGCTTGGTGTTTCTTGTGCTTTATGTGGATGATATACTTCTCATTAGCGATAATGTGAATGTATTGTCAGGCATAAAGGAGTGGCTGTCCCAGCAGTTTCAAATGAAGGATTTGGGAGAAGCAGCGTACATTCTTGGTGTAAAGGTTGGTCGTGATCGATCTAAGAGAATGTTGAGCTTATCTCAGACAGCCTACATTGATACTGTGCTAAATAGATTCAGCATGCAGAATGCCAAGAAAGGTTTCCTACCTTTCAGACATGGTATTTCTTTATCTAAGGATCAGTGTCCTAAGAAACCAAAGGAGATAGAGAGCATGAGACTAGTTCCTTATGCTTCGGCAGTAGGAAGTCTCATGTATGCGATGCTGTGTACTAGACCTGATATTTGTTATGCCGTTGGCATGGTGTCGCGATATCAGGCTAATCCAGGACCAGCTCATTGGGAAGCGGTAAAGCATATACTCAAGTACCTTAAGAGGACTAGGGAGTATAAGCTAGTTTACCAATCCGATGATCTAGTTCCGATAGGCTATGTGGATGCAGATTTCCAGGCAGACAAGGACAAGAGAAAATCTACCTCAGGCTATGTGTTTATGTTGGGAGGTGGAGCCATAGTTTGGAGAAGTGTCAAGCAGAAATGCATTGCACTTTCTACCATGGAAGCCGAGTATGTGGCGGCTAGTGAAGCAGCCAAAGAGGCCGTATGGTTCAGGAACTTCTTGGCAGAGCTTAATGTGATTCCTAGTTTACCCAAGGGCATCACAATTTATTGTGATAACCGAGTCTTTGTGGCAAACAGTAAGGAACCACGGCGACATCAAGCTAGTAAGCACATAGATAGTAGATACCACATTATACGGCAGTTAGTCAAGCATGGCGATGTGGTGGTGCAGAAAATAGCAGGAGTAGAGAATGCGGTCGATCCTTTTACCAAGAGTCTACCAGCCAAGGTCTTTGACAAGCATGTTGAAGAAATGGGCATTCGTTACCTCCCACACTAGTTAAACTTTCAGTATAAGTGGGAGAGTTTGTAATAGGTAGTAGCCGGATATTGGTCTCATTGTATACTAAAAGTTTGCTTTAGTATAAGTGGGAGAATTGAAGGGTTGTATACTGAAAGCAAGCCTTTTGCTTGTATACATTGATCCAAGTCATTTCACTATAATTTTCCTATCTGAATTATTATTATTGCATAATTATTTAATTGTCTAATTATCTCAATATTATAGATTATATAGTGTGTTGTAGATCACAGAAGATTATATAATCGGTATCTTATGAGATATAAACTGATTTCACAGTCTAGACAACTTTGGACAAGTTGTTGGTATAGACTGTAGCATAATTGATTAAATAGTTTATCTTAACTATTTATTTATGCTAGTACGTTTATCGTATTGAAAGGATCATAGTGAGGTGTATTATTTATTCTGACTTATAAATAATCAAGATCTCGGTGACTTAAATAGTCTTAATCTTAATTACATTAATCGGTGTAAATAAGTATTTGCCTATTATTTTGATTTATCATGGGTGAGGACTTTGGCATATAAAGTCCAATATGCTCGATATCTTGGATAATAGCAATTCTTGTTTGATGCGCGATTAAATTGTATTTAAGAGACCGTGTCCTATTAACAATGGGCTGATAATATTCTCTTGAGGAACTTAATATGTTTATCATACTAAACCCTGCATGTGGAATTTATTCCGGTATGATAATAAGTTTAAGTGGTAGCACTCGAGATAATTATTTATGGTTAAATAATTAATTAATTAATTGATTAAAAGCTGTCAGAGGCATTTAATTAATTAATGAATATTTGATATCTTAAACACGGAGATTAATTAAATCTAATACTAGCCCCGACTCACAAAATAAATAAGGTGGCAATTCAGTATTAATTTTTTAGTGGAGTAAATTAATACTAGTGACTGATTTATATTAAAATTTGAATAAAAGAAATCGAACGTTGGGAGGCCTACACCTTATTTAAGCTAGTAGATCACCGGCGGCCCACTAGGCCCTAGCCTCTAAAAGTGGCATCCCTTCTCTCTATGGCCCATCTGGGCCGGTCTTGATTTAATTAGATGGGCTCTGATAATTAGGTATTATATACCAGTTATATATATCAGAGTTTACATCAGAATTAATTCATCTTACGTAAAAATAAAAAGGCAGAAAACCTAGAGAGAAAAGAAGGGAAAACCGCCACTTTAGTGAGAGGAAGAGATCGAAGCTCGTTGCCATCCAGCGTCGATTCTTGGCTCGGGAACAGTTTAGAAGATCAACTCTGGAGTCTCTGATCTCACAGTTCGCAGGTTTTTCTAATAAACATTCTATGATTGTTATTTAATTCATAGGAGCATGCATAGGTTCGATTTACAAGTGTTTGTTAGATAACCAAAATAGATATGTGGGCAATTATGAGTCGGCCTATCAATTGGCGGTTCCTACATTGTAGTGATCCTACATTTATGTGATGTAGAGGTCCCGCCTATATGGTCGTGTAGTGCGATTAGATTATATATATATACCTTGTAATTCTCTAAAAAAACAAATAGCATGAGTGTGTCGATATCTTATATAAACTGTTGGATTTAAAATTTAAATTCACCACTAAACTACACAATTTTAAAAATAAAATCATCGTAAATTATTTCAAATTGGGTTAATTATATACAGGTCGGAAAATTTTGGATTCTTCAACGTTCGAAAAGTTAATTTTACCGAAGTCAAACATTTATTGCACATATAAGAAAAAATCGATTACTTATTATTATTGTATCTCAAAATACGCTTATATTGGATTATGTAATGATTGCATTCTAATTATTTTGTGTTGCACGAAATTCTCTAGTTCGAAAATTTAATTTTGTCGAATTCAATTAATTATTGCACAGGCAAGAGAAAATCGACTAGTTATTATTATTATTATTATTATTATTTCCCAAAATACGTGTATATGTATGAAATTACAATCGAAGGCATTCTAATTAGGATTATTATTAGTAACGTACTAGTATTGCCCTCCGTATTATTAGTAACGTACTAGTATTGTCCTCCGTGCATGCGATGCATGGATAAGAGATATGTCATAAATTCGAATAATAAAAATATTTTATTTAAAGATAAAATGAGTTAATAGGTTAAAAATCTAAAGAGAATAACAAAATAATTCAATAAGAACAAAAATAATAATAATTCAAAACACACATTTGAAATTATAAAATATTGACAACGAAGTGCATCTTAGTTGTAAGACACTTCTCCTCCAACCATGAGGTTGGAAGTTCGAGTCATGTGTGCGTGTGTTGAAACTCAAATATATATATATATATATATATATATAATATTTTAAAATTTATTTCAAAAAATATACTCTATTTGAAATTGCCTCAATTCTATTTTAATTATATATTTTATTCAGAATATTGTGTAGAATATATTATCTTCAACTTTATATAATTAACAAAATATTTTCATCAAAATTGAATTGCAATTGATTTGCAATTCCACTATTTTGTTTTAATATATATATATATATATATTATTAAACCATAAAATAAAACTGTATTAATCCTTGAATTTAAATTTATTTATAAAATTGTCATTCAATTTGAATTAAAATTGAAAATGGCAGTTACTATTCTGTTTTAATACATATATAGATATATATATATATATATATATATGGGAGTGGATCTGGTAAGAACACATCTTATATAAGAACGTAAGAACAATGCATTTTTTTACATCGGAAATGCATAAAATGCAGAAACTAAATGCATAAATATATTAATGCATAAATTACAATAACTTAATGCATTGACATTTAAATGCATAAATTACAGTAACTAAATGCACGGTTAAATCTAGACCGTAGATCAACAAAGATAAAGGGTCCAGATTTGTTCTTATTTCTCACCTAAGAAAATGTTCTTATTTGATCCGCGCTCTATATATTTATATATATATATATATATATAGAAGAGATGATGTCTAAAATTACATTAACTTGACCGATTGTTCGCTTTATATGGAGCATGTGAGCAATTTTTTGGCATCTGAAAACTAATGTGGATGTATCCGTTTTTTTCCCCTAAATTGTGGCTCAAATTTTTAGTTTTTCTTCATTATTTTATCTTCAAATACAATTTTTGTATTTTAGATAAAAATTTTTATTATTAATTAGGATTGATTATATACAATTAGAAATTATAATTTTTTTTGAATATTTAATTCTTTCATTAGTTTTTGAGAGAATTACAAGGTATATATATATATATATATATAATTTAATCAAGCACTACACCACCATATAGGCGGGACCTCTATACCACATAAATGTGGAATCACTACACCACCACGCAGGGTGGGACCACTACACCACCAAATAAGGTGGGAAATATACTACACCACACGCAGGCAGTATTGAACCCAAGACAGACCTCTTGCTAAGGAGAGTCTTGTGGTGCCTCAGCTAACCAATTTAGCTAGGCCTCATCGGCTAATTCTTTCATTAGTTAATAATTGACTAGAGGTGGCCGCGGTTCGGTTCAGTTCCGAAACCGGAACCGAAGGGAACCGGAACCGAACCGCCGACCACTTCGGTTTCGGTTCCAAACCGGAACCGCAAGATTCGGTTCAGTTCGGTTCTGCGGTTCCGGCGGTTCCAAATCGGAACCGCAAATTTTGGAATTTAATTTTTGTACTTTTTTTCTTTTTTTTTTGCAACTTTTTCTTGTTTACTTGTAATTTTATGCATTCTAACGTAACATTTAGGTGAAATAAATATGAATCATAACATAAATATAGATAAAAAACATAAAAAATAAAAATAAAAATAGAATGAACTGGCGGTTAGGAACCAAAACCGAACCGAAACCGGCGGTTTCGGTTTCGCAATTTTGGAACCGAAACCGAACCGCCGTCGATGCGGTTCTCGGTTCCAAACTGAAACCGACGATTCGGTTTCGGTTCCGGAACTGCCGGTTTAAGTTCGGTTCCGGCAGTTTCGATTGTTTTGGCCACCTCTATAATTGATTATTGCATAATTAAAGTTACAATTTATAGTAGTCAATTTTAATTAGTGCTTATTATATTATAACAATTTCTATATAAGATACTAATAAAAATAATAAATTCAATAATGAGACTCAAGTGGGTGGGACACACAAAATGGTGGGATAGAGGGTCTGAGTTGAGTTTCCTTGATATTACCACGTCGTTCAAATTATTCTAAATGAAGCATTTCTAATTTAAATATTTTTCATAAAATTCATAAATTACTTAGCAAATTTTGTCAAGTTAAAGAATTCAACAAATAGCAAGAGTGCGTCGATATTTTATTAAAAGTGTGGGATAGAAAATTTAAATCTGCCACCAAATATCACAATTTAAAATGAAAAAATTGTAATTTATTTTTTATTGGGTTAATTAGTGTACAGGTCAGAAAAATTTGTGTTCTTCTACGTTCAGAAGGTTGATTTTGCTGAGTTCAATCAATTAATGCACAAGTAGGAAAAAATTGAATAATTATTATTTTTTCCCAAAATATCCGTATATTGGATTTATATAATCATTACATTCTATTTCTAAGTATTAAATGTTGAATTGGATGGAAATCTCTTGTGCGAAAAATTTAATTTTGTCGAATTCAATTAATTATTATACAGGTAGGAAAAAGTTCGACTTATTATTATTATTATTATTATTATTATTATTATTATTATTATTATTATTATTATTATTATTATCCGAACGCACGTATATTGGATCATATAATGATTGCATTCTAATTAGGGTTATTATTAACTTATGACCCCAGTTTTGACCTTCATTCAATGGAGTGAATGGCCTGAATTAGAGGTGGTCACGGTTCAGTTCGGTTTTGGAACGAAACTTCTTAGTTTTCTTCAAATTCAATTTTCTGTATTTTAGTTTCATTAATTTATTTATCCAGTTAGAATTTATAATTATTTATAGTATTTAATTTTTATTTATAGTTGATAATTAGTAAATTTATTCAAAATTTTGGGTTATATTTTAGTAGTAAATATTAATTAATTAGTGTTTATTATATTATAATAAATAATTTATAGATCGTATTAATAAATTAAATAATGAGACACACAAAATGGTGCGACAGAGGGTCTCAACTAGAGCTAGAGGTGGCCAAAAAAATCGAAACCGTCGGAACCGAACCGAAATCGGCGGTTCCGGAACCGAAACCGAACCGCCGGTTTCGGTTTGGAACCGAGAACCGCATCGACAGCGGTTCGGTTTCGGTTCCAAAGTTGCGGAACCGAAACCGCCGGTTTCTCCTTTTTTTTATGTTTTTATCTATATTTATGTTACGATTCATATATATTTCGCTTAAATGTTACGTTAGAATGCATAAAGTTACAATTAAACAAAAAAAATAGCAAAAAATGAAAAAAAAATACAAAAATTAAATTCCAAAATATGCGGTTCCGATTTGGAACCGCCGGAACCGAACCGAACCGAATCTTGCGGTTCATGTTTGGAACCGAAATCGAAGTGATCGGCAGTTCGGTTCCGGTTCCCTTGGGATGGAACCGAGAACCGTAGGTTCGGTTCCGGTTTCGAAACCGAACCGAACCGCGGCCACCTCTAGTCTCAACTGCCTTGATATTACCACATAGTTCAAATTCTAAACGAAACATTTGAATATTTTTCAAACAACTCATAGATTACATAGCAAATTTTGTCAAATCTAAAGAATTCAACAAATAGCAGGAGTGTGCTGATATTTTATATGAAGTGTGGGATATAAAATTTAAATCCGTCACTAAACTACACATTTTGAGAAAAAAATTGTAATTTATTTTATATTGGATTAATTACTGTACAGGTCAGAAAAGTTTGGATTCTTCTAAGTTCAAAGTTGATTTTGCCAAATTCAATTAATTATTGCTTAGGTATGGAAAAATATCGACTAATTATTATTGTTTCCCAAAATAGGCATATATTGAATTTATATAATCATTACGTTCTAACTATTAAATTTAATACTCCGATCACACTCTTTGCGGACGTAGGGAATAATTATTTGCAATATTTAATGTTGTCGAATTTAATTAATTATTCCACAGGTAGGAAAAGTTCAACTACTACTACTACTACTACTTATTATTATTATTATTATTATTATTATTATTATTATTATTATTATTATTATTATTATTATTATTATTATTATTATTTATTTGCCGAAACACACGTATATTGAATTACATAGTGAATGCAGTCTAATTAGGGTAATTATTATTAACTGCCTATGTTTTAACTTAGGGTAAAATAGTTGAACTCGACCGATTGTTTACTTTATGACATGTGAGCAAATTTTTGTCGAGTGAAAATTGATGTGGATCTATTCCATTATTTTGGTTTCTAATTCGTGTATACCAACTTTTTAGTTTTTCTCAAATTCAATTTTCCATATTTAAGTTTAATTAATTAATTTATCCAATTAGGATTATACTCCCTCCGTCCACCAAGACTGTGGTTTTTAGTGGGTGACACGAGTTTTAAGAAACGTAAGGTAGATGTTATTTGAATGAAGAAAATGACCCACCATATTAAATTTGTGTGAGTTTGGTTTAAAATATAAGAGTGTGTGAGGTCATTTCCTAAAATAGAAAAATACACTCTTGATGGACGAACGTAAAAGAAAATATGACCACACTCTTTGTGGACGGAGGGAATAATTATTTGCAATATTTAATTTGTTATTGTAGTTAATAATTAATTATTCAAAAATTTGGGTTATGCTTTTAGTAATATATGTTAATAATTAGTGTTTGCTACTTCATCCATCCAAGAAAAAAATGCACGTTTGGATTGAGCACAAGTTTTAATAAATGAGTTGAGTGTGTTGTGAGTGAAACAAAGTTCTCACTTATTATATAATTTTAAATTGCTTTTAAGAAATGGGTTAAGTGTGTTATGAATAGAGTAAGGATCCCACTTATTGGTTGTGGTGGGTCCAATAATGGCAACATGGATAAATAATTAGTTTAATAGAGGGTTAAAGTTAGCTTAATTGTGTGGGCCATATTTTTAAAAGTGAAACATGCATCTTTTTTGTGGACAAAATAAAATGGAGAAACGTGCATTTTTTTCGTGCATAGATGGAGTATATTATAATAAATAATTTACATAACATATTAATAAATTAAAGTTTGATTTATTTTATTTATTCATTTATTTGAAGTTAAAGGAAAAAATAACAAATCGAGCTTTAATTTTTATGTAGAGCTATCAAAATTCCGGGTCGGGCCAGGCCGGCCCGAAAATTCTCCGGGCCTGAAAAAGTTGAACCCAGTCCGGCCCGTAAAACCATTTTGTAGTGTAATTTTTCTGGCCTGAGCCCACCGGGCTTTTACCCATTTCGGGTCGGGCCGGGCCGACCTGAAAAATGGTTGGGCTTGTAAATGTAGTGCCCAGCCCAGCCCAGCCCAAAATCGGGCCGGCCCGTCAGGCCGGGCTGGGCCTTTTTTGACAGCTCTATTTTTTATGTAATTTGTAAATTTAATGATTTCAATAACAATTTGTAATGTATTAGAATAATATATATAAATATATAATATAAAAAATTAAATAAAATAATGCTAATGTGAACAAAACGATAGTGATGCTCACAAACGGTGCTCACGGAGCAGTGGCGGATCCACTGGGGCTTTTGGGGGTACAACTGTACCCATAAGAAATATTAATACTTACAAGGCATGTTTGGTTTGAAGGATAGGATAAATAAGATTGATAGGATATGATAGGATTATAGTATTTGGATTATTTATCTTATGTTTGGATTCATTGATTAGAATTTTAGTTATCATAGGATAAGTTATCAATATTCTATTTGGATTGAAGGATTATGATTAAAATGTGACAAAATTCCAAAATTACCCTTTTAATAAATATAAGACGCGGCTCTTCATCACTTCCTTTACTTTTGCAATTCCCTCCCAAATCAAATTACAAGCTTAATATTTTTTCTTTTTTTTAATAAATAATAAAAGTTTATTACAATCATAAATATATTTATGATAATAATTATGTATAATTTTTAAAAATTCTTTTTTATCTTATTTTAACATTTTTAACCTTCTTAACTATGTATAAATATATTTTTGATAATAAGTATATTCCTTTTAACCTTTTTAATAATTTCGAGCACCATATATCATCAAACATATAAAATAGGAATTAATAGACTATAAGGTAGGTCTTTCTCATAACAAAATTGATTCAAAATGTTAGAAATTTGAAGTAGTTCAGAAGCAAAAACACGACAAAGATGCGTACACAAACTTGTGACAGAAAAAAAGTTTAGAAAAAAATAAAATTAAAATCCTAAAAACAGAATAATCAAGTAGATCTTTCGTTACACAATCGATTCGAATCAAGATTGTTAAACGAACAAACAGTAAAAACCAAAAGCAATCCATCTGGATCAAACATACAAAAACACGAACCAAGAAAAATTTTAAAGCGCGAAAACAAAGTTACGATGAACTTACCAGATAGAAAACTTGATTAGCGAGAGATCTGAAGAGATACGATACTTTGGGGGTTGATATTTGCGGCGAAGAAGGACCAAAACTCCTCGGATCTACGCTGCAGAGTCAAGTAGAAGGAGAGAGAGAGAGAGTGTAAGAGAGAGAGAGAGAGGGGTTTGGACGCTGCAAAATCTCTGTAATTTTCACGTATGAAGAAATGTTAGAATTTGGGGGAAAATTGAGGGCAAAATTGGAATTTTACATTATGAATTGGATGAAGGATTAATAATCAGGCCAAAATGAGAGTGATTACTTATCACTCATTTGGATGATATGAGCCCGGGCCGAATTATCAATCACGGGCCGAGTCATTCAAACCAAACATATGATTACATTGGATTATTTATCAATCACCCCTAATCACTCAAACCAAACATGCCCACATTAGTTATAAAATTAGAGAAAATATCGTTATTTTAGTATGGAGAAATAGCTCCTAAATTTCCAAACTTTTTCAAAATTTTGGTTTTTCAAACCAGAAAAAGATTATGTGAATAAATTTCTTAACTTTTAATTTTTTCTGATTTTTCATACGTCGTCGGAGTCCTTTTAAATATGTGATGACATGGCAACCTGAATTCATGTGGACAATTCATCCGGCGAGCAAAACGACATCGTTTTATATTTACTCAAATGACTTCATTTTAGGGTCAATTTTTAAGGCGGAACGACTTTCATGAAATAAAATTATATTTCAACCTAGATTATTCCCAACATTGGGGATTAGGGTAACGAGCTATGAAGAGAGCTGTGATCTAGGATTTGCGACCTTTGATCTGCAGAAAAGAGAAACCACATGGGCACACATCTTAAAATTATATTTCAACCTAGATTATTCCCAAAATTATGGTTCATGGCTAATTTGTACGCAGAATCTTTTTTCTGGTGTGTAGAACGAGAATTTCGAAAAAAATTGGAAATTTAAGGGCTATTTACCCTTTTAATATTTGTACCCCCTTTAATTCTTAGAAATGAAATAAAATAAAATTATGAGTTTCAAAATAGTGATGAATGCCAACTTGATAAATTCATGATATGTTTCAAAATTTGTATGATGTTAGTTCATTTTCGATGAAACTTGTTTAAACAAATAGACATGCTGCTTATCCTCTATTGATTTTGTTGATCATCAAATTGGTATCGAAAAATAAGTTAGAAAATTATGTAATTTTTTGTATTTTAAAATGTATGACTTTAAAATTTAACAATATTTTAGGATGTATTACTTTTATTATTAAATATTTTTTATGTTTATGTTTATATAATTATAATTGTCGCAACTCGAATAAAAAATTCTGGCTCTCACTGTCATAGAGGACCACCTTTCGAAAATCATATATTTTTAAATTGGATTTAATTATTGGACAAATTGGAAATCTTGGATTCTTCTATGTTCACAAATTAAAACTCAATTAACTATTGCAGAAGTAGAAAAATATAAATCGTATTGTTATATATGGCTTTCACAAACACATGTATATTTGAACAAACATTACAAGAAATTTCAAAGGTCGATGGTGGACTTGAACCCATGACTTTTGGTCCGGACATTAACCACTCTACCATTAGACAAACACACGCACACAACATATGTATATTTGATTATACAATTATCACACCGGTTGGAAAATCTTGATATGGTAATTATTACTCCATCCATCCCACTTAAGTGTTCTGTATAATTTATTGGGTCATCTCATTCGAAGTAACGCAGTTCAAAAACAAAATTACTTTCTCTCACAAAAAAGTGTGAGTTCCACCTCATTCTATCTCTTTATTATTTAATTATTATCCTTCTTCTAAATAACCGTGTCGAGAATAAGTTTCTCATTTCGAGCAGATAGAGTATAATTTGCTTTGAATGAAGTTCTCTAGTCCACTTTTCGTGTCTCACTACCAAAACTAGGCAGCTTTTATTTTTCAAATTTGTTTAGGATCTAGTCAGCTTATTTTAATAGTATTTGTTATTGTTTTATCTTCGCATTATTTCACCACAAAAAACTGCTAAACTTTAATGTCGAACATATGCCTAATGGATTGATGACAAACTAGCACCGAGACTTTTTCAAAAACGCAAAAACTTGTATGCGACCTGCCGCATAGAATGCGACCGAACCCATGCGTGCGGGCGTGTGTAGGCCACGCGCCACATCTAACTCTTAAGTCAGGCGCGTGCATCATACGCGCCCCTCAAGGCGAGTCCACGCGCCTGACAATTTTTTTTTTTAATGTCATCGCGTGTATTACACGCGCCTGACATAAGATAATTTTAATCCGTCGACTCATTAGAATATTTTGAAGTGTCCTAATAGATATCTAATTGAACACTTCTGAATGTCTTATTATCATTTTTTACTTTTTTTTAAATTTTTTCGATTTTTTATTCATTTATTTTAAAGAGCCGAGCGAGAGGAGCCGAAGGCCTCGGAGCGAGCTAAAAGACATTAATGTTGCCACAATCATTATCTATAAATTAAATTCGGAGCCGAAGCCGGAGAAGATTTTTTTTTAAATCGAAAAAAAAAATTGAATAGTCAACGGTTGGCCGAGTTGACCCGATTTGACCGGATTGAATCAACACGAATCCGGTTGCATCCCATGAGATTGATTGTATGAGAGTGTGCCTCTTTCAAAAAATCTATCTATAATTTGATGTTATTTTTTTTAGAGAGTATAATTTGATGTTATTATCATTGAATTTAGGCTAACATATTATCCCAATATTTCAGATTTTTACAACAGAACTCTAATGTAAGCATATTCTTAAATTAGTACCCAACGTTTCAAAATATTTTTCCAATGATCAATTTCCGAAAATTCAAATGATTACGTGACCGGCTGAAAAATACACGTGTGAAAACAAGTGTATTATTAAAATACAAAATTAAACTAAAATTAAAAAAATCTTAAAATCG
The DNA here is from genome assembly GCA_031470985.1 of Agastache rugosa. NCBI lineage: Eukaryota > Viridiplantae > Streptophyta > Magnoliopsida > Lamiales > Lamiaceae > Agastache > Agastache rugosa. Next base: position 1,101,378 of record CM062609.1, read on the forward strand.
CAATAAGATTAATTAGGTCCCTTAATAAGAACAGGGTTTTGCAAAGAGGGGTTTTGCGGCGGGGAGGTGGAGCCGGCGGCAGCGGATGGTGGCGGTGGAGGGGGAGGAATGAGGTTATGGTGGCGATGAGAAGTAATAAATTAATACTCCCTCCGTCCCGCCATAAGTGGCCACATTTCCTTATTGGGCTGTCCCATCATAAGTGGCCACTTTCCTAATATGGAAACACCCTCTCTCACACAAAAGATGTGAGATCCACCACTTTTTATCTTTTTATCCTTTAAACACTCTTCACCTAAATACCCGTGCCCAAAAGAAAGTAGTCACTTATCATGGGAGGAGGGAGTAAATTTTATAGGCGGTAAATAAATTGGCAGTCGCATAAAAGTCATAAACTAATGAATCACTATACATATGAAAAATTTCAATTAATCAATTTTTACCAAATTCAATTTTTTTTAAGGCAATCACAATTATAATTTAAACAACTAAACCTGCTGTGGTAATGCATAAACCATAGATTACAAGTAAATAATGTTGTGTCCAACTAATATCTAAACTTGCAAATCCTAAAACAGCTTAGAAAATACACCATTGTGCAAAAAAGAAACTGGTTTCCAGTTTTGAAACTAGAAACCAGTTTCAAAACTGAAACTGGCTTCAGCAGCCGAAAACTTTGACTTTTTTTTTTCCTGTTTTTTTGCCTTTTTCATTTCGAGTTTTTTAATATTTTTTCATAAATACGGACCTATTAGCTCGTCTAAAATATATCGAACATATATCTTATATTAAAGATCACGACGAGAGCTTTTATTCGACATAAAAATCTTAAAAATCCGATTTGAAACGAGCAAATGATGATATTTTAAAGTTCAAAGCTAATGTAGTGTGTATTATAGTGGACCCTTTAAATAGTAGAAACTGATTTCGTTGTTGGAAAAGGTGTTAGATAAAAAAGTAGGTGGGTTCCAAAAGCTGACGTGACGGTTTGGAAGCTGAAACTGGTTTCCAACCATTGGAGTCACCCTAGCTTTCACATAGATCTCAAGACATGTCGGGTTTATTGAAGAATATGTGTTATTCATGTTTAAATTTTTTTTTTATATTTCAAATTAACACAACAAATATGTAGAATTGACGATCAATTAATTAAGCATGAAAAAACACAATAACATATATAACGGAAAAAAAAATGTCGTAATCAATTAATCAAAATGAATATAAAAATAAAGTGTCCATCTAATCTCTAACCTTAGGATAAAAATAAATTTAGTTTCACATGCTCATGGTAAACGTTAACAAAGATTCAAATAGAAACATATACAAACAAAAACAATAAGAACCGCAGAACGTCTTGATTGCCTTTGCCGGTGTTGATCCTCGATCTTCTCTTCCTTTTCTTTTTTTTTTGGAAAATAAATATTAGTTCTGTGCAAAAATATAAATTAGTTCTCTTCTTCAAAAACTCCAAAATGTGTAGTAGAATATAAGTGTGTTAATATATTGTTCGGAGAACATATTTACAGTGGGAAATGATATTGGACCTAAAAAGAATAGAAAAATCTCCAAAGAAAGAGTTATAACGAGATACATCAAGCAACATGTGGTTCGTGCCAGGGAGGCATGACCACATCACTCAACCGCATCGTAGGGCGTAGTCGCGCCTGGACTGAGTCCCCAACCGTATGGGTGCACTGCCTTAATTTGCGCTTGACCACTAGTGAGGTTTGAGGCGTTGTCGCACAGTCCAACCGCACTCACCAGACTTCAAGCACGGCTATGGTGCGGTTCACCGAATTGTGCTACACTCTCTATTTTGGGAGACGATAATCTTTCGGCTCGTTCTCCTTCATTCTTAGACCGTTTTTCAAGCCAATTTTTTCCCTTCTCAAAGTGAACTTCAAAGCTATCATAACCATTCTTCACTCCTTTAACGCAATACAAAGAGGGAACAAATATCAAATTCCTAAAAACAATAAAATTTAAAACACAAATATGTTTCAAAACAACATTATTTTATATCACAAATTGACATTAAATGAGCTTTAGATCGTAGAAAAACCATGTCTATAACATACTACGAAGTCATGTCCTTATTAAGTTATTTGTCGTCCAACTACTATTCGATTTGTTGTGAAATAACCTGTATCATTTCTAAAACAAAATAAAGATTTCAGGAGGAATAAAATAAGCATGACGAATTTTGTAAGAATGAACATTTTTTTGTAATTATTGCAATTTTTAATATTATAGTGTATGTATTAGTAACATATATTTTTTAAATTGGATATGCTAAATATTAGTGTTTTTTTAGATAATTTACCTAGACAAATGAACAACAGAGGGGGGGGGGGGAGATTTTTTACATTTCTCATAAAATTCGCAAAAAGATATTTACATATTTTAGAATTTTAAATGTATAAAATAGTCCTGAGCATGCACGGATGCAAAGTTAGTACTCCCTCCTCCCACCAAGAGTGTGGTTTTTGGTGGTGACACGGATTTTAAGAAAAGTAGGTAGATGTTATTTGAGTGGAGAAAAAGATCCACCATTTTAAATTTGTGTGAGGTTTAAAATATAAGAGAGCGTGTGGAGTCATTTTTTTAAATGAAAAAATCACACTCTTAGTGGACGACGAAAATTGAAATATGACCACACTCTTTGTGAACGGAAGGAGTACTATATAAAAAAAACAAATATAAATCACAAATCAATATGAAATTGATTTGAATGGTAATTTCACAAATTAAATTAATTCCCAAGTGTAAAGTCATGCATAAATCTATCTATATATAAAAAATGATAATTTTTAAATTAAATTAATTTCGAAGTGTAAATTCATGCATAAATAAATCTGTTTATGAAAAAATAATTTACCCAGTTAATTTCTCTAGTGAGGAATTTTTTCATGGAAAAAATAGATACACGTTAGATTAGATCAGTTAGATGCTAAGAATGTGATAACTATTGTATTAAAGTATAAATAAAAAAGTAGTGATGCCAAGTCTGTCTAGTCTTACATATGTTTTCCAGAAAAAGAAAATCAACTGTTTAATTTTATAAATTTGCTTTTATTTGTGTTGTGCTTATTGTTAATGTTAATGGCTGCTGCTAGTGAAAAATGAATATATTTGAATAATATTACTGTCAAAATGAACAGTACATATTGACTTATTTCTAAAACTAACATAAAAGTTCTACTCAAAGAAAAAAAAAAAAAAACTTACATGAAAGCAAGAAAAGATAGTAATCTAGTGCAGTTTCAGTACGAGCAGCCGAGTTGGGGGAAGGTATTACGGATCAACCAACGTGCCACGATCAAAGCAGTTTCAGTACGAGCAGCCAAGTTGGGGCAGCCAAGTTGGGGGAAGGTATTACGGATCAACCAACGTGCCACGATCAAAGCAGTTTCAGTACGAGCAGCCAAGTTGGGGGAAGATGTTACGGATCAACCAACGTGCCATGATCTTATAGCCTTGCTGAGTCATATGCACGCCGTCCCAACTCAGATGTCGATCAACATCCGTGCATACGCCAACATCATCTCCTCCACACATTCTTCTCAAGTCGAAGTTATATCTCCCTCCAGTTCCACAACAAGCCTTCTCTATCTCATATCCTGCACCACAACCATCTATTACACTCCAAACAGATACTTTTATTCTTTTTAAGGATGCGTTTACTTTGATTGTAAGGGAAAATAAAATTCTCTCCCTTTAAATCCCTCATTTATTATCCTTCATTTTCTATAAATTAGAATTTCACCCTGTGCAGGGTGAAATTCTAATTTATAGAAAATGAGGGATTTAAAGGGAGAAAATTTTCTTTTGCCTCATTTTTCCTTACAATGAAAGTAAACACATCCTGGCAGGTATACGGATTCACATACCACGACGTTTGCCAAATCGGAGGAGAAACTGGTAAGCATTGTAGTAGTCACCATACAGTATCACTGTATTCGGGTTTTCTTCTTTCAGCTTCGCCATGGCTTCTTGCAGCTGCCCGTTGTGGTACGTTGCAAAGTCGTTCAGCTCCCGTAAGCATTGATGCTCGTCGTAGGCGCCCCGGAGGTTGCTCTGGAATGCTGTTTTGTACAATGGAAGACACCCAATGGGGAAGTTTCCAGGAATCACTAGTCTTGTTGCACCCATTTGAATTACTTTCTGCAATATTCCAATCATAATGTATCAAGAATCCAATATTAGTATTACATAAATAATTTTGTATATATAAGTGATAAATCAACTCACTCTAGCAGCATCCATTATGGCAGCAACAACATCAGCAACCATGAATCTCAGTTCATCCATTTGTTTTCCTTGAAACATAGCATAGTTGTAATCATTTCCACCGGTTTCTCCCACCATGAACAGAGCACTTTGGAGTTTCTCAGAACAATCTGTAACATACCGAATATTGGTTACACTAAGGCTCGTTTGGTAGAGGTGATTATGGTGTATAATATGTGTATGACACGATAATATCTTGTTTGGTACAAAGTATACGACCCTTTATTAAGTTCGGGCCCGTATGAACAATACTGATTTTTGTTGTTATGTATGGTATAAATAATACTGCAACTAATTATGGCAATAAATTACCAGAATTACGAATTTAATTCTCAGTCAAATATATCAAGACTTATCTCATACTGCATAGCAAACGAAATCTATTTAAGTTCAACAGAACTTAACCTTCATGATCAAGGCAGATGGAATCGAAGTGGGAGGACATCCACTCCAACTGCACATTGAGAGAACTGTTTGTCACCGGATTAAGTATGCGTCGAGCGGCCAACGCCTCAGACGGCAACGCCGTTGAACCCGCGACGGCGAAGTTGACTCCATGGCTGAACTCAGTCTTCATGTTCTTGTAAGGGGGAAGGGGTGGAACCCCAGCAGCCATTGCTGTCATTAGATTAAAGTCTCACACTTATTGCATCAAATGGTATAAATTCATAAAGAATTCCGATTCCAATTTTTAGGGAAATTCCGGTAAAATTAAAAGTTTATGGATTTAGAAACAAAATTAAAAGTTCATGGAAAAAATTGGAATTTCAGAATTCTTTATGGATTTAGAAACAAAATTAAAAGTTCATATGAAAAACCGAAAGTTCGAAATTCTTTATGAATTTATACTAAATTAACCCTATTTTCATTAATTGTTGAAGATTACTTCTTTCTAACCCAAAAACTTTCAAAGAAATAATACAGTTTGCTAATCTATAACATGCTGACGACATCGTTTTCAAAAATTGGTCATAATTTACCTCTTCTCACCCAAAACTTAAAAAAAAAAAAACAATTTGCTAATCAACAAGTTCAAGACATATACCATGCTGATCGACAACTTTTTCAAAAATTGATCATAATTACTTTTATTAACCCAAAAATTTCAAAGAAAAATAACAGTTTGCATGCTAATCAATAAGTTAAAGATATATCGACAACTTTTTCAAAAATTGATCATAATTACTTCTTCTATCCCAAAATTTTCAAAGAAAAAAAATACAATTTGCTAATCAACAAGATAAGTTCAAGACATGCATGCCGTGATCGACACCTTTATCAAAATTGATCATAATTACTTCTAATACAGTTTGCATGCTAATCAACAAGTTCAAGATATATACCATGTTGATCGCCAACTTTTTCAAAATTTGATCATAATTATTTCTTTCTAATCACAAAAATTTCAAAGAAACAAAAATGTTGATCGACAACTTTTTCAAAAATTGATCATAATTACTTCTATTAACCTAAAAATTTCAAAGAAAAAAAATACAGTTTGCATGCTAATCAACAAGTTCTAGATATACACCATGGTGATCGCCAACTTTTTCAAAAATTGATCATAATTACTTCTTCTAACCCAAAAATTTCAAGAAAAAAAATACAATTTTGCTAATCAACAAGTTCAAGCCAACAACTTTTTCAAAAATTGATCATAATTACTTCTATTAACCCGAAAATTTCAAAGAATAAAAAATACAGTTTGCATGCTGCTAATCAGCAAGTTCAAGATATACACCATGGTGATCGCCAACTTTTTCAAAAATTGATCATAATTACTTCGTTCAAAGAAAAAAAAATACAGTTTGCATGCTAACTAATCAACAAGTTCAAGATATATGATCATAATTACTTCTTCTAACCCAAAAATTTCAGAGAAAATAACAAATCATACCGAAATAATCGATCATTAGAAGGCCATTGGAGCAACGGCCGGTGGCGTTGTTAAAGAAAGTTCGACCGTACGGCAGTTTGGCGAAGGCCGTGTTCGCGCCAACCGGAACTTCTCGAATCAAGTTTCCGACATCATTGATTGAATCTCCCAGCTGATAAATTTGATCGAAGTTGCATCGATCACAGCTAGCTAAACAAAACAAGAAGAGAGAAACAAATATGCAGACGAGCTTAGAAACCATTGTGGAGAGAGAGAGAGAAAACTAGAACTAGAGAAGTATTACGACAGATCGATGATGTAGATATTGATATTGATGACTATATATAGATTGGATGTGAGAAGAGTAATTATTGTACGAGTATAATAATATTGCATGAAGATAGAATTTGATATACTTAAGAAGTAAGAGGTTGGTGTTGCATGGATAAATATCGATTTATTTTTTTATAATTTATAAATTTATAGTATAAGATATCTTTCATACAAATCTATCATCTTATCAGAGATGTATGTATAATTTTTGATTTTCATGAGTAATGCGTAATGTCGAACAGTTTGATATTCAGCATAGGGTGGGTTTAAAGGTTTTTCGAATTTAGAAAAAATAAAGATGAGAAATAAAGAATCCTAAATATTATCTTAGAATAGTATGAAATAAATTATCCAAGAATCCCTAAATCTATTAATAATAGGAAAATAATCGTAGCTCTCTCCTTGGTGCTCTATTATGATTTTTCTTTATTTTGGTAATTTTGTGCAATATTAATTCATATTTATATATTCTAATTCGAATATACCGTTATTATTATTATTATTATTATAATTAAAATTTGTAATATATTTGTATTTATATTCCGTGTATAATGTCATTAACTTATAATAAACTATTAAAACGAGACGGTTCAAATAACATAGAAAGAAGAATTTTTACTAATTTTAATTAACAGTGTTACCCAACGGATTTGAGATGAGTATGTACAGTAAAGTCACTATTTTAACCAAGATTAGGACAAGAACATGTAGAAAAATTCTAAACAAATTTAGATTTAGAAAATACTTAATGAGTGAGTACCCGATCCATTGTCATTCCTAATTATAAATTTAGATACGTGAAATAAAATTAATTTTTTAAATTTGATTAATAATTAACGCGAACAATTCACAACTTCTAAATAAGATATAAAAATATTTTTAAAATGTATACATATAAATTAAAACATAAAGTTATTTCCCATTGAATTCCGACGAACTACTGACTAGTATTATCTAAGAATACTTAAACGCACATCGTTTGCCTATTTTTTGTTTCTGCTCTAATTTTTTTTTAAAATGAATCAAATTCCATTAACTAGCAAAATCAGAATGCACAACTGAGTCAAAATAGTTTTCTCGTAAAAAATTGAAGATTGAAGATTGAAGACCAACAGAATTGCCTACTAAACAAGCAAATGCAACGACTATGATGTTATGTGCACGTGCATGGTTACTTAGGTTTATTAAATTTCCAATATCAAACTATTTGAAATATTAATGAGCTCACATTAAGTCTTTTAAACAATAAATTAAAAACCTACGTTATAATTACCTAGAAAACAATAAGTAGTCTACTATGTATTTGGCTGAATTAAATAGATTGATTGAATTTCAATCCACGCTACAAAATGATTGCAATATCTTTATTTTATTATGTTTTGCAATTTGTAACCGTTTATTGTAGACGTCGTTTTCATGCAACAATTTACAAATCACATTGAACAAATACACTAGATAAGTTATGCATGCAGGGACTCACCTATATAATAGATTTTTTTTATAGTTATGTGCAAGGGACATGGCACATGAGAGATAGAAAGAGGAAAGGTGAAGGAGTTGAATGTGATTTCAGTAGAGCATGTTCGTTGCGAAGCTAACTTGGCGGTTCATGTACTAGCTAGTTTTACAAAGAGTATTAAGGGCTCGTTTGGTATCCATATACGTATATTAGGTATGGTATGAATATGGCCCATATCCATACCTTGTGTTTGGTATATCAGTATATGGATATCAAATTGATATCTTTGATATACCTGATATACTAATATTCAACATTTTCATATACAAGTTTTTACTAGTGTATGACTCATATCTTTCATTTTCTCCCCACTTGATATCAGTCGATATTTTCAGCATACCAACATAAATATCAGATATCAATCTTATGAGTATACATGATATCTGATACCATACTCATACTTGATATCTGATATACTGATATATTAATACCAAACGGACCCTAATTTTATCTTAGTATGGCATGATAATTGATTTCGTTGGCTAATTGATATTGTATCTATGGATATCGTTTGATTTATGATATTTGTTTTTTCCCCTAAAAAAAGAAAAAAAAAAAGAAGAAGAAAGGGCTGGGGAAGAGAGGAGAAAATTTTCAATTTACAATGACGTGGAATCCGTCATTTTTTAATTAACGAGAAAAAATTCAGCGTAAATTTCATGAGGCAGCTAGTTTTATCTTTGTTTATTCCTTTTTTTTAATCTTGTCTATTCTTTGTTTTTATCGTCAAATTTTCATTCCTTTAATTTATTTATCTTTGTTTTGTTTTTTCCTTCCTTTTCAGGTTCAATATTTTATTTCTTTTAATTTCGTTTATTTCTTTTTCTTGTTATTTCCTTTTTGTTTTGTTTTTTGATTTTTTTCATCTTTATTGTTCTTTTCCTTGTCTTCTTTATAATATATTTTTTAAAATTATTATGTGAAAATTAAGTAATACTATGTGTTTAAATATTATGCTAAAATTTATCAAAACTAATTTCCGACCTTTGTTTAATTTTTTTGAAAAATAAATATTAATTTAAATTCGGTATATATTAATTTTAAAATGTGAATATGATAAATAAATTGTGGGTGCTCACACTGATGGGCCTACAAAAAAGGGATAGTGAACCCATTTTGCGAGCCCCATGATCTCATAACATTTTTGTTAAATACTTGATAGTTCATTATGATAATTGAAATTATCTACTTCCTCCGTCCCAATAGCAAGGTCTCACTTCTTTAATTGATGAGAGTATTAATTAATAGAAGTGAGACCTTGCTATTGGGACGGAGGGAGTATAATTTAGGATATATCGATAAAAGATAAATAATTTCATATTTAAAGTGATCTTTATCATATTTGAATGACCAACTTATTTAATTACCAATAAAGTCGATACCTTGTCCATTTTAAGACTGTATTTTTGTAGGTATCTTTGTTTTTTCGAGCTGTATTTTTGTAGGGTATCATAACAATGGGCAGTAACGTCTTTTGATTAAGAGGGTGTTTGGTTGAGCTTATAAGCTCTTGTGAAGTGTTTGGTAAAATAAACTCTTGAAGAACTTATAAGCTCCAAAAAAAGCTCTAAGAGCTTGTAAGCTCCTAAAAAAAAAGTACATTTACCCCAACTTTTTTTTGTATAGATGTTATGAACAACACTCAATTTACTTACTTTTCACCCTTTTTCATTTTATATTATTTTTTTAATTTATAATCTAAAATAAATAAAAAATTAACTTTTTTTAGAATTCTACCTATAATTTTTTTTCTCCGTCATCTCTCTCTTTTTGTAATTTTTTTCTCTTCGTCTTCTGTATTTTACTCTGCTCTCTAATTTTTTCTCTCTCCCTCTCTCCATCTTCTATCTCTTGCTCTGCTCTCTAATTTTTCTCTCTCTCTCTTTCTCTTCTCCCTAATTTTTTTCTATCTCTCCCTGTCTCCGTCTTCTCTCTCTTTCTCTCCTCTCTCTATTTTCTAATTTTGTTTTCTCTCTCTTGCTTTTCTTCTTCCCTCTGTTTGTTTCTCAGTGATATATTTATCTCTCTTCTCTTTCTCTCTCTATCCTCTCTTGAGTTGTAGCAACACATGTGATATGTAAATTATTGTATATGTTTATGCCACTGAGGTTGTTGGGAAAATTATAAGGTTTCGATTTGATACCAAAACCCAACTGATTCTCCAACCAAATAGATGATCACGCCAACCTAAATAGTGTTTTCCAGCTCGCCTGTTTGAGCCTTAGATGTTCTAGGTTTACAGGTTAAGGAAGCGGAAGACGACGGTCGACCCGTGTGTCTACGGCGGGAGTCGGCTAGCGGAAGACAAGGCGGTCGACCCGGTGTCTACGGCGAGAAGTCGGCTAGCGGAAGACGACGGTCGACCCAGTGTTCACACTGAGTCGGTAGCAAAAGACGACGGCGTCAACCTTCGGTGAGTGATCCGGCGAGCTCGATCAAGGCGAAGATAATTCGAGCTGAGTTCAAAACACGGTGGTCAGTGTACGAACAAAGGAACTATCTCGAAGACTCCACGTCGAGACGATCCGGCTACGAATTCAAAAGCCGGCTCCAAAGGCGAGAAGATCCGGAATCGTAGGAAGTCAACCTACCTCGACCAATGAGGATCGCGGATCGGCATCCTAGACTTCGTAACCTAGGATGTGACACAAATGAAGACAGTGCGGATACGCTCAACGGCGGATCTTGTATTTAAGAAGAGTAGGTAAGATTCAAACGGCTCCTCCAACGGCTAGTCTTGAATCTCTACCTATATAAACCCGTCTTCAACCTCAGGATCAGATACGAAAAACTCTCTACAAGCTTTCACTTTCGAATTCTTTATTCTTTCAAAAGCTCCCAAGCAGTTCTACATAGATCAAAGAACACTTTATCTTAAAGTGTTTCTAGTTAAGAAACTGCATAGTTTTTCGTCTGTTCCCTAGGCCAAACTCTTTGTATATCTAAAGCCTAGATTTCGAACGAGTTCATCTCTCTCGAAGTTCTTAATTGTAAGAACTCGTTCACGGTTGGAACCCCATACCCAAACCCAAACCCGTAAAGGTTAGGTAAAGGTACGCTTGCTCGAAGCGCGTAATTCGAGTGGATAGGTTCTTCGCACCCGCAACCGAAGGTGTATAGGCTTGACGGTGCCCGCAACTGTTGGAACACAGCTCGGGTTAGAGTTGTGAAGTTGCTTGGTACTTGGAAACCAAGTGGTAGTGGATTACCAGTAAACCTGGTCGTGGACGTAGGAGGTGTTACTCCGAACCACGTAAAAACTCGCGTGTTTCTCTCTCTCTCTCTCTTTACGTTTGCTTTATATTCAGCTGTGTACTAACGCCTTCATATCATTGCATACTTGCTCAAAACTGCACACACAGCTGATCTCCAAAGACAGCTGTGTCTCTCGAAAAGTTGCATAACCTGACTAAGCTGAAAACTAAGTTAATATTTTCAAACTGAGTTTTTCTAAGTAACTGAGCTAAGTTTTCAAACCACCACTTTCCGCACCGCCAGCTGAGTTGTTTACCCAGCTGACCCTCCCCAGCTGGATCAATAACTGAGCTCTCACTCAACTCCGTTTTAACTTGACAAAAGTTTAGAAAAATCTACTTGGTGTATTCACCCCCCCCTCTACACCAAGTACCCAGCTCAGGGACCATCAATTGGTATCAGAGCAGTGGTTCAAAAGACCACCGTTTCTGTATCAAGAGATCTCTCTTGACACTCTGCGTCAGTGGTCAACTGAACAGATCCGTTTTTCAGAAAAACTCATTCTAGTGCATTCTGTACATCTCTTCATGGATTCCTATCTCAACAGGAACCTTCCCAACTTCTCAGTTGATGATTATGCAATCTGGAAATTCAGATTGAAAAGCTTCCTGTGTGCGCATCACGACATGATGTGGGACGTCATTTCAGACGGACCCATCCTTATTTATAAATACGGAAATGAACTTGTACCTGCTCAAGAAGGACAACCAGAATACCGGCCAACTCTCAAGCCAAAGAAGGAATATTCTTCCGAAGAGCGAAAGCAAGCTGGTCTGGACAGCTTCGCAAGGAATACCATCTCTTCAACAGTCTCAAACGCCTACCTGAGCAAAATCATCAATTGCGAGACGACAAAGAGATGTGGGAAACACTCGCCAAGCTATGTGAAGGATCAGAAGAGATCAAAGAAAACAAATTCACAATAGCATGCCAAAAATTTGACAACTTCAAGCAGCTAGCCAACGAGTCCATCGAAGCGATGGAGCTAAGGTTCTCAAACATAGTCATTGAGATAGAGACAATCAGAACTGGGAAGTATACCCAGAGGGAAAAGAATCTAAAGGTTCTTTCAAATTTTTCACTGAATGGAACACTTACAAGGTAGTTCACCAAAGTCGAAGTGACTTGGGTGATCTATCTACAGAAAGATTGTTCTCACTCCTAAAAGCCAACGAGTACAACTTGAAGATCACTCAAGAAGAATCTTCAAGCAGACAAAATGACGGAGAACTCACCCCAGCTCCAAAAGAAATAGCTTTCAGAGCCAACTCTGAAAAGTCAGCTCATGCCAAGACAGCTGAGTCCTCCAAGATGAAGAAGGACAAAAAGGATATGAGCAAAGAGGAGCTACTCGAAGAAATTGCCATGATGGTGAAAAGTTATAACAGACTCAACACCAGCAAGGGCAAATACAAGAAGTTCTTCAGAATTACAGAGATAAGTACGCAAAGAATGAGAAGTCAGCTGACAAACGAACTGAAGAAGGTTGCTTCAACTGCAAGGAACCAGGACACTACCGACAAGATTGTCCAAAGTTGTCCAAGAAAGATAAAGACCAATTAAAGGCTAAGGCAGCTGACCGAAGGAGAGCTTATATTGCTGATGAAGAATCAGAGTGCAATAAAATGGATGAAATGCCATTTTCAGACTCGGAGGAAGAAGCCCTGATGGCCAATCATGAACCTGATTGGGATACTTGCTTTATGGGACAAACAGACGGCATTGATGAAGATGAGGTAACTTCTCGAACTCTAAATCTATCTAACACCTCACCATCACACGAACACTCTACACAGGACTCAGAATCTGGACTACCTGATTGGAGTTTAGTAGAGAAAGTAATGAACGATTCCAAGGAGCTTCAAGAGATCCTTGACGTCATTATGTGTGAGAATGCCGAGCTGAAGATAGAACTGGAAAAGACAAAAGTATCAGACACAGCTGATACAACTCAGCTCCAGCAGGAAGTCGTTTCACTAAAAGACAGAATAGTGAAACAAGATCAGCTGATGAAGAAAGTCAACACTGAGAAGACACAGCTGATAGAAGATGTGGAAAGGGTCACAGCTGAATCAGAAAGGAAGTCAGCTGAGATCATTGAGCTGAAAAACACCGAAGAGGTACTATCTAAAAAGATAGTAGCCCTCATCAAAGCCACGTCAACAATGGACGAAATCATTAGTGCTCAGCGTCCAGCAGCACTAAGAGCGGGACTGGGATACAACGAATCAAAGGATGCTTCAAACATTGCCTCCACAAGTGGAACAAAGGTTATGTTTGTACGAGCAAATGAACCTTCAACCCCAGCAGCTCAGCATCAACAATCGAGGACACAGCAGGCGTCGGGAAGAACAGCTGTGAAACACTCTCAAGCTCCGTTGAGGACACAGCAGACGTCAAACAGAACAGCTGTGAAACAGTCTCAAACTCCGTCGAGAACACATCAGACATCAAGAAGGTCAGCTGTGCGGCAACCTCAAGCTCAGCTCAGACAGCAACGTGCTCAACCTCAACGAAGACCACAAGCTGGATTTTACAGATACCAATGACAAGACCAAAGACGTTGATCGATATCAACCAAGATATCAGAGATACCCAGCTGGATACCACTCATACGAGTATCAGCTGGATAATCATTTCCAGCCACAGCATCAGAGACAGCAGAGACAAAGGAACGTCTCAGCTAGGCACACAGCTGGAAATCAAACAAGATACAGACAACAAAACAAGAAGACACGAAGATCAAGACCTCGCCAGCAACAAAAGAAGAACACAATGAATGTGTATATCGACTCAGCTGGGAGAATTATCAGATCTAATGACCCAATTCGAGTCATCAAGCAGATCTGGGTCGTCAAAGGATCTATGTCTAACCCACAAGGACCCAATTAAAACTGGGTACCTGAATTTTAACTTTTTGTTTAGGTTGCAAGGAATCGACGCATCTCTGAGGAGTCGATGAGAACGCTTTGGTACTTGGACAGTGGATGTTCCAAGCACATGACGCACCTAAAGCATCTACTCCAGGAGTATATTGAGCGTACAGGTCCACAAGTAACATTTGGTGACAACTCCAAAGGCCTAACCAAAGGTTATGGTACATTTAAAACTAGAAATGTTATAATCCCAAATGTTTCTTATGTACAAGGATTGCAACATAACTTGCTTTCCATTAGCCAATTCTGCGACAACGGTTTTTCTGTCAAGTTTGATGCACAGGGATGCACAATGAAGCACAGGGAAACCAAGCAGATACTCCTAAGAGGGAAAAGAGAAGGAAATATGTACTTCGCTGACGGAACAAAGACCTCCGGAGACTTGTCTTGTATCAAAAAGAAGAATGAAGTCGGTAGCACATGGTACGTACGGCCGAATCATCTCAACTTCAAGACAATCAACAAACTGGCTAGGAACCAGCTCGCTAATGGAATTCCAAATCAAGTATATGACAAAAGTCATATGTGCAGCGCGTGTCAACAAGGAAAACAAACAAGAATTTCATTCTCTCTCAAGCCAGCTCTAATCGATCGAGTTCTTCAACTTCTTCACATGGATCTTTTTGGTCCGATTACTCCAAGCTTCAATGGCGTAAAATATACTGCGGTCGTTGTGGATGATTTCTCAAGATTCACTTGGGTATCTTTCTTGTACCGAGAAGAGCGAAACGAGAACTAAGCCGCCTATCCCGCCGGAAAGATTATCAACACGAAGGAGTGCAAGATAATGGCAATAAGATCGTATCGTGGAACGAGTTTCTAAATGAAACTATTTATGATTTTTGCGAGAAGAACGGAGTTCAACACCAAACATCTCGCAGCTCGCACACCTCAGCAGAATGGTGTAGCAGAACGAAGAAACAGAACTATCAAGGAAGCAGCTACCTCAATGCTAGCTAGCTCTGCCATTCCAAAGAAGTTCTGGGCTGAAGCAATCAACACAGCTTGCTTCACTCAGAATCGCTCCCTACTCACATCAAGACAAGGAAAGACACCGTATGAGCTATGGAACAACAGAATACCATACATTGGATATTTCAAGGTATTCGGATCCAAATGTCACATTCTCAATAATGGGAAGACACAGCTCAAGACGTTCGACGAAAAGACAGACCGAGGAGTATTCCTTGGTTACTCCGCTGTGAGTAAAGCATACAGAGTCTTCAACAGAAGAACTCAAACGGTCGAAGTAACTCCACATGTTACCTTTGACGAATCCTCCTTCGAATATAGAGATTCTATCAAACGAAGAAGCGAAGGAGAATCTTCAAGATTGATTCAAACAAGGGCTCAAGAGAATAGAATCAGGAATCTGGCCGAACCATTAATTTGGGACAATGAGCCAGAGGAGGAAAGTCAAATCAACCAAGAAGCTCCACCAGCTGGAAATCAAGAAGAAGCTTCAACGCCAAATCAAGGGGGAACATCATCACCGGAAATCCAAACACAGTGAGTCCTCAAACTTCCATCTCCACCGAGCCTCTACGTACATCTCAAAATCCAAATCAAAGAGAGCCAAACTCTCAAGATTTAACTCCGTAACAACTCAAGACAGACGAAATTTAGCCACTTCAAGCATCAATCAACTGGAAGAAGAAATTCGTAAGAGGAGAAGATGGATTGAAGATCATCCATCATCGGCAATCATTGGAGAACCTTCTGACCAAGTCAAAACCAGAAGCTCAGTTGCTCAAACTTCATCGGATCATCAAGAGGCAGCTGACACAGCTCAACTCTCAGTAGAGCTAGAACTGACGGTCTATAATGAAGACAACTCTAATGGCGTGTTACGTAGCTCAAGTGCCAGAGCCTCAATCAATTCTCGAAGCTTTGAAAAGTGTGCCTTGGACAAATGCCATGCAAGAAGAGCTGAACGAATTCCTCAGAAATTGTGTCTGGGAATTAGTCGACAGACCTCAAGAAGTCAAAGTCATAGGACTCAAATGGATATTCAAGAACAAGTTGGATACCCTGGGAGTCGTCATCAGAAACAAAGCTCGACTCGTTGCCAAGGGCTACACTCAGCAGGAAGGAATTGACTTCGAAGAATCTTTTGCTCCAGTAGCACGATTGGAAGCAATCAGACTATTTCTCGCCTTTGCAAAGACATCACAAATTCAAGGTCTATCAAATGGATGTGAAGTGTGCATTCCTAACTGGAGAAATCAAAGAAGATGTCTACGTTGAACAACCTCCGTGATTCGAAGTAGAAGGAAATAAAGTCTACAAACTAAAGAAGGCTCTTTATGGATTAAAGCAAGCACCTCGAGCTTGGTATGACACTCTGTCAAATTTTCTCTTATCCAAAGGATTCAAAAAGGGCTCAGTAGACAGAACTCTCTTCACCATCAAGTCAGGAGAAGATATCCTGGTTGTTCAAATCTACGTAGACGACATCATCTTTGGATCAAGATCAAGCTTCTTATGCCAAAGATTTGGAGAGATGATGTCAGAGAAGTTCCAAATGTCCATGATGGGAGAAATGAGTTTCTTCCTAGGACTTCAAGTCAAGCAATCTTCAGAAGGGATCTTCATAAATCAATCCAAATACGTGAAAGATTTGATCGCCAAGTATGGAGTTCAATCAAGCAAAACTGTAAAGATTCCAATGAACACCAACTGGAAGATTGAACCTGGAACTGAAGGGAAGTCAGTTGATTCCAGCAAATACAGAGGGATAATAGGATCCCTGCTGTATCTAACAAAGAAGTCGTCCGTGACATCTCTTTCATTGTGGGTGTGTGTGCCGATTTCAAGTTGATCCAAAGGAAGCACACATGCAAGCAGCCAAGAACATTCTCAAATACCTCAAAGGAACTCGAATGTTGAGGCTGTGGTACCCAACGAAGACAATCTACTGATCGGATACTCGTATTCAGATTTCGTTGGAGATCGATTGGATTTAAAATCAACTTCGTGAACTTGTCGGTTCTTAGGAAGTAAGTTGATCTCATGGTTTTCAAAGAAACAAACGTGCGTCGCAACTTCCACGACAAGCGATATATGGCACGGAAGCTGCCGTCGCAAATTCTTCCGTCGAAACATCAGCTGGATGACTATGAAGTAAAAACTGGACAGGTTCCAATTTTCTGTGATAGCTCAAGTGCGATTGCCATATCAGAGAATCCGATTTCACACAAGATGCAAGCATGTAGACGTACGACATCATTTCATCGTAGATCACGTAGAAAAGAAGGATGTGATTGTTGAGAAAATTCACACGTACATACAAATGGGCCGATATTCTCACAAAACCGCTGATAGAAGCAAGATTCAAAATGCTGTGCGGATTACTTGGACTTCTCAACCCAGACGATGCTTCACCCAAATTGAATGGAAGCGAGACTCCACTGACCGGGAAGCAGACCAAATTGAATGGAAGCGAGACCAATTGAATGGAAGCAGACCAATTAATGGAAGCAGACCAACGAACGGAAGGCACTGAATCTAAACCAGATGCCGAAAGGAAAAGATTATTCAACGAGGGGAACCAGTGGAACTACGATGACCCAAAGACACCCACTCAACCGAGGTATCACCGACTACAATGATCACCGAGAGGTTTGAAATAACTTTAATTACACCTACTCAATGCTTTCCGTCAATTCACATCTTGTCATTTCTAATCAATATTAATTAAAAGTCTGCAAAGAATTAACTAATGGGAGAATCGAGGCAAAAGTCAAAGCGCCTCAACCGTTTTCTCTCGCGCATTAAATTGACATGACGCGAGAATCTCTCCCAGTCGTAGATCTTCTTATCATCAGACAAATCTTGATCGTCCATTCTTTCAAGAAATCTCTTTAAATATGCTAGAAAATATACGCATCAAAAGTAGAAAGTTTTTCGTTCTTTCTTAATTCCATCAATTGGTATTGTTTGTTTCTACTAACAAAAGATGCAGAAAAAGAACATGGAATCCAGAAAGATGTCTCCCAAAGCCAATCAGACCTGAAGAATCTGTCAAAGCTTCAAGATAAGAGTTGTTTAACTCTCAGGAACCTCAAAGAAGACGGAAGTCCAGAAGAAGGTGAAGCCCATCGACGTAACTGTGCCGCAAGAAGAGGAGACTGCAAAGCTCAAGAACGTCATCCACCAGGAAGGTGCAGAAAACTTTCTGGGAATGACAAAGGAAAAAGACCTCCTCAGCCCCACTGCTTCTCTCATCTCAAAAGAGAGAACGGGACACACAACTCCCTGGGATGCAAAAATCAACGTCAACAGTCCTGGACCAGATGTTGATGAAACCGGAGTATTCAAGAGCAGTCATTTCAAAGCTCCTGCTCCGCCACAGGAGGCACAGAAAAAGATGCAGGAAACAAAGCAGCATGCATCTAACTCCGTCCCAGCTGGGAATCGGAAACTACTTGAGGAGACAAAATATACTGAAGCACCGTCTTCAAACCGAAGACTCAAGTCAAAGGTGCTCAGTCAGTCAGCAGAGAAGCCAGCTGACATTATGAGAGAATTCGTAATCACTCTCCGAGGAGCAGAAGGTCCACAAGCGGTCGTTTCTTACGGTGGAAGAGAAGTTCACGCCCCTGCTTGAACATAATCATCCCCAACACCGCAACGAAGTATTCCAGCTGAACAACCAAGCTTAAACCACATGACAGATGGGATACTTCAACCGCCTTCTCTTCAGTTTTCTTCAGCTCCACAGGGACACCTTCTTCGAGATCTTTCAATAAGAGATGCTCAAGTCCCTGCACCAAGCTCAAATGAGAAACTTCACCCAGCCAACTATCACCTGCAGCTGGATGATGATGATATGAGCTGAAGACAACTCCCTCAAGTGCTGTATCAGACTTTCTCATTCAATCTAAGAAGTCTGAAGAAGCAAAAGTTGCAAGGAATGAAGATTGTGCCCGACTCAGAAGATGATATCTCCCGTGCCAACTCATCCCTCCAAGCACTCAGCTGGACTGCCCCAGCTGAATCAGGCCAAGGACGCTGTGTCTGCAATCACAGCTGAGGCTAACGCAACTGAAGAAGAGCCAGCTAATACAACAGCTGAGCCACTAAGACTCTAAACCTCGCCGCTCAGAGCTGAAAACCACAGTTTCGCCAAACTAAAACATCGCTTCAGCCGATGGTGGACATCTCCCACCCTGTTTTGATCATGCCAAAAAGGGGGAAGAAAGGGAGAAGAGAGACAAGTCAATAGAGGCAAACTGTTGAGCTAGAGGAACCAGCTGGATCAGAATCAGCTGGAGAAACGAGTCAAAAGAAAGAAGCAAAGGATGCAGAAGAGAAGACCCAGCTAACGAAAGGACTGAAGACTGAAGATTTTTTTTCTTTCTTTTTCCTGTGTTATAATGTATTTTCTTACATTAATAAAACACAAGTTTATCTGCATCATAAGTTGTCTCAGTTAGGTTTTGGCATCATCAAAAAGGGGGAAATTGTTGGGAAAATTATAAGGTTTCGATTTGATACCAAAACCCAACTGATTCTCCAACCAAATAGATGATCACGCCAACCTAAATAGTGTTTTCCAGCTCGCCTGTTTGAGCCTTAGATGTTCTAGGTTTACAGGTTAAGGAAGCGGAAGACAAGAAGCCGACCCACCGTGTCTACGGCGAGTCGGGCGGAAGACAAGATCGACCCAGTGTGTCTACGGCGAGTCACAGCGGAAGACAAGACCACTGTTCACACGGAGTCACTAGCAAAAGACAAGAAAGGCGTCAACCTTCACTGAGTGATCCAGCGAGCTCGATCAAGCCGAAGATAATTCGAGCCGAGTTCAAAACACATGGTCCAAATTGTATGAACAAAGGAACTATCTCTCGAAGACTCCACGTCGAGACGGTCCGGCTCGAATTCAAAAGCCGGCTCCAAAGGCGAGAAGATCCCGGAATCGGAGGAAGTCAACCTACCTCGACCAATGAGGGATCGCGGATCGCATCCTAGACTTGAACCTAGGATGTGACACAAATGAAGACAGTGCGTATACGCTCAACGGCGAGATCTTGTATTTAAGAAGAGTAGGTAAGATTCAAACGGCTCCTCCAACGGCTAGTCTTGAATCTCTATCTATATAAACCCGTCTTCAACCTCAGATCGCATACGAAAAACTCTCTACAAGCTTTCACTTTCGAATTCTTTATTCTTTCAAAAGCTCCTGAAGCTTCTACATAGATCAAAGAACACTTTATCTTAAAGTGTTTCTAGTTAAGAACCGCATAGTTTTTCGTCCGTTCCCTAGGCCAAACTCTTTGTATATCTAAAGCCTAGATTTCGAACGAGTTCATCTCTCTCCGAAGTTCTTAATTGTAAGAACTCGTTCACGCTGGAACCCCATACCCAAACCCAAACCCGTAAAGGTTAGGTAAAGGTACGCTTGCTCGAAGCGCGTAATTCGAGTGGATAGGTTCTTCGCACCCGCAAACCGAAGGTGTATAGGCTTGACAAAGGCCCGCAAACTGTTGGAACACAGCTCGGGTTAGAGTTGTGAAGTTGCTTGGTACTTGGAAACCAAGTGGTAGTGGATTACCAGTAAACCTGGTCGTGGACGTAGGAGGTGTTACTCCGAACCACGTAAAAACTCGCGTGTTTCTCTCTCTCTCTCTTTACGTTTGCTTTATATTCAGCTGTGTACTAACGCCTTCATATCATTGCATACTTGCTCAAAACTGCACACACAGCTGATCTCCAAAGACAGCTGTGTCTCTCGAAAAGTTGCATAACCTGACTAAGCTGAAAACTAAGTTAATATTTTCAAACTGAGTTTTTCTAAGTAACTGAGCTAAGTTTTCAAACCACCACTTTCCGCACCGCCAGCTGAGTTGTTTACCCAGCTGACCCTCCCCAGCTGGATCAATAACTGAGCTCTCACTCAACTCCGTTTTAACTTGACAAAAGTTTAGAAAAATCTACTTGGTGTATTCACCCCCCCCTCTACACCAAGTACCCAGCTCAGGGACCATCAGAGGTTTATTGATTTTTGCACAATTGTGGAAAAAGAATGATTCTTAATAAAAATTTATTATAATCAAAACTGAAGAGAGAGAGAGAGAGATGTATGAGAATGAGAAAGATGGAGTGGAGCTTATTAGTACAATTATCCAAACAATTTGATAGCTTATAAGCTGTTGAGGTAAATCATCTTATAATCTCCTTGAAGAACTTATAAGCTATTGAAGCTTATAAGCTCTTTAAAATAAGCTTAGCCAAACACCTCTTGAGCCGAATCCGAAAATGTGAATAAAAAATAAAAATAAATAAATAAATAAAAGAGTTTTAATTTGATGATGGGCGAATCATATCATTTTCATATTATTATTTATATTAAAAGCAGTATTTGACGCGTTCTTGGCTGTAAACCTGAGTATGACAGTCATTAATGATTGTATTCGAATATATTTGTGACAATTCAATGAATAATTAATTAGTTTGCCAAAAATTCGGATAGTCTAAATTAAGAATAAATTTCTTGAGATCAATATATTTTTATATTTGTTTAGATAACAGAATCTACACTTGGAATAAAAAATTAAAAAAATCTCTATTTTTCGATTAACGCTGGGTTGCTAATGGCTATGTCATATTTTTAGAAAATACCTTTTGATATGTCAATTTAGTTTTCGCATGTCTAAACAAAGAAAAACTACATTTTCTTTGCAAATTCTGATTTTTCCCCTCACTTTTCAATTTTATGAAGAAATTCCTCACCTTTTAAAGTTTTTGATTTTTTCCCCGACGAATATTTCCGATCAAAATGATGATGATCTGCTAATTTCATTTGCAGACGTGACCCAATATATTACGTCCAATTCATCATCAATTTGGGGAAAAATCAATTACGGGGGAGAAAAATTAGAAATATTAAAAGGTGATGAATTTCTTCACAAAATTAGAAAGTGAGAAGAAAAATCCGAATTTGACCAAAGATCCGGATTTTTCCGGCAATTAACCTTTTTTTTTTCTACACTGGACATTTATTACATATCTAATGAAATACGATTAACAGAATTTTATTTTATTTTTTTTAAATCTCTAGATCATAAATAACAGTAGAGTCAAGATTTCGCAGCCTTAATTTTTGCAAGAAAATCTTTTATCCCATTTTAATATAGTCTTATTATCGAATGCATCGCAAGCCAAGCACAATAATTCAAATCTCTTGACTTGTTCTCTCTCTCTCTTTCAATTCATTTCATTGAAACATAACACTCTATTATTAGCAATGAGCTCATAATATCCACTTGCCAATTTATGATTAGTCGGTTATTTTCGGCATTAAACAATCTCACAAAATCATCATTTAATTTCTTTTTTTTTTTTTGGTTTTTCGAATTAAACAATCTCACAAAATCATCATTTAATTTCCAATTTCTTTTCCTCTAAAAAAAAAATCTAATTTCTCTTTTGTTCTTGAAAAAAAAAAATTCTAATTTTCTTTTTTTTTAGAGAAAAAAATTCTAATTTTGTTGTTTGCGGCAAGATTTCATTTCATAATTTTACAGAAAAATAAAAAAAAATAAAAAAGAAAGATTTTTTTTTTGAGGGAAATAAAAAAAAGAAAGAATAAATATGAATGCTGCAGTTTTAATGGGATCACCACAGCAGTCTCCCAAACTGCCCTGGTTCGCCTCCATTTCAGAAGTCGAATTTCCCACATTTTCTCTCATCCACAGATACACACTGAAATAGAGAGAGAGAGGAAGAGAGAGAGAGAGAGAATAAGTGGAAGAGAATCAAGAATCGAATCGATAGAATAGGCCTAAAAGAAGGGGGAAAGAAGAAAGCGAATTTTTTGAGTTAGTTATATGGGGGGAGGCACATTCGTGGATGGAGTTCGTCGCTGGTTTCAACGTCGCCCAACGTCCAATATTAGTAACAATGAGCAACAGCCACAACCAGTTTTGACGGAAACTCTCTCCATTGTTGAAGACTTTGATTTTTCGGGCCTCAAATTGATTAAAGTCCCCAAGCGCCTTAATTTCCCTCTTTCAAACCCCTCCATGGATTCCCACAAAAAGGTCTTTTGCTTTTTTGATTCCCCTTTCTCGTTTTCTTTTTTTGGATCTGTTTCTCTCTGCTTATTCGTTTTTATGTGAGGATGTTTGTTTTGTTGCGTGATTCTTGATTCTGTTGATCCAGTTATCATGTGCGTAGTTTGATCCAAGAAATTTGGAGTTTTGCATTTTTTTTAGTTTTTGAATGATTGCTGCCGACCAGGTTCTGTTGAAGGATTAGAGTTCTTCCATTTGGCGTTTGAAGTGAATGGGGATTTTAAATTCGCTGCCTTTTGCATCTTATGATGCTGAGGTGCTAAATAGATTTCTGCGATATTCGATTACGTGCTTTATAATGCTTTTATCATCATTGTTGCATTCAACAAGTCATCATCATAGGAAATAAAGGATTTTGTCTCTGATTCCACTGTGTTATTTTGCTAGCATCGGACTGCAGCGTTCAAGAACATAGCTTTAGGCATGATTTGTGCCGAATCTTATATTTGTTCTATAATGAAATGATATGAAAAACTAGAAAATGGGTTGTGGGGGATTCTTATCTAGTGGAAGGTTAATGTAAATATGTAATTGCTTGAGGAATGCTGATGATGCGCCAACATTCTGATTGAGCATCTGTTTTGGCAGAGTAATCTGGAAACCGAATTCTTCACAGAGTATGGTGAGGCTAGTAGGTATCAGGTCCAGGAGGTTATAGGCAAAGGTAGTTATGGCGTTGTAGGTTCTGCAATTGATACTCATACTGGAGAACGAGTTGCGATTAAAAAGATCAATGATGTCTTTGAGCATGTTTCTGATGCCACGCGAATCCTCAGAGAAATCAAGCTTCTTCGCCTGCTTCGCCATCCTGATATCGTTGAAATAAAGCACATAATGCTTCCTCCTTCTCGGAGAGAGTTCCGTGATATCTATGTTGTTTTTGAATTGATGGAATCTGATCTTCACCAAGTGATTAAAGCAAATGATGATCTAACACCTGAGCATTATCAATTTTTTCTGTACCAGCTTCTTCGTGGCTTGAAATACACTCACACAGGTAACTATGCTCTTTAGATATATCTGGAAGATAAAGATTGTACTTGCGTTTCTGTCCTCAAGAGATGACCATTCTTTCTTAGTTATGCCTTCAATATCTATATTTTCAGCAAATGTGTTCCACCGGGATTTAAAGCCAAAGAACATACTTGCTAATGCTGACTGTAAGTTGAAGATTTGTGATTTTGGTCTGGCACGTGTGTCATTTAATGATGCCCCATCAGCAATATTTTGGACTGTAAGTGTCATTTCTGTGTACATGTGGTTTTCTCTTTAATTTCACCTTTGAAATATATGTTCAGATTCCTAACCCTTTTGACTGGTTCGTATTTGCTAAAGGATTATGTTGCAACTCGATGGTATCGTGCTCCTGAGTTATGCGGTTCCTTTTTCTCTAAAGTAAGCCTATTTTCTTTCAAGGTCTCAATGCATTATTTATCATTATAAAATGTGGTGCTATTAGTATGTACTTGCCCTAGTAGGACTGGCATGCTTTTACTGGCTATGGTAATGCCAATGGAATTTGTCTTCACTTTTTCTTGATTGTGGGGATTGGAAAAGATGATGATCAATGTTAATTATGTCCTTCAAGGTTATTATAGTCATATACTATTGTGGCATAATGTGCTTACTTCGTAAACTGTTTGTCTGATCTGTTGTGCAGTATACTCCTGCTATTGATATTTGGAGTATTGGATGCATATTTGCTGAGATGCTCTCTGGAAGACCATTGTTCCCTGGGAAAAATGTCGTGCATCAGTTGGACTTAATGACAGATTTGCTTGGCACTCCACCTCCTGAATCTATTGCAAGGGTTAGTTAATTAACCATGTTTATTTTATTTCTGTATTCAAAGCAAATCCTTCGATATCAATGTTATTAATAGTGGTCTAAGAAGGTAATAAGAAAAGCCTTAAATGTTCATTGAAGAAACATTATACTATTAAATTTCCTTATAGGATCATCTTTATAACAGAATTTTGTTGCAATTACAATGGCAGATCAGAAATGAAAAGGCTAGGAGATATCTCAGCAGTATGCGGAAGAAACAACCTGTTCCATTTTCTCAGAAATTCCCCAATGCTGATCCTTTGGCTCTTCGTTTGCTGGAACGGCTTCTTGCATTTGACCCTAAAGATAGACCAACTGCTGAAGAAGTAAGTTATATTACCTCTTGGTTCTATAACATTTCTATACTTATGATGTCGGGTAAGAAATTCCTGGATGGTTTTGTTTGCAGGCATTGTCTGATCCCTACTTTCATGGGTTGGCAAATGTCGACCGTGAACCTTCAACTTCACCAATATCAAAGCTTGAGTTTGAATTTGAGAGGAGGAAACTGACTAAAGATGATGTCAGGGAGCTGATTTATAGAGAGGTCAGCCTTTGATGATCAGATTTGTTTCCTAATAAATGGTTTCTTAGAGTTATCAACTCTTTCTTATTCTAGTTACTATGTTTTGCAATTTGAATAGATTCTGGAGTATCATCCTCATATGCTCGAGGAATTTCTCCGAGGTGGAGATCAGACTAGCTTCATGTACCCAAGGTTATACCAGTTTTTATTTGTTTGATTTCCTAATTTATCGCCTTTTGCTAGCAGTTATTATGCTAATCTATACCTTAAGATATTTTATTGTTAAGGGTGATATGAAATTATGAATTACGTGGTATGCCCCTTTGCCTTTATTTGTGCTGGCAACTTATATACCAACGGTCCACACACTTTTCATTAATTGGTACTTTATTTTTCTCACAAGATGAGTTCATATTTAGGATACACGAAAATTCTTCTCATTGATTTTGTTTACCATATAACAGTTAATATAGCTGAAGATTTTTCTGCTTACCAAAGATATTACTATCTTTTCTGTTTCAATAATTGGTTTTCCTGACACTGCCTATATCTTTCCATGCAAATCAAGTGGCGTTGATCGATTCAAGAGACAGTTTGCTCATCTTGAAGAGCACTATGGTAAAGGTGAAAGAAGCACTCCTCTACAAAGGCAGCACGCCTCATTGCCTAGGTATTTAGCGACTGGATTGTTGTTTTTTTCTTACACATTGCTTATATTGATCTTGCATGTATATAGTAAAGTGATTTATAGTAATGAATGCATGAATATTCTTGTCAAAATATGCAAATATCAGCATGATACATACAAAATAAATTTGAGAGGAATACATTATCGCAACAGTTGAGTTCTAATTGGATGTGTTTGGAACCATTAATTTGTACATTTTCATTTTAATTATTTGTTTGTTTTAGAACATATTTCTTTGTCCCATGAAGATAACCTCTTTGCCTCGGAACTGAGAGTAAACCTGTCAAGAGAATTTATGCTTTTGAATTAATGCATAAAAGTAGTGCAACTGCTCCATAAAAGTGGTATTTCTGGCTCAACCTACATCTAAGCTCATATTTTTCTTAATTTGAAAATAATGAAAGCTAATTCCTTACAAAAATGGTATAATCAAGTTAGTTATTCTTTAACGTCTCCTCGAATAAATAATTTGAGTTTGTGAGTTTATGCTCATATATTCTAATATTTAGGTACCCTTTGAATTTGTTTGTATTGTACATCCCTTGGTAATCTGATCATACTCGTACTTGTTGAACTATGTACCAAGTATTCTAAACACACGGACAAATATGCGTGATTGTGTTTGTGTTTGTGCGTGTGCGTGTCTTTAGTAATGACACATATTACTAATTTATGCAATCTTGTTTTCATGTTGCATAGCTGATATTAAATCAATTATATATTGCTATTGTTGAATTTAAATAACTTCATTCGTAATCGATCCTTCCTTTTCATGTATTTCTGCTTGAGATACTGCATTAGCCTGATATACTCATTAGTCCCTGACCCCTCTAACGTGCCTGTAGAGAGCGTGTCCCTGCACCAAAAGACGAAGCTGAAGATAATGATTTTGAAAAACGAACTGCAGCTTCTGTTGCGACAACTCTAGATAGCCCCCCAGGGGACGATACTCCAAACAGTAATGCACAAAATGGTCACAAGGGAAACTACAGTGCTCGTAGCTTGTTGAAGAGTGCAAGTATAAGTGCTTCTAAATGCATCGGTGTCAAAGAAAAGCAAAACACTGAGGTAATTTTTCGGGCCATTATAATCTTTATGCAGTAAAAAATAGCAAAATTCTCTGATAAGCCTTTAAAGCTAGCTTGAAACGCCCCGTCTCAAGAGGAAGTTTCGTTGCATCATTAACTTGTAAGTCTTTGTTCGACAGGAAGAGCCGATTGAGGAACATAGCGAAGAGCTCGATGTGTTATCGGAGAAAATTGCTGCCCTCCATGCTTGATAAGTATTCAAGTAGATGATAATTTATGTTAACTAAGTGCAGCCACATTTAATTAGTATTCATAGATTAGGAAGGGAAATTGCTTTCTTTCATTTGGATTAGTAGATGGGAATTATCCCATATTTCATTTGGAGCACTTAATGATTAATTTGGTTGTACAGAAGTATTTGCTCCCATTTTCAATTTGTGTATTTATAGAATCATCTGTTTTTATGATGCTTAATTTTTTTGGTTAATTACTTTTGTATTTTCCCCCCTCCCATTTGGAGGATGAGAAAACGAATTTATTGGTGTTTTTTAGTCTCATGAAACAGGAAAGAAGTTTAATCTTTTTTATTTATTTATTTATTTTGTTTGTCTAAAATCACATCATTCTTTTAATCATCAATTGTAAATTTTAGATATTTCATAAATTGCAATAAAGAGGTGGAATATTGGTGAATAGGTTTTTTCTTCATGTGGTAAGTGTTAAGGGGGCCACTTGTTATTATCAAAATTAGTTTAGGAGTTTAGAAAATAATTAGGGATTTGTTTAGAATATTTAGGCATAGCATGTAGGTTTTGTTTTTGTTTTTAGCATTTTCTTAATTCCGGACACTCGATCTAATGACTTGAAATTAAAAAAATAAAAATTTGAACAACTTAAAAAAGCCCTTCGGAATGAGTAATACTGTAATACCATGGGGAAGGGAGGAACGACTAATTCTATTGTCATGGGAATGGACATTCCTTCTAGAATGATGATTTCTTATTAAAAAAACAAAAACATATTGCTATGAATATAGACAAGTAATACAATAAACAAAAGGAATGGAAACCCAAAAAGGGAGAAAATTACGGGCAAATGAGAGAATTTCACTATGAGTCTTAAATAGGGTACAATCTGAGCAACAAGAACAACCACAAACCCTAAACGAAAAATCGTCTTTATATATATATTTTCTCTGCTAGTACATCAATAAGGTTGTTTCTTCGATTTTATTGTACTTCCTTTAACAAATATTATTATTATTATTATTATTATTATTATTATTTTGCAATATATAAACATGAACATTAAAATAATTTAATATTATTTCGGTGTGATAATATTTCGATAATTAATCAAAAAGACAGTTTCTTTGATTTTATTTCACTTTCTTTAGTTGCAAGAAATCAAACTATTTTTTTTACCTCACAATCTGTTAAAGATTTCATTACATACGATGTTAATTGTTGTGTACGTTTGATCATCTCGTCACAAAGTCAAACATGAAGGGTTTATTTGACCCCTTTCCCTACGTTTATATATATACAAATCCAAGAATTAATGAGAATACACATTTTTGAGATTTTTCTTTTATTTACGTCAATTTAAAAATTTATTAAATTAAACAAATTAATATTGACAACTTAATATTTGATCAAATTGAAATTGTCAATAAAAATAAAACTATTTATTTGGCCAACAAATTAATTTGCCAAATTATATGGGTTGTGCAAAATAATTGCGGAATGGAAAATACATATAGATTGACTCTTGGAAATAAAATTATTTCATCTGTAAGAACCATGATTGTGAATTTCTTAAGAAGAACGAACCACGTACAACGCACGTGATTTTGCTCCTAGTATTCTTTAGTAAATCCTATGAAGGTGACACCCTTTTAGTAATTTAGGTGTTTTTTTTAGTTGAAACAATTAGTTGTTGACATTGCATTCATTAAAGTTCACAATATAACATTATTTTATTTTTTAGGGATGGTGTAGTGGTTTATATATTGGTGTAATGGTCTCGTTTTTGTGTGGTGTAGATGTCCCACATAGAGGTGATCAAAAGAATCGGAATCGTCGGAACTGAACCGAAACAGAAGTAATAGACAGTTCGGTTCCGATTCTATTGGGATGGAACCGAGAACCACCGGTTCGGTTCCAGTTCCGGAACCGAATCTAACCACCGCCACCTCCAGTCCCACCTATATGGTGGTGTGGTTGTTTATTTGATAATGCACACAATATAACATTCTAGTGCAAACCATTATGTATTGTTTAAACTAAAATCACAAAAACAAAAATTGAGATACATGATGACCTTGACGAAAATTGTAATCGGTAGAGATAATTAATTATTGGGAATTACTCAAATATAGCCACTTTTCAAAAGTAAAGTTCAACTTTAGCCACTTTTTTTTTTAAAAATGAGCAATAATGGCCTCTCTTACTATATTGCCCTTCAATGGTCGTGTATGCATAGTCGTGTATGCTGGTCGTGTGTGTATGGTCGTGTATGTTGATATGATCGTGTATGCATGGTCGTGTGTGCTGGTCGTGTGTGCATGGTCGTGTATGTTGGTATAGTCGTGTGTGTTGATCGTGTATGCATGGTCGTGTGTGTTGATATGGTCGTGTATGCATGGTCGTGTGTGTTGGTCGTGTGTGCATGGTCGTGTATGTTGATATAGTCGTGTGTGCTGGTCGTGTATGCATGGTTGTGTGTGCATGATCTTGTAATTTTTCGATGACTTTGCATGATCGTGTGTGTTTATCGTGTGTGCATAATCGTGTATATTGATATGGTCGTGTGTGTTGGGCGTATGTGCATGGTCGTATAATTTTCTGGCGATATTTCTGGCGAAGCACACACGACCAACTCACACAACTAGCACACAAGATCATATCAGAACACACGATCATGGTGGTGTATGCATGATAGTGTATGCTAATATTTTAATATGTGATTTGATACTTTTTGCATTAAATTGACAATACGGAAACTTATTTATTGAGATATTTTATAGAATTGCTAAATTGACTTCAAATATAAGCATGGTTAGTGTATGATTGTCGTAGTTGAGTGTTTAACATGAGCATACACGACCTCATATGTTATTTGTCGTATATGCTAGTCGTGTGTGGTGTATTTTTTTTTTTTTATGTTTTTTCATCATTTTCATGTGATCATATGTATTCATGCATAGTCTTTTCTATTTTTTAAGGAGGAAAATATTTTTGAAAAGCCTCCAACGAGCATACACGACCTCACATGTTATTTGTCGTGTATGCTAGTCGTGTGTGGTGCATTTTTTATATTTTTTCATCATTTTCCTGTGAACATATGTATTCATGCAAAATTTTTTCTATTGTTTAAGGACAAAAATATTTTTGAAAGCACTCCAACGAGCATACACGACCATATTAGTCATGTGTGCTTCGACGAAAAATACATACACGACCATATTAGCACACACGATCATGCATACACGACCTGACGACCATATTAGCACACACGACCATGCATGCACGATCATATTGGTCGTGTGTGCTTCGACAGAAAATGCATACACGACCAGCACACACAACCATATTAGCACACACGACCATGCATACGACTAGCACACATGACCATGCACACACGACCATGCATACACAACCATATTGGTCGTGTGTGCTTCGACGGAAAATTTTCGTTTGAAAGTTGCCGGAAAATTTCGCTGAAAATCACCGGAAAATTTGCACACACGATCATGCATACATGACCAGCACACACGACCATGCATACACGACCATATTGGTCGTGTGTGCTTCGACGGAAAATTTTCGTTGGAAAGTTGCCGGAAAAATTTCGCCAGAAAAAAAGTCATCAAAAAATTTGCACACACGACCAACACACACGACCATGCATACATGACTATATTGGTCGTGTGTGCTTCGATGGAAAATTTTCGTCGGAAAGTTGCCAGAAAATTTTCGCCGAAAAAAGTCACCGAAAAATTTGTCGGAAAATTTGCACACACGACTAGCACACACGACCGACCATGCATACACGACCAAGAAGGACAAAACAATAAATTTATCAATAAAATCCCAAAAAGTGGCCATATTTGATCGTTTTTTAAAAAAAGGCTATAGTTGCACTTTACTTTTGAGAAGTGGCCATAATGTTCTTGTCGATCCCACGGACTTGACAATTTCCTTATTAGAGTCTATAATACTCTTGTACATGACAACTTCTTCACAAAAGAAAAGAGATATGTTCAAATTAATATCTTATTATGGAACTGTCAATCTACCATCCTTGGTTCATATCTTATTTTGATCGTCTAGCATGCATGTTCGAGAAGCATTATTATTCGAAAGAAACCGGCCAGACGTCAAAGATTAGGTGTGATGCGTTGTATATAGGATTATAGGTAACAAAAAACAATATTTTACTGATTAATTCACTTTTTATTGTTAAATGGAGTGTGAAACAAGTGTGAAACAAGTGATATTTAAAATGAGGCACCTTTGAAGTGTGAAACAAGTGATATCTAAAATGAGGCAAGAGTCTAATTGCTAACCTAATTATAGAAGGGGTAATGGCCTGTAAATTCCTCAACTTTCAGTAATTTCTGGTTTTGCTCTCCACCTAAAGATTCTGTTTGTAAATTCCTCAACTTTCAGCAATTTCTGGTTTTGCTCTCCACCTAAAGATTCTGTCTGTAAATTCCTCAACTTTCAACAATTTCTGGTTTTGCTCTTCACCTAAAGATTCTGCCTATAAATATCTCAACTTTCAATTGTTTCTGATTTTGCTCCCACCTTGCAGTTCTAGCAGGCGAATGAGCCTTCGATATGGTACTCCTCGTCGGAATTGGTGAACCGGATCGACCCACCCACTCTCTCTCTCTCTCTCCAAGATTAGATTGCTAGATTTGTCGGTGTTTTTCATTCGTATGAATGTGAAAATTATTGTTCTGGCTAATTGGAGATTTGATGAATTCAAGATTGTATGGGTGTGAGTAGGATTTAAAATTCTTGTGATTTTATGAGTACCTTCTAGCGCATGATCTGTATTTTCTCGGTTGAATTATCTCTGCGAGAATGAAAGAAAGCAGGGCAGAACGAGACTGAGAGAGGGGTGGGGATGATGACATGAAATATTTTTTATTTTTTTAATTTACAATGCCACGAGAGTGCCACATAGATTAATTTAAGCCACGTCTATAAATTTTCAAAATTATTCTTGCCGGATCCCATCGCCGGAAGCAAAATCAGAAACAATTGAAAGTTGAGGAATTTACAGGTAGAATCTTTAGGTGGAGAGCAAAACCAGAAATTGCTGAAAGTTGAGGAATTTACAGACATAATCTTAAGATGGAGAGCAAAACCAGAAATTGCTGAAAGTTGAAGAATTTACAGGCCATTACCCCATTATAAAATTAACGGACTCAATTTTCGAACTTGAGCTAAAGTGCTTAAGTAATTCAGTCATGCCGTATATGATCACTTTTGATTTTCGTACGTCAGTACATAATTATTTTTCTTGCACGGTCTTATGATTTTCATACGTCAATGTTAATTTGATTAATCAATTTTTTTTTTTTTTTGCTAATTAAGGTGAGAATGAAAGAGTAACTGCCTTTGACTTTCATACTCAAAACAAGGGAACTTAATTTAATTCCGAGTAGCTGATCGAGCAGGTGACATAAATTTAAAGAAGGTTAATATAATATTTTATCCCGGCTTTTAGAATTTCGCCCGTGCGATGCACGGAAAATACCTTTGACGGGTGTGAGGGGAGAGATTTATAAGATTCCCAAAATGAATTTGTAGATATCAGATTTCTAAATTGATTGCGGCAATTGAGATTTGGTAGTGAATTGGGTCCTGGCAATCAGACCGTGCGATTGACCGTAATTATGAAATAATTAAGGGATTGATGGTAATTAAAAGTATTAGAGTAATTAAGGGATCATTAAAATTTATTTATGCTAGTTGAGGTTTATAAATCACAATTAAATTTATTAATCTCAATTACTATTTTATTAAGCAACAATTAAAACTATTTAAATATTAATTAATGAAAAATATAAATAAAAATAAATAAAAACAGGGTCCACCGAACTAAAGTGGTTGCCCTTGAGATTTATAGTAACTTAAAAAAAACATAGAGATTTTTATTTCGCACATTTTATGAATTGGAAAGTTTTGATTTGCTAACATTATCTTATATTAACATCTACAGGACTTCATAATTTTTGTCGTTTATTTAACAATTTGTTTATATGAACTTTGAAACTAATCACTAACACGTAACAATACCATTTTATATTCTATAAAAAATTATGTTGCCGAAGCATATAAATTGTGACATCTTTTAAGAGATAATGATTACATATGAAATTAAAATGATTTTGGCAATAACAAATTAACGATATGATATCTAGGCTAATTAATAAAAATGAATATAAAAATGAATCAAACTAATAAATATTTTAATTTTATAGAAGAAACTAAATCGTGTCTTTGGAGTTTGGACAGTAAAGATTAGTAGTATATAATAATATACTCCGCAAAAATAATATTGTTGAATTTTGAATTTGGGCTCAAAAAAGTCTATATATATATATATAGGTCCCCCAATCCCTTAAGCCTGAATCACATTACGAAAAAGTTCAAGTCGCACCGCGAGCCTCTCATGCTCGATCCAATTGACATTTCAGATCACTAATATCAACACATATTAATCATGAGATTGAGAATGGAAGTGAAAATCGTGATTGCATCCCCATTTCATTCTCACATACCAACTATCTCCTTATGGAAATGTCATCATTCCTAGTCACAATTTTGTTCGGCGCGTGATGTGCAACTCAAAATGATTTTTGTCAAAAAAAGACATCTTTAGAATAGGCAAAT
This sequence comes from Agastache rugosa, assembly GCA_031470985.1. Classification (NCBI taxonomy): domain Eukaryota; kingdom Viridiplantae; phylum Streptophyta; class Magnoliopsida; order Lamiales; family Lamiaceae; genus Agastache; species Agastache rugosa. The sequence goes on from CM062609.1 coordinate 1,135,644, forward strand.
CCTCAAAGTAAAAAAGTAAAAAGTAAAAAGTAAAAGAAGGAAGAATATAATCCTCAAAGTGAAATTTGGTTAAATTAGGTCACGCCAACATAACTACTTAAGAGTACCTTTTTCCCTTTATTTTTTTCTTTTTTTTGCCATATTAGATTTTAACGAGGCTCGGCCTTTGAGCATGTCGATTTGTGAGACTTGCTGGGTTGGTTATGTTCTTTTTGCCTTTCTTTAATGTATTGATATCATTTACCATGCCTATATATGATTGTTTTAAAATATTGTCACGTTTGGTATATAGTATCATTGCTGTGTTTGCATACCATATTCTTTTGAGGGCTTCTTGGCTTATTCAGAAACTTTATGCCAACAGCCAATAATCTCTAAATATTTCATTCCTATTAAAATTTTGACCACTAGATAGGTTATGGCCCATTTTTTTTTTTTTTTATAAATTTTCGTAAGAGGCCAAAATTAATTATAGTGATGAATTAATTAAATTAATCAATAGGCCCAAAATAGGAAAAAGTCGTAATAAAATTCCTTCAATTGGCTCAACCAAATAAAATCAAGAAGTTTATTAGTGCTTTTTAGCATTTAATATAAAAAAGATAAATAATACTCCCTCCAGTCTAGATTAGTATAGTGCGGAGAGTGCGATACGCGTTTTAAGAAAATGTAAGTAAATGTTTGTTGAGTGGGTTGATTTGTTGTGAGGTATAAAATATTAAAAAGTTAGTGGGGTCATTTCTATTTATGGAAACACCACTTATAAGGAACGACCTAAAATAACAAATTAACCACACTTTTCGGAGATGGAGAGAGTAGTATTTTTGGATTTTTTACCCCTCCGTGATCACGGATTTTTATTTGTGCTATCACTATATAAAAAGTGCGAATGCAATTGTAATAGTTTCATTTCATACGTGATCACGGATTTTTATTTGTGTTATCACTAAATAAAAAATGTGAAATACACTTGTAATAGTTTCATTTTATATGTGATTCACAATTTTTTTATGTGACATCACTAAATAAAAAGTGTGAACTTAGTGCGGGGAAAAAAATAAAAGGTATAAATGTTTAAAAGTGCTATTATTTATTTTTTTTATATTGAGTGCTATAATTTATCTTTTTTATCTAAGAAGTGCTATTATAACTTTTCACTCTAAAATCAAATTCAAATCAATCTATTCCTATTTTGAAATAGTCTATTCCGTGCGACGTCGTTTCGAATATGTCAGTTTCGACTTGAGGAATTTTCATCTCGTGACAAATTCCAAAAATATTGAAAGTTCATGTATTAGTGAACAAATTTCAAAAATCGTGTGCAAAATTAAAAATGACCAATAATTCGTCTATTTATAGGCAAATATTTCCATATGGGACACGAGTGAGACACTAACATGTGTCGGTGTGATAATAATAATACATCAACACTCTTTCGGTCTACTGACAAATTCAACCAATAGAGTTGAAAAGATGAAACATCCCCAAAAAAATATATACATAATGATTTGCATTGTGTAAGTATTTGTTTCCAAAAGAAGACACAAACACTCCCTATATAAATATGGCATTGGGCACAAAGAGTTGGTCAATTCTCATCAAAATATATATATATATATATATATATATGTGTGTGTGTGTGTGTGTGTCAACTTAATTCCTTTTTTCACAAACAAAAAATGGAGAGCAAATTTTACCATCTTCTCCTACTTGCAATAATATCACTACTTGCAATGCAAGTTCTTTCTTCTTCTTCTTCTTCTACAAAAAAGTTTCATTTCAATGTAAGCTATAGATACAACATCCCTTCATCTCTCCTCACACACAGACACACATGGGTGTGTGTGAGTTTTATTTGCATATATACATATTTCATAACAAAGAAAATGCATGGAATTTCAGGTTCAGTGGAAGACTGTAACAAGACTTTGCCATTCGAAGCAGTTATTAACGGTAAATGGGATGTTTCCTGGGCCCACCATCACTGTTAATGAAGGTGACAATGTTCAAGTTACCGTGAGTAACAAGGTTGCAAGAAACACTACTATCCATTGGTATGTGTGTGTGTGTGTGCTGCAATTTTATTTTAATTATTTTATTTATTTTTTGACTAAGTGAATATTATGAATATCAACCTAGTAGCCTTGTCATCATATATGAACGAGTTATATATTATATACAAAATTTGAAATTCAGGATGAGGAGTATGAAATTGTGTTAATTTGCAGAAATGATTATAATTAATTTTCATGGTATGAAATAAAAAATCTGATATAATATTTATATTGCATGCGCCTTTTCTATTTTTAGGAGAGTAACAGATTTATGTAGTAAATAAAGCTAAAATAATAATCATTCTTTGCTAGTGTAATTTTTACTTCTGGCATGCGGTATAATCATTCTTCTCCTTTATTTTGTTTCATTCCTTCTTTGATTTTCTTTTGTTTTTTTTTTTCATTTTTTCATTTTTTGCTTTATATAATTCAACCTTCTCCTTTTTATGAAAAATTAGTCTTGTATTTTTTTTTCAATGACGATGCGAACCTAAAGTTTCTATTCGAGTTAGGTAAATCTTGTCTCATTTCTGTATAATAGTTTGCAAACGAATGAATAAGTACGCATGATAATGCCACGAAAAATTAAAAATGGATATTTTCATTTTTACCTATTTTTTAGATTATATGACTATATATAGATGTCTAAATAATTATTTTCAATTATAGGGACATTAATAGTTTTCTCTTGTTTGCTTTTTAGATGTAGAATATCATATATATGTGTGCATGCATATATTATTTTTTGTGTGCACAATTTCCTTGAATGCTTTCTCTCTCTCTATATATATATTTGTTTTTTCAATCAATCAATTATAACCATGTTAATTTTTCATGAAGGTTAATTTGTATTTTTTTTCCAAACTTATCTTTTGATTTTTTCCACCACCCTTCCAATTTTTAAGTGGGGCCATAATCAGACTGAAAATAAAAAAGTGGGGCCGTTAAAAAGTATCTGTCTATTATGGAATAAACAATTTTAAAATATTTTGTGTTTATATTAACATGATATATAAAATCAGGGTTTCAAAAAACAACAAAAATTCAGAATAAATCGCCATTATAAATTATACGTATGTTACAATCAATAAATATACTATTAATATTAAAACCCACTAGAACTAGAAGGCCAAAAAAATCATTCATTCAAAATAAATTTAAATTTACTTAAAAATTGAACACTTTATATAGTAAGTACTCGAACAAACTAATATACTCCATAAATTTCACTGAATTAATTACTGAAAACTAACAAATGAGATTGATGAGAAACCAAATCATTTAGCCATGCACTCCTCTAGCTAGGACTTCACTTTTTTAACATATATATGTTTACTGTGATCATATAAATTAATTAAATATATTCTCATAAATGGACTTTTATATATATATAGAGCGCGGATCAAATAATTATATATACATATATAATTTGGTCTCTAAAATAGTTATTGTAATTATTAGAATAAACTCACGAAAAGTTGATTGGCGTTTTGTGTCGATTGGAACAGGACCATGATAATGCTTAATGGCCCCACAACGCATGGTACTCATTTTCTGACTATAAAATTATAATTATTTATTAAGAAATTATTTATAAACAAAAAAAGATTTTAATTTAAACAAGCTTCACGATCAGTAAATGTATACTATTGGTTTTGTCTGTTTATTTGTAGCAAAAGTATAACATCTATAATTTTCCAAGACCAACGACACACTACTTTTATTTTGTTTAATTAATTTAATTAATATCTTCTTCCTAATTATAATATAATGCATGTGTAGACATCACATTATACTCATTTATATATTTAATTAATGAAATAAGTTGTTCTATGTATTGGACTCACTCGCCTACAGCCATTTATTAAATATATATATCTTAACCAATAATTGCATTGCACTAATAAATTATATGTTTAGTAATTGTATAGTTGCTTTTTGATTAACTTATACCACATCTTTTCAATTATAGGAAGTATGATCGACCAACTTAATCGATATATATATATATATATATATTTTTTTTTGAGGGAATTAATCAATATATAAATTAATATGCCCTCAATAATTAATAGTAATTTTTTTGGCACATATTTGCAAATTTGCCTTTCATATTACTTGTTGACAATGAGCTCCCAAACACTTTATAACGTGTTTCATTATGTGTCTCAATAAGAAAACTATATATGGAGGTTTACTAGTAATATAAATTCAATAACAAATAGGAATGATAATCTAGCTTTTGACGGGAACAATAACAATCCCATCGGACGATTTGACATTGTCACATAAACTATCACGTAATTACGATTTGACATTGTCGCATAAATTAAACTTTACCCATGGATATTTCCGTCGGTAATGTTAACGACGGCTTATCCGTCGGTAATCCGTCGGAAAATTCTTCAGAGTCAACCCGCTTTTTTTTCCGTCGGTAATTACCAACGGATTGGTTTCCGTCGGTAATTTCAGTTGGTAAACTGACATTTTTTTGTAGTGCGTACGGTTCACTTTTTCTTTTAGGGTTCAATATTATTTCTGAATGAAATTACATATTATAAACATGACAACCTATGTTACTTTGCCACGTTATCGATGGACACGAATAATCATATATATTGAATTATCAAGTGATGATGAAAATTAAATCTATTATTATTGTAAAAGTACTTTTTTTGATATAAAAAAAAGTTTGTATTCATATAAATTTTGATATCATTACTTATTTACTAATTTAATAAGGATACATTTTATAAATTTGATAGTACAAGATAAGAATCTTTTTATATCTATTTTTTTTTTTCAAAATTGCGATAAGATTTATTTGTTTTCATTTTTAATTTTTCTCACGTACCATTCTGCCAGTTTCCTTAAAACTGTCATAGGTCTAAAATCATATATATATATTCCTATAATTTATGATAAAGCTGACACGTAACAAAAAATGAAACACGAAATATAACATGAAAATCCGAGCATGCATGGTAATGCAGGCACGGCGTGAGGCAGCTAAGAAGCGCGTGGGCAGACGGGCCGGCGTACATAACGCAGTGCCCGATCGGAGCGGGCAAGAGCTACACATACAATTTCAGCATTGTGGATCAAAGGGGCACACTATGGTGGCACGCTCATTTCTCATGGCAACGTGCTTCTGTTTATGGGGCTTTTATCATTCTCCCTCGCAACCCTTTCCCTTTCTCTCTCCCCATCTACCAACCTTACATTCCTCTCATCTTTGGTAAGTAATTATTATTATTGCAATTTCTTGGCCTTCTTTTGCTTTTTGAGTGTTATGATTGTGTTGTACTCACTCAATTCTTTTATTTCTTTTTTATGATAATTTTGTTTTCATTACTTATGTGTTTCAATTTTGTGTTTTTCTTTAGTTGCCATGTTTGTGTTTTTGAGCCCATATGATCCTATTAAGTATAGCTAAAAGTAAAGCTGGCAAAACCAGCTCGGCCCAGTCCGATTTCATACTGTTTTTTTTTTACATGTTTGTGTTTTTGAGCTATAGCCCACATGATCCTATTATGTATAGCTAATTAAAAGTAGAGCCGACAAAACTAGTTCGACCAGTTCGATTTCATATTGTTTTTCTTTTTCTTTTTTGTTGCCATGTTTGTGTTTTTGAGCTATAGCCCACATGATTCTACTATGTATAGCTAATTAAAAGTAGAGCTGACAAAACCAACTCAGTCCAGTCCAATTTTAAACTGTTTTTTTTAGTTGCCATGTTTGTGTTTTTGAGCTATAGCCCACATGATCCTATTATGTATAGCTAATTAAAAGTAGAGCTGACAAAACTAGCTTGGCCCAGTTCGATTTCAGACTGTTTTTTTTTTTTGTTTTGTTCATGTTTGTGTTTTTGAGCTATAGCCCACATGATCCTATTATATATAGCTAATTAAAAGTAGAGCTGACAAAATTAGCTTGGCCGAGTCTGATTTCAGACTGAATCGGCCTGCTAAAAATGAGCCAAAACCTGATGAGCTCGGTCTCCGACGGGATTTTGGCCCGCCTAATTTTTCCATAATGCCCAATGGGCTCAGACCGGCCTGATTTTTCCATTGTGTGTTACCGCATATGGTACTTTTGTTTCATTTGGGACTTTATCCACTTAATTTCTTTTTTTCAAATTTTTTAGCATTTGTTCTTAATTTTTCTAAAGTTTTAATTTCGTGTGTTTTAGTTTAATTTTGTAATTGGTATAAGGCTGGTTATACCCAATTAGAGTATATAATTATATTTTAGCATTTAGTTTCAATTTTGTAATATTCTATAATCAAGATTTATAGTTTTTTAAACTTCAATTGTTATAAATAAATATTAAATGGTGAATATAATTGTGGGGGAAATAATATTGCAGGAGAATGGTGGAATGATGATGTAGAAATGGTAGAAAATGAAATGATGTTGTATGGTGGAGGACCTAAATCCTCTGATGCTTACACCATCAATGGCTTCCCTGGTCCTTTATACCCTTGCTCCACCAAAGGTACATACATTTATTATATTACATCTCAATTAATTTTAATTTCTTCTATATATAAAATATTAAATGTCCATACTCACAAATGAAATAGTTATAAGGGTTAATTTAACATTGCCCTTTTTCGATTTTTTTTCATCATAAAGAAAAGTCCGGTACGTGTAAATATATGAAGTCCTTTATAAAATTTTTCACAAATTAAAATTATCTCCATATCGAAATCGACATACGTGACACCAATTTTGACGATGTCACAAGTTTGATTTCGCCACATTTGGGATAATTTCAATTTTTTCAGAAATTACAAAAAGGGCTAAAATTTAAGACTTTTATTTATGTCGGGAAAAATTGAAAAATATACTCCCTCCGTCCACAATAAATTTGCCACATTGTGGATGACACGAGTTTTAATAATTTGTTGGTTGATTGTATTGTGAGTGGAATAAGGGTCCCACTTTTATATAGTTTTAAATTGTGTTGTGAGTGGAAAAGTAAGTGAGGTGTGTGGGGTCTATTACTATAAATGGATGTGGCAATTTTTTTGTGGACAGACCAAAAATGAAATTGTGGCAATTTTTTTGTGGACGGACCAAAAAGGAAATTGTGGCAAATTTATCGTGGACGGAGGGAGTATATAGTTTCTAACCAAATTAAACTCTCTCTTCATAATCCACAGATACTTTCATCCAAACAGTTGTACCGGGCAAAACCTACCTAGTAAGAATCATCAACGCAGCTCTCAACGACGAACTCTTCTTCGCCGTCGCCAACCACACCTTGACCGTGGTCGAGATCGACGGCATCTACACGAAGCCGTTCGACACCCCGGCCGTCGTCATCGCTCCGGGGCAGACCACCAACGTCTTGCTCACTGCCGATCAGATCCCACATCCAACAAACAACATCTTCACCATGGCAGCAAGGCCTTACCTCACTTCAGTCTTCCCTTTCGACAATTCCACCACACTAGGGTTCTTGCAATACCAAACAAACCCTAATTCCCAAACAAACCCTAATTCCAAAACAAACCCTAATTCCAAACCTCCATTGCCACCTTACACTCTGCCTCAAACCCTACCAAAAATGAATGATACCCCATTTGCCACACAATTCTTCAACAATCTCCGAAGCCTCGGATCGAAAGATTACCCGTGCAAAGTGCCGAAAACCATCAACAAACTCGTCGTCACGACGATAGGCCTAAACCTCCAAGATTGCCCTAGCAATCAAACCTGCAAAGGGTTCCAAAACAAGAGGTTCTTCGCCTCCATGAACAACCAGTCCTTCGTCCGGCCTTCCACGTCGATCCTCGAATCGCATTACCACAACCTCACCCTCGGATTCTCCTCCGATTTCCCGGAGAAGCCGCCCTTCGTCTTCAACTACACCGGCGTCAACCCCGTGACGGAGAACATGAACCCTAGTTTTGGGACTAAGTTGCTGCAGGTGCCCTACGGCACGAAGCTCGAAATAGTGCTGCAAGATACTAATTTCTTGAACCCTGAAAACCATCCCATCCATGTGCATGGGCACAATTTCTTCATTGTGGGAAGAGGGTTTGGAAATTTTGATTTGGCAAAGGATCGGCTAGGGTTCAACCTGGTGGACCCGCCGGAGAGAAACACGGTGGCGGTGCCGATGGGCGGATGGGCGGCGATACGGCTCGTTGCCGATAATCCGGGAGTGTGGTTTGTGCATTGCCACCTTGAGGAGCATACGTCATGGGGTTTGGCAATGGGGTTTGTTGTGAAAAGTGGGAAAGAGCCATCTCAGTGTTTGCAGCCTCCTCCTATTGATTTACCTGCATGCTGATTTTTTTTTTTTTGGAATTTAGATTTGTGAAATTGAATTGTTTATGAATATTGTTTTGATAGGTTGCATAGATTTTTGTGATTTGATTTGTGTTAAGTTAGAGGTTTATGTGTAGTTCTTTGTTAGGGGTGATTCGGTACGGTACACAAATATGTGTAGTTCTTGTAGGTGTTGGTGAGGCTTTCTTGATCTTGTTTGTTTTCTTTTGTGTTATTTTTCTTAGGGGGTTTAATTGAGGGATTAAGGTATATGTTGAGTGGAAAAAAGAATAATGTAAAATTAGTACATATTGGATTGAGGTATGATATTTTTAGAAGCGGCGTGATTCTATGTTATTCTGCGATAAAATATTGAATTTTTGTTTAAGAAATAAAATTGGGGGAAATGTTAAAATAGCTAGTATGAAATAAGATTTGAAGATGGAAGTGTGCGTGTGTTAAATTAACAATAGTTTGGTTTGACCCTGAATTCGAGTTTATCATGGTGTAGTCTTTAAATTTAATGTTACAATTATAAAAAAAAAAGTGAAGATGGGAAATGTTAAAATAGAGTACTATCTAATTATGTATTGACAAAATGTGAAGATGGACTGTTTATGAGTTTGGGCTGAGCCACAAAAGCTTTGGGCTGATGACTTTAAATTTTGTAATACAACATAAGAATTTATTTTGTTAGAAGAAGTTGGGTATGAGAGATAGAGTAGAGCCATCTAAAATAAAAAAAAGGTAGTATATAAATATAACGAGGCAAAATTTGGAAAAGTCAAAATAGATAGTGAAAACTAATAGTTGGTCACCAACTTTATTTTCATAAATTCTGTCAAATTTTGAGGATTTTGGACAAATTGTCCCTAGAAATTGATGATGCGCTGCACGTGGTACATTTGGAACAAATGAGATCCATTCGTACTAGTCGTACCAATTTATCGCGTTGCGACGTGGTACACTTGGGACGAATGAGATTTGTTCGTACCAAGTTATGGTGTTGCACAACTGGTACACTTGGAACGAATCCGTACTAGTTGTGCCACACTTGGCAAACTTCGTACCAGTTGTGCCAAGTTAAAGTAAGAGCATTTAAGTGTATTCAGCTTAAAGTTGGCCACAATTTATTAGAATAAAGTTGGCGACCAACATTTATTTTTCACTAACTTGATTTGCTATTTCACACCATTACCACAAAACATATTGAGATCAAATATAGAAAGTACAAGGACTTGGAGAAACAAAAAAATTTGTATAAGAAACTAGTAAAACAATCATTAAAAGTATAGGGATCTCAAGATTTGGTTTGCCTACATTCTTCTACAAATGTTATACACTAATAACTCCAAAAAATAATATATTGCACCAATAATATCAAATTAAATGAACACCCAAAAAAGTCCTGCAAAAGTGTTTAAAACTATATTTTTTGAAAATATTAATATTGTGTGAATCACGTCTTACAACTAGTTTTAGTTTGTATATATAATTAAATTTCCTAAGCTGGGGTTAACAGAAGAAGTCAAATTGTAATGATTGTGACGTTAATCCTACAGCTCTAAAAGATGCACAATACTTTAGCATGAGTGCTATGTCGGTCCAAAAATGGTCGTAAGTAAGGGGCATAACTAGAGATGGTCATGGTTCGGTTCGGTTCTGGAACCTGAATCGAAATCAAACTGGTAGTTTTCAGTTCTATTCCGATGGAATTGGAACCGAACCGTTCATTACATATTTTTCGGTTCCAAACCGGAACCATCAATTTCGGTTAGTTCGGTTCCGGTTCCGGCGGTTCCGAATCGATTTCTAAGATCTTTTTTAATACATTATATTTGATTAGTCGTAACACATTATATTTTTTTAATATATATGTGCGAAAATGATTGTTTAAAATCACAAGAAAAATGTGTACTATTTTTCTACCATAGTGATAGTGGTCGTAGTCTTCCTCTTAAACAACAAAGGGAAAGGTTCCTGCATTCTTATCATCATATTCAATTATTCATGCTTCAACTTTTCTTCTATCATTTATGTCTTACTCTCTAGATTCTACGTTCAAATATAATATTTTTCTTTAATCGGAACCGCCGGTTCCTCAGTTTGGGCGATTCTAAATTGGAACCGTCGGTTCCGGGGGTTCCAATTATATATATATATATATATATATATATATATATACCAAAAAGGGAGGGGGGTATGGTGTGTTTTTTAGGGATACACAGTAATACACAAGAAATAAAAAGAAGAAGATCTTACGAGATGGAGGAGCTTTCCAGAAGAGGGCAGCACTCCAGGTTGATCTTGAAGGATAGAAGTATGCACAGCGGAGATTTTTTTTTTTAATATATTGGGATATATTATATGAACTAGGAAGAAATAACTATATACTAAAAACTAAAAAAGAAGGGAATTTAGAAACTCATTCTTGATTTAGAATAAAGAGGAGTTGTATTTCTCTAGTGTGTTTTTACAATGAAAGAGCAATGCTCTTTTTATAGCCAAATTTGGCAAACAAAGAAAACTAGCCGACAAAGAAAAAGCTAAGCTAGTCTAGGCTATATATTACAAAGTCTTACAAATAATCATTCTAAACAAGAATATTACAAATAATAATTCTAGGGAAGATAAGACTATAATACAATATCGTGGCCAAAAAATTCAAAAAGTCTAATTCACTAGTTTTTAAATTCCCTTCTTCTTAGTTTATAGTAGATAGTTATTTCTTCATATTCATATAACATATCCCAATATAAAAAAAAAATTTCCGTTGTGCATACTTCTATACAATATAGTCTTATCTTCCCTAGAATTATTATTTGTAATATTCTTGTTTAGAATGATTATTTGTATGACTTTGTAATATATAGCCTAGACTAGCTTAGCTTTTTCTTTGTCGGATAGTTTTCTTTGTCGGCCAAATTTGGCAATAAAAAGAGCATTGCTCTTTCATTGTAAAAACACACCAGAGAAATACAACTCCTCTTTATTCTAAATCAAGAATGAGTTTCTAAATTCCCTTCTTCTTAGTTTTTAGTAGATAATTATTTCGTCCTAGTTCATATAATATATCCCAATATAAAAAAAATCTCCACTGTGCATACTTCTATCTTTCAAAAAGATCAACCTGGAGTGCTGCCCTCTTCTGGAAAGCTCCTCCATCTCGTAAGATCTTCTTCTTTTTATTTCTTGTGGATTAATGTGTATCCCTAAAAAACACACCAAAAAGATAGAAGTATGCACATCGGAGATTTTTTTTATATTGGGATATATTATATGAACTAGGAAGAAATAACTATCTACTAAAAACTAAGAAGAAGAGAATTTAAAAACTCATTCTTGATTTATAATAAAGGGGAGTTGTATTTCTCTCTGGTGTGTTTTTACAATGAAAGAGCAATACTATTTTTATAGTCAAATTTGGCCGACAAAGAAAACTATCTTACAAAGAAAAAGCTAAGCTAGTCTAGGCTATATATTACAAAGTTTTACAAATAATCATTCTAAACAAGAATATTACAAATAATAATTTTAGGGAGATAAGAGTATAATACAATATCGTGGCCAAAAAATTCAAAAAAATTTTGAGAAACTTTTTGACAAATTAAACAAATGTTTATTCCTAAAATTAAATGATCCAGTACTTGTTTCATACATAAGACTTTTCTGTGGAATTAAAATTTTATTATCTTCATTAATACTAAAATTTTTTAATGACCAATCTAATCCAGCAAGATCTTCTGGATTGATTTTTATGGGGTCTATCATTTTTATTCCTTTACTATTAATATTTTTTACAATTCCATCTATGTTTACTTTAAAATTCATACCAGATCTATATATTGATGGCTTTTCCTAAAATTCCTACACTTACAATTAGATTATTTCCTATATAACCATCATATCCTTTTGTCTGTAATCATATTTTTAAAATTTTTAAATCATTTATATCTTTTAGTATTGCTGGTAGATAATAAAATATTGCACTGTTTTGACTCATATCTACTTCCATTCCGGAAATAGTTGCTTTTTTCATATTTGTACTCCAAGATTTATCCATAAATATTGTTAAAACTTTAGTACTTAACTCTTTTCTTCCTAATCCTTTTATTCCTATAACAACTAATCCAATATGGACAAATCATTTTTTGGAATTTTTAATTTTTATTATTGTTTCTGGTGAGATTAAGTCTATAATTTGAGTATTTTCAACTATTCTTAGACTTTCTTCCCTACTGCTTCTTATTAATACTGTGTTAATATTCATCATGCTTGTTTGATATAAAATTTTTGAATTTAAAATATCAATTTGATGATTATTGTATAATTCAAAATTTCTGTCTATATTGTATTATAGTCTTATCTTCCCTAGAATTATTATTTGTAATATTCTTGTTTAGAATGATTATTTGTAAGACTTTGTAATATATAGCCTAGACTAGCTTAGCTTTTTCTTTATCTGATAGTTTTCTTTGTCGGCCAAATTTGGCTATAAAAAGAGCATTGCTCTTTCATTGTAAAAACACACCAGAGAAATACAACTCCTCCTTATTCTAAATCAAGAATGAGTTTTTAAATTCCCTTGTTCTTACTCCCTCCGTCCCACCAAATATGGCCTACTTGTTTTCGGCACGGAGATTAAGAAAAATGGAATTAGGTGTAATAAAATGTTAATAAAGTGTTTTTTTTGTCAACAATGTACTACTAAAGTGCTTTTTTTAGCTTAAAGTATGTTCTAATTCTTTCCAAAAAAGAAAACATGCCATATTCGGTAGGACTGCCCAAAATGGAAAATATGTCATATTCGGTGGGACGGAGGAAGTAGTTTTTAGTAGATAGTTATTTCTTCATAGTTCATATAATATATTCCAATATATTAAAAAAAAATCTCCGCTGTGCATACTTCTATCCTTCAAGATCAACCTGGAGTGTTGCCCTCTTCTGGAAAGCTCCTCCATCTCGTAAGATCTTCTTCTTTTTATTTCTTGTGGATTAATGTGTATCCCTAAAAAACACACCATACCCCCCTTTTTGGTATATATATATATATAATTGGAACCCCCGGAACTGACGGTTCCGATTTATAATTGGTATATATATATATATATATATATATATATATATAAAAGGGGGTATGGTGTGTTTTTTAAAGATATACATTAATCCACAAGAAATAAAAAGAAAAAGATCTTACGAGATGGAGGAGCTTTCCAGAAGAGGGCAGCACTCCAGGTTGATCTTGAAGGATAGAAGTATGCACATCGGAGCTTTTTTTTTATTGAGATATATTATATGAACTAGGAAGAAATAACTATCTACTAAAAACTAAGAAGAATGGAATTTAGAAACTCATTCATGATTTAGAATAAAGAGGAGTTGTATTTCTCTGGTGTGTTTTTACAATGAAAGAGCAATGCTCTTTTTATAGCCAAATTTGGCCGACAAAGAAAACTATCCGACGAAGAAAAGGCTAAGCTAGTCTAGGCTATATATTACAAAGTCTTTCAAATAATCATTCTAAACAAGAATATTACAAATAATAATTTTAGGGAAGGTAAGACTATAATACAATATCGTGGCCAAAAAATTCAAAGAGTTTTGAGAAACTTTTTGACAAATTAAACAAATGTCAGTGACAATTGATAAATTTTTGTCATTGCATTCGTCATCTTCTTTCTAGAAATCCCTGTGAGTCTCTGGAATTTCTTCGTCATTTTCTGTATCACTTTCTTGATGATGAGCAAACACTTCTTCAGTATTGATGATGTGTTCATCGTCTTCTAATTTTTCGCCTTCACCACTAAATGGTAAAAGCATTTTCCCATTTTCTGTCCCAAAGATCTGGGTAAAATATCCTTCTCCAAGAAGTTTATACTTGTTCCAGAAAATTAGGTCGAAACCCATATTTTCTTGATAGTACTTGTACACCTTGGGATTTTCAATTTCCTTGAAATCAAATGATGTTGAATCATGATTTCTTAGTCTGTCCTTTTCTTCTACAAAAATCCTCTTTCTGAATGGCACATAAGAACCATTTATTACTTGTGGAAGAGAGGATATAATTTTACAGAAGACCTTGCCTTTCGGAATTTTGATGCAATATTCCCCCCTATAAGCAAGAATTTTTCTCCAAATTTCTCCAAAATGTCTTCAATTTTTTAGCCTTCTTCTTCAAGATGAAACTCAATAAAATCGACCATGCCATTGTGATAAAATTTTAAAATATTTTCACAATTCATGTCTATCAAATTTAAGTCAACTTGGAGTTTGAAAAGTCCAGAGACTCCTTCTGGAAATTCTTGAGAATCATAGTAGTATTTTGATTTTTGTACTACTCTTACTCCTTCGAGGTGAATTTCTCCAAATATAATTTTTACCAATTTCTTTTGGAGATTTTCAAAATCCTTTAACATTTCTTCCAAGACCTTTGTTGAAATTATTTGCTCCAATTCAGGAACTCTGTTCAAAAGTGATTTTAAGACCTCTTGGTAAGGGAGATCAATTGGAGAATTATCTGTAGAAACTTTTTCTGTTGAAACTTTCTCCTTTCCTTTAGGTCTGATGATCTTTTTGTAATTCATTACCTATATTCAAATATTTAAAAATGTTACGGGAACGTAAATCAGCTAGATTATTATCTTTTCCTTTGATATGTTCAAAGTTTATTGTATAACCTTTTCCTTGAATTAAGTTTTGTAAATCTACCCATCTTGTTCTGTTTACTTTTCTAATATTATCATTTTTAAATTTTTTTATTATTGCTTCACAGTCTGTCCTAACTGTAAATTCATTATTTAAATAGATTTTGAATTTTTCTAATGAATTTATTAATGCATGTATTTCAAAATCTAAGGAAATCCAATTACTTCCAATTTTTCCAAAATTTCCACTGCTATATGCAGCAATTCTTTCTTCATTTTTTGGGCAATATTTTTTTTTACATAACATAACAGCTCATCATCCTTCTTTGAAGCCATCACATCTATAATAATATAATTTGTTACTAGAGGTAATTCTAGTGGGTTAATTATTTTGACTGCTTCTTTTATTTTCTTAACTAAAAGAATATCTTCCCTATTAAAATTTCTTTGCCCATTTTTAGTAGTTTTGCTATATAATGGTCCTGCAAGCTTACTAAGGTTTGGCATAACCTTTCTAGCATAATTGAGCAATCCTAAGAATGCTTGAATTTGCTTTAAACCTTCTAGTTTATCTGGAAAGTTTAATAGTTTTTCTGCAATGTGTGGTTGTAGTTCAATCTTTCCATTTCCAATTTCTAATCCTAAAAATGATATTTTTCTATTAAATAATTCCATTTTTCTTTTACTAATTACAATACCTTATTTTTCTATTTCTTTAAAAATAATTTCTAAATGGTATTAATGTTCTTTAATATTATTGCTTGCTACAAGAATATCATCTATATAAACTAGGCAGAACTCATATTTTAGAAAGATAGAGTCCACATATCTTTGAAAAATTGATGAAGGATTTTTTAAGTCATTGCTTAAAACATTCCATTCAAAATGTTCCTATGGGCAGGTAAAAGCTGTCCATAGTTTAAACCATTCTTCTAATTGTAATTGATTATATCATGATTTAATGTCAACTTTGCTAAAAATCCTTTTATTTTGGATTAAACTAATTAATCCATCCTTATTTGGAATATTGTAACCATCATCTATGGTGTTGTCATTTAATCATTTATAATTATAAACTATTCTTGCTTTTCCTCTTTTTATTTCTGAATGATTTCTAAATATAAAAGTTGTTGTTCTGTGTGGACTTTCTGATCTTCTAATTATTTTTTGTTCTAATATTTCTGGAATTTGTTTTTTAAATTCTTCTCTATCAAGAGGAGAATATTCTATATTTGTTGTAATAATCCTTATATCAGGATTTTTAATTTTTTGTTTTATTAAATAGTTTACTTTTGTCTTGGTGATGTCTTCACCTATTAATCCTATATTTTTTCAAGTCTTTGAATTATAGGGTAATTTATGCTCTTTGTAATATTTGGTCCTTTTTCTAATTCGTGACCCAAAAAATTCCCTAAATAAAATATTGTTTCATTTTCTATTTTATTTATTCTGTGACTTTCTTTATTTTGAGATTTTTTGAAAAAGTATAATTCACCAGTTCCACCACGCTTTCGAGCGAACTCTGATGTCTGACTATATCTATTTGTAGGAAAACTATAAACTTGTTTACTAAGAGTAATATGGTTTTTTGCTATTGTAATTGATCCATTTAAACTTGTAACAAAGTTTAATCCTAACAAAAAATCTTCTGATTTTATAGATTCTG
Source organism: Agastache rugosa (assembly GCA_031470985.1). Lineage (NCBI taxonomy): Eukaryota > Viridiplantae > Streptophyta > Magnoliopsida > Lamiales > Lamiaceae > Agastache > Agastache rugosa. The sequence goes on from CM062609.1 coordinate 1,152,290, forward strand.
GATTAATAATAACTTGTGGTAATTCATATTTAGAACTAAAATTTCCTGCAAAGTCTAGGAATTGAATTCATAATGCTTCGACTTGGTGTGTTATTGTAATAATTCTATTTTCAACAGTTCTTGTTTCTATATTATAAGTCAATTTTTTATGATACTGTTTTGGGATTATACTATATCCTATTAAACGTACTTCCAGTATCAATAAATACAACTCCTCTTTATTCTAAATTAAGAATGAGTTTCTAAATTCCCTTCTTCTTAGTTTTTAGTAGATAGTTATTTATTCATAGTTCATATAATATATCCCAATATATTAAAAAAAAATCTTCGTTGTGCATACTTCTATCCTTCAAGAGGAGTTTTCCAGAAGAGAGCAACACTCCAGGTTGATCTTGAAGGACATATATATATATATGGATGAGTTAGTATAAAAATCGGTCCTCCCGTACAAACTACAAACCATGTTTTTTTCAATATATAATCATATTTTTTAATATATACAATGATGCTTAATAATACTATTCTCGATTCATGTTTTTTACATATTATTTTCATGCTTTGATTATTACGAACCATAGATCATACCATGATACACGGTTGAGATTAGTTTGTAATTTTTACATGGAGACTAGTTTTTATATGAACCAAATCCTATACAGGGATGGGAATATATATATATATATATATATATATATATTTCGTTTTTTGCTACTTTTTCTTGTTTAATTGTAATTTTATGCATTCTAATATAATATTTAGGTGAAATAAATATGAATTGTAACATAAATATAGATAAAACGAAAAAAATAATAAAAAAATAGGAGGAACCGGCCGTTCGAAATTGTCGATTCTCAATTCCGAACCGAATTGCCCATTTCGCTTCAGTTCAGTTCCGACGGTTCCAGTTCTTTTGACCACCTCTAGACATAACCATTAATTTCTCTTTCTTTTTATTTTATAAAAAGATGAGTATTATGTAATTTTCTTTTTATCGGAAATTGATGAACTATGAAAGTTCGCAACCAACAAAGAAAATTTCTTTATTCCAATTACGATTAAAAAAAAAAACTATGAACATATGATTAGTCATTTCAATTGAATGAGAAACGATTTTTCCCTAAAAACATATAATTAGATGGCACTTCTTAAATGATCAAATCTGAGTCTAAGCTTAGATAATTGTATGGTCTAAAAAGGCTAATTTTGGGGACGGTAGGGTATAGAAATGTTCAAATAATAGTGGTATCAAATGAACAGGCATGGTCACGAGGCATTGTTCCATCTATATATATTTATATATATATATATATATATATATATTTTATTATTGTGATAATGATAGAAAGTGAGAGAAAATAAAAATCCAATTAATTTATGGCAGCTCATGTGAATGGCTTCTCAATGTCACGTCACTATACCCGATCTGGATTAATATGGAACTATTAGTGTGAATTTCACATATGACATGTGATACTACTTATTTACATACTACTAGCATAAATAATGGAGCTAACCGTAAAAATAGGACCGTAGCTTTTATTGATTTGGCAATTAGAGCTTATTTTGTCAGGCCCTGTAAAATAAGACTAAAACTTTGTTTTTTTTCTCGTCCGTAGGACAATTTCGGGCTTTTTGACACGTGACTTGATGACTAAGGCCCGATGCTGATGTGGCCGCCACATTTCATAACAGTAAGCAAAAAAATAATTAAAAATTAAAAATAAAAAAAAGAAAAGAATTAAGGAAAATAATCTACATTTCTTTCTCTCATTTTCATTCGCCATCGCAAGCGGTTCTGATTTTACAGTTGGCTCGTCAAGATAATACAAATCTTTAATCTCATTTCTATAAGAGAACATGGAAACGTTAAAATCTCAAACCGGAAACTCCCAACCAACACAGAAATGAAGAACTTCAAGAAAATAGAACGCTGCTAATTCAAATTAATCTATTCAATAATCAACGAAAACTTTTTGCTAAGATCCAATCTCTGGTGTATTAAACATAAAAATATTTTCAATAATCTGGCCGTACTCGAGACACGAATGTTAGGAAATAAACACACAATCACGAAATCAAAAAACACAAGAATTGTTTACTCAGTTCGATACGATGTGTATCTACGTCTGGGGGCGATGCCAAGCCAGGGATTTCACTATGTTTTCGGATACAAATTACAATGAGAGAACAACTATATATATAGCAAACAATTGAGCCCTAATCCTAGTAAAACTAGGAAACCGCGTAGAGCCCAAAATACACTTGTACGGCAGCCCAAAAATTCAGGTCGGGGGCTCCGCCCCCGAACCCCCAAGCAGGGGGGGCCCACCCCTGCAACCCCCGGCCAACTCAGCAACGAGTTGGATCGCCGGAATCATGGTATGATTCACTTCCTTTCAGGCTCCATACTCCAACAACGAAAACAGGCCGCTGTCGGAGTTCCGCCTTGAATGCTGGCAGCTGATGTAAGTAAGAGATTACTATATATGTCAAAATTCGGTTACTAAAGCTTAAATTTTAATACAATTGTTTTCTATTTATCATTATGTAGTAGATTGTCATTAAATAAAATAAGTCAATACGGTTCTTCTAAAATATCTTAAATGATTAAAGCTGGAATAAAGTGGAGTTTGCAAGAAAATAGGTTTGCAAGAAAATAGGTTTGCAAGATTACTAAGCATATATACGTTGGCTATTTGATGGAAATTGATGAATATTATGGGCATATCTTACATGTAGTCTAATCTAGTGGCATTCCTCACTCAGTTATACGATGACATGACTGTAGGTTCTGGTAGCAACTACTCCCTCCGTTCCGTTATTCTTGTCTTATTTTTTTTGGACACGAGTATTAAGGAGAAAAGAATTAGGGATAGAAGGTGTACGTGTTAGTGGAGTTTTTAATTGAATACTTAATAGAGTATAAATAGTGAAATAAAGTGGGTTCAAATAGTGAACTAAAGTGGATAGAGAGAGAGTGAATAGTGAACGACACAAAGAATGAGAGGAAGAAAAGTAAAAGGTGGAGATAGGATCTTAGAGCATCTCCAACCCAACACAAAAAACCTACATATCATCAAATTTTGAGCAATTTCTTCCTCAACCCAACACAAAAGTCTTGCTCTATTATACATATTTGAATAGTGTTGCTCCAAACTTGGAGCAACACTATTCATTGCTCTACTCCTTTTATAATTGATTTTCTTGTTATAATTATTATTCCTTGTTATATTTATTATTTTTTGTGTTCTTTAATTATTTTGTTCCAAAAATTATATTATAGTTATAGTTATAAATATATTATACCAACATTAAAATTACATAAAATTATTTAAAAAACACAATTACATAAAATACAAGATAAACTAAAAAGAAATTTAAAAAAAAACATAATTACATACTAAAGTATAAAAATAAAGTCGATACATTTAAATTTCTAATAAAGGCCATCTCCGGAACGTCCCACCCCATCTGATCGGAAGTAATCGTATATTTCGAATTATATTTATTCTTTGTCTTGTTTCTGCTTTCGAATTATTTTGTTGCTTTGATCGGAAGTAATCGTATATTTCAGGATCATCAACCGTGACTAAAAGTAGAATATTCTAGAAAATTATATTTTTGTGTAAAAATTTAGGGCAGACTGCTGGAGATGACTTGCTGATTTTGTTGTATTTTTGTGCTAAAATTGCTGTATTTTGGTATGAACTGCTGGAGATGGCCTTAATAACCCTTAATTTAGTCCAAAAAAGAAAACATGACAAGAATAACAGGACAATCCAAAGAGAAATACAAGACAAGAATGACGGCATCTTAATAACCCTTAATTAAAACTATTAATATTTACGCCTCAAAAGCAAACCAATTTCCTATGAGCTCTGTAAAATAAGCCTTAACAAAAAAGGGTAGTGATATTCGGCCACCCGGTGGCCAGCCACCATCCGGTTTTTTGGCCAAAAACCGGTCGGTTCTTTTCTTATTTTTGGTCGGTTTTTTTAGTATTTTTTTGTGTCAATTATGTCCCTAATCTAAATTCCCTCCTTAATCTTTCATTTTGGCGCCAATACATTATTTCTCCCTCTCTTTTTTCCCCTCCAAAATGATCTAAATTTATTTATAAAATTACTACATATTTATTTTAGAAAAAATCTTTTTTTTATGTCAATTAACATATGTAATTCTATTAAAATTATATTAAATCATTTTCATAATATTCCTACCGTTATAAATAATTAAAAAAATTATAATACATTTTATATTTAATTATAGATTTAATATAGCAACATATATTTTTTTCTAATTAATATTTATAAAGCAAATGAAATTTCATTAATTAAATTTCATAATATTCCGACTACAAGTTGAATATTAAAGAAAATAAATTAAATTAAATCAAATAATTTTTTCTCAATTAATATATATAATGAAATTTTAAAGTAGATTAATTCGATTTCAAAGTATTGTATTTAATTTAAATTAAATTAAATTTCGACTACTATAATGAATTTAAAATTTAAAAAAATAATATTCCATGGAAATACTATACAAAATATCTCTCTCCTAAGTAATTATTTCCCTCCCATGTATTAGTTCCTAAATTAGTGGAATTATATTAGGATAATATTTTTTCCCTTCCACGAATTAGTTCCTAAATTAGTGGGATTATTTTAGGATAATATTTTTTCCTTTCTACGAATTAGTGGGATTATATTAGGATTATATTTCCCTCACAAATCACAAAATAATTTCGAAAATAAACTAAAATTCGAAATATGATTGAATTTTGAAGAATCCCTAATTTGGTGGAAATTAGGTATAATAATGGAAACAAAATCAAAAATTAATTATGGATAAAAATCAATCATAAAATAATACCGAAAATAAAAAAAAAATCGAAATATGATTTAATTTTGAAGAATCCCTAAATTGGTGGAAATTAGGTATAATAATGGAAACAAAATCAAAAATTAATTACGGATAAAAATCAATCACAAAATAATATCCAAAATAAAATAAAATTTGAAATATGGATTTAATTTTGAAGAATCCCTAATTTGGTGGAAATTAGGTATAATAATGGAAACAAAATCAAAAATTAATTATGGATAAAAATCAATCACAAAATAATATCCAAAATAAAATAAAATTCGAAATATGGATTTAATTTTGAAGAATCCCTAATTTGGTGGAGATTAGGTATAATAATGGAAATAAAATCAAAAATTAATTATGGATAATAATCAATCACAAAAGAATTCCTAAAATAAAATAAATTTCGAATTTTGAAATTTGAAATTCAAAATTTGAATTAATCTCCTAGATTATAGGGGTAAAGGGTAAATTAGACAATCCATAATATAGCATAATTTTCGATTTTTATTAAATTAATTAACAAGTCTAAATATTTACAAAAATGCCATGGGTGGCTTACCACCTAGTGTCCAAAAATCTTTTCCCAACAAAAAATAGTGTACACAAAAAAAAAGACAAAATAAAACTCATGTTTAGAGAAGTGATTATATCTATATTTAACCATTTTTTTCCTTTTTCTGTTCTTTTTGTGTACAAAATTCCAGCGAAAATTTTAGATTGGAATAACCAACCCTTTTTTTCGAATATTCTGAACCAAAAATTCATATTCACCAAAATAGCAATTCACTCTAAATATACTTCTTACTTCTCATAAATAACAAATCCTGGTTAAATAAATTCAGACAAAAATTTATGTCCAGTTGGCCAACTCACGTTATGTCGGGTTTATTTCATTCTAGTCCAAAAGTACAATTCCAAATATTTTGTCATTTATTCTGAGACTTATATATATGTATATATATTGTCATTTGTCAACTATTAGATTTTTCATTTAAACCACTAGATCATATTTCTTGGTGTATTGATGAAAATTCATTATCTACACAATGCAAACGAAAAATGATAGTGGTAAAGTAGTACTCCCTCCGTCCCAGATTAATGTGGTTCAACTAATATTTTATACCTCACAACAAATCAAATATGCATCACACTTCTGAGGGACGGAGGGAGTACTTAATTACAAGACCCACAACAAATCAAATATGCACCACACTTCTAGGGGACGGAGGGAGTACTTAATTACAAGACCTAATAATAATAATAATAATAATAATAATAATAATAATAATAATAATAATAATAATAATAATAATAATAATAATAATAATAATATACTTGAGATCCTCTATCCCGCAATTGGTATTTTATTAATGTCCCATTATTTATATTTAATTAATTTTTTGTCATTTTTTTCTTCAATTTCAATCTCTAGTGTTTTAGAATAATTTTACAATTATATACTCCCTCCATCCACCAAAAGTGTGGTTTTTGCCTTTATGGTGGGTGGCACAAGTTTAAGAAAAGTATTAACTAGGATTCACCAATCCGATTAGGTTTTTTATTTTATTTTTTTGCATTTTTAATTGTTAATTGATTATCAAAGTTGATTATATTCCAAAATTAGGGTATAATTTTTTTAAAAATTTTGATTTTTATAATAAATATTAATTAAGATTCATTATATATATTTAAAATTTTATTTTTAAATAAATATTATTAAAATAATAAAATTATTAGTAGAACACAGAGATGAAACACAATTGTGAAACAAAGGATCACATTCAATAATAATATTATCCAATATGAGCATATATCACTATCTTTATATGACCATTCATTGAATTCATATCCTCTACACTGTATGGCAATTTATCTAGTGGAAAAGAACAAAGGATATATATATTACGAAACAAACAAAGATATATATGATGATATGAACTTATCATTATGTGGCGGAGCGAGCAAGGGGAAGCAAAATTAATAAAAAAAATTATATTTGTTCTTATTTATTTTATTTTTTAATTTTTTTTTAGAGAATTACAAGGTACTCCCTCCGTCCCTGATAAGTGCGGTCCAGAGGGAGGGGTACGAGTTTTAAAAAGGATGTTAGGTAGATGTGTAGTGAGTGGAGAATGAGACCCATTTTGTTGTAGTAAGTTACTTTTAAAGGGTAAAAGAGTAAAAATTTTAAGTGGGGTCATATTCATTTAAGGAAGAACCACACTAATGAGGGACGGACGAAAAAAGAAAGTGGTCTACACTTATCAGGAACGGAGGGAGTATATTATATAGAGTTAATTGTGTGGAAAGCTAATATAGAGGTATAAAATTCGGGCCCGTATGAATTATACCTATTGTTGTTATAATCTAATACCATCTATGAGGTGGTATAAATAATACTGCAACTAAATATAAGAATAAATTACTATAATTTCACCCTCTTACCATAATTAATATATTTTGCAGAGAATTTAATACATCATACCAAACACAATATTAATTCTTTATACGTATTAAGATATCACAGCTAATCATATCAAGCATTATCCATACTTCGTAATGAAAAATAAATCTTGTTCACCAACTTTATTTTTATAAAAGTTGGCCAACTTTGAGGTAAACGGACTAAATTACACTTTCAATAAAATAAAAAAAAAAAGTAAATTGTCCCAAATCTAACAGCAGCCTCCATCACATCAATTTCTCTCTCCTTTATCCCTCCGCATACTCTCTCTTCCTCACTTATGTTCTTCTCTCTTCCTTTGATTCTCTTCCGCTGCCACCGTCGCCGCCACCACCACATCTTCTTCCTCGGTCGTCTTTCCGATTTGATTTATTCATACACCTGCTTCTTTGGATAGTTTATCGTTTCTCTTATCGTCTTTTCTGATCGTCTACTTCGGTGTAGCTTTCGTCTCCGCCGTGAGTGACGTTCGTATCCGCCGTGGATAAGGTTTGCCTTTGGTGAATCGTCGTCCACTTCCACGGACATCTCTAGACGTGCAGATCTATTTTCGGGTTAAATTTTACAAAATTCATAAAATCTGGGTTTGTTTACAGCGATTGTGGTACGAAACGGATTTCATGCGTTCCAAGTGTACCATGACGCACGCAATAGCTTGGTACGACTAGTACAAACGGATCTCATTAGTTCCAAGTGTACCACGTCGCAATGCCATAACTTGGTACGCCTGGTACGAACGGAACTCATTCGTTGCAAGTGTACCACGTCACAATGCTATAACTTGGTACGATTGGTACAAACGGATCTCATTCGTTCCAAGTGTACCAAGGCGCAGTGTGACTTCATCAATCATCCAATTTCATTCCACATTTTCGTTCAATTTAAATCACAATTTTAACCAAATATCATTAATCAACCCAGATATCACCAAATATCTAAAAAAAAGTCATCAAATATAATGATATAATAGATTACAGTGATGATATGATATCTGCAGAAATTATTTAATTCGTATATTAAATATATATATATATATATGTGTGTGTGTGTGTGTGTGTGTGAAAAAGATACTATTTCAGCACAAACATAATACATATTTCACAAAATAAAATATATTACCAAATAACATGTTTTCTTGCAAATTGGCCTTATTCAATATAGTTGAAAATTCGCAAAATTCAAACATGTGCGTTGAGAAAAGCTTGTCGGTATTTGGGGCAACCTCAGTCTCGGAGTTTGATACAAATGTAAACCTATTTGAGGTAGTTTTGAACCGCATATTGTTATGTTGGACTGTAAAATACATAAATGCATATATGTCACCTACAACAAACTTAAATTTGAGTTTTGGAAAGTCACTCAATTTAATTGTGCCGTGTATACGTTCGCCAGAACGATTATGGCCAACTAATTCATGGGAAATAATTTGTTTCTTGTTTCCGTAACCATATGTGTGATATGCTCGTACAATGCGAAGTTTAAGAATGAGATTTGCCCTGCTCTTTCCCACATCTTCAATACGATTTATCAAACTATAAAAAGGGGCCATTGAAGAAAGAGAGACTATTTGAAAAATAATGCTCTGTAATACGTGGGGATTGCTAACTATTACGATTGGAGATTGGATTGGAATACAAAAGAATGCTTGCATTGATATGTTTATATAGTGGATTACATAGAAAGAATCTTAAAATGTATTAATAATAATTACATAATACATGCAAATTACAAAGATTTTGTGGCTTTAACACAGCCATATCAATGTAACTGCCAATCCACGTACATAAATTATGCATATATCATGCAAATTACAAAAATTGTGGAGTATAAGTATGAATTACGCTTCTAATTTGAATTTTTGTTTACTACATTAATAATATGAAAATAATATTTAATCTAAGACAATATTTAAGCATAATTAAAATAATAATAATATAATAACATTAGACTACTGCCAATCCACGAACATAAATTACGCATATATGAAAATAATATTTAATCTAACACAATATTTAAGCATCATTAAAATAATATAATAACAGTAGACTACTACCAATCAACGTACATAAATTACGCATATATCATGCAAATTACAAAGATTAGTGGTTCATAATTAAATATAAGTATGCAAATTGCAAATGTAACCGCCACGAACATAAATTACGCATATATGAAAATAATATTTAATGTAACACAATATTTAAGCATCATTAAAATAATATAATAACAGTAGATTTCTTTAGTCAATCAACATACAGAAACTACGCATATATCATGCAAATTACAAAGATTAGTAGTTCATAATTAAATATAAGTATGGAAATTGCAAATGTAACCGTCAAACACTTAAAAACAAACACATCTAAAATTGATGTGTTAGATAATTTAAAAAAAATTAGAGGAATTGCCACCAAATTGCAAATGTAACCGCCAAACCCTTAAAAACAAACACACCTAAAATTGAGGTTTTAGATATATATAAAACAAAAATTCTAGAAATGCCACCTAAGCTTGAGGATGATTGTGGTGGCTCTAATATGTTTTCCTATTAGATATTGATGGCATATTTCCTTGTTCGCATTCACATGTACAAGAAAATTCATATAAGAGCATCTACAATGGGAGACCTACCTTAATATTTTATTAATATTTTTGTGCTTTTTGTGGGGTCCCAATGATTGAGAGACCGGTCTCTAAATCGTCTTCAATGGTACCGGTCTCACACCCCCCGGCCTCTCATTATTTAATTGTATTTTATTTTTAATTTTATGTTTTATATTTATTTTGAATAATAAAAGTAATTATAATTAAAATATTACGAAATAATTAAGAAATAATTATATTGTATTGAAACATTGGAAAATTACAATACAATTTGGAATTTAAAAATGAAAAATTAAATACTACGAAATAATTAAGATCCAAAACTTCATTTCCTCTCGAGCATCCTTCAAACTTTGATGTGATTTTCCAATACCTCCGGTTCTATATCCTTCGTTGGCCTCGTGTAGATATCGCAGACAATTTTGGTGGCGTGGAGTAAACTTGAAAGCCACCGCCCGGCGGCGTGGAGAATTGTGTGAATGCACCAGTCGGCGAGGAGGAGAATTGGTTGAATGCACCGCCCGGGGAGAAGTAAGGTGGAAATGCGGGCGAGGACGAGGGCGAGAATAGTTGACATTGCGGGATAGAATTGGGGGATAGAGTGTTGGATTGCTCGAAATTTTGCATATACGGGAACCCGGAGGGTTGTTGATACCCAAACCAATTGTTGAATTGAGCATCTTTGTCACCCATTTTTTGAATAAGAAAGGAGAATTGGTGAAAGAAAATGTGTGATTTGAAGTATAATAAAATGTAGTATTTATAGACAGAAAATGTGAAAAAAAGAAGAAAGTAGCCGTTAAACAGCATTTAATTTTTATTTAATTTTTTTTAATTAAATAATAATAATAATAATTAAATATTGCAAACCCAGGTCAGTTGCTGTAGCGACCCGACACCCCACCCTATGCGGATTTGCCAGACCGCTACTTATGAATCCATGGGTATAACCGTTATTACATCAATAAATGGGGCAATTTACGACTGCGACTGAAATATTAACAAGTCTGAACAATCGAGGACTTGATAATAATACTATGAAAACAACCTTTATCGTATTGTCATCATTACCCTAGCTTGGTCGTCTTGGGGGCAAAGTATGAGGACTTTGACCCCGCGCTGCGGAAGCGATTACTTGAAAATAACAGGAATTGGTTAAGTCCGTAGATATTAAGTGAATGATGACGTTTGTATACGTGCATGCAATGAAGAAGAGGTGACGATCCGAGTGATCGTCATCTATAGGCTTGAATACCAACACACCTCCGTCTCGGCCTTTGCTCAATCTGCATTAGGGAAAACCATGCAGGGGGCTGAGTACTAAAGCACTCAGTGGTTCCATGCCCCTCTTGAAAAACATTTATAAAAGCATTAAGATATAGCATGCTCAGTTTTATATAAAGGGTATTATTAGTTAGAAAATACTTTCCCCTTTATATTCTTTAAAATATTTAATATGAGCTTAAGCTCAAAATATAGGTGCACCAATTCATAATTCTCATTCTTGTGTTACCAAACCCGAAACAATTAGTGGGGAGCCACTCCCACTCAATTGAACCGTCCTTTACTGAGACAAGGGGGCAACGTCTTTCAGTCCCTCCTATGTCCAGTTTACCGTGTACACTACCTTGGCTTGTACGGAGCTCAAGGCCGATCGTCGTTAAATAATTTGGCATATCAATGCCAAGAGAAAACGGGAATACCGTTTCTCAAGTAACCACAAGTAATTGAGATAAAAACACTTAGCATGCATATCAATTTAAAAAGCTTTTGGGCTTAATAACCCGAAATGTTACCTCGTGGGAATCTAACCCACACTTGAAAATAGGATACCCACCTTGGTTGTCGAGCACGAAACGTATTCCTTTGATCTATGGTTGAACATCTCCTACAATATAATCTAGACACTTAGACTACATTCATCGAGAGTTCAAGCCATTATAAGTATCTTAGGTCAAATCATATTCCCGGTCTTTGTTATTGAACTAAAAACTCCATCAAGGCTTTGACTTGATTATTTTCCTTTGAAAACATCGGATCCGTGATCCAAATCGTTTATGCAACTTTAAAAACGTTTATCAAACCACAGTTTGAAATTATGTGAATGCATATGTCATGTTGTGACGGCACGTAACTCATGTAAGCATACTTATGCATATAATAACATAATGCAATTATATAATTACGTCATCTCATACTCAATTAATTACTTAGATAATTAATTGCACTTAACCCGATTAATTTAGTTAATCGATCACATACGACATACTTGGGCAAATAATTTAAATAAATCATATATGGCACTAAGGCCCACATAATAAGGCCCAAACATTTATTCTAGACCCAATTAAGCATATAAGCCCATATGTATTAATTAACTAAATAACTTATTTAATTAATTAAACAAATACATATAAAATCATAATAATATAAATTAATATGATTTACTGGAAATTAGAATTAAAACATTTATGTTAATTCTTGAAAATCGATTTTAAGGTTTTAAAACCATTTAAGCCCTTTTTCATAATTCCATACTTGAACGATAATTAATTTAATTAGAGGAAAAATAGCAAACGATCTTTGATCGACTTTCCCTTTTAACACCATCATCTATACTGACCTAATTAACATATTCAAGTGTTAAAATACATTTTCATCAATCATAAGCTCGTCAAATTCGAGCAAAAAGGGCAGAACATATTCTGCTCAATTTCTGGAAGTTCTTTGCACAAGCTGCCGACAAATAAATTCATAGAGGACAAACCACAAGTCCAAAAATCAAGTTCTTTATGGCTATGGAAATCTTAGGATGTCTACTACATTTCTTCAGAAGGCCATATTTGCTTAATCTGAATAACCAAAGAGTTATACGCTAATATTTGAAACTGGGCGCAGATTAGGGTTCCTGAAAACAGGGCAGTGGACAAATTATTTTGTCTAGAACGATTTGGTTGATGGATTTGGCTAATTTTTGGATATGTTACAGAAGATATATAAGGCTACAACATGTTAAAAGTTTAGAGCAAATGGAGTTCATTTACTATGGTTTTGGCTGGCCCGTTTGGTTCGAAAAACACAAAAACTAAACTGGAATTTAGGGCTTTTTATATCTTTCTTATTTTCGAACTCTAAGCTTCACAAATCGACCTATATATCCTAGATCTTAAAAATATAACACATATAACATGTATATCATTCATATCAAGCAAGATTTAACATGCTTTCACTTTAAAATCTCAAGATAGCTTTCATGTTTCTCAAGAATGCATATATAACCATAAATCTCCATTTTTAACCATAGACTTTCATATATAACCATGGAAATCGAGAAACCTCATGTATATCATGCTCATAACATGTATAACATCTTGATATATAAATCCTAGAAGAAAATCTAGAGATTTAAACCATAGAAAAGGTAGAAATTATACCAAACTTCTTCTCTCCTCACTCTCAAGTTCTTGGCTCTCTCTCTCTCTCTCTCTCACGTCTCCTCTCTCTTTCTCTCGAACCTTCTAGCCTCCTTGATGAGCTCTCTTACAGTCCATAACAATGGTGGAGGTGACGGAAAAGTGGTGGTGGAAGAGGAGGTGGTAGTGGTGGTGTTTGAGAGCAAAAATGGAGAAGAATGGAGAGTGAAGTGTGTGTGTGTGTGGGCTGCAGCAGCAGCTGCGAAAATTAGAGGAGGAGAGGGAGTAATAAGGTGGTATGATAGCTTGCTTGTGGGGGGAAATGTGTGTGTAAGGGATTAGAGGACATGCATTGGGTGTTTGACTTTGGGGGAAAGAATGAAATGATTGTGGTGCAACTTGTGACTTTGAGTCCATCTCTTTCTTGCTCTCTCTCACACGGCACTCACATACTTTCATACGTATAGTTCATCTCGTCTCGTATATTATATTCGGGTACGAGCCCTCTTGATCGTAACGTAAATTAATTAGAAGGATTCTACATAAATCAAGCTTAAATAATTAAACTAACAAAATTATGTTATGATCGAATATTATTTAATTATCTTAAGCATACTCACCTAGATAAATTATTCTAGGTGGTCTCGTTGCTAGTTTTTTCATCTCATACGATCTTTATCGATAATTTTATTTGCTACATTATTCGATTATCGAATAATTCACAACATACAATTACATCACATTTATAATCACGTAATATAAGACACATAATTCACACATAGATATATAACGTGCCATGCTCGTGTTCGTGAATAAATATGATAATCGAAATAATTAAATATCAATTGATAGGTTTCGAAATCAATTCTTTTAAATCTTTATCAAATATCTTCATCTTCTCTTTTAAAGTAAATAATTTATTCTTTTAAAACATCCGGGAATAAGGACCTATCTAATTAATCCAAAAGTTTTAATTCATTCGAATTTTTCTAGCCCGGATTTTGCGGGGTGTTACAGTTGCTATGTCGCAAACCCAACCTGGGTTGCGACCTACATGCGGTCGCCAGCGGGAGGGACGGGGGAGGGGGCGGTCGGTGGCGCATCGACTGGGGGTGGCGACCGGCCCACCGACCGCCGCAAAGAATGCTCTAATAGATTATCACGCAAAATAAACACCCCATAAATATATTATTTTCGTGACCTTCATTTGGCCATCATTTCTTCTCTCTAATAATCTCAATAGCAAACAGTAAATATCATTAATTGGGTTCACCAAACTAGCTGTTATATTTAGTTATTGTCCTTTAGGAGTGACATTATTACTCAACTATAATTATTTTTTAACAAAAAAATACTTAATATTAACAACCATTTCAGTGTAAAGTCCCAATCATATATAGCCACCAAAATTAATACTCCTTACGTCCCATTTATATAGGCAGATTAGAATTTTCACAAGGATTAAGAAAAATTATTGAAAGAGTAAATTATATAGTAAACCGATCCTATTTATTCTTCAACTATGCATTTTTTATGAGTCAATCAAAGAATTAAATAGAGATATATTAGTAAATAAGTTAAAAAAATATTTTTATTATAGAAACAAGCCTATATATTTGGGACATCCGAAAAAGAAAAACAAACCTATATAAATGAGACCGATGAAATATTATTTTGTGTCTATTATTTTTCCCTGACATAAATGGTGAGTCAATATATCCAGTGTATTTTGTTTTCAAATAGCCTCGTTGGCAGTCAAGATTCACTTATCACTGGCTTTGATAATTCAAACAAATAAATCGCATGTGGAATTCTAATGTTAAATTATCTGATACCGAAAAAGCCAACATGGTCTACTAGATATGAAACTAAAATATATTTATTGAGTAAAGTCAAAAGACTAATCCATTTTCAAAAATTGGGTATAAAAGTATTAACCTCCTAGGCTCCTACTCCCTCCGTCCCCTTTTAAGTGTCCGAAGCCGCCGATTTTCGTATATCAAGGAGCTATGTAATTTTACTCTTCTACTCTTGATCATTAGCTTTGTTATTTTTAATGTTTCTCGATAACTGAGGAATCATGCTCCAGCCTTTCATATCATGCTGCAGCCTTTTTATGTGGGACAATGGGAGTAAATTGAAGAAAACCTTTCAACTTCTAAGCATGATACTGTAAAGATGAATTCACAAAAATCAGAATTTTCCTCTTTCAAATTCCACGCATGACAAGGATGAAATCAAAAAAATCAGAATTTTAACTAACTCACGAACGAACATATCCATTCTCTCTTCTTTGGTGAGTTCTCCTTCATCGTCGGGAATGGAGTTCAAATCAAAACCACGATCCGCCGGCAGATTGAGGTCGAACGCAAATTTGATTGTTGCTACGTCATTATTTTTCATTACTTTGTGCTCCTCAAGAAAATGTTCACTCATGTTTTCGTCCTCTGAAAATGGATACAATAAATTTGATTTTCTACAAGTAAATGGTGGTATGTAGTTACAGAAGCTTCAAGGTTTGCTATATAATGCTAGGTTGAGGGAGTAGTGGAGATAAAGAGTCACTATTTTCAGAAAAGTAAAAAAAAGTGACGGTTGAATGTAGTAGAATTGATACAGCATGTCTTCAAACCATCTTGTCAACTTTTGATAATATTGAGGGCAGGGGTAAATATGACAATGTAGTGTAATTTTTGCTTGGAATTTCGAAATGGGACACTTATTCGGAGACAAAAATTTTGGCGGCTCGGGACACTTATTTGGGGACGGAGGGAGTATATATATTTCAACAACACAATGAAAATATGTAGCTCAACACAAGACGGACAATTTTTTACAAGACATGTGACAAACAAAATTAACCTACAAGTTTTAGATTGCATTTGGTGCCATTTGTGTGAGATAAAGCATGTTCATTTATAATGGATTGATCTTGATTTTACCAATTTATTGATGAGTGTTCTTCTATTTCTTTGTGTTCTCGACATGATTTTGTGCTTGATTGATTGGCCATCTCTTAGGCATTTTATTGGTGTTGATTCGAGATTTAAGAGAGGAGATTCAACACTAGAATAAGAACACAAGACACGATGTCCTTTGTATTGCTTCTTGCATAACCTTGAATCTTGCTCCATTCTTGTCAGTCGGGGTTGGATGTGTTTTGATGAACGTTGGTCAATTAAGGTACGCGTCGTCACCGAGATAGTATCTCATGTTGTATTCTTTGTCGTTGGCCGTGAAATTGACGTGTGGCACTTTCCCGTGTAGGACATCGTTGGAGATAGGGGACTAATTAAGCATATAGATGTCGTTAGCGGAGCTGGCAACACAAAAAAAAAGCGTGTCAGATCCACAAATTTTGTAAAGCAACCGTTTCAAGCATGATGATTGGATGACCTTTGTCACCACGGTGTACGAACCTCTCCACGCCGTCGGACAATTTTTCCACGCCCAATGCATGCCGTCGATGCTTCCGAACATGTCGAGAAATTCGTGCGCAACGCATAAGTACTCATCGTACTGATTTGCTCCTCTGTCGTTAGCAAGCTGCCTCAATGCCACCATGCATTTTTGTAGCGGTGTAAACCCTGGTCTCCCAAGGGCATAGGGTCGTTGGAAAAATTCATCATGAGACTCTAGAGTTTTCACTATGCAGAGGAATAGGATCTCCGCATATGAAAATGGCGGCGGAATACGATTGCACCCCAAGTTGGATTTTCTGAGAAATAATCTTCAAAGAGGTGCTTGTTGGCGCCGATCTCGATGCACTTACGTTTTCTTCGTCTTATTTGCAAGACGATTTGAAGATGTCCCCGCCAAATATTCTTTACTTGCTTGCATGAATTCTCTCGCCAACTTCATCAAATTTTCATCGTCGCAACTCGTATCATTGAAGTATGGACCGACTCCCGATATTTTTTAGAAATGAAATGGAGAAAAATTGAGATGGATGTGAAAGAATTTGAGGAAATGAAGAAGAAAGTGAGATGAAAGTGAGATGAAAATGAGATGAAAATGAGGTGAAAAAATGAGGAGTGTGATATTATATTTATAGTTGGATTTGATTTAAAAAAAAAGAATATAACCTATTGAATTAAAAAAATGAAATGGTGCAAGTCGTCGGATCTCGCAAATGCGAGACCAGATCCCACGATCCCCCCATAGCGGTGAGAATTAGAGCTGGCAAAAGGTCGGGTTGGGCACTAGACTTTTTGAAAAAATCGGATCGGGCTAGTCAGACTCGGAATTAATTCCATCGGGCCTATATATATGGAGCCTAGCCAAGCCCAAAAAAAGATTTATAGTACAAATTTTTTGGGTCGGGCCGGGCCAACCCAAGCCCAGGGCTTTTGCTTCTTTCGGGCTGGATGAGCCCGACCTAAAATCCCATTGGGCCTATAATTTTAAAATCCAATCCGGCTCATTTTGCCACCTCTAGTGAGAATCTTGATTGAGGCGGGCTCGTGGTCCCGTGAGCCCCATTGTGGCTGGTCTAGACATTTTCCCGATATCTAATACTTTTTCTTAGAATAAAATTTAAGGCTTCACCGAGTAAAAAATACTCCCTCCTTCCACAATAAGTATAACGTTCTTTCATTTTTTATCCATCCACAATAAGTGTCGTCTTTCTTTAAATAGAAATGACTCCACTCATAATAAACACGGTCTCATTTTCCACTCATAATACATATCTAATCCACTTTCTCACCTTTAAAATTCGTGTCACTTACTCCGAACCACACTTATCATAGACGAAGCCAGTAATAATTTCAAGATTGGGAAAACTCCAATTTGTAAGTTGAGTCTTAAATTCGAGTCACGCCACAATTGTGTATAAAAATGTAAATGTAGTGTATAGTGAACAAAGAACCTACCCCACCCCACCCCACCCCTACCACCATCACAAAAAAGCACACACTTCACCTCACCTCCCAAAATATTCTCACTTCCATCACTTTTCTCATTAAACAAAACACACACACACACACACACATCCCCAAACATTCTTCCTTCATTCCCCAAACCATGTTCCAAAGCATCATCATATTCTTGCTCACTTTCCTCTTCACCACATTCCATTTCCACCTCCTCCCCGCCCTACCCGACCCGGACCCGGCCTCCATCCAGACCCAGACCCAGACCCTCAACCGCCCTCCGCCGTCCCCGCCGGCCACCATCCCCGCCTTCCCGGAGCAATCCGAAGCCTCCGGCTGCCCCCTCGACCTCCCCGACCAACTCTTCCACGACATCAAATCCGCCTGCGGCGCCAAACCCCACCACCGACCCGACCCGAACTCCTACTCCGGCCAGCTCCACCGCACCCGCTGCTGCCCCGTCCTCGCCGCCTGGCTCTACTCCGCCTACTCCGCCACCGCATTGCGCCCCACCGCCAAATCCCCGCCCCAAACGGCGTCGTACGACCTGCCCGTCCTCCCCGACGACTCCGAGTCGTGCGTCGATTCCTTGGAGAAGGCGCTGGGCGGCCGCGGCATACAGCTGCGCAGACCTAACGAGACGTGCGACGTCGTTTACTGCTACTGCGGCATCCGATTGCACCCCTTCACCTGCTCCGACGCCTTCTCGGTCAATGCCCGCGGGAAATTGGTCGGCGGAGAGGCGGTGGAGAAGCTAGAGAGAGATTGCTTCGGCGGCGGAGTCGGTGGCCGCGGCCTCGGCGGTTGTTCAAAGTGCCTCAACAGCCTTTATTTGGTGCGTGCAGTTTGCTTTTTTTTTTTACACACACAACACACAGTCAATTTCCCACTGATTTTATCTTTTACAAAAATTTCCCATCATATTTTGTGTCACTCCAAATCTTAATTGATACTCCACACCAATAGTGGATAAAATGTTTGGGTAAAATGACACATTTTACCCCTAATTATTTCATAAAAAGCTAGAAAAATAAATTTTTTGGTTTGAATCAAAGTTAAATGTGATAATTTAGCCTAAAAATTGCACTGAAAACTACAATAAAACACTTATTTGGAGACAAAAATTTTGACGGCTCGGGACATTTATTTGGGGACATTTATTTAGGGACGGAGGGAGTACTCCCCTATTCACGAAGAGTGTAGTCAACATTTATTTGGGGACGAAGGGAGTACTCCCCTGTTCACGATAAGTGGAGTCAGATTTTTGTTTTGGTCCGTTCACAAATAGTGTGATTTTTTCATTTAAAAAAATGACGTAGATACTCTCTTATATTTTAATCCTCACAGTAAATTCTCCACTCAAATAACATTAGCAGCTATCCGGACAGTTTAGGTTAACAACAATTAAAAATATAAAATCATATAATAATGAAATTCAGAAATTGTGGAAATTTGTGAAAGTGTGAATTATTAGGCTTTTGTTGCTCAGTGTCACATGCCAGTCATTTTCCATAAAGTATCGACTTTTGGCTTTTTCTGTCACACAATCATTTCATTTTTCTGCTAATTTTTTTTGATAAATCATACTGAAATATTGGAAATACTGAAATATTGAAAAATTCATAACTTGATGAGCTAGTCTAAAATCATGAGTTTGTTGAAGTGTATAAAAAATTAATTTAAAATTCATCAATATGTGACATTATTTCTCAGTAGCACCATTTTCAATTTCTTTTACCAAATTATTCTAATTTTCAGTATAGTTTGTAAGATCCAAAGTCCTTTATTTATAACAAAAATATTACAAATATTAGATAAATTGCATTTACATAGATAGTTTTTATGCTAATTGATGAAGAGCAGATAATGTTCAATAATGAAATGGGCCTATTTTTAATGTGTGATGCTTATAGTGTCCGCGTGCTTTGATTGATGTCTTCTTGCTTCAAATTGGGTTTTGAGTCTTTTGACAGATTATCTTTATATAATATGTTCCTCATAAATTCTAAAATAAAATATCAAGATTTAAGATGGATAATAGTATTTTCTTGATTGTGTTTTTTGGGTTCTTATTTGCCCTTATTATAAATCACAAAAATAAATTACCATTGGAATTTGTATATATTAATTTATGCTTTCAATTGTCTAGGTGTACTATAATTTGGAAGAAATGAAATGTAAGGTTTGATTTCTTAAAGATTATAGGGATATCAAATTTGATATGTGTAGACCAGATTTTATTTGATTAAAAACTCAATTTCTTCTTTCTTTTTGTTTTAATTTCTTACATTACTGAAATGATAGAAAGACTCTATTTGAATCTGTTACCCTTCATATGCTTGCTAGATGGTTTGTGCTTGGCCGAAAACGTGCTTTCGAGTGCGCTTTTGCGTCTCTGCCCCGTCTAGGACATAATGGTTGTGCAACTCCTACTTCGATTGAGGCGTCTATATTGAATTTTGCTTGAATCTTTGTGTTATAGCATGATTTTTCTATAGGTGTGTCACTTCATAAGATTGGCTCACACCACGTCGTTTTTCATTTCCTCATTGTTTGATCAATGCTTGCAGCTTCCATAGTCGATTGACACGTGCTAATGTTTTCATTCTCTTGTAATTATTCGAGTGCTTATGCATTTCAATTTGCTAGTGCTCTCACTCTCTTGTACTTAGTCGTGTGCTTTTGCATTTCATCCGGGAATCGAACCAATTTTCTGAGGGTTTCGTCTAGGCAGTGTTAGTATAGGTGGAGGTGGAGGTGGAGGTTTCGCCTTCTACTGATCTTTTTCACCATGATCCGTCGTCCTCATCTGAAAACATTGATTGATGTACTTGATTCTTGATTATGCAGCTCAACGGGGAAAGAGTGGGGAGAAGTAACAGAACGGAGAGGACGAACAAAATGCACAACCGGGACTGTGAGCTGATGGGCCTAACTTGGCTTCTCAACAAGGACCGATCTGCTTATATACACACCGTCTCTGCAGTTCTGAGGGCGCTCATGATGAACACGGACGATTCTTCCGATCCAACTTTCTGCAGTCTCAACAGTGACGGGATGCCGCTTGCAGTCGACTCTTCGGAGATCAACGATCAATCGTCGTCGAGCTTTTTGGAAATGAGCCTTGATAAGTACCTCCTACCACTGTGTTTGCTATACATGAGCATTCTTTTCTTTGTCATTGGGTATTAGTAGCAGCTTCATTTTGTTTACCACTCTATTCATTGTCTTAGTGTGGAGGGGAAAATGTTGGTATGATTTGTTTGTTTTTAGTTTAGTGTATTTGCATTTTGTTTATGAGTATTTGCTCTGTAAATAGACCATTGGATTAAGTATCCATCTAGATTTCTTTATTTGAAGCAATGTTTTAAAAACCGAAGCGGATGTCGAACCGGCAAGACCTTCGGGTCATGGTTTAATTAGTTCAACCACGGTTGTACCGTTTAATAAATAATAATAATAATAATAATAATAATAATAATAATAATAATAATAATAATAATAATAATAATAATATACTACATGATAAATATAAAATATACATAATTTATATTAAAAATATCCAAAACTGCCTATAACAATAAAAGAAGTTACACAAAACAACAATCAAGACATTAGTTGAGATGGCAAACAACTTGACTTACAACCTAGAGGTACTGAGATTGATTCTCAAGTGCAACATTCTAATTTTTCAGTGCAAAATAGAAAATCGGCGGTTCTCCAAAACCGCCTCCGGTTTCGTGAACCGGCTGGTCCTCCGATTTTACTTCTTTTGGTTTTGAGGGAATCAACCAAATCGGCACTAGGCCGGTTTCCAGTTCAACCGGTTGAACCGGCCGGTCCGGTTCGGTTTTAAAAACATTGATTTGAAGTCATAAGCTGCAAGAGCAACCTAAGAATTAGCAAGGAAAATAGTATTCATTTACTACCCAACGTTTACATCTTTTCACAATTATATCGTAATGTATGAAAAATTACAATCATATCTTAATGCATATAATTATTTTTCAAATCTACCATACAATTCAATTTCTGGCGATTAAGTGCTGAGACAGCACGTTGGAAATCGTTCGGACCAATTATACCTCAATTTTCATGTCCTTATCCTGGTGGAAATTGAAATGTTTAGTAGATTTGAAAAAATAAAATATTATAAGTTTCAATAGGATTGTAATTTTTCATATGTTAAAGAGTACATTTATGAAGAAAGCGTAAACGTTTTAAAATGATATTTTTTCAACTGGTAATGCTTTTTTTTAGATGGACACTATTTTTTTTTTTTTTAAATATTTTATATGTAATGTTGAGTGCCTGGGAAATAACCCCAAGAAAAGAACCAAAGTTGAGTTCAGAAACAAGATTCTTTTGGGCTAAAGACACTTGGGCCAAATTAATAATGTTTTGGGCTTTTATAAAATATTTTGGGCTTCACATTAATTATTATTAAACATATTAATTTGGCTTTGATAAGATAAAAATAGGATAATTCTAAAATTCCTGCTCTTTTTCACTCTCTATAGCCCTCATCTTTTAAAAATTAATAACGAGAAAGTATATGTCCCGAGTTTAATTAAATTCATCTTAGGCCCCTTATTTTGTGTTACACACTCATTTCCACGTGTATGTTATAGTACCGTGAAAAGAAATTCTATTATACATTTATATGTATTACACCCACATCTCACACGATGAGTACACTACATGTATACTCTTAATAGAATTTATCGTAGGATCCAGATAGCGAGATGCAATGCACAATTATCATCCGAATTATAACTCAGTACAAAATTTAAGTACACAATTGATCAATTATTAAAAAAAAATCAATGAGCTAGCTACAATATAATAAAAAAAATTATGGAACTCAACTTAATTCATTATTCATTCTTGGAGCAATATTATTACTCCCTCCGTCCCATTTATATAGGCGGATTGAAATTTTCACAAGGATTAAGAAAAGTTATTGGAAAAGTAAATTTATAGAGTAAATTTCTTAATATTCCCTTATTTATTATTTGACTATGCATTTTTTATGAGTTAATCATAGAATTAAATAGGGATATATTAGTAAATGAGTTAAAGATATTACTTTTTATAGAAACAAGCCTATATATTTGGGACATCCGAAAAAGGAAAACAAGCCTATATAAATGGGACGAAGGGAGTATATAATATTGAAAAGAAATATGAGAGAAAAGTGGCGTAAGGTTTGAGATTGGAGTTTGACGGAATATCGTCCAATCAATAATCAAATCCAGAAGGAAATAACTTAGAAGATTCGTGGGTCGAATCCTCAATCAATACAAAAGCTAATTTCGTGTGCAAAGATTAGTGCGTGGATCATTTCCGACTTCAGATTCATTTTTCTTCGTTCTGTCAGAAAGGAAAGTTTTTTAAAATACTTAATTGCAAGAATATATAATAAAATAATATATACTTTATTCGTTCGTATCCGTTGACAGAAAGTAGTTTTATGTATCCAAATTACATGGGAGCTCTCCGACATGAACAGAAGAGAGAGAGGAGAGAGAGAGGAGAGAGAGAATCCTATAAATAAACAATCTCAAAATCTCACTCCTCATTTCCATTCCATTCCATTCACCATTCTTCCACCACTCTCACTTTCCCCCAAAAACAAGAGAGAGGAGAGAGAAAACGAGCGCCAGAAATGGCGGAACTCGCAGAAACGTACGCGTGCGTGCCGTCGACGGAGCGGGGCCGCGGCATCCTCATATCGGGCGACCCCAAATCCAATTCAATCCTCTACTGCAACGGCCGATCCGTCATGATTCGCTACCTCGACCGCCCCCTCGAGGTCAAGGTCTACGGCGAGCACATGTATCCCGCCACCGTCGCGCGCTACTCCCCCAACGGCGAGTGGATCGCCTCGGGCGACGTCTCCGGCACCGTCCGGATCTGGGGGACCCACAACGATTTCGTGCTCAAGAAGGAGTTCCGGGTCCTCTCCGGCCGGATCGACGATATCCAGTGGTCCGCCGATGGCGAGCGCATTGTCGCCTCCGGCGACGGCAAGGGAAAGTCCCTGGTTCGCGCATTCGTGTGAGCTTCTCTCTCTAATATGTCCTGTGTTTATTATGTGCGTATCGTTTGTCGTTTGGAATCGGATTCTCATATTTGAATGTGCACGAATTTCATCATGGGAGATGAAAAGGTGGTGAATTTAAAGATAAGCTGGTGTTTCTAATAAATGGCACTATGTTTCTAGAGATTTTATGAAGTTCCAACAATCACATTGAGGTAGTGTTGCCCTCTCATCGGTTCTCTATGTCTCTCTCTCTCTCTCCCTCACACACACACGCACACGCACACACACATATCTAATGAATGGGATTATGAATATGATCAAACTACATGTAGTTTAGGGGGCCCACCTTTCACCCACCCGTTTCTTGTTATGACGAGGGATAGGAGCTTTTTTATATTGTGAGATTTAGCTCTATTATCTTACAAGAATTCATTTCAAGAACATAATTTGAGCTGTTTCTGTGTCACTTTTAAAATAACGTTCTGATTTATGTACTTGACGAGGTTAGAGCAATGAGACTAGGTTCTTAGCTTCTATATTCTCAACCATTTATAGATGCTTTTTAAAAATTGACTTTTATCAACATACACACACGCGCACGCACATATACGTGTGTGCGTGCGCGCGCGCTAAAGGAGCTCTCAGATAGCCACTGCTAATCTTTTTAAACAGAATGAGATCATAATTCAATCCATACCAGGAACTTGCAATTCACTTGGTTCTTCAAACATTAGAAATATGCTTCCATTTCTTTATCTAGAGCAGATTTTTGTGCAAAAGTTTCCTCTCTCTGTTAGAATAATCTGATTTTATGTTTACCGGTAATTGGTGTATTCTATATGTTACCAAAACTTCAGAAAATTTTAGGTCTAGGAAGTAGGAATAGCGTGCTTATCTCTTGGTGATTTTTGTCTAAGATGTTTTGATCACTTGAGGAAAAATTTGTGTTGATTTTCTCTCATTTTGTTATGGCTAATCTTCTGGGTATTTCAGCATTATATGGTCATGATGGCTAAAATCAGACTCAGAACTTAGCATGTAACAATAATTAGGCCTGCTTTTGTAGAATCGGGTCTTGATTGTTGGATAAGACATAACTGAAAGGTAAAACATAAATATGACATTTTATTTTAGAAAATCTTCATTATGCTGCTACATACCTTACGTGACTTGTGTAATAAAATTGCACTCGACTTATGGTGAAAAGAGCTTAAATACTGGAAAAATAAAATAGAATTGAGAAATGTTGTACTGCTCAATTAGCATTTTCATGTCCTCAATGCCTAACTAATTGTCTTCAAGCGCAATGTCAATAAGCTTTCCTTTAATTCGAAAATCCTGACTACCTTTTCAATTAATTTTATGTCGGAGTGTAACTCTAATATGTTCCATGATATACTGACTTTATTTGCAGTTGGGACTCAGGAAGCAATGTTGGGGAATTTGATGGGCATTCAAAAAGGGTTTTAAGTTGTGCATTTAAGCCAACAAGACCTTTTCGAATTGTAACATGTGGCGAGGACTTTTTGGTTAACTTTTATGAAGGACCTCCGTTCAAGTTTAAGCTGTCACACAGGTTTCACATTTCTGCTTTTTTACTGAATCAGAATCTGAGTGTCGTGTCCATTGTCCAATATCTACCTAAACATGAAATTTGTCAAAATTTATATTTAAGTATAATTCTCATCCCATCATAGGCCGTTTAATTTCTATACTCCAGATGAACTCATCAAACTGTAAGCATGCTACCTTGAGGTGGCAGCTTTAAGGTCCCCATCTGTGGCTAGCACTGTCTCCTCACTCTTCACAGCACAGATTATGATGTCCGCTGGGATTTTTTGTCAATATAGGCTAATCTTTTCCCTGAGCGAAATGAATGGAAAAAGTTTCTTTTGGGCTTCTTTTTTATTGCTTGAGCATTTTGTAAGCTGAATTCATTAACGAATTATAATTAAGCTTGAAATTTTGGAAACTCAGATGGTAAGAAGGAAAATAAATGTGTAAACAGTAAACAAGCTTTTTACTATGTTGGAATTTGGACAAAAGTGAACACTACATCTGAATTGATTTATAGATAGGTTCCTTCTCTGAGACTCTGACATTCAATCTCAAAATAAATTTGCAATCCTTTGAGTAAGACTGCTCAATATCTTTTTTCATTGAATAGGTCCGAGTCTATATATAAACTAAGTGTATTAAAATATACCTGTCTATTAGTATTCTAAAGATCCTCTGTCAAAATGTTAATAACTTAAAAAAACCTTAGTTTTCTTTCATACTTATAAATACTTCAATTTAATAATTGGATTTTATTGCTTCAGACTTTTATGGGTTAAATTACTCAACTTGACAAGTATATTTTCTTTTCAAAATTATGTTTGAGAATGTTTTATTATAATTTTAAAATTAATTAGATCTCACCCTGGTATGTTTGTAGCATATCAGGTGGCAACAAAAAGCAATTTATCATAAAGTTTAGGTCAAACAGTTTGTTTGTTCAGGGATATGTTTGGGTTGGGCTCATAATTATAGCCCCAGGACTACTTACATGATTAACTCTATTTTCAGCTATGGCATCTCCATTATGGTTCTACTATATCTCTTGTATTGTTATATGATATAATTGCATGTTAATTGGCCTCCAGGGAACACTCAAATTTTGTGAATTGCATTCGCTTTTCTCCTGATGGGACCAGATTTATTAGTGTGAGCTCTGACAAAAAGGGTCTGTTATATGATGCCAAGACTGCAGACATAAATGGAGAACTGTCTTCTGAGGATGGTCACACGGGCAGTATATATGCAGTTAGTTGGAGTCCTGACAGCAAACGGGTAATCCCAGCATAATTAAACTAGTATACTTTTGCTGAAAATCTTGATTATTTGCTAGGAAAAGGAATGCATGCCCTAATTTCGTGATTTCATTTGCAGCACGGACTGAACTACTACATTTGCCCTGTCCTACATTTTGTCCTATTACTCTGAAATTAATTTGTTTCATGATCCTCCTTTTTATGTGATGCATTATAACTAAACTTGGAAATTTTAAATGTCACAAGAATTATGAAACCACTGGATCCGGGATATTTATTGGTTGTAACTTGTAACTGCTTCTCTGCTTAGAGAAATTACTATTTCTAAAGAGGCTTCCTAATAAACACTGTTGACTTTGTTGTCAAATTGCAGACTTTTATTTTTTATACCTTACTGGAGACTTTCTATAATGAGTTAAATGAAACCTTGAGAATATGATTTTGCTTCAGAACATGTAGTTGCTCTTTATCTTGGAAAAGTGCTTATGACCGCTGTCCACATGAAAATGATGGGATTTTTTTTTTTTTTTGGTTCTGATTAATTCAGGTTGTATACTCTGATTTCTAGATGTTTGGACTACAAAAACTAGATTATACAAAGCTGTAAATTTTTACATATCTATTAAGAACCCTAGCTCATATTAAAATTTTATATATTTATTAAGAACTCTGGCTCATATATAGGGTTGAATAATATAGACTAAATCAATTTTTCCAGGCATCACTAAGGAATTAGTGACTGATTGATGATGTTATTGCATGTCAGCACTTTTTTCTGGTCATGTCATTTATTAAAAAAAAAGAAAAACATAAATACATACATACACACATATGTATATGTGGAGTGGTTTTAGGTCACTTTGTGATGACATGGAAGATCTGGTCCGGGGTGCCAATATAATACTCCCTCCGTCCACCAAGTACATATCACTTTCTATTTTGGGACAATACCCCACACTCCATTATTTTAAACCTCACAACAATTCACTATGGTTGGTCCTTTTCTCCACTAAAAAACTATCTACCATCTATTTATTAATACCCGTGACACTACCAATGTGATACATATTTGGTGGACGGAGGGAGTACTAAAATACAAGAATGTTAAAATCCAATATGAATATGGCATTGATTATAAAAGTAAACATATTTATTTGCGGGTAACCAGAATCAATTAGGAGTCCTAAATTCATGACCAATTAGGAGTCCTATGGTTCAATAAAGTAGTTGACTCTGCTATTACATTCTGTTCTCCACATTATTTTGCTCAGTCATTACCAGATTATTCAAATAAAATTCAAGTTGTTTTCTAATGTGTGAGTTTGTGTTATTTGATGTTCTCCAGTGCTTTGTGTGATAGGGTGTGAGCAAGAGTGCTTGATCATCATCATATGGATCTTTCTCATTATAACTTATAAGGACCGCCTTCCCATGATTTAAGTGCGGGGGGCGGGGAGTCATATGGATCTTTTGTTAATATGGGGGACTACCTTTGCACGTAATATATAGATAAGCATGGTTGATGTGTGTATCAAAATGCGTAAAATGGAGAGGGTTGAGGCAATTGCAAGGGAAATCCTTTTGCGTTCCCTTTTCTACATTAACAACCATGTATGTTTCTTTCTATTCTATTGACTTATGTTGAGCAGTGAGATGCTATAAGATGGTTATCATAGACAGATTCTGAAAACTGCACCTAGGCCCTACATGCAACTTGCAAGTGATTAAACCTCCATATGTATTCTGGATAAATTGCATGTTTGAAATTTTATGCAAAAGATGCAATGGAACTACAATCAGTTCTTTAAGAATATCAGTCTACATGGTGGATGGTGAGTATGCATGTACATAATTGCCAAGTTTTGTTCTAATCTTCTTGCTTCAGTTTGATGAGTGGGAACAAGTTCAACTGAATTCCCCCCTCCCCCCACCCCAAAAAAAAAAAGACAATGTCCCAGCTGTGATTTATCTTTTCATGGATATTTTGCAGTACTGATTTTTGCAAAGAACCCCATTTCAGGTCGTAACAGTGTCTGCTGACAAAACTGCCAAGGTGTGGGAAATATCTGCTGATAATAATGGAAAACTGGTAAAAACATTGCCATGTCCTGGATCTGGTGGAGTAAATGACATGTTAGTTGGCTGTCTCTGGCAAAATGATCATATCATCACTGTTTCTCTTGGTGGCAGTATTTATCTGTACTCTTCCAGTGATCTTGACAAAGCTCCTCTAGAATTATCTGGACACATGAAAAATATTAATTCAGTTATACTGCTGAAAGGTGATCCAAAAATTATGTTATCGACCAGTTATGATGGTCTAATAATTAAGTGGCGTCAAGGCGTTGGATACTCCGGAAAACTAGAAAGGAAGGAAACCACTCAAATTAAATGCTTTGCAGCTGTTGAAGGAGAAATCGTGGCATCAGGATTTGACAACAAGGTTAGAGAATATTCAATAATCCTCGTCATTATATTTCAGCAATAGCTCACACTTCACTTTTGTATTGTAAATCTTATTTGCCCTTTTCATCTCATGCATACATTCTTTTTTCTTTCTTTACGAAGATTTGAACTAATTTACTTAATTTTCGGTTGAAACTTGTTGGATTGATGTACTTGTGCAACGTAAAACGGAGTTGATATTCTGTGTTATGATTCTTAGGCATCTCTTGCCAGTAACCATGTGATTCTCTGTCATTTTTCTTTGATGAGACCATGTAACTATCGCCTATCTATGTTGCTTAAATTGGAGCCAAAACCAGTATTTTTATTAAACAAGTTATGCTGCACGTGGTATTGATGCCTTCTTTTGCGTTTTGTCTGGTGAAGGTTTGGAGAATTCCTCTGCTTGGAGACCAGTGTGGGGATGCACAGAGTGTTGATATTGCCAATCAGCCAAAGGACTTGAGTCTTGCCCTTCTTTCTCCTGATCTTGCCATGGTTTCGTATGAAACTGGTGTTACACTCCTTCGTGGTACGAAAGTTGTATCCACTATTGATCTGGGGTTCACTGTGACAGCATGTAGTATTGCACCTAATGGAAATGAAGCTGTTGTGGGTGGTAAGGATGGAAAATTGCATGTCTATTCTGTCATGGGTGATACTTTGAAAGAAGAGGCAGTACTTGAAAAACATCGAGGTGCTATCACTGTCATTCACTACTCACCTGATGTTTCCATGTTTGCATCTGCTGATTCTAATCGAGAAGCTGTCGTTTGGGATCGTGTTTCGCACGAGGTACTCTACATAAGTTTTATGGTTCAAAACTATTCAAATTCGATATTTGTGATAATCGAAATTCATAATGAAGTAATTACCAAGATACATTCAACTAAATTAATCTTACTAAAAGGTGCTTCAGATGCAAGGTCTTTAGTAAATACGAAAAGTAGGATTTTTGGTTATAGTTTTCCACATAATGACTTGAGGTGGTGGCTAGCTTGTATGGAATGCATCTTATGTGCTTTTCTTGGATATTAGGTTCTCTTTGATGGATTATGTCACAATATTCCTGGGTAATGTTTCACAAATTGCTGGCAAAGTGTTGAATACAGTTTTAATAAAAAGGTTAACGGTCTTCTGCCATCATGATTTTTAGACACACCATTTTCTTGTTCTTATGGTGTACCTTCTACTCTTCGGGACTAGCTTCAATTAAATGATGGTACACCACCGTGAATGGTAGTTTGCCGTGGTTGGCTCCGGGCCTGCAAGTACACTATGGAAAATTATGTCAATAATAAGTACCAAGTCAAAGTTGCTATGAATCATATCTACTTATAGAACTATTTTAACTTTTCTCCAATTACCTCTGTGGGATGTTATATCTAGCTGATGAGAAGAAACTTTGATGATTGATAGATACATATATATCTGATTAGTGATTAGGGACAAAAATATCAACAACTATGCCTGATTAGAGCTGGTGATAGTCTTCCTGGAGATCAGGGTGTTACACCTCCTAACAGAAGTAAAAGTTTCGGCACCAGCTAAATCTACAGTGTTTACTTGTCGGCTTGTTACCTTTAAAGACAATGAAACACCTGATACTTGCCTGTTAAGCGTCATTAAGATCTCTAATAATATTAAATAAATCAGCATATAAAAGTTTTAACTGCTTGCTCAATAAACTTACCATCCTTGAGGATTTAAGTCCTCTTACTTGAAATTCTGCCTGCAACCCCAATTTTGCCCCCACTTTGTTTTATGTGATCTTCATTGTCTCTTTGTGTTGCATTTTCCAATCTTTAGTTGAGGGAACCTTGTGGTAGCAATAGTATTTCTCAGGTTTCTCTTTAATTGTTTCGTTGTTAGTATGATTATTGATTATTACTGTAGTCGCAGGTTCCCTTTTCTTATTTTGTTAATGCTGTTATCACCAACATTATCACTATTACCAAAAGAAAAATGTATCATCCAGCCTTTTTCTTACCTTGTATATATATATCTTTCCCCAGATAAAGCTCAAAAATATGCTATACCATACGGCTCGAGTAGACTGCTTGGCCTGGTCTCCTAATAGCCACTTGGTTGCAACTGGATCACTCGACACGTGTGTTATTATATATGACGTAGATAAGCCAGCAGCAAGTCGGATAACTATTAAAGGAGCTCACTTGGGTGGAGTGTACGGATTGACTTTTATTGATGACCACACCGTGGTTAGTTCTGGTGAGGATGCGTGTATCCGCATATGGAAGGTAACACCACCACAGTGATGTTTGCATTTCGTGCTACTGGTTACTCAATACTTGGTTTCCTGTAAATTACAAGGGGAAAAAGGAAGACTGTTATTCTACTTTTGGAAGAAAAAGGTATTATAGTTTGCTCGAGAGATCCTAAACTGGCTGCGCTCTCTTGCTGCTATTTTTGGTAGTTTGCTGACAACTGAAGCAGTTTCTTATTGCTGTTCGAAGGCTAGTTTCAGATGTTTCTGCATTATGATTTTGTTGCAAATAAGTTATTGGTCGAACGCCTCTCTTTCCATCTCCATCGCTAGTGATTGTGACGACCTGCGTGTGGTGCTCGTTTTAGATATGGTTCTGGGATTTCAGCATCTTGGATTTGCTTGATGGTTAGAGAACAATAATATGCCAATCCCTTTGGTTTTATTTATTTGTTCTTTTTTATCATTTTGTTAGACTTTGTTTGCGTTGTAGTGTTGCCTTTTGCTGCTATCATTTATTTTGTTGTAATTAGTTTTGATGGTTTGCAGTTGTAATGTTTGCATATAACTTATTTTACATTAAAAGAAGCATTTTTCTTTCTTCTTACTGTTTTTTACCCCTATTAGTAGTTGTAATATGAAATAAAATACTAAATGCATCTAATAATCTTTATAAATACCTTTTGTGTTTGGGGCACACCCTGTTGCGGTTGATTGTATGGTGGGGTTGCTTTTTAATTTTTTTAAATTTTTTTATTTTTAATTAATTAATTCTATTAAAGAATTAATAAATTATAATTAAAGATTAATAAATCTTAATTGTTGATTAATAAATTCTAATTGGAGATTAATAAACTTTAATTGAGATTAATGAATTCTAATTGGGAAAAATTAATTAAAGAAAAACCAAAATAAAAGAAAATTAAAAAAAAAATACGAGCGCAAGTGATGCAAGCGCTTGCCAAAAAAGAAAATAAAAAATAAAAATGGTTTAATCCTTCGTCTTGGGTGCATGCATGAGCTCGAAATCGGGCATGTGCGATCAACCGTACAATGTGTTGGATCGCACAAGAATTTTTGTGTTTGTGTTTTTAGTTCACTACTTGTTTGCAAAGGGACTTATTTGTTACTCCCTCCGTCACGCCATAAGTGGCCACATTTTCTTATTGGACTGTCCCATCATAAGTGACCACTTTCCTAATATGGAAACACCATCTCTCACACAAAAGATGTGGGCTCCACCACTTTTTATCTTTTTACCCTTTAAACACTCCTCTCCTAAATACCCGTGCTCAAAAGAAAGTAGTCACTTATCATGGGACGGAGGGAGTATGAATCATGGGAATCAATTAAGATAGATAGCTTTGGTCTTTGTTTGAGAAATTAATTCCCAATTTGTTTAGTTTTTGTTTTCTTGAACCTAGTCCACACAGTCCAAGGAATGAAGTTATAATTCCCATTTTGTAATTTAATTGCTTGGTGAAAGAGAATAAATGGAATAAAATTCATAGAAAGGGTGATTTTGATTTTTTGGTCCAAAGTGACTACAAAACTAATTATATATGGTGGATAAAACAACATTTGCTGACAAAAACTCTTGTGCGGTCGATTGTACCTTCTCAACGCGTGCGGGCGTGTGCATCTCACGCATGTGTTTGGCGGGCGTGCGACATGCATGCATCTCCTTTTTATTTTTATTTTTACTTTTTTACAGACGTGTGCATCTCACGCGCTTTTTTTTAATTTTGTTTTTTCTTAATTAATCTCAATTAGAGCACTCTCAGCAGATCACTCAAAATCAATTTTGAATTCTAAATTTAGGCCAAAATAATAAAAAGTATGCTAAAAAGTTCATCCAATAGATCTCTCAAATTGGGTAGGCCCCACAAAAATATTTACACATCCCTATAGTTCTCCTCAAATTTATACCTCCCTAAATTTTCTCTTATCTCACAAATTGAGTTTGGCCCACAATTTTTTTTAGAATAATTAATAGAAAATAGGAGAACTGATGTATGCATTTGTAAAATATGAGTAATAAATAATATAGGGGAAACTTTAAAAACAAATTTGGAAATAAAATTTTAAGAATTCTGCTAGAAATGCTCGTAATTTTCAATTAGAATTTATTAATTTTTATTTAGCTAGAATTTATATTAATTAATAAAAAATCTAAAAAGGAAAAGTGAACCAAACAGTCAACCGGTCAGACTTGAGTGTGTGTCTTAAATACTTTCCTTAATTAGACAGTCATGATATCATCGTCTTTATCAATAAATAAATTATTTAAATTTGTTTGCATATGAATCCATAGAGAAAAATTCGAGTCAATTTAGATAAAATCAGTTAGGTCACACAACATTTCTCCATTTCTGCATACGATTTATGATAATAAATGCAAACCCCCAACGTCATCGCATTAATGGCTTATTCATGTTATATCCTTTATATAGATTATATTAATGTAAGTGTGTTTACTTTGGGTGATAGGATAGATAGATAAAAATAGTATAGGTTAATCCACCGTTTACTTTGATGGATTGATTACTTTTGAGCTTGTTTGATCATCTAATGCTTCATATAGTCAATCATATGTTTTATCAATCTATCCTATCACACAAATTAAACGCCCCCTAAGAGTATATTTATTTTATAATACTAGTATCGATTTTAATTTTGTGTAGAGAAATGGAGAAATGAGAATGTGGAGCATGATCATTTAAAAAAGGGTTGATATTTATACCGAAAAACCGGTATACCGCTCTTACCGTATCGAAAAAATACCGAAAATCGTAACTTACGGTATACCATAAATTTCGGTACGGTATGATACAATACCGTAGGATTTCGGTACGGTAACGGTATGAGTTTTCCTGATACCGCGGTATACCGTTACCGCGGTATATACCGATATCTCCGGTATATACCGAACTTACGGTACATACCATCATCTGGTATATACGGTATAACTTAACGCATATAAGTTTAATTTATTAATTATTATATTTTCATCTTCAAAAATAATTAAAAATTATTTTGTTGGAGTTTAATTATTGAGAATTTGGAATATTATTTTTATTTGATCTCGAAATTATTATTATTATCAAAACTACCAGGTTTATTAAATTATTAAATAGGTTCGGTATGCCGTGAAAATTACATGAATACGGTATACCGTGAAAAATCGGTAAACCGTGAAAATTTGGTATACCGAAAGTTCGGTACGGTAACGGTGTGAAAAATATTCTATACCGATTTTTCGGTATACCGTAAGGTACGATACGGTAACGGTATGGATTTTGTCATACCAAAATTTTCGGTACGGTACACGGTATGACAAAAAATTTCCGGTATATCGTACCGACCCACCCCTAGGTATTTGTGGGATTGAACATAGTATTTACATCTTTTTGAAAAATTTACACGACTTTTCAACTGTTGTAATTGAAACGCTACCTTTCAATTACTTACAATATCAGTGGAGTTGTGTTCTGTGGAATGTCATCTAGAATTATGCAATGTGGATGGAAAACATGTGAGAAAATCTTTATATGATTGGAGACTGAATTTCGGAATATTTTTTTGTTAGTTTTGAGATTCTTCGAGTATTCAAATGTAATTATGTATAATTATGTATATCATGTAATTTTATACATTTCGGGACATACATGTTAGAAAAATTGATATACAACAGTTCGGATTTTTCTTGAATACAAAACGAGACTTATCTATTCCAAAGTGGTAGAATTATCACCATATAATATAATCATTTTTAGTGGGTACATTTGTGTTGGGATAAAAGATAGAAGTGTTGCAATTTGAAAATAGAAAAAGTACAATCTTCAAAGTATTACTCGCTCTCTTCATGATATAAAGTTTCATTGTGTGCTGGACACGGAGATTAAGAAAGCTGTTGGAGTTATCGTGAGTGAAATAAAAGTATAATTTGAAGGGTAATGTTAAATGTACAATTTATGGAATAAATGTACAATTTGTAGGAATAAAGGTACAATAAAATACTTCCTCCGTCCCACTGAACATATTTTCCTTTCCTTTTTGGACTCTCTCACTAAACTTCTCTTGTTTCCATATAAGGAAACAATTAACTCTTCAAAAGTAGTGGGACATACTCACTTTCTAATTTTTTACCCTTCTCCTTAATACCCGTGCCGAATAGTAACAAGCCATGTTCAGTAGGACGAAGGGAGTACAATTTGTAAGAATAATAGTACAATTTGTTGGGATTAATCAATGACAAAAATAGGTAAATATAAAAGAAAATGAAGGGTGTAATAGTACAAAAAAATGGAGTAGATATTTTTTTTTTGTGGACAAATATATATGGGTAATTAGAATTTTATATTGTGAACGGAGGGAATGATAACTGTTGCATAGACCCCACGCCACAGAAAAACGAGTAAAAAGATAAAAAGTGGTAGGTCCCGAGCCTTCTTGAACAGTTAATTAATTTCAATTTTTGAAAAGGGACCTTGCTATTGGAACATACGGAAAAGGAATGAGGGATCTTGCTATTGAGAACATCATTTAATTTCTTACTTTTGTCTATAAATAAGTTTGATCTTCTTCTCACAATAATAATACAATTAATTCACACCATATCCATTTGGAGTCATGAAGAAAATGAGCAAAGCCAAAGGCGCTCCAATATTTCTCTTCTTTCTTCTCTGCTCTTTATCCTCACTACAATGCTTCGCCTCGCCGGAAACCGCCGTCAAATTCGACACCGGCGGCCTCAGCAGAACCACCTTCCCAAAGGGTTTCGTCTTCGGGACGGCGGCGTCCGCCTATCAAGTTGAGGGCGCCGCCGCTGAGGACGGCCGTGGGCCCAGCATCTGGGATACCTTCATCAAAACACCCGGTATATATATATATTATTTTTATTTTCTAAATTTATACGGAAATGGAGTTCGATTTTATTACGGAATTTTGTGTAAATTTAGATTTTACTTATTTCTAACTATTTTCAATTATTGTGAAAATTGGAGCAGGAATGGAACCAAATAATGCCTCTGGGGAAGTGTCAGTGGACCAATATCACAAATATAAAGTGAGTTTATTTTTTTAGTTCAATAAATTCTAATTATTGTGTTATTTTGACGACGGATTCATATGAGATGAGTTCCTATAAAAATGTTTTAGTGTAAGAATTATGATCTTTCCATAATTTACGGTTCTCATGTAAAATGTGCCGTGTTTTTTATATAATTTCATGCTTTTATATATGTCATGTTAATATCATGCTTCAATATATAATAATCTCGTACAAAATCAACAATTCAGATTAATTTGTAATTCTCGCGAGGATGGAGCTACATGAATAGCCCACCCCATTTTTGTGAACTACAACTAGTTATGTATAAATTAATTTAAAAAAATTATGTACAAGTTTGCAAAATATATCTATATCTTGTTCACCAAAAATTAAGAAAAAATGGGGGTAAAGATTAAATATTTTGCTGCCCTTTGCCGGCATCGAGGTCTGGCTCCGCCACTGATTCTCACACTATAATTGATTCTCGTGCTATCCATTTCTTATATGTATAATTTTTATAAGTAAATTTATTTATAGACGTTGTAGGAATATCATTCCACTGGAAAATCTTTGATAACGATCGTCGATTTCAACTACTCTCTACGTTCCCAAATAAGTATTTTGAGTAGTCAAAATTTTTGTTCCCGAATAAGTGTCATATTTTATATTTCTATGCAAAAGTTATGTCAAATTGTCATATTTACCCTTTGACATGTCAAAATGTTTACTTTTTCAGTTTTTCATGCAATAATTAGGGATAAAATGACTAATTTTGTCCACTATCTTAATATACGCATTTTCACGGCTTGAGATACTTATTTGGGGAAGTATCTTTGATATGTTCATGATTTTTTTTTTGGGAAATATTTTCTTGAATTTTATTAACATGTTTTTCTCGAAGAATGTGGACCCAAGAAAGAAATAATACAACTGGACCAACATCATTTTCGTCGGTGAAGATTGTCTCTTTCTTCTCTCTTCCTTTAAATTAATTTTTTGATAAAAATAATTAAATATATTAAGGAAAATATCTTTAAGATCTTCTTGTGTGTGTGTGTTTTCTTCTGTGCAATTCCCGTTTCTAGCTCGTAATTTTTGAAAGAATCTTTAATACACGCTAATTGAGATTAATAAATTATAATTATCTCTTAATTTTTCTCTGATTACCCCTAATTGCCTTTAATCTCCATAACAGTACCATAATTTTTTTTTCAACCATAATTTCTTTAATTACCGTTAATTACAACCAACCCACGGTAAGATTGATTTTATCCGAGTTTTTGTCATTCAAATATTACTATCCCTAGATGCTTATTTGGTAGGGGGATTATGGTGTATAATATTTTTATGACACCATAATATCTTGTTTGGTAGAAAGTATACGATCCTTTATAAAATTCGGAACCATATGAATAATCCTTATTTTTGTTGATATGTATACCACCTATGAGGTGTGGTATAAATAATACTGCAACTAATTATAACAATAAATTATCGTAATTACTATTTTTGCAATTACTATTTTTGCAGAGAATTTAATCCATCATTCCAAACGGAATATTAATTTTTTTATAAATATAAGACATCTCAGTCAAATATATCACGTCTTATCCCATACTCCATACCAAACGAGCCTAATA
The DNA here is from genome assembly GCA_031470985.1 of Agastache rugosa. Taxonomy (NCBI): domain Eukaryota; kingdom Viridiplantae; phylum Streptophyta; class Magnoliopsida; order Lamiales; family Lamiaceae; genus Agastache; species Agastache rugosa. The sequence goes on from CM062609.1 coordinate 1,190,738, forward strand.
ATATTTCGCTTCCTATTGCAATATAATCAAGACAAGAAGAGCATGTTGTGCACTTCAAATGCACCAAAATACGCCAAATGGACCAAATGTTTCCTATATATAGTTGAATTAACTGCAATATATGCCAGAAAATAGTATTGTCGAATTACTGCAAAATTAAACTAAATTCTAGTATATTTCTTATTCCTCATATTGGAAAATTTAAATCATAATACTTACCTGTTTTTAAATATGTTGTAACAGGATGACATTAATCTGATGGCGAAAATGAACTTCGATGCCTACAGGTTTTCAATTTCATGGCCCAGAATATTTCCAAGTAATTTATGCTACATATCGCATATTAAATTAAATTACCTAAGTGAATTTTAAATTTCAAAAATTTCATAATTTATTATCAAAATCATATATGCAGATGGAACTGGAAAAGTGAACTGGAAGGGAGTTGCTTACTATAACCGGTTGATCAACTACATGCTCAAAAAAGGTAAAAACCACTTCTTTAAATACTAAGCTATTTATAAACTTATATACTAAAAAAATGATATTTATCATAATTTCCAAAAAAGTTAAATTCACGTTTAATATTGTTGCATCGACACACTTAGCATAGGTGAAAGATTAATTGTGGCCACAGCTTAAGAAAATTATTAATTTTAGTCATTTTTATGGTGAGCTTCCACCTATATCCTTTTCGCGTGTCACGTCAGTGCCTCTTTTTGCGTTATCGGGTGATAAGATAGAACAAAATTAATAGTTTTATTAAGCTGTGACCAAATTTAATCTTTTTACTGAGCAAAAGTGACATTTTTTACCATTGACACTATCGAGAATTTGTATAGAGACACACTTTTGTAATAGTATGATAGATTATTTTAGCAGCGTTCGTCTAACATCGTGCAGGCATCACGCCGTATCCCAATCTCAATCACTACGACCTTCCTCAAGCGCTCGAGGATAGGTACAAGGGATGGCTTAGCCGTGAAGTAGTGTAAGTATATCAATGCTTGTACGAGGCATGCAAGAAAGATCAATGCATGCCTCTAGCTAGCTTTGATTGTATGAGTGGAATCTTTTTTGGTGTGTTGTGATGCAGGAAGGATTTTGCTGATTATGCGGAGTTCTGTTTCAAGATGTTCGGTGACAGAGTGAAGAACTGGCAGACGTTCAACGAGCCAAGAGTCGTAGCTTCACTTGGGTACGACAATGGATTCTTCGCGCCAGGAAGATGCTCTAAGGCCTTTGGCAACTGCACCGAGGGGAACTCTGCCACCGAGCCTTACATTGTTGCTCACAATCTCATTCTGAGTCATGCGGCGGCTGTTCAGAGGTATCGCCACAAATATCAGGTAACGGCCTCAAGCCTACGGAGGTGGGGTCCGTCATGCTAGAATTGGACCATTCGCCCCCCTTAAAAGGCCTTATTAAGAGAGGATGGTCATCCAACCTATATGTTGAAGCAGTTGTCGTGTGTCCCAACAACAACTGCTTCTGCTAGTAACTATTTGACATCTGTTCTCATTTGCCGAAAATGATTAACCTAATTAGTTGCTGGAAAAGTCCTTTCGGCACATATATAAACTGCTTGAACATTCATTACTTCATCGATGTGACAGATCACATAAAAACAGATATTCCTGAATTATGTGATGAATGCACTTTCCGGGTGTTCTTTCAGGAAAAACAAAAGGGGAGGATCGGGATACTGTTGGATTTCGTGTGGTACGAGCCTCTCACAAGATCGAAAGCAGACAATTATGCAGCTCAGAGGGCTAGAGACTTTCACCTTGGATGGTAATGAAACATTCAAACCAAATGCTTGTTCAAGATCACATGATCACTTTCCCTTACATTTCAACTAAGCTTTATTTAATTTCTTTCAAGGTTTCTGCATCCATTGGTGTATGGAGAGTATCCAAAAACAATGCAGAATATAGTAGGAAAGAGGCTGCCGAAGTTCAGTAAAGAAGACGTGAAGATGGTGAAGGGATCCTTCGATTTCGTTGGACTAAATCAGTACACTGCATACTATATGTATGATCCACACCAGCCAAAACCAAAGCACTTGGGCTACCAGCAAGATTGGAACTGTGGATTTGCTTGTATGATCAATTTCTGTTTCTCATTTATTTGTGCTCCTCAATAATGTCCTAACGTAACGCTGTCGTTCAATTTTTGCAGATGAACGTCATGGGGTGCCGATTGGCCCAAGGGTGAGTTCTTCTCATTATATTACGATAATACTTCTTTATGATAATGTTTCTTTATACTCCTCTGTCCATTCATCTTGACCTGTATTCCTTTTTGGGCCGTTTCACTCATCTTGACCTGTTTCCTTTTTTGGACAAAATTAGGGCATACTTAGGGTCCTAATTAATTCTGCATGAATGCAAAGTCAAAGAAAAAACACTTTATTAGTACTTTATTATTCTTAATACCCGTGCCGAATAGAAACAGGTCAAGATGAATGCTTCTTTGTACGACAGTCATTGATCAACAGAGATCGATGTTCTATTAAAATGGTCGATTTTTTTTTATAAATATTTTATATGTGCAGGCACATTCCTACTGGCTTTACATTGTGCCATGGGGTCTGTACAAAGCTGTGAACTACATCAAAGAACATTATGGAAATCCTACCATGATTCTAGCTGAAAATGGTAATTAACATAATATGTTGTTCTGTAATTTAATCTGATCCAAAAGTATCTATGTTACACTAACAAGAGTAGAAAATTAATTAATTTGATAGGAATGGATCAGCCAGGAAATCTGACACTCCCAAAGGTGTTGCATGACACTATAAGAATCAACTACTACAAGAGCTACTTAGCTCAACTGAAGAAGGCGATCAACGAGGGAGCTAACGTGACGGGCTACTTCCAGTGGACGTTCGTGGACAACTTCGAATGGAGATTGGGGTACACGTCGAGGTTTGGGATCGTCTACGTCGACTTCAAAACGCTCAAGAGGTACCCTAAGATGTCGGCTTACTGGTTCAAGCAGCTTCAGCAGAGAGACAAGCATTGATGAATAGGGCAACATTTTATTAGTACTTCTTTTTGTGTGTTTAGTTCACTACTTGTTTGCAAAGAGACTTTTATCTGTTAGGCACCATGGGAATGAATAAGATAGCTAGCTTTACTCTTAATTTGTTTAAGAATATACTATAAGAATTTTCATCCATTGTTAAGTCTTTCTACATACGGCTGTACACGAGCCAAACAGTTCGTGAGCTATTCGGAGTCGGCTCGAAAAAAGTTCGTTCGAAGTTCGTTCGTTTACTGATCGAGCCGAGGTCGAGCCTCGAACCGAGCTCGATAATTTTTTCAAGCCAATTTCGAGCTTATCTATATTCGGCTCGAAAAGCTCGCGAACACGTTCGAGTTCGATACTAAACGAGCCAGCTTGCGAACATATTCACGAGCCTTTTTGTAATACCCCACTTTTTCATAACTAATCTTAGTAAATAATTAAGATAATTATTTAGAATAATTAAAATGCGAGAACTTAGAAAGAAAATAAGTTCTAGAAATTAAAATTTTTCGGCAGCCTTAAATTGCCGAAAGTAAAGAAATTAAGTAAATTAAGTAATTTAAGATGTTAATCTCGTCTCGGATGATCCGAGAAAGATTACGAATATGTTTAGGATTATGTGCTTATATGTTTGGATTTTATTTGAAAAGTGTGTGTTTAATTTGAAGATTTGATTTCTCCAGAGATCGTAAAATTTCTCCAGCAAATTATTTTAGTTAGGGATTTTATTTCCGAAAATTTCTTGAGAAAGCTTATATTAGGGTTTGAGAAACCCTAATAATATTTATAAGTTCGAAAGCTTTTTAATTAAAGCTGTGATGATTGTTTATTAGATGTTTGATTAATTAATTAGAGAATTAATTAATCAATTAAAGTAAGATTTATATGCTTAATGTTTAATAAATTAATTAAGCTAATTTATGAAGCATAATTTTCCTAGGAAATAAAGCTTGTCTTATAAGCTTTATTATTAATTTCTAATTAATTTAATCTAACAATATCTAAGAGAATAAATTATAAGATATTGTTAGTATTAAATTTAATTCATAATATCTTAATTTAGATATTATAACACTAAAGTCAAATTACTAACTAATAAGGAAGTGACACCTCACCTTATCCAAAATGCAATGATAATGAAGAGATTAGTCAAGATTAGCATGCTACATACGTGTGTTTAAGTTCAATGTATTTGGACTTAGCTATTAGTTAAGTGTGTTAGCATCCATCTTCATCCTCATTTTCTCTTCCTCAAACTCTCGACACACACACGGCAACACACACTCAATCACACACAATCTTCATTGAATAAGCTTCACCAAGCTCAAGAAATCAAAGAAATTAGCATTCAAATTAATCAAGAAGGTTAGATCTTTCACTAATCAAGTTCTTAGCTCAAGATTGAGCATAAAAATCCATCTTCTTTTTCAAAATTTATGAAAAATATGGAAAAATAAGGGATTTTTAATTTTGATACTTGATGATTAAATTGATGGATTATTTGAGCTGAGAAAATTATTTTAAGCATGTTTAGTGTTGGAATTAATCAAAGATTCAAGTCCCTTTTATTTATTTTGGAATTACAGAAAATTAATGAATAAATTAGGGGTTTTTGATTGTTGAATTTCATGATCAAATTGATGATTTATATGAGTTCATGTGATGTATATAAACATGTTTAGTGATTGAATTTAGCTAGCTTGATCATTTGTTAATTAATTTAAAAAGGGCCGAAATTAAGGGCTAAAACTAAGAATATTTTATTTAATCTTACATGCTTGAATTGATGTTTAATTTGAGCTTATATAATGTTTTTGAACATGTTTATACATGAATTAAATGAGTTGAAACTCCCTGGCCTAATTTGTAAGAAATTCGAAATTAATGGTCTTGAAATTGAGAGTTTCTGGAGTTTAATTGCTAGCTTAAGTCAGCTGGACCCGGCTTGATTAACTCAATTTGGATCCGGCCATTGATTAACTCATTGGACCGTCATTGGAATTACCAGTGAACCCGGTCATTGGAATTACTGACTCGGTCATTTGATTTACTCAATGACCCGGTCAATTTGGATTAACTTTGGTCCGCTTTCGATTCAATTTTTCCAGCCAGCTTAGTTTTTCAGCTAGCTCAGTTTTCCAGCTAGCTCAGTTCTCCAGATAGCTCAGTTTTCCAGCTAGCTTTGATTTTTCCAGTCAGCTTGATTTATCCAGCTGATCTTTGCTCAACTTGTTTTCAGTTGTTTCTTCCGTAAACTCAAAAGTTAAAATGTTAGCTAATTTTTTTCCTAATGATACGTTAATGATGAGTTTAAGAATTAATGATACGTCATTAATGAGCTTACATGTCAAAGACATATATTGATAATATAATGTTAAGCTTAAATGTTATCAAAGAGCTTAAGCATTTTTTTTATATGCTAAAATAAATAAAGAAAGAGCTTAATGATTAATGAGATGCTTATATGAAGAAATGAAATGTTTATTTTTTTTATGATATGATGTTACGAATGATATGATAAGCTTAAGTGTTTAATGATGTAAATAGTATGAGTTTAAATGTTAACAAAGTGTTTATATGCTTAAGTATGAGATTAAATGATGAAATATGTGATTTATGTTTTAAAATATATCCTGAAGTTATAATCGATTAATTATCGATTAAGAAGTTAAGTAAGAAAGAGGAAGTAATTAGAAAAGTTTAGTTCCTAATTGCCGAGATAAAAACCCTAGAAAAAGCCGAGACAAATTAGAGAAATTTTAAGAATAACAGCGGCATCCCTCATTTGAATATTTAATTTTTCTCGCTCTTATGTTTAAATTTAATTATTAAATGAAGGAACGAGCGGGACTGAAAAGTGAGGGAAAAGCCGAGAAGTTAAAGTATAGATAAAGTAGCTTCAGTCCAGGTGGGCTTTCTGAACTTAAGAAATAAAGAATGTGATATTATGATTATATATATGTGTGTGATGATTTTCAAAGTGATTGACTTGCCAATTTTTGAAGTTTTTGTATGATACCATCTACCAAGGAAAGACGAATTCGGTCCTACTTAAGGTAGGATTTGTGTACACTATGTTGTAATCGGGAGCCTTCCTTTATGGTGGGACGATTACAAGTGTTTGAGAAGGAGGCCTACTTCTCAACACTCAAAAGTTATGGTAGATGTGGTACATACATGATAAGTATTTTGACTGCGCGGTCACTTATAATGAAAGGAAAAGGTTTGAGCATGCACATGTTTGATTATAAAAGTTACTTGTGCTATGCTTTATGACAAGAGTCAATCTATAGCTCTAAGCAGCAAATTTTCAATTATTTTGGCATGTGTCCACTGAGTACAAAAGTATTCAGCCCTGCATGTTATTTCTAAAATGTGCAGGCTGGCTTGGATGAAGATGGAGTGTGCTGGGCGGATTTTTGTTGTTGACCTCTTGAGACATTGTTGATATTGAGCAGGATTATATGTCTTCATACATATAATCAAAGATATGTCATGTTGTTTCCGCTGCAACACTCTGAATTTATTCAGTAATTATTGTCTTAGTGTGATGTTGAAGCTATGACTTGATAAACCTTATTTCCGTTGTTAAACTCTGATACGAGATGGTGTTGTCTTTTGACCATTCTCGGCTATTTTGGTTTGACTTAAAAGAATGATTTATTGTACGATTGGTTTTTGTTGGATAACTGGGTCGTTATCTTGTTCCTTGGTTAATCATAAATTGTGTATGTCGTGGGACCCACCGGCTTGGTTATCTTCATTCTAAGTCGGGCTGCGACACTTTTAAACGAACATGTTCGCGAACATGTTCGCGAACATGCTCGCGAATTTTTCTAATTATTACACATATATATATATTTTTTAATATCTTTAATACCAATATTTAATTTATGTATAGTGATAAATTAATATTTTTTATTATATATATATATATTTATTTTTAATACTCATGATAATTTATTTTTTAATTATTATATTTTTTATTTTTTTTTAGTCGAGCTCGATCTTGGTCTAAACGAATATTTAGCGAGCCGAGCTCGAGCTCGAGCCTTTGAATTTTCTAACGAGCCGAGATCGAGCAAGGTTGTACAACCCGATAATTCTACAGTCCAAGGAAGGAAGATCTCTTATAGTGAAAGAAATGATTTTGTGTTGTGGGCCCAACTACGTATGAAGCACTAATAACGAGTCAATTATATGTAAAATTATATGTACAAGATATCACAGTCAAAACATATGTCAAGCAAAGGAGCTATCTATAGTAAATTTTCAAACATTTCTTTTTCTTTTTAAGAAAAATAAATACTTGTATTAGTAGTTGCAATATGAAATAAAATACTAAACGCAACTAATAATTTTTATAAAATGTGTTCTACGAAACTCCTTAGTCAAAAACAATTGTGCATAATTGTGTCGAGGACAATTAGTCTGAATTAAGGAATTTGAAACTTTGTTATGAAGCAGATATATAGTATTTTATGTACAGACATGTTTGAGTTTTTCGGCTCTGTCTAGAATCTCAACGTTATTTCTATTAGTTATACTCGTAGGGAAGCGAATAAGGCGGTCCATGAGCTTGCCCGGTTAGGTAGAGAGCTTGAGACCACTTGCGTGTGGCATGATTCTTGGCCATTGTGGTTTTTGAATATTGTTTCTGAAGATTTGAAGTAATGAATGAAATTATTTTTCCCTAAAAAAAAAGGATTAGCGGATGAATAATTAATTGAATTCGAATGAACTTTGTATTTCTTTCTTCAAAAAAAAAATGGTGCTTAAGGAAGTATTTCATAGTAATATTTCAAAAAATTTAATCAAGTTATAAACTCTGAAAAGTCATTTATCTTATTCTTGTTCAGTTGGGAAAAGTCATAATCTTTAAACGTCCATTTAAAACATGTAATTTATCTTCACACAAAAATTTAAATTTTAAAAAATCATAGTATAATTGTAGTGAAAAAAATTATGCACTCACGGAGAAAAGCAAGCAATCTTTACTTTAAAAAAATTACGGGTTAATTACAAATTAGTACCCAATATTTGGTGTTTTTTGCATATAGACACAATCTTTGAAATGTTGCAAATAAATAAACATTTTTTTTTTTTGCGAATTTGACCTAACTTTTTTTTTTCTGGTCTCCGACAGACTGATTTGACACGGTTGTTAACGTGGTCAACTATGGTCACATTTTGCATACATATTATGTAGTGTTGTTGGGAAAATTATAAAGTTTTGATTTAATACCAAAACTCAACTGATTCTCCAACCGAATAGATGATCGCTTCATCCTAAGTAGTGTTGTCTAGCTCACCTGTTTGAGCTCTAGATTTTCTAGGTTTACAGGTTCAGGAAGCAGAAGACAGCAGACGATCCAGCTGTGCCTACAGCAGGAGTCAACCTTCAGCTGAGTCTTTCAGCAGAGCATGATCAAGCTGAAGAGAATTCGAGCTGAGTTCAAAACACAGCTGGTCCAGCTGTACAGAACAAAAGGAACTAACTCTGAAGACATCACTTCAAGTCAGTTTGCCCAATCCAGCTCTGAATCCAGAAGCCAGCTCCAAGGGCAGAAGATCCCGGCATCAGAGGAAGTCAACATGCCTCGACCAATGAGGGATTGCCGAATAAGCATCCTAGACTTCAGGACCTAGGATGTGACACAAATGAAGACAGGTGCAGATTCGCCCAACGGCAGATATCGAATTTAAGGAGAGTAGGTAAGATTCAAACGGCTCCTCCAACGGCTAGTCTTGAATCTCTACCTATATAAACCCGTCTTCAACATCAGGATCAAAAACGAAAAACTTTCTACAAGCTTTCATTCTCTGAAATCCTCAATCTTTCAAAAGCTTTATAGCAGTTCTACATAGTTTAAAGAACACTTTATCTTAAAGTGTTTCTAGTTCAGAAACTGCTTAGTTTTTCGTCTGATCCCTAGGCAAAAATCTTTGTATATCTTAAGCCTAGATTTCGAACGAGTTCATCATACTCTAAAGTTCTTAATTGTAAGAACTCGTTCACAGTTGGAACCCCAAACCAAACCCCTCTTTACCCAGAAAGGTTAGGTCAAGGTAACGCTTGCTTGAAGCGGGAAATTCAAGTGTTTGTAAGGTTTTTTCAGTACCCGTAAACTGAAAGGTTAGGCTTGACAGTGCCCGCAAACTGTTGGAACACAGCTCGGGTTAGAGTTGTGAAGTTGCTTGGTACTTGGAAACCAAGTGGTTGTGAATTACCAGTGAACCTGGTCGTGGACGTAGGAGGTGCTACTTCGAACCACGTAAAAATCTTGTCCTTTCTTTCTCTTTACATTCAGTTTTAGTACTAACTTTATCATCTCATTGCATATTTGATCTAAAACTGCATACACAGCTGCTCTCCAAAGACAGCTGTGTCTTTCCAAAAGTTGCACAACCTGACTAAACTGAAAACATAAAGTTAATCTTTTCAAGCTGAGTTTTTCTAACCAACCAAGCTAAGTTTTCAAACCACCACATTCCGCACCGCCAGCTGAGTTATTTATCCAGCTATCCCTCCTCAGCTGGATTAATAACTGAGCTCACCAACTCTGTTATTTAAACTAGAAAAAGTTTTCAGAAATCTATTTGGTGTATTCACCCCCCCTCTACATCAAATACCTAGCTCAGGGACCATCAAGTGTTACCACAGACTCTCATCTAGTATTTATCCTCCAACGCTAAAAAATTATTCTACCATAATGGAATTTGTGTGTGTGTTGGACTATCAGTAGTGTGGTTAATACCTGAAGCCAAAATATCTCAGGTTTGAGTTCACCGTGACGCGATCTTTAAATTTAATGTCACAATTACAAAAAATAAAATAAAAATTTGAGGATTGAACAATCATAATTTGTCGAACATTCCCCAAACGACGTCGTTAAGAAATATTTATGCCAATGTAGTATACACAAAATGTGACCCTAGTCTGCCACGTTAACGAACATGTCAAACCAGATTGTCGGAGATCGAAAAAAAATAGGTTGGGTCGAATTTGCAAAAAAATGTAAAAGTTGAGTATTTATTTGCAATATTTGAAAGATTGAATTTAATTTTAAAAAAATACTAAATGTTGGGTATTAATTTACAACTAACTAAAAAATTATTCAATTCAAATCACCCCATATTTAGTCCAAACTTATATTGATAAACCTAAATATGAACATCCAATGGTAATTGCATGTAGCATTGTTCACTCTCATGCAACCAACCTCATGAAATGAGATCGGATCCGGGTTGATCCGATCCGGTCAAACCGGGTTAACCGTTGACTTTTCCGTTTTATTTAATTCGATTTTTTTTAAATTTGATTTTTTTAAATTTTTTTCATCTCCGCATTCAGCTCCGATTTTAATTTATAGATAATGATTGTGGCAACATTAATGTTTTTTAGTTCGCTCCGCGACCTTCGGCTCTCTTCGCTTGACTCTTTAAAAAAAAAGAATAAAAAAATTGAAAAGAAAGATAAAAAATTTGAAAAAAAAGAATAAAAAAACTAAAAAAAATCGAAAAAAATAAAAAAAAATTAAAAGTCGGGCGCGTGTATTACACGCGCCGACTTAAAAAAATAATAATACACAAAAAAAAATTGTCAAGCGCGTGGACTCGCATTGAAGGCGTAATATATTAATGCCTCCGTCCCAATAGCAAGGTCTCACTTGCTTTGGGCACGGTTATTAAGAAACACGAGTAAAAGGAGAAAAAATGGTAGCTCCTACAGCTTTTGAAGAGTTAATTATTTCTATTTTTGGGATGGAACCTTGCTATTGGGACAGACAAAAAAGGAAAGCGAGACCTTGCTATTGGGACGGAAGGAGTATATATTTTCCAAAACTCTAATTATCTCCCAATTATTTATATTTATATTTATATTTACATGTTACCGCCAACTCTCTCTCTCTCTTACAATAGTAGTCTGTCTCTCCAATTTCAATTTTTTTCCTCTCACTAATAACGAAACCCTAATCCCCTTCACAATTCGAACGCCCCTCCTCTCCAAAATTCTCGAGATGTCTTCTTCGAATGGAGAATCATCCGACACCGACTCCGACGATGGATTCAACGAAGATATGGAGGCGTTAAAAAGGGCTTGCCAACTGACCGGCGAAAAACCGCACTCCTCCACAACCGCCGCCGGTGGCATTGCCAGCGAAGGTGCCTCTTCGGAGGGGGAATCTGAGGGAGAGGGAGACGAAGACCTTCAATTGGTTCGGAGCATTCAGAAACGCTTCGCCGTTCCGATGGATATGGAGGGAGAACCTCTGAAGATGAAGCCTTTGTGTACCGTGATGCCCGATTGGTCCGACAGCGATGATATTGAGGACGATTACGAAACCCTCCGAGCTATTCAGCGGCGTTTTGCTGCCTATAATGATGGTATATGCTGTCCTTTGCTTCCCCAAATTAAATCAATGGGATTTTGGGATTTTTTTTATGATAAATCCAAGTTACTGTTTTGCATATGGATTATCTTTAATTTATAAAGTTCTATGCTTATTGAAATTTGGAAAGCTGAATTTGGATTTACATATTCCCTGTTAGTTTTAAAACTATATTGTTTTTCTCTTATTTTCTGAGTGAGCATATTTAAAAAATCTTTCCTGATGCATGATGTTTGTATCTTATATCATCTTCATTTTTGCAACATTAGATGCAGGCAGCTTGAAGGACAACTTTGAGGAATTTTTGCATAGACCTGAGCAGGTGGGTGCTACTATTATAGACTCGGAAAAGGAAACTTCCAATAGCTTTGTTGAGAGAACTAATGCTCGAGAAGGGTTTCTCAATTGTGTAGATACGAGCGAGCCTACTGGAAAGAACGTAGAAACATGTGATCATGCTGGTGGGAGTTCTGATATAGTTGAATGGAATGGATCAGGTGCTGATGATGGGGCTCAATTGCCACTCAAAACTTCTCACTTTCCTAACTCAGCTCTGGCATTTGTTGATGCTATCAAGAAGAACAGATTGTGCCAGAAACTTATAAGGAGTAAGATGATGCAAATGGAAGCCAGGATGGAAGAACTTGGTAATCTAATAGAACGCGTCAGAATGCTGAAAGACTTTCAGGTTCTTTGCAAGAAGAGGACTGGGCGAGCTTTGTCACAGAAAAAGGATCCCCGTGTTCAGTTAATTTCAGTGCCAAAGCTAAGAGCAAACATGAAGGTCTTTTACCCTCTTATTCTTAATAAGTGAATGTGCTTGTGATCTTCTTTGGAACTTTTATTTTTGTATGTATTTGTTTTCTTCTAGATTGGGTATAGGACTTTCTGACATCTTATATTTTACTTGATGCATAAAAGCTGAGCATACCATGAATTAGTTACTATATGTCTCCTTCTCGATCGATTAGAAAATTTTCCATTATTATTTGTGTGTAAATGCTCAAACACTTTACTGATTCATGCAGCCCAATGAAAAGAATATTCCTGCTTCATACAAGGGGCCTCCAGAGAATGTACATGTTCCCAACTATAAGGAGGCATTGGCAACATTTTCTATCCCTTTTAATAAGGAGAAGTGGTCTAAGGAAGAGAGGGAGAATCTTATGAAGGGCGTGAAACAGCAATTTCAGGAAATGTTACTTCAGCAATCTGTTCTCAGGTATGATTTCTCTTGTAGTCCTAGATATATACTACACAGAAAAATGACATGTACCTTTGCCTGGCATGCATTCACCAAATGTCTTGCAGGACTTAATGCACAGTCTTAGGCACTGATACTGAGGCAGTAAATTTTTAGTTTATATATATATATATATATATATATATATATATATATATTGTTTTCTCATATACTCTTCGGCAGAACAGATCACGAGATCTTAGAATGTCATGTGTGCATTTAATGATAATCCAACACAGTATTTGTATGCCATTTTTGGATAATTGATTACCAAACCATCTACACATTTCTGAACATTAATTAAAGATTCTACTCTGTGATTCTACATCGGATGAGCATTTAAATGAATGGTCTTATATAAATCTATTGGGCCTTTTTACGACTTATGATCTGAAAAATAGGTGCAATAGGCATTTTGGTATACACTGATAGTTGCAACTTGCAATTGATCTTTAAATGTATTGATTTCAGTCTTATTCAGTACATTATTTGTTTACAGTGAGGCAGATGGGTCTTATGATTCAAGTAATGTTGACAGCATCATGAAATCAATAAAAGATTATAGCATAACCCCGGAGAGATTGAGATCATTCTTGCCTAAGGTCAACTGGGAGCATCTAGCTACTATGTATGTTCGTGGACGGACTGGTGCAGAATGCCAAGCAAGGTAAGTTGGGTAGTTTCTGTGATTGAAGATGGTTTCGGTTAAACACACTTGTACTCTCTGCTTAAAGCCTGTGTTTTTTGGAGGGATAGGGACATAAATACTTTCTAACCAATTGGCATTTATCAATATAATCTGTAGCCTGTAGGGTGGCCTCCCAAAATTATTTTTGACAATGGAATTATTTGTAATCTATGAATTAAAGCTTTTCTCCAGGAGCCTAGGATTTTAGCCACTCTAGAATATCCGAATTGGCTAGATCATTATTTAATTTCTCTTCTGCAAGAATAGTCAAAAGCCACAATGATTGCCCATGTTCAATTTCCATCTACGGGTGCTCATATAGAGTTATATTGGGTATGTGTTATGCTCCGGATATTCGTCTGATTACACAAAATCAGGTATTTTTAACTTAGAAGAAACCTGTGCTACTCAAAAGTGCTCTTATTGCTTGATTGTTTGTTGAGTATGGAATTAGGAACAATATATATTGTTAGCTTAATTTTTATGTGTGCAGGGTGTTACTAATTGTCTAGAGAGACTGCCAGATCATTGAAGCATATAGAATGGGCACGGTGTACTATATCTTTGATAGGTTAAATGCTCTTACTTTGCAGGTTCTTAAACTCTGAAGACCCCTTAATTAGTAATGCTGATTGGACTCCAGTAGAGGACAAGAACATTTTGCACATTATACAAGAGAAGGGATTAAGTAACTGGATAGATATTGCTGTATCACTTGGAACAAATAGAACCCCTTTTCAGTGCTTATCACGCTATCAAAGAAGTCTAAATGCCTCAATACTCAAAAGAGAATGGACCGGTGAGGATGATAACCAACTTCGTGCTGCCGTAGAGACGTATGGTGAGAGTAATTGGCAAGTCGTTGCTTCTACGATGAAAGGAAGAACAGGGACCCAATGCTCTAATAGGTCAGTTAACCATGCTCAATTATAAGTCTTAATTTTTAAACTTCCCTTGATTGAGTCGTGAGTTTTACTTTTGTAGCCATACCTTCCTCCACTCCCCCCCCCCCACCACCCTACACACACACACACAATTTGTGACTCTTCCATTGTAGAATTTTGTTTGATGAAGTTCCTGTGGTGGCATGTCTTGCTCTTTATGTTTCAATTTTTCTTATTGAATTTTCAGTCAGCTGTTATACCAAATCATCCTTACCTTTCAAATATGAGCAAAAAAATCATTCATTAAATAATGACGACACTACCGGAGAATTGTTTTCTATGAACTCAATCGAAATTTTTGTTAATTTGAGCTTTCAGCTCATTAAACTGATTTTTGTTGTTTCGAACTTTGTGCATCATGATCAGATAATCAAAGTACATTTGTTTAGCACTGAATAGGGAACATGTATTTGTTATTGTGATTGGGGGGGGGGGGGCTAATAATCATGCATGGAAGAATTAATACTATTATTTTGATCAAATGGTTTACTAAAGCTCTTCAACTTCATGGTGAGAATGCAGATGGATAAAGACCCTCCATCCAACCAGGGCAAGATCTGGAAAATGGAGTCCGGAGGAAGACAAACGCTTGAAAGTTGCTGCAACTCTTTTTGGGCCAAAGTCATGGAAAAAAATAGCCAATTGTGTGCCTGGCCGTACACATGTGCAATGCAGAGAAAGGTATTCCTTCGATATACATTTGTGTGTGTGTGTGTATATCATAGATATATGTAAGTGCCAATTTTTTTCTCTAATGTATGTGCATGTAATCGTGGGCAACGGGTGGTGCAGATGGGTCAATTGCTTGGATCCTTTCCTCAATAAGGCTGAATGGACTGAAGAAGAAGATTCGAAATTGGAAGAGGCCATCGCAAAGCATGGTTACTGCTGGTCCAAGGTTGCTGCCTGTGTTCCCCATCGCACTGATAATCAGTGCTGGAGGTATGTCTCTCTATTACTGCTGAAGTTCCTTTAGAATCTCTTTTCTTTTATTTGAATGTATCAATGGTTGTGTGTAATTTTGTCTGCTTTGATTCTCAACTTGATTGCATAATATAGGAGATGGAAGATGTTATTTCCAACTCATGTGCCACTGCTGCAGACTGCTAGAAAGATACAAAAGGCTGCTTTGATATCAAATTTTGTCGATAGGGAGTCTGAACGGCCTGCCCTTGGACCCAATGACTTTCGGTTGCCAGACACACTTAGTATTACTGGATCAGAAAATGTTGATCCTTCTACGAGGAAAAAGAAAAGATCAAGGTATGTCTCATGGATTGTTCTCCCATCTTTTTAATACAGTTTGATCCTGATATTGGTTTATTCATAATTCCTAGGCGGAGGGTGGCACGTCAACATAATGAAAAAGACGCTCTTTCTGGGTAATTAATTATCCTTAAGTTTCCCTTGTTTTCTATGTGAGGCCACCATGATACCATGTATTTTCATCTCATTTTGGATGTCCTTTTGTCCCCGCCTTACTGCAGTGAGACCGATTCAGAAGAACTTCCGAGGTTCACAGATGGAAACACCCTTGAAACGCAGGGAAGATCCTTGCATAAAAAAGGAACGCGTAGAAGCTCACGTTTGCGTAAGAGCAAAGCTGGTCCTTCATCAGATAATCATTTGTCAGGCGGTCCAGATACTCGGCCACTTGATGTATCCGATGGGGAAGAAATTAGGGGATCTCGTGTCAATGATGGTAATAGTATGAGAAAATCTCGGTCACTGAAGAAGAGATCAGGGTATTCACTTTGTCCACTGTCACTATCATATGATTTACATTTCCAATATATTGACTGAATATATTTTTCTATTGCAGAATAAATGCTGCCACAACATCCGTTCCAGTTATAGGAGATGAAGCATGCTCGAAAGAATACGAACCTTCTGATCCAAAAGAAGAACCAACTCCAGCACATCTAAATTCGCAGGAGATACCTCTTGATGCTGAACTCGATGGGGAGAATATCATCATCATCCAAAGTGCGAAGGCTTCTAAGCTGCATCCAAGGAGGCGGAATACTCAGACACTCAAGGAAGTCCAACGAACTCAGTCCAAAGCGCCCAGGCAAGCTGCGACGAAAAGACAAATGAAGAAGGATAAGAAACTGACCGATGCAACAAATGATCATCTCTCACCTTTATCTGACTCAACGCGCTTGATGGATGTTACGAGAGTAACAGAAGCTGGTTTTGGAATTTCAGCCATGAAAGGGAAAAACACTGAAGGGAATAAAAGCGCGTTGCTTCCAGGATCATCATGTCTACTGGTTGCTCCTAGTCAGTATTTTAGGTCCGACTCTGATAATGCAGTGTCTGCGGATTTAGAGCAGCCGGTCAATTCAGATAGAAACACCGACGTGCAGCTTGAGGAAAACACTGCAGCTTTGGAGGAAACAGAGGACAGCACGACTCTAGCCTCATTCCTTGAACAACCACGAGCTGATACAACAAATCCTTCTTCAACAAACCTGCCAAGGAAGAGGAAGAAAAGTTCTCAGGTACACACCGGATCCAACAATGCTGCTGCCCCCATCCTTTATACGTGTAAAAGACAAAAAACTGGAGGCAGAACTTGTTCGAAACAGATGCTAGTCGGAGAGGGATCGAGAAACGATGCTCAAGCTTTCCAGAATCAAGCCTGGGAAGATGAGGCTGGAGATGATGTTACTCTTGCTCAATTTTTACAGCAAATTAGAGGTAAAAAAAAGGAAAACTGATGGCCCCAAGGTACCACCACCTTTGTAGAAGAATACCAATGTGAGAATTATTTTTGTAGTGTAGAAGAAATAGGTATGCTCGTAATTGTGATTTTGTACTTTTATTTTGCATAATATTCTTTCTAGCAATGGCCTCCATTGCCCTAGCAAGTAAGAAATGGAATTTTGGTGCATATGGATTTTATGGCAGTTATAAAGGACTTCTAATTGTTTTAATTTCTAACCGATTTTGACGACCATTTTTTGGAAACAATAATCAAACTCGATTATTGGTTTTTAAATTTATAAACTTGTGGTGCTCTCGAGCTTGATAATTAATTTCGAAGAAAAATGAGATGGTCACTAGGTATGGTATTCGGATTTCGGTTTGGATGTTTGCTAAATTCGAACTGATCCAAAAATTCGAAATTCTTAAAAAAATAAATCCGATTGGAATCTGAAAATTCGAACCGAAATTTGGGGCATAAATTCGATTCGAACCGAAATAATTGAAATGTACCAAAAAATAAATAAAAAATCCGAAAATCTTAAAAAGTTGAAATATAAATAATATTCATTCTTTTTTCATTAAAATTATTAAAAATAAAAATAAACAATATAATTTGGATTTCGGATTTATTCGGTTATTTAGAACACCGATCCGATCGGATCCGAAAATCCGAAATTTCAAGAAAATAAAATCCGAACTGATTCGAAAATCCGAAATTTCAAGAAAATTAAATAAAATCAGAACCGAAATTCATATTCCAGTTCGATTCAGTTCGGATATTCGAATTTCGATTATTTTGCTCACCTCTCACCTTGTAGTTTGTGGAACCGAATTCCAACAATAAAACACAAATCGGTTGACAATGTAACACCAACTTCTCAAATACACCATTATACCATATCATTTAAAATGCTTCAAACACCACAATTAATTTAATTATGAAAAGGTGTATAAATTCATGCAAGATGCCAACATGCCAACAATTACATTCTCTACATTCACTTCCATAATATAAATTATCAAAATAACAATTTTATTAATGCAGAAGTACCATTACCAATGCTCTCGATAAAAGCTCTAAAGTTAAACTAATCTCTTTGATATAAGCTTGTGAAAATATAACACATAATTTGATAATCACACGATTAAATAAGGCATTATTAATTTGATAATCACACGATTAAATAAGGCATTAATTTTAGCCACTTTAGCCTTTTCACCTAATTTCATAACGAGCTTGCAACCATTCTCTTGCACAAAGTAAAACTTGAATCATACATACTATATACTCCAAATCAATAACCTTAGCACCAATACTATAAATTAATTATGAAGCGAAAATGGTTATTTGAACTCGCAATTTTTAAATTTTAGGGTTAATTATAGTTTATGACCCAAATTTGAAGATCTTTCAATTATGTCCTCAACTTTCATTTTTTTTTTATTTTTCTTAAATTTGGGTGATTTTCTAATTATATATGATTGGTATTCTAGATTCCATGTCAGATAGCTGAATTAATCACCAATATGTCGACAAAACCTGAAATCGTTAACACATTGAGAGACCTCATGTCGAGCCCCCCATTTTGAGTTGTCTTGGTCGTCAATAGACCACCAAAGTTGGCCGAAATCTGCCCGGAAGTTCATGGCTACTAGGGCAATACAATCTATACAATTTTCATAATTACACCTAAATTGTTGACCAATCACCATAAAACCAAAATTTAAATTGTTCTACACTCAAACAACTTTCTAACCGTATAGGTAGGCCATCTTGATCCGACCAATGGTGTAGTAGGAATCTACATTTGAAATCAACACTACTGTGTTCGAGAATCCAACGAGCTTATAGAGCTTTTCGAAGTCGAAATTGAAACTTTTTGACAATTCCACCTCATTTATTATATATTACACGTGAGAATCCGACAAAATGAAACGACTATCCGAAGCCAGAACTTAGGATGACCATAATTGAAAATTTCTACAAAGTTTGGGACATTTAAATAATAAATTAAAGTCCACGACATAATTCTAAAATTTTTAAAGTTGGGGTTATAAACTATAATTAACCCTCAATTTTAATAGGATTCTAACTTTTAAATGAGTCATCTTCACCGTGATTGTGTATTAAGTTTGACATCATCTTCACTAATTACGACTCATTCCTCTAAATAAGTGATATGTTAAAGCAATTCCAAAATAAACTTCAGATGACAAAATGGAGAAAAAAAAAATGGAAGAATTATTTATTATACCTGATAGTACCGGCCTCATCCTGAGCCCGATCTAAGGCTATTTGGGCCTATATATTAAAGCTCGGCCCAAACAAAGTCAACATCTGCCTTGAAGACCAAGTAACGAAGCCCTACTTTGGGAGAAGATAGAATTCTACTACAAACGGGAATCGGATATGCATGTATTAAGAAACTAGATATGTATAAAGAGTTCGATCCCTAGAAGGATTAGGGCTTAGTTCAAGGCTTATAAATAGATGCTAGATTAGAGGTGGAGGGGATTCATTGAATACTCATTGTACTCTCAAGCATAATAAACGCTCTATATTCTCTCCCGTGGACGTAGATCACATCGATCGAACCACGTAAATCCTTGTGTCATCGTGTTATAGTCTCTTTTAGCTACTTTCGAAAACCCTAGATCTATCAATACCTAATACATCTATACATCTATCTATTTATCTATCTAATCTATCTATCTATTACTAATAAGAGAATAAATGTAGCTCCTTCCTCAGTTCGTCATTCTGATTTTCCTTTATTCTAGTATTTTGTGCAATATTAATTCATATTCATAATGCTCAAAAAAAAAAAAAAATCATAATCATATATTCTAATCTAATAGGAATAATTTTTATCTATTTGAATATATCAACATCTAATATATTTCTGCATTATTAATTCATATAATATTTATTCTAATTGTAATTTTAATATATTTAATTATTATTCAGCATAATTTGTATTTATCTTGTGTAGACGCATAAAAATTATGTCATATATCCAAACCAAACCTCTACATGATACTTATCTAATATATTGAATCACACGTCACATTTTTAGACGAGTATTACCCAACGGGTTTGAGACGAGTATGTACAGTAAAGTCACTATTTTAACCGAGATTGGGATGAGAACATATAGAAAAATTCTAAATAAATTTAAATTTGGAAAATACTTAATGAATGAGCACCCGATATACATGAAATAAAATTAATTTCCTAAGTTGGATTTATAATTAACTTAGGACAACATCTCAACTTCTAAATAAGATATAAAATTATTTAAAATGTATACACATAAATTAAATATAAAATTATTTTCTCGCCGAATCTCGACGAGCTTCTTACTAGTATCCCATTATTATAAGATAACAACAATATATTTGTATAACTAGTGTACGTGTATCCCGTCGAAAATCGACGACAAACTATATTATGCTGTAATTTATAAGTATGTAACCGTAAAACTAATACTAGAATATTATGCATTAGAGAGTAATATTATTTCAACAATTTAAAATAAGAAATCTTCCAAAAGTTGAAATTATAATAAAATACATCAATAAGGTTGTTTCTTCGATTTTATTATACTTCCTTTAACAAATATTTTTATTTTTATTATTATTTTGCAATATAACTGGCTTCTTACTAATATCCCATTATTATAAGATAACAACAGTATATTTGTATAACTAGTGTACGTGTATCCCGTCAAAAATCGACGACAAACTATATTATGCTGTAATTTATAAGTATGTAACCGTAAAACTAATACTCCCCCCGTCCCCTAAAAGTGTGGTCCAAATTTAATTATATGTGATGTATAAAATATTAATTGGACCACACTTTTGGGGGACGGAGGGAGTACAATATTATGCATAAGAGAGTAATATTATTTCAACAATTCAAAATAAGAATATTCCAAAAGTGATGAAATTATAATAAAATACATCAATAAGGTTGTTTCTTCGATTTTATTGTACTTTCTTTAACAAATATTTTTATTTTTATTATTATTTTGCAATATATAAGCATGAACATTAAAAATATTTTAATATTATTTCGAAGTGATACTATTTCGATAATTGATCAAAACAAGTATTTCTTTGATTTTATTTCACTTTCTTTAGCTGCAAGAAATAAATTGAATTCAAACTATTTTTTTTTACCTCGCAATCTGTCAAATATTTCATCATATACGATGTTAATTGTTGTGTGTGTTTGATCATCTCGTCACAAAGTCAAATTTCGAGAATTATTCCTACGTGTATATATAGAGTATATACAAATCCGAGAATTATAATTAAGAATACATATTGTTGAGAATTTTCTTTTATTTACGTCAATTTAAAAATGTTAAGAATATTAAATAATGGAATATATGAATAAAAAATACATAAAATGAGGATTTAAGATAAATAGGAATACTGAATAGAGAGAGCGCCGCTACGTATGACCTAAAATTAAGAAGAGGCCTCAAATATGCAATCGTTTTAATAATATATAAATAGATTGTATTTACGAAACTCTTACTATTAAACAGTAATTAAACACCATTTTTGATATTTATTTTCAATTGGACTTCGGCCGATTGGTCCCACCCTCACTCTCTCACACCCCTCCAAAACCCTAAATCCCCAATCCCTATATAAATTCAACTTCTCCACATCTAGGGCTTCCTATTTCCGCCTCTCTCTCTATATCCTCTCTCTCTCATCTCCCCCGCCGCACTCCGCATTCCAGCTACCGGCAGCAATGGCGCAGGAGCAGCTTATCCTCCGCGGCACCATGCGCGCCCACACCGACTGGGTGACGGCCATCGCCACTCCGATCGATAACTCCGACATGATCGTCACCGCCTCCCGCGACAAGTCCATCATCGTCTGGGCCCTCACCAAGGAGGACCGCACCTACGGCGTCGCCCGCCGCCGCCTCACCGGCCACTCTCACTTCGTTCAGGACGTCGTCCTCTCCTCCGACGGCCAGTTCGCCCTCTCCGGCTCCTGGGACGGCGAGCTCCGCCTATGGGACCTCCAGGCCGGAACCACCGCCCGCCGCTTCGTCGGCCACACTAAGGACGTCCTTTCCGTCGCCTTCTCCGTCGACAACCGTCAGATCGTTTCCGCCTCCCGCGACAAGTCCATCAAGCTGTGGAACACTCTCGGAGAGTGCAAGTACACCATCCAGGATCAGGACGCTCATTCCGATTGGGTCTCGTGCGTGCGCTTCTCCCCCAACACCATGCAGCCTACCATCGTCTCCGGATCGTGGGACCGCACCGTGAAGATTTGGAATTTGACTAATTGCAAGCTTCGCTCGACTCTCGCCGGCCACTCCGGCTATGTGAACACGACGGCCGTGTCGCCCGATGGTTCGCTGTGCGCCAGCGGTGGCAAAGATGGTGTCATTTTGCTCTGGGATTTGGCGGAAGGAAAGAGGCTCTACTCTTTGGATGCTGGTTCGATCATTCACGCCCTATGCTTTAGCCCTAACAGGTACTGGCTCTGCGCCGCGACGGAGGCCAGCATTAAGATTTGGGACTTGGAGAGCAAGAGTGTGGTTGTGGATCTTAAGGTGGACTTGAAGCAGGAGAGCGAGATGATCTCTGAAGGAACCCAGACAGCCGCTGGTAAAACCAAGGTATGCACACTTCGAATTCCAGTGCTACATTTTTTAAAAATTCGATTTATTAGTTTTATTATATGTTTGTTGATTGTGAAATGTTGAATCTTTTATTAACTGTAGCTTATCTTCTATGTTATTGAATTGTTGATAAATTCTGGTATGATAGTATTCTATTTCGTAATCAAGATCACTTTTTGTTTGCTTGCTGTTAGTTAAAACTTAGAATATTCACTATAAAGGGTTTTGATATGTTGATGAATTTGATCTAGTTCTATTCCTATTTTGTAATCAAAATCACATTTTGTTTGGTTGCTCATAGTTTAAACATAGATTAACTGAATGGCTGTAGTATATATACTAGGAAACATTTATCTTATTATATACTCCCTTTGGCCACAATAAATTTGCCACAATTTCCTTTTTGGCCAGTCCACAAAAAAATTGTCACGTCCATTTATAGTAATATATCCCACACACCTCACTTACTTTTCCACTCACAACACAATTTAAAACTATATAAAAGTGAGACCTTTATTCCACTCACAATACAATCAACCAACAAATTATTAAAACCCGTGCTATTCATTATTGTGGACGGAGGAAGTATGTCTTAGTATCGGATTCATTTGTATTGTTTATTTTCACTCTTGCTATTTAATCAGTTGCCTTTGTACATGTGAAGTCCGGCTTATGCTCGTTATGATGGAATGATTTATGGTTATAGGCCTTATTTGATTTTGTATCGAACCTCTTGGTGGATGAGTAGTATTTTGATCGATAAAGTAGTTAATGGTCGTGTGATTGTTTGGTGTAGGTGATTTACTGCACCAGTCTGAACTGGAGTGCAGACGGTAGCACCCTATTCAGTGGTTATACGGATGGAGTCGTCCGTGTTTGGGGCATTGGACGATACTAGTAGCGCACATTTAGGCTGTGAGTCGTTTACAGTGAGTTTCTTTTTACTTTTTAGATTCAAGTCAAGAAAGATTTGAGGGCATTCGGACTCCCTGTTTTAATTTTAATGGTTTTGAGGTGGCTATTTAAATTTTGAGTACTTTTGTTGTTCCTACTACTGTTAATCGAGAATTGTTTTGCATAATTTAAAATCCCTTCAGAATTCTGCACCTGCTTTTGCATTCATTGATGAGTCTTGTCAAGTTTTGGTGAAGGTCTGCAAATGTTTCTAGAATTGAATCGGTTGATGAAATTCCATATTTCAATAGGATTGGAATAGTAAAGCAAATTACGTTATTTTGGATTCAGTATTGTACTTGCAATTAACCCAACCAAATTTCATAGTCTCTCAACGAAGAAGGTGCTAACCTTTTTAGTTTCATTTTTTTTTGTATGGTAGTTTTAAGTTTAAATTATGATTATTAAGAAGTTAATGTTTTTACGGTAATTTAGTTCAATTTATTTGAAGGGGTTAATTGCTTATAAAATCCTTCCCTGCCTTTTGAATTTTTGAATATTTGGCAAATTATACCTAATTCTTAAAATAAAATGTTTCAATAGTGTCGTCCCATCTTTTTTCTTTAAATTTAAAATTAAATTTAAAGACAAATTGCGCGTTACGGTGAATTCGAATTTGAGTATTAACAAATATGTATTTGAGATACTTGACCTTAAGTATCCAATTTTTTTTTTTGTAGTAAATTCATGTCCTTCAATTTTTTGCCCAAGTTTGAACAAATTTATTTCGTAAAGATTGCAACTCGAGCTGTTGTGAAGTCATAATTCTACGATGCCAGCTCATATTTTAATTACTTTGCTGCTGTTCGTCTTATAACACAATTGGACAATTCAAACAATGTAATTCAAAAACCTGAATCAATTTTGAAGTTTTGACGTCCTGACAGATATTTAAAAGATTTAATGTTTCAAAATGTTATTTTTCTAAATTCAAAGATAAAAAATGGCCCTCAATATTTAATAGATAAATTATGGTGTTAATACAGTCATTTGACCAAACAAGTTAGTAGAAACTAAATATTGTCTGGAAACTTTATTTTTATAATTTCTTGCCAACTTTGACATGAAGTGACTTAAATGCCTTTACTTTCTCTACCTTATTTATCTCTTTCTCTCTCTATTATTTATCATATCTGGATCTGGTTAATTCTCTGCTGAAATTTCTCTCTTCATCCCTCGTATTCGCCGGCAACGACAATTAATTTCTACAGCGATGACGTGGTTTCCTCCGTTCGATGATACTCTCTTCTTTCTCTCTATTCTATCCCTCACAGCTCGACAGATCTGAAGAAATTCAGCATGGCCAATCTCTCCGGCGTCGATGCAACTTTTCTCTATTTTGCGGCTTTCTTCTCCGGTCATCATATCATTTCTATCATGATTCTCCAGTCATGATTCTTATAAAAAGACAAAAAAAATGACAAAAAATTATTGTTCTGTTGACAATAATCTGTGTTTTTAATCTGAAAATTTGTTCTTTGATTGTGTATTGTATGTTGACAATAATCTGTGTTTTTAATCTAAAAATGTGTCATGTTCTTGTCGTATTTTCTAGATCTTGCCGCCCTCTTTGTGCATATGTTTATTCCTGGGATCGCGACTTAGCACACCTGGTACGAATGCAACGTATTCGTACCAGGTTTGCCAAGGCATACCGCGCCTAGACTTGAAACACCTGGTACGAATACACACCATTCGTACCAGGTGTGCCAAGTCTAGGCGCGGTATGCCTTGGCATACCTGGTACGAGTACGTTGCATTCGTACCAGGTGTGCCAAGGCGCGGCGGGATGCGGTTAACGAACACCATCCACGGAAGAGACGATAAATAACTCACTATGGCAGATCTAAAAGATCGCGGTGGCACGATGTTCTGAATTGAGAAATCGATGCAGCGAAGCGACATTAGATCTGGAATGTGACGCCATGGATTCCGGAGAGAAGGCTGTGAAATAAGGAAACGGGATCTGGTGCGGCGGCAGATCTAGAAGAATCTGGTGCGGCGACAGATCTGAAATATGGCCAGCAGAATATGAAAGTTCAAGGCGGCGCGGCAGACTGGACTGGAAGTACGAAGGCGGTGCAGCGGAAGGGAATGGAAGTACGACGACGCGGCGGCAGAATGAAAGTACGACGGCGGCGACGGAAGAAATGGAGAAAAATAGGATTTCTAGAGAGAGAATATTTTGCAGAAACAGATAATCTGAAATTTGAAAAATGAAAAATGAAATGGGTAGATGGATGGTTAATAGTGGTTCCAAAGGCAAATTAGTCCAAATTTTCAAAAGTTGGCCAGAATTTCTACAAATAAAGTTGGTGGACAACATTTAATTTTCACTATCTATATTGGTTATCCCAAATTTTGCCTCTAAATTATGGCTCTCTTTTACTTTTCTACCCATATCCTCTTAATACTCTATTCTCTCTCCTCTCTAATTAAACCACTCGCCCCCCACCTAACTTCTCTCTCTATCCCCCGCTTACATCCTCCATCTCCACCACCTACCTCCTTCCAGCCCGGCGCCCTTCTCTTTGTCAACCTCCCCGTCGCTATCTTCTTCGGTGTGACAGAACTGCCACAGACATCTTCTTCGCCAATATCCTACCGCGCTGTCGCCGCCCTTCTCTCCATCACCCCAATATCCTACCGCTCTTCACCACCATAGAATCGTCGCTCCGATCTCCTCGTCATCATGGCCACCGTCGTCTATGTCGCCGATCTATTCTCCGTCGCCATTTTCTCACCCTTGCAAGATAGTAGATCTATCTCGTCCGCCGTCGTCCCTTCATCCTCGATACCGCAGCTGTTGCCACCGTCCACCGGAGATTTTAGATCTCAATCGTCATTCTCGTCGTCGTCGTTCTAGATCTACTACTAGATTTGATGTATTTGTTTAGATCTATTACTTCTTCGTTCCAAATTTTAAATTTGTGTGTTTTTTTGTTTATTTCATATATATATATATATATACATACATGTTTTGTGTATGTGTTTTTTCATGTATGTTGTTATTTCTTGTATGTGCCGTCAATTTTATTGATTCATTTAATTTCTTGTATGCCATTTTCTTCTATATGATTAGATCGTGTATGCTGTTATATATATGTTTTAGTATTATTTCCTTGTATGTTATGTTCATATATGTCCGTATTTTAATATTTAATTCTTGTATTATGTATTTTGTGGTTCGTGCATGGGTCTGGTGATGGATAAAAGTTATTTGTTCAGTAGTTGTTCATGTATATTAGGATATAAACTTATCTTACATAAGTGTATAGTTCTTGTATGTCTGATTACAGTCTTCATGTATGATGTTTTTCATGTGTGCATAAACATAAGCTGCTTCAAGTATTATGTTGTACATACACGAAGATTCATACATGAAAATTATTCATGTACGCTAGAAACTCAGCCACATGCCAGAAATTTTGATTCTTAGTCGTCGGAATTTTTCGCCGAAAATCGCTCCGCCGTGCCGAAATCGTCGCCGCCGCACCGGAAATATCCACAACTTCTTCAAAATCAGCAACACAAATAAAAGGAGGAGAGAGAAAAGAAAAGTAGGTAGGAGGGAAAGTAGATAAAGAAGGAGAGATAAAATTCAAAAAATACTCATTAAGGGTATAAAGGTATTTTTAGCATGGCTTAAGACCATTTTTTGTCTTTTAAATTTTGAAGTCCATTTTTTATTTTTGAGTTTCAGGAATGACTATTTTGAGTTTTACCTTTATTTAAAATCTCATTTCCAAATTTGCGAAAAAAATTAAATGAAATTAGAAATTAATTTTACTACAAATAGAAAGATTTAGATATTATTGATTTTTTTTTAAAGATTGATCTAATATGTATAAATATCGGAAGGTACCATATTTAAAAGGATTTCAAAATGTGTTGACCCTATTTATGCACGGAATATAGCCAATTATTAACAGGATTTCAGAAATATCAAAATTGAAATTGAAATACTAACAAAATTATATACGCAACCACGCGCATACATTTTTAAAGCACTCTAATAAATATATTTAATTTTGCATAGAAGCGCGGGTATAACAGTGCGTACAGAAGGTAGTGGTATAACGGTGCATACACCCAAAAGCTTATGCCAATATATGTAACCGATTCAGTTATATTATGGAATAAAACCTAAAACTATGTATCCAACCCTTATTAGGAATTGAAGACTATTAACTAAATAATCTGTGAGGGTGTGGTTATTTATGTTTAAGAAGAAGGAAGAGTGTAAGAAGTGATGATGATGATGATTGGAATTGGTGCATGACATTCTCAATTTTCCCTCATGAGGGAAAATTAGGTCAAAGATTTGATCCAAAATATGATGGCCAAAGCCAAAATGGTCCTGTATTAGCTGCTATGATGAAATCTGCAGATCATGAAATCCAAGATCAGACCATACAAATAAGCTCTACTTCGGATTGTATGAACTACAAAAGTGGACATAGGAGCGTGTTGTGTTCAGTCTTGGCATACCACATACAAATAGTATTTTGGGCTTATTGTGACAACGGGTGCGTACCAAAATTTACAAAATACTATTTATATTATTTGTATGTGGTATGCTAAGACTGGACACAACATGGCCACTATTGGACCAATAGTCTTTTGGTAAGCGTAGGGTCGATCCCACAAAGAGTGAGTGATTATCTTGTTCTTCGGTTTAATAAGTCGAGTCGTCACGGTCTCCACTTATGTATCTAGAGTATATGTAAATCTGCTCAAGAAATAGAAATATCAAATAACAAAAGTAGGCTTCGGGTTAGGTTTGAATCGGTGTTGACATTGGCATTCGTTCGTCGGCTCATATAATTCTTTTATGTTCTGTATGCACTCAAGTGCCCGATGACCTCGGGGTGTTTCAAGAGTTCATAGAAGGCAATGGGTGACTTTCTTTTGTAAGGTCATTCGGTTCGAAAATCACCAGTTTTCAAGTGGCGCTCCACTCTTCCTTAGATAGTCGACAAGCCCGATATGCATGTCACATGCCGCTCACTAACCTTCTCATCCAAGTAGGGCTGACAATTTTCGACACGACACAATAACCCAACACGAACCGACAATAAATTAATGGGTTTGGATCAAGCCTTATTGAGTTCGGGTCCTTATCGAGCCTGAAAATTTCAGGTTGGGTCGGGTTACCCGATAAGGAATTATATTTTTTTAATATTATATTTATTTAATTCAAATCAAGGTTTTAAATTGATGACATATTTATTTTTATTCCAAGTCATCAAAAGATATTAAATTTTTGAATATTTATTTAATTTTCTCTTATTAAATTTTATTTTAAAATATTTTTCTTTTATTAAATCTTATTTTAAAATAATTTTTCTCTTATTAAATCATTTAAATTTGGGTTCGGGTCATTATCGTGTCGGGTCAACCCGAATTTTATCGTGTCAATTTCAGGTTCGTGTCGGGTTCGGGTTTAGTCATTTCGGGCTGGGTTCGGGTTGAGCATATCCTTAACAGGTCGGGTTTGGGTTGGACCTTAACATATCAGGTCGACCCGAACCCCACCCAACCCGACCCGATTGCCACCCCTACATCCAAGCTTCCAGGTTGCTCTATCCCTAAACTGTGAAAATGAGGTGTAAGGTGGAAGGTGTAAGGCTGTAACTAACTCCAGTATACCCAGGGTGTGTGCCCTGAACGTGTTCTTGACAAAAAAGTAAAATGGCAAAATGTAACAAACGAAATTATAAAGTAAAAAGTTATTTAGAGATCATCCTTTTAGATGTTTTGCTTGCCTCTATTGCTGGTCTTTACATAGTGCAATAGAAAGCAGAAACTCTAGCCTAACTTCTCATACAAGGGAAATAACTTCATTAAATAGTTTAATGTGATTGATTGGTAATTGATTGATCTTAGCAGATCCTTTTCTTTTTGGTTAGGTTGTGACCTTTCTTCCTTGCCTCTTATTTCCTTTGGTGCAACACTTCCCTTTCTTGCCCATGCACTTTCCATAAATAGCCACGCGTTTTGCCTCTTCCGCAGTCAGATCATATGGGTCTATTTTCTTTCAGATCATACTCGGTTGCGTTGTCTAGTATGCCTTCTCTAGCTGGTACACTGCTAGGACCATCGCTGCTCGGAGATGTTTCGAGTGGTTCGTCTCTAGAGCCATCGTGTATGTCCATATCTGGTTGATCTAGAGTATATGCCCTTTACGGTGCCACCGTCTCCAAATTACTAGCAATAAACACTAAAACAAAGAGAAAAAGACATAGACAAAGAAAATAAAATAAAAAAAGTCGCGGATGCATCAATATATCGATTTCTCACCCATATCGAAATTATCGGGTACCCAAACCCGATTTTAAGCCATTTTCAGACCCCGCCCCTTTCGCTTATGATTTTAGGTAGAGGTGGTAAAATGAGTCCGGCCCGGCTCGGCCCAAGTTGGGTTTTAAAATTATAGTCCGATGAGATTTCGGGCCAATGAAATTTTTAGGCCCGGTGAAATTTCGAACCGGCCATGCCCAACCCAATTTTTTCCAAAAGCCCGGTGGGTTCGGCCGGCCCGGTATTTTGCTAGCTCTAATTTTAGGTATCCAATACCCTACTCGGATATTTGGGTCGGGTATTCACGTACCCAAAGACATTGTTCAGACTTGGAGTTGGAGGGTTTTGAAAGTTGATCAAAAGATATGGGAGGTAAATAGAATTAATTAAATTTATGCTTCTCTTTAAAAGGTCATCGTTTCTCTTGAATATTTTTGGCGTCAGTGCTAATTCTGTCTGTTACTTCCTCGCTCACTAAATTTATGCTGCTTGTCTATTGTATACTGTATATATCTGTGTGCGAGCGAGCGCGATATTTTGTAAGCTCAATCAGTCTTGTCTTTGGAATTCGCGTTCTAGTTTTTTTTTTTTCCTTTTAATTTCTCTCTCAAAGATCAAGAAATTGTTTGTTTGAAGGAAGTAGCATTTCATAATCAACCTAGCACTAGTTTATTTGAAGTTAGGAAGAATCCCATACGCTTATTGACTCCATTGTTTAGGGCTATTGATTTTTGTTCCAAATTTGTTTTGGAATTTGGGAGATCTTGGACGAATGTAGAAGATGTATTTGTCATGAGTTGTTTAATCATGTGCGTGCAATGTGTTCGATGAAATGCCAATTTGTCTCTTTTGTTAGAAAATTATTTTATTCGTTTATGTAAAGACAATTCGTTGTGGAATGCTTGTTACTTTCTTTGGTGCATCTGCTCATGTGTGAAAGCTGAAAATATTTTCATATTTTGATAGTATTTGCTTAACTTCTTATGATTCTGATTTGAGGGTTTTTGCAATTTGCTGAAATTATGATTCTGTTGATAATTTGTTATTGCTAGTTTTAGGGATTTTGCAATTTGCTGAAATTATGATTCTGTAGATAATTTGATATTGCTAGTTTTAGCCGACTAGTGAGGTTTTTGACATTTGCTGAAATCATGATTCTGCAGATAATTTAATATTGCTAGTGGGGGAAGTCTAGCTTGCAGAGAATCTGTTTACCTAAATTATGGCGGGTTGGCAGCGGCATTTGCAGTCCCTAGTGCGTCAGGTTGCAAAGAGATACGAATGCAGCCACACCGCTTCATTCAGTACTTTTAATCAAGCAAAGGCTTCTCTTGTATCTGGTAATTTGGTGTTTGCTTTGAATGAAGAATTGGTGATTGATTGGATTATATAGACACCACACACCTACGTTTATTAAACTGTAACATGATAATAGTGATTAGTTTCGACAAATCTGTTTCTATATTTATGTTTCTTGAGTTTTCCGTTCGGTTTATCAAATTTCTTCTTATCTAACCTTTTCAGGTGATGTTCCCTCCTTGACTAGCCTCCGAAACTCACTATGCCCTACTATTTCAAGGTCACTGTTTCTGCATACACAGAAATCGGTAAACCTACTATGCCTACTTTATAATCTAAAAGTTTCCGTATGAGAATTCTTCGTTTTTTACACTAATAATTTCAACCAGTTTTCATGTTTTCAAGAGAACTGTTAATATCGATAAAACCTTCAGTCATTTTTGTTACTAAATCAAAATTGGGATGACAGTGATGTTATATTTGCATAAATGGCTAATTTTGTGATTGCATGAGTAGGCACCTACTGAAATTAAGAAATTCTATTTTATGAAACAAAGTTTTTATATTTCTTGTTTTCGGGTAGAGACTAGAGTGACCTTAATCTTTCTAAAGCTTCTTTACTTTTTTGGATAGGATGAGTGTATGATTATGATAAGATAAAATGTATGATTAATTTCATTAATGGATTATCTTATATGAATAATCTCATCCTTACTTTATGTGATTAATTTGGTGATAAAGTATCTTTCTTTACAATATGAGTAATATTTTTAAGATTATAAATTTAATAGTTCTAGGAGAGGGATATGGAATTTTGGATTATTTCATCCCGTTTGATAACTGGGATGAGTTATCCCACAAAACTGTGATTTGAATCAAGCTTAAACTTTTTTCATGGGGCTTCATTATTCTATGTAAAAATGTTATTAAGTTGGATAAATTAGCATGTCAATCTAGTCATACGAAGTGAGTTCGGAATTGGTAATACGCAAGTGTTAGCCGTACGATCTGGCTGTATCCACTATGGTTCACGGTTTGGATTTCAAATGGCTAGTTAGCAACCCTCTCTAAACATCATGTCATGAAGTTGTTCTTTACTTAAATTTTCCTTGTTGGGAATATTACCTTCCTTTTGACAGGAATTCACTAGTTCAAGGAACTTACTGGCAGCTGAAGGAACTCCGATATCTTCACCATTAATACCAGCTTTACCATCAAGTACTGGAAATACTGAAACTCAAAGGGTCATTTCTAAACCTGC